>OZ025293.1:163371723-164571723 GCA_964019185.1 Maratus speculifer | reverse complement strand
TGTTGACGCATGCGCAGTAAAAAATTATTTAGTAAACCAACTCATTTTGTATACAATTTTCATTATTTTTTAATTCGGATTACAGGGTACTGTGTGCAATGTTGTTTGTCATATTTTCTGAAAAAAATATTATTTTATATTAAGAACTCTGAAAATTATAAGGAAAAAACTTGGAAAAATTTGCGACCATTTTTATAAAAACCTTAATTACTCTGCGAGTATGCATGCTATTTGCATAAAAATGAACACAGTGTATTACAATAAAGCATTCAATCATAATCTAGAGTTTGAGTGCTTTTGCTACATTAGTTTTGACAGGGTTATTCAAAAGATATTCATTCTTTTTTAATTTGTTGACGGTCCCCTATGGAGTTTCGGTAAAAAATCTTCACGGCGATGTATGGCGTATACAATTATATTTATACACTAAGAGTTTCGAGATGATTCCTCATGTATTTTTCTAGATATTTAGTAAAATGTCTAAAATCGCAAGTGTCCAATAATCAATGGCAATATAATGTATGATTGCCAAATTCCATGATATCCATTTTAAAGCAACATGATGGATAAAACAAACCAATGAGCTTGGTCAAAATCTTAATTCATGTGAACAAGCACACTCACATCGAAATCGATTCATATATACGAGTGCTGTCGCGGGCAAATTGATTTTTTTTTTTTTTTAAATAGTCGTTGAGCCAGGGGCTCGTGTGGTTTTATGTCGAGGGACTTGGTAAACTATATATTTTTGGATTCACCACAACAACAACACCTCATTTATTCATGATACTTTCAAAACGAGGGTGGCTTATGGGCGCCATATTGGAAAATGGCCGCCGTCGTTGAGTTAGAGAGTTGTGTGGTTTCATGTCAGCGGGCTTGGTAAACAATACATTTTTAGATTCATCACAACATCAACATGTCATTTATCCATAATACATTCAAAACCAATGTAATTTATGGGCGCCATATTGGAAAATGGCGGCCATATTGAGCTAGGGGCTCTTGTGATTTCATGTCGGCGAACTTGTTAAATGATACATTTTTGTATTCACCACCACATTAGAATGACATTTATCCATGACATTTTAAAAACCAGGGTAATTTATGGACGCCATATTGGAAAATGGCCGCCGCCGTTGAGATAAAGGCCCTTGTGATTTCATGTCAGTGGTCTTGTTAAATCATATAAATACATTTTTTAATTCACCACGACAAAAAAAAATGACATTTATCCATATTTTCAAAATCAGATTAGCTTATGGACACCATATTGGAAAATGGCCACCGTCGTTGCCAGCGGCTTTTGTGGTTTTATGTCAGCGGGCTTGTTAAACCATGCATTTTTGGATTCACCATAACATAAGAATGACATTTATCCAAGATATTTTTAAGAATAGAGTAGCTAATAGACACTATTTTGTAAAATATCCGCTGATAAACAGGCTCATCCTAGAGAATTAATTGGCTTTGTATGCTATTAAATTAATAGGGTGATTCAAAAGACAATAAGTAAAGACACGCAGGAGTCAAAAGCTACAATGAAGTTCAGCTAAAGACCTGCCGCAGTTAACAGATATTTTAAAGAGATATTTTTTATTATAGGGCAGCATTTCTTCACATGATTTATGAAAGAATCAAAATCAGTACTTCAGACAAATCTGTTTTAGATCCAGATCTGTCTTTGAGCAAGATCGAGAAAAACGAACCTGATATCACATATTTACAGAACAAGATTATTAATGAATAGATAAATCTCGATATGGCAATAGCATCAATTGGAGCTATAACAGTTCTAGAAATTGTCGAAGACATATTCAAGGATCATGAGATGGGTGAAGAAGCCTACAAATTTTCCAGAGAGACTGTCTGAGGATTCAAAGCCAGAAGGGTTTTTCAAACCTCCAAAGATAAAGAAACTAATATATTTTCTGACTTGAAGAAGAAAGAGAGTGTAAAGTTTAATAAAACGGAGTTTGTTGCCAAGACAAAAAAAATCTGTTTACTCAGATGACGATCATTGCACAGCGGAGAAATTTCGATATGAGAACTGTCTATTACTACCATCTAGGACTTCATTCAAGATCCTTAACGACACTTGATGGTTCAATGCGGAAAGCTGAAAAAGCAAACTGATGAATGTTATTAAAAAATTGCGACTACTGAATGAATGCACATGATGATGTTGTTAAGATAAATAGACGGAATGTGCTTTGTTAAAGCCACAGAGTACGGAACAGAGAATCAACTTTCATACACTGTAATGGCAACTTGTTTAACATGGGATTACGCATAGACAGTAGCGATACGAGCGGATGACTCTGAAACTACGATCATAACATAAGAGAGGTTGCTAATTTGGCGAAATATCGCTTCCTTGGTGACAAATGATAAGGGAAAAAAGAAAAAAAATACAGCGACGGCTTGCTGCTTCTTGTTTTGAAATTTATGAAAGAATTATTTTAATATGAAGTAACTTTGACGTATTCGTCTTGCGAACAATACATGTGTGTCTTCTTAACATAAAGACTTAATAATCTAAACTTGAAAATTCAAGAACAATAACAGTAATAATTACGAATCAATAAAGCGCGGAAATCTAAGATCAAATAGCATAAGCACGTGTGCAAAGATAATCAAATCAGCATTCAGCAAAAAGTGCCAAGCGAGAATATGATTACAGTTAAACAGAAATCACGAGGATAAAAATCGCCAACGCGATGGTTTAGTTTTTAAGTTATCCACTGAGGGCGATCTTTTCAAGCCGAGTTGAGGCTCTGTCCGTACTCTGTGGTTAAAGCTACCAGAGGAGCTTCAATCATTTGGAGAACTAGCAAAGGATATATTTTCTGAAATATTACAAGATTATACATCCTAACAAAGAGTAAATGTTGCATCTGACATATACAAGCAGGTGTCAATAAAAAGAAATAAACGAAAAATATGAACTGTTGGTGATGTTATGCAAGTTATCGTCTCCGGGGAAATCAGTACGAAAATAGAAGCAATTTTTATACATTTCATTTCTAAAGAATGGCAAAATGAACATTATCTGAAATAGTTGAATACATGAATGATGAAGTTTGGATCCAATGACAAGTAAAGTAAACATTAAAACTTGAGAAATATGCATGGACTTCTTGGTAAAAAGGTATGTAATGCATTACTTGAAATGCTTTTACAATCGAGTGCGATGCAGTAAGAGCTTGCACAGGCAAGGGAAAATGATGATTCAGAGCATAAATTTCGAGATACACTTAAGGCGCTTAATATTGAAACTGATATATTACAGGAAACAAAGAAACATGCTGAGTTGTAAGTTTGCCATCTCTATTATGGAAAGCACAAATATTCAGACATCAAGGAATTGCGTTATATTCTATATACTTTTTTCTAAAAAAACGAGTCTGTGGAGTCGCATTGCCTTTTGTCATGTAGTAACCCACTGTACCTATCGATAATGCTAACTAATTTCCACGGTCTTGATTGTAAGGGGTACCTACAGGTTGATCCTGGTCGCAGATAAATATGGTTGGTTTTTTGGATCAGGTAGCAAAAGAAAATGCTATCTAGAATGGCAGTTCTTTTGTTACTGAAACTTCTTCGGAGCTGGTGTCACATTATCATGTCCATCTCTTTTTAATAATAGATGTACTAGCATATGCAGAAAATAGAACTGCACTGGGACGATGGAAATTAGTTGAACATATTACAAATGTCAACCTATGATGACAGCAATGCAAAATACTAAGATTTCTCTTATTTAATAAACCATTACAGACCAGCATCTTTTATATTAATATTATTAACACCTTTTTCTCATACAATTAAAAATAGTTTAGCAAGTGAATATTTTAATTAAATAAAGAAAATTTTAATTTTCTTTTTTAGTGGTATCATAAACAAGTGATAGAAGCACGTTTTGAAGGTGCATATATGCACCCGTGGTCCCGTAGGTGTTAATTCTTAACAGATTAAGTACAATATATTCTCCATTAATGTTTTGGTCTTGAATTGCTGTGTCTTATCCACATGAAAATAGCATGCATTAAAATGCAAAACAAGATTTCAGTTTTCTGTCGTGCAAATGTCTTTTGAACTGTTTATCCAATTGCAAATATTAATAATTATATTAAAATAAAATCTTAACAAATATATAATTTGTATAACGTTGTATGTTAAACAATTTTTGTTCTTTCCATTTTTTCATTAAAATTTCATTATGCAATAATGTCGAAAATAAAAACTCATTTGTAATGTATCTGCGATAGATGGCGCTATTTTTTCAATATGGGGTCTATAAGCTACCACGAATTTCATAGTATCATCGAAAAATGAACTCCTTGGACCATTGTGCATCCAAAAATGTATATATCGTCAAGTCCTTAGAGATGAAACCAAAAGCCCTAATTTTGGCTTCTCGCTCAACAACTAAAAATATCAGTAACATTAGAAATTCAAACTGCTATATCCCAGGCGTTTTTCAAGGTAAAGACAAAGCAAAAAATACTCCGGAATTAATTATTAAGATAAATATTTTAGAAAGAACCTTTTTTCAATTTCTAATTTTTTGTTTGTACATCATTATACATTTAAAAGTTTTTGGCCAAACTTAAATGGCCGCCATTTTGAAACAAGATGGCGGATAAAGTTGTCAGTGAACTCGGTCAAGACATTGGTGTGTACCATGTACACACAGAGTTATATCGAAATCAGTTTATATATATTCGTATTATCGCGTGACAAATTTCAGACCGTTTCAAAATGTCAATCACACTGGAAATTGAAAGTACTAAAACTCAGCCCTTTTTCAAGATATAGTTGAAACCAAAAAATGTTTTGTAATCTTTGTATCAAGGCCAAAACAAAAAGAACAATCTTTTTCCATTTCTTACTTTTTTGCACCTAATTTTAAAATTAAAAAAAAACTAATATTCCGCCATTTTGAAACAAGACGGCGGATGGAACTGGATAATGAACTCGGTCCAGGCGTCGGTATGTACTATCTACCCACCAAGTTTCAGCCAAATCAGCAAATAAATACGCGTGTTATCACGGGACGAAAACCAGATCATTTCAAAATGTGAGCAACACTAGAAATTAAAAGTGCTATAACTCAGCCATTTTTTAAGATACAGACGAAACAAAAAATGCTTTGGAATCTTTGTATTAAGGTCAAAACAGAAAAGACTCTTTTCCAATTTCTCACTTTTTTGTAGCCTAATTTTAAATTTTAAATTTTTAAATAAAATTTAAATGGCCGCCATTTTGAAACAAGATGGCGGATGGAACTAGCTAACGAACTCGGTCCAGGCTTCATTATGTACTATGTAACCACCAAGTTACATCCAAATTGATTTATAAATACGCGTGTTATCACGTGACAAAACCTGATCGTTTCAAAATGTCAGCCATAAGAAAAATTCAAAGTGCTATAACTCAATCATTTTTTAAGATATAGACAAAATAAAAAATGTTCTCGAATCGATGTTTTAAGATCTAGAACAAAAAATAAAAATGTTTTTCAACTTTTAATTTTTTTGCATTTCATTTTAAATTTAAAATTTTAAAATTTCTTTTAAATGGCCGCCATTTTGAAAAAAGATGGCGGATGATGCTAGCTAGCCAGCAAACTCGGTCGAGTTATTTGTATGTACTGTGTACATACCAATGTGCCCATTCAAATCGGTTCATAAATACGTTAGTTATTGCATGACAAAAATGAGATATGTATATATACCGGGTGTCCCAAAAATGACTGATGGATTTTAAAATTCAACAACTTGCAAACGTTGACAGCTATTGAAAAATTTTTTGCAGGAGTGCTATGTATAATGTCAGGAGTTTTTTTACCGCAATTCTTGATTTTTGTTCGAATTTCAAACAACAGATGGCGCTGATGGCGGTTGGCGGCCAGTCGACGCAGAATCTTGCTTCATTCAGCTTTGACGGAAAGAAAGGAGATTAAGGCTATGGAGTACGTCTTGTTCTACAGTACAATCTTGCTCTCAGACCCCGATTCTGGACTCATTCGATATGATTTCAATGGAATGCGTTGTTGCCATGGAAATAATAGATTGTTCGTTAGTGGAATACAGCGTTCAGAAGTGGGCATAAATTTCGCAAGCAGTATTTGAGTTTGCAGTAGATTTTCGTTTAGGAGGTTTTATTTTCCCGGATTAAATTACTTTTTTATGGCACGATTTAAAGAATATTTTATGCATCATATTTTAAAACTAGATAAAGAGATTTCTTTAATTTGATAATTTTTGTTATATTCTAAGAAATTGTAGATCGATTTAGATTATTATTTTCATGCTCAATTTTGAATATTGTATTTTTCTATAGAAGAATTTGTTATTTCCATGACAACAACACATTCCATTGAAATCATATCGAATGAGTTCAGAATCGGTCCCCACAGTGTTAAAAATCTGCTGCATTTTGCTTCATACGCACTCGGCCGCTTGTATATAATACCTCTTTTCCGACCAATAACAATGCTTCATAATACAATCAAGTAGCCGTTTCTATACAAGCGGTGTGCGTGAACAACAAAATGCAGCAGATTTTTATAGTGTAAGAGCAAGATTGTAGCAAGATATCTTCACCTACACTCTTAAAAATTAGAAAATTTTGCTGCATCGTCACTCCACTGCTATTATAGAACATCTCTATTTTGACCAATGAGAATGCTCCATAATACAGTGAAGTAATCTCTTTCTATAAAAGTGGAGGAGTGACGATGCAGCAAAGGTTTCAAATTTTTAACAGTGTAGTTTTAAAATACGGTCCCTAAAATATTCCTTAAATCATGCCATAAAAAGTAATTTTATCCGGAAAAATAAATTTTAATTAACTCACATCTATTTTTTTTTTATTTTAATGCAACGATCGACTAATCCTATTGAAAAAGGCTAAACAAGGCAACTTATAATATTTATTTTTGGTAGTTATTTTACGCAATAATGTACTATCAACAGTTTTCATGATTATTTTTTGAACATTCAATAAAAATCTACTGACGTATTTTCTTAAAAGATCTAAAATTTCTTAAGAATATAACAAAAATCATCAAATTGAAAAAATCTCTTTATCTACACTGGTGGACAAAATTATGAGATGGAAGGCGTTTTTCCAAATATCTCGAGAAATACTGGATAAAAATAAATGAAAATTGGTATGGTATAACTTATAGTATGACAATAATATATGCAAAGCAAAAATTAAAGTGCCATTCATTGACAAAAGTTATTGGCAACAATCCAATGTGGACTGAAATTCATGATGAAAGATGGCAATGAAAGTGAGGCTTGTATGGTGTGTGGTCGCCTCTAGTATGGTGTGTGGTCACCTCTGACAGATAGACAGCATGCACAACGAGTATGCATGCTGTTAATAAGAGAGTTAAGGATATGTTGTGGAAGACTCACCCACTCTTCTATCAGTGCAGTTTTTAACTCCGGAATAACTCTGGGTGGGGGTTTGCGTCTCGCAATAGTCATTCTAAGAGCATCCCAAGCATGTTCAATGGGGTTGAGGTCAGGAGATTTGGAAGGGCTCTTGCGAGACGCCAACCCCCACCCAGAACCATTCCGGAGTTAAAAACTGCTCTGGTGGAAGTGTGGGAGAGTCTTCCACAAGCAATCCGTAACTCTCTTATTAGCAGCATGCATGCTCGTTGTGTATGCTGTCTATCTGTCAGAGGTGATCACACACCATACTAGAGGCGACCACACACCATACAAGCCTCACTTTCATTGCCATCTTTCATCATGAATTTCAGTCCACATTGGACTGTTGCCAATAACTCTTGTCAATGAATGGCACTTTAATTTTTGCTTTGCATATATTATTGTCATACTATAAGTTATTTCCATACCAATTTTCATTTATTTTTATCCACTATTTCTCGAGATATTTAGAAAATTCCTTCCATCTCTTAATTTCGTCCACCAGTGTAGTTTTAAAATATGATGCATAAAATATTCTTTAAATCGTGTCATAAAAAGTAATTTAATCAGGGAAAATAAAACTTCCCAAACGAAAATCTTCTGCAAACTCAAATACTGCTTGCGAAATTTATGCCCACTTCTGAACGCTGTACTCCGCTTTCGAACAATCTGTTATTTCCATGGCAACAACGCATTCCATTGAAATCATATCGAATGAGTCCAGAATGGGGGCCTGAGAGCAAGACTGTACTGTAGAATGAGACGTACTCCATAGCCTTAATCTCCTTCTTTTGCGTCAAAGCTGAATGAAGTAAGTCTCGGCGTCGACTGGCCGCCAACCGCCATCAGCGCCATCTGTTGTTTGAAATTCGAACTAAAATCAAGAATTGCGGTAAAAAAAAAACTCCTGACATTATACATAGCCCTCCTGCAAAAATTTTTTTAATAGCTGTTACCGTTTGCAAGTTATTGAATTTTAAAATCCATCAATCATTTTTGGGACACCCTGTATATGTCAACATTTGAACGGAGGGTGGTTTTGGGGTCTGGGGGGGTCATGATTGGTGAAAATATAAAAAAAATTTCTGGAAGTGCTTTCCTCCGGACAGCTGCAATAGGTAGCTTTTTACTTTTTGTAATGAAAGCTACCTAAAAACGTTGCTCTACAGGTATTTACTTTATACATTAGTGTAAATACCGTCAGTGATGGAGCGAACTGCATACTGCGTATCTTTGCTCCACCACTGCATATTTTTAACCCATTTCTTTTAAAACGAATGAGTTGAGTGAAAGCTTCATTATTTTACTAGCTGAACCGCCCGGCGTTGCCCGATTCTGTGATAATAATATTAAACGAACCTGAAATTTGTATGATTTTATCGCTAACACGAAATATATCGAAATACGTTGTCTGAAATACGTGACCGCTGACTGTATGGAAAACTGGTTAAAAAAACAAAAACAACTAATATTTAGCGGTAAATATACTCAAAATCACTGCAATAGGAAAAGGGGAAGGGAATATGTGTCCAACGAATGCGTGCTTTTCGTGTTAAAATATTGACGGGGGAGGGAAAACGTGTCTAACGATTGAGTGCTTTTCGTGTAAAAATGTTGATATTTATACGTAAAAATAACTGTTAAGTAAGTAACTAAGGTATTTGTATCCTATATGGACAGGGCTCTCAATATGGACACCCCTAATATTTTTAAAGGTAATAATTTTGATCGAGAGATGGCTAAACATTTTCGCGAAGAAAAGTAGTTGAAAAGATAATTAAGTCTGGAAAGTGTAAAAAAGCGCGCTGTTCGCCCTTTAGGAGGAAACTTGTTATTTCGAGATGTGCTGATCTTAATTAGTTGTAAGGTTTAATTCTGATTAGATATGGGTAAAACTACATTAAATGTTGAAAAGTGGAGTATTTTAGAAAGCTAATAAAACATATTTTCGATTTCTATTGCATATTTTGCTTAAAATAATTTTCCTTATTCATTTGGTACAAGTTTAGTAAAACTACGCCCGGTTCCCAATATGGACAGCTTATGCCCCCATCGACTACAACTGTAAAAAAGAAGAAAATTCAATGTTGCCAAGCAATAACTTGAAAAGTTATCAAAGTGGTAAAATCTTTGTTCAACAAGATGCTATTTGAACAATCCCCCAAAAACCTTCCTCCAAGAAACCCTTGCAGAAAAATAAAAATAAGCCCTCCCCCCAAGTAGGATATCTGTTGGCGAAATTGTAGGTATCAATGGTATGACTTCCTCAATAAAGGAGAGCTGGTACTGCTTCTTTTGCAGTATTGATGCTTTTTCAAACATGCAGCCATGCATCACATGTGGCAGATATGTTCATGAGGATTATGTGGGACTTATTGCCCATGGTGAAGAAGTTTATATTTGTCCATGCTCTGAGCAATAGTAATAACAGATGTAAATTCGCAGACAGATGCAATAAAGCTAAGCAAAACCAACAATATTACTTCATAATAGTTACTAGTAACTAAGGGGCTTTGCGTGGGTCTTCGAAGGATAAAAACTGAGAATGCCCACCCCCTTTCTAAAATGCATGTTCTGAAGATATTTACTGTCCCCCCTCCTCCTCGGAATACTTTAAAATACATTTTTTTATTCCCTCTCCTCGAAAATCCCTTGGAAATATGGCTCTTCCATTCCATACACACTGTGTAGAAAGTGAATAAGGAAACACCTGTCCATAATACGGACAGGTAGTTCCTTATATGAACACTTGTAAACATTTTTTTTTATCATTTAAATTAAACCAGAATAATTACAAGATCGCTAATTTTAATAATGATAGTCAATAGTCCAAGGATAGTGGTCACATATTTTTGTAGTCCTATGACTTGTACATGGGGGTGAAAAAAATACATTTTTCTTAGGGTGTCCATATTGGTTACAGGTACCTTATTTAATTTTTTTACATCGAAATCGTAAATGATATATTATGATTTTCAAACTAATTTTATCCCTCTTCAGTCCTACTATACCGTGCATGAAATCGATACTTGATGATTAGCTAAAAGTATAGTAGGGGGAACTGGTGCACATTGATACAGTTTTTTCCAAGAATTTTTTTGGTGTCTAGAAAGTAGAAATTTCAAGTTATTTTTCCATGTGTTGTCAGCAAAACTTGTGCAGTGTGTTTTAAAAATGTACAATTGTTATTTTATATAGAATTTTCGCATGTAATTTAAAAAAAATAAAAAAAGTCATTTGTATCAATGTGCCCCATCCCCAGGGCAGATTGACACACCTCATGGGGCACTTTGATACGTTTGGAAAAAATGGAGACAAAATAACACCAATGCATATTTTTCATAGAAAATTAGTAAACAAACCATTCTATATTTATTTAGAGAAATTCAAATCATCCATAATTTATTTGTAAGTAATATTAAAGGAATCAAAATTAAATAAATAATTACTCGATGTTCTGGCTATTCCTTGTCTGATTGTTGGCTGTGGTAACTTTGTCATATCTGGTACTTCAATCCCCAGCATTATCTTTTTTCTTAGGAAAGATGAAAAACTACCAGGTTTTCTGTTTATAAATCGGTTTATAAACAGAAAATATATTATTATATTATCTTAAGGATAATTATATTGAAAATTCTGTTTATAATATAATTATCCTTTGCTGTTCTGCAGCTTGTTTCTCTTACTTAACATTACTCATCTCGTAAATACCTTTTTTTCTGGAAAATCGATATAAATTCGAGATTTGCCAGGCTGCTGTCCTTTTCTTTTATTATTTCGACTAGCACTAGATGTTGGGTAAATTTTCACGTCTTCTGTTTGTAAAAATACTATAAAATGTTCTAATATAAAAAATAGAGCTATTTCACTTCAATAAAAACTAATATTAGTAATTTTTGTCGAAAAATTATTGATTAAGGAGTGTATGGTAAAAAAAGTAATAAAAGGTAATGAAAAAATGAACTAGAAAAGGATTTAGGTTGTATCAATGTGCCCCGACATAGACTGCATAATGTGCCCCATACAGCCATTTTGAACAAAATGAGTCTCAAATTCAACGCTTCATAATTTACCTAACAATAAGGAATGAGGGACTGATAAAGTGTAGTTTTACTTGCCATGGATTGTATTCTTTTCGGTTGAAAATACTGGAACATTTGCATAATACCATTTCAATTGTACAACTCAAATTTACTTTTGACCTACAGAAACAATAAATCAGCCGTCCCATTTTATCAAACTACTGAAGCATGCCAAGACGTTCTGTATGTACTAGTTGTGTACACTAGCATCACCTTTTGGATTTGTTGTGAAACTTACTATAATGACCCTGTGAGCAGTAGAGGGGGTGTATCAATGTGCCCCAGTTCCCCCTACATAGTACTATAATTTCAGTACCATTATACAAAATTAAGCATACTTATATTTTGAATCAAAACTTGCGTATTGTTTACCCTGTGGATAAAATCCTAACTGTAACTTAATTGTAATACAACCATGAACAATCCGCAAGCTAACTGCAACTTAACCGTAACATATTCATAATGTAACCATAACCTAACTGCAATTTAATTTTAACCTAACTGTAACTTAATCATAACCTAACAGTAACTTAACCGGAATTAAATATAACCTAAGTCTAAACGTAACAGTAAGGTACTTGGAACATAATTGCAAAATAAGTGTAACTAACTGGTACCTAACTCTAACTTAACACTAACTATAAGCTAATTATCCTAACTATCCGCCTGCTACAAATTAGTTTAGTTTCACGGGGTACAATATGTTTTGCACGAACATCGTACACGGAACACCCCCACCTGCGGCCGGGTATAGCAGGCGTGCTACGTACGCTTTGCTGAATGTGTCACTTTTACTTTCCATTACCAGGGTGAGCACTCTTTCGTAAACAAATCTAAATCCGAATAATACCCCCAATTTTCAATCTATCCCTTTAGATATACACTGGGTTTCATAATGATATGAACGCCCAGTAATTAAGTGACTCCTTGGCAAAAATTCATAAATATTTATCAGAGAACTCCATTCTCGAGACAAATACAATAATTTTATAGAATACATAGCTGTAAAAGAAATTTCAAATTTTAAATTTATTGAAAATACGATTATCTAAAAAAATGGCGTTGCAAAATGATATAAACATTGATCGGAATTATCACCATATGAGCATGGGAACTGTACTGGAATATTGAATGCCATTCCGAGAAAAAGAAACCGAAATATTCTAATTAATTTAGTACATAAAGATACTTCGTAGACTAAGAAATTTCCAAATCTAATCGCTAAGTAAGTTCTAGAAGTTTGCGCCGTAAAAGCGTTTTAACCCTTTATCTACCGAATTATGAATTCATGAAAATTTTACATTCTAAACCATTTTACGTAAATTGTTTTAACTAAATTAAAAGATTTACATAATCATTTAATAAATTTTTGAAGGATTAATTAAATTTAAATTTACAAGAATTTTGTGCAATATTTATAACCCCACTGAAATCTTTTATTTTAAATTGTTTTCTTGCTATTTTGTAAAATTATAAAATGTACAAATATGATGTTATTACAATATACAGTGTGTTTCAAAAATGACCGGTATATTTGAAAAGTCAATAAAAATTAAACGGGCAGCGTTAGAAGTATACCGTTTGTTGCAATATGTTTGGGACAACAGTAAATTTTCAGGCATACAACTTTGGAAATTAGTTAAATTTTTCAACAACAGATGGCGATGCAGGCAATTTGAAAACTGATTTCGAAAGTGAAAGTAACTTTATAAAATATATCTGCGACCAAAATCGAAAATGTAATCAAAATGAGAGGGACCTCACCTATGCATTGCAAAAAAAATTATTTAAAAATGTCAAAATGCGAAAGAGTTATTACAAAAATCCCTCCCAATAGGAATAGTTTTAGCTCGCGATTGTCTTCGCGGACAGGGACAGAGGCTTTGCAATGACAATCTCACAAATTGCGTTTTCTACTATAGCTTCTACTATAGCTGCAGCGCCATCTGCTGTTGAAAATTTTAACTAATTTTGAAAGTTGTATGCTTGAAAATTTACTGTTTTTCCAAGCACATTACCAACAACAACAAACAGTGTATTCCTAATGCTGACCGTTTAATTTTTATTGATTTTTCAAATATACCGGTCGTTTTTGAAACACCCTGCATATATAGAAATTCTTCCGAATGGAAAAATTCCCATTTCCCTTCCTCAGCGCCAAGAAAGCTGAAAAAGGTACAAAGGCAAAAGAAATCCTTCTTTTAAAAATATCTTTGTTTTGTGTAATGAATAATTCTTTTGGAACAAAATAAAGTAATGTATCTGTGACTCATTCTAAATAGTATTACAATTAATTGACGTATCAATAGAATTTTATAATAATTTTAATGGTACTTATAAATACCGTCGGTAGATAAAGGGTTAAGTGCTTTTCAGAAAGGGAAAATTATGGTTTTAAGGGTCAAAGATTTTCAGCTAGAGCTACTGCAAAAAATTGAAAATATGTCCAGGTGTAAAATTAAATTTTAATTTGGAGGCAGTAACTACACGGCTTGATGCGCCATTAGTACACAAGGAACTGTTTTATTGGCCTTCGTATTATCGAAAATGTACTGTAAAATATATTAAACCGTGCTCTAATTTGAAGGACTTTCCACGACGAATTTTATATGCATCATGTGCTATTAGCACGCATTACTAGTGTTTGGATAAATTTTGGAGGCTGTTCATAATAAGCTTCATTGCTGTTTTAAATTCTTTTATCGAAAAAAATACCAGCGTTCATTTTCATACGCCTACCGTCCTAGCTTTCCTCAAACTTTCCCCTAGGATAAAGATCCTAACTGAGTGCTGGACAGTCCAAGACTCTTAAATTATCCTGGGAAAGTATATTTTTGAGGGTTTTTACGTATGAATTTAGACCCTATGTTATTTAAAACACGATGAGGTTCTCCCTGAAAACCCCACTAGTAGTTTTTAAAGATACTCTAATATTTCTGTTAATCGTTAGATTTCAAATTTTTAGTGTAAAAGGCCAAGAATGTTTAATCACTTCGTTCCAAAAGCAGCTCGTATCTTTATTAATCACACACCTTTTCTATATATTTAAAAGATCTGGCTTTTTTTAGTCATCAGCCCTGAGCTTTATGCTAAACCGATTTTGATAACTGTTTTTTTTTTAAATGAAAGCTGTTCGTTTGTAGATGTGCCCGTACTAGCTATGATTTATTTCCAGTTTTATATTTTATTTTTAATTTTGAAAACTTTTTACTATATTTCTTCAGAATGATTTCTCTCTACAGTAAAAATTATTTTACTTTATCACTTTCCACCAATCAGAAGCTTGATTTCATCAGTGAATATGTCATTACATTTAAAGAAAAAGTTAATGGTTTTCGTAAAATTTAACCACAAAAAAATGATTAAGTATAACCATACTCTAATTTAGGCAGAACAAATGTTATGTACGTAGAAATAATATTAAGTATTTTATGTAAATAAAAATACAGAAAATAATCTATGATAAAAAGTAATACCTAATTTTCTCCATGCGTATATATATTGTTATAACTGTGTCAGTGATGACGCCATATTCACTGACTTTTACTCCTGCATCTAAATAGATCGAATTTTTGCTATATATTTAAATATCCTTAGTATGCATAAATGAAAATATTTCCCAAAATCGCGTCATTTCTTTAATCATCTAGCTTGAGCTATTAAGGGAACCTATTTTTATAGTTATTTTTTTTAATGAAATTATTTTATTTGTTTATTGCTTGCTCTTTTCTTTTTCAAAATAATATTTTATATTTTAATATTAAAATATTAAAATTTTACTTATAATAATATAGAATACAAGAATTTTAAAATACAAAAGCCTTCTCTCTCTCTCTCTATTTTTTTTTTTTTCTGTGGCAGTGGGATTAATCGCGGTGTTAAAGAGAGAATGTAAACAGTGGCAATTACTATATCATTATGAGCGCGATTAATTGCATCATTAATGAGAAAATGGAAATAGTGGCGATTATTATATCATTATGAACGCCTTTTTAATATTTCTATTTAATGTAACTTTTTAAAAACTTTTGGACAGAAAATGATGTCACTGTTTTATATTTCAATACTTCTTTTCATTTCGTGGACACACAGATTGAGACTTTCCTTTCAGACATCTTCAGTTGGTGAAAATTAAAAGAGTACTTTCTTCGATAAATCTTTTTTCCTTCAAGTGCATCTAAGAGAAATTTCTTGGTTTCGTCGGCACTTAGATTACAACTTTAAGTAAACAGCGCAGATGTTTGAATGCAAAATTGTTACTGGTAAAGTTGACATCAAGAATGGGAATATTTTTATTAAATATTGATTAAATATTGTCATTATTATTATTTTTTTTTATTTTAACCCTTTAACCTACTATTTATGTTTCAGAATTTTGGGCCGGAAACGTAAACAAGTTCGTGCAGTCTTCGAGCCATTCGCACGATTTGTGTAATACGCTGATCGAGCGTTACTCGATCATGGTACTACGGGCTATGCCCGTAATATTTACATTTGCCTAGATCATCGTACTACGCACTATGCCCGTAATATTTACATTTGACCTCGATCATGGTACTACATGCTATGCCCGTAATATTTACGTTTGGCCTGATCATCGTGCATATCCATGCAACACTGTTTAAAATCACTGGTTTTTTTTTTCTTCTCTCTCTCTCTCTCTCTCTCTTTTTTTTTTTTTTTTTTTTTTTTTTTTTTGTAAGCATTCAAAATAAAGGAGAAACGGAGCCCAGATAACGGAGTTTTATTTTTATTGATTACATACATCTGACTTGTGTGTTTGACATGTAAGTCTGCTTATAAGTCATCGTCAATATATAGGAACAGGTTAGCACAAGGAAATTTTACAACACGAAGGAAATACAGTCAGAGGGTCTCCACAAAGAGGGTGTGCAATGGCACAAGTGGGATTCGAACCTACAGTCTACACTCGCAGGCGATTAGCAGCGTGATGCTTTGACCACTCGGCTACGGAGAATCCCAGATAACGGAGTGTGTTCGTTCTTTCTTTCTATTTCTATTTGTTTCGTTATTTTCAGGAAATATGGTGAAGTTTTCTGATTTTTAACGGAAAATGCGCTTTATTTGTGAAAAGGGAATTTTTCTGTGAAACTTAGGAAACATTTCCCCGTGAATTTCAGATTTTTTTTTATCAGTGCATTTGACACAATAAGATATCAAGAATTCCCTTTACCCAATTCCCTCGTACTGTTTTATGTTGTGCTTTTGAATATTACTTTTTCAACATTTTCTCTAAATATATTCTTAAAGCATTTCTTAATCTACTACGAATTGTGTTTGTATATACTCCACACTGTAATAAAAAATGTGTAAATTTACGGTACTTTACCGTGAATTATCCAGTAAATTTACGGAATATGTCCTTTTTTATCATAGAAACGGTCAACTCCCATATTTTTTGTATTTTACGGACAAAAACCGTTAATATAATGGCAAAGTCCGTTGATATAGGTATAAAGTCCTTTTTTTACGGACATTGTCTGGCACCTCTGCTGCAGCTTTTTTTCAGTGCAGTGTCTGATCTAGTTTATCGCAATGGCATATTTTTCTAGTATCCTTGCTCAAAATCCTTCTGACATCCGATAGAGGTGTTTTCTTTTTTCTGTTGCTATCAGATCGTCTTTTTTGAACATTTTGCATAAAAAAAGACGATCTGATACCTTTAGCGAAATTCTATAGATGCGTCTCAAAGATCGGATTAAAATTTTAAATACGTGATTTTCTTAAAAAACATTTAAATAAAAAAATTTTGACAAATTACAAATTTGAAATTCTTTGGCCTATGACATTCTAAGAAAATAATAAAATACAATGTTGTAATCTTGAACAAAATAAAGAATATTTTGAAAGCTCTAAAAATTGCAAAAATAAGAGGATACGTATTTAGAAAAATTGCTAATAAGTAATCACCTATGCAAATTAAGGATTTAAAGCACTAGAACAATAATTAAAAACATTTCTCTGAATTTAAAATCAAACAATATCCATAAATATAGGACAATCTATTTTTTAATTAAATGATTCAGTATACCATTTTTAATTAATCTCTCATGTTGTTTATCAATAAATTCGAAAAAAAAAAATCAAAGAAGAAAGCAAGTTGAACCAAGTCAAATTAAAATATATGAATCTAATTTTAGTTTTAAATGTAATTTTCATTTTGTGTCCAAATTTTAGGAACTGATTGTACCATTATATATATATATATATATATATATATATACATATATATTTTTAAGTACTAGTAAATGCTTTACATTAATTTGTGAAGGGAAATTGTAATTTATATATTTCTGATGACCTTCAATATTAGTTATCTGATGACCTTCAATATTACAAATATAATAAAATTCAGTATATTAAGTAAATTATATAATTCAGTAACTGCAAGCAGCATTTTATTCAAAAATTTACAAAAACATTGAAATAGATCGTATAAATTATATTTATAAAACATTTTTCCACGATTTGTCAAGTAAAAAGTAAAAATTCCATTCTTCGGAGATTAACTTTCAGAATCATTTTACTTCAAATATCATGAAATTTAGGAGTTTTCCGGCACTAAAAAGGAAGAGACGATTTTCTTCAAAATTTCTTAAAATTGAAAGTGTCATAACGGAGAGTTTTCATTGTAGATGAATAAAATTTTTACTGCTTTTATATTCAGATTATGGAAAAATGTTTCTAAGTATGACGTATCGGAACCAGCAAGAGTAAAAACTTTTAAAAATGTAACCTCTTAAAAAGTAATAAGCTGGATTATTTTATTAACATAATCTGAAATTTCACCTTATTTTGAATATATCTGCAATTTAATTAAAGTTATAGATTTAAGAAGTAAAAAGGAGGCTTTTGAAGCTTTTGGCGAAACTATGTAGACTGATTTTTTTGTATATATATATCTGATCACGAAGAAAACTTTGCATTAAACATATTACCCAATTCCTCTATAAAATAAAACATGTGCCGTTCCAGATACGGAATACTTAAACGTTGTGTATAGTAACTTAAAGGCGATAAAATGTATCATAAAACTTTTCACTGTCATTAAACATTCTTTATCGAATATGTTGTAAAAATTATTAAAAGTATACTGTTTGCTCCATTAAGGAAGCGAGGAATATCTTCGAACGAAAAAAAAAAATTCTTGTTTCTATGTTTCATCTCAAATATATTTTCTTTAGTATAAAATATTCATTAAAATCTTTAAAATGTCTTTTATTAGCATAAAATTTCTTGACATTCAATATTTCTGAAATTGTGAACAACAAAAAATGTAAAAATTCAGTTTTATGCATTGGGGCAGTTTATAGAAGAGAATTGTCCCATAACTGTGAATCACTCCTGAAAGAAAGTCTTTCGAAAAGTTTTCTTTTGAGATTCCAGTTTTGAGAAAATTCATCTTGAAATATTCTAGTTTTATTGCAGTTTTACTGTCTATCTCAGATATTGCTTTTAATGATTTCAACAAGTTGTATAACAGTTTTAAATATTGTCTAGAAGACAGAAACCGAAAGAAATCACTTATGTTCAATTATTTGATTCAGGGTCAGTGTAGTTATCCTAAACTTTGAATTTTTTTTCTCAGCATTTATAATAAAGAGATATAACTTCTGAAATATATTTGGTTGTTTCAAAGAGTGTTATCTTAATAATGGAAGTTTTAATTAGAAAACACTCAGTCAAGTAATTTCAAAAAATAAAATTCTCGATTACAGACACAACAAAATTCAATATGTAACTCATTTAGGGAATATTCGACGAGCTAGCATTCTCTGACACCACCTTATCCCCAAAATGTATCAAATATATTTATCTTACATTGTTTTAAAATTGTGTGAGTTAACTTTATCAAATATTAACAGAATGTACTCTAGTATTATATTGTATATTTTATTATTAACAAATTTGTCGATAATTAAATAACATACATCCATTTTTTTGTTTTATTTTAGGAAAACTAGATAGTTTGTCTACAACAGATACAAGTAAAAGAATACGTAGTATAGAAGCTACTCTAGCTTCTTTATCAACTAAAGTAGCTGACATTAATAGAAAAAGTCAACTTTTAAGTGAAATACATCAAGACAGTGACGCTCGTAAGGATATTCTCCAGAGGATATCACGCAGTTTAGAAGAATTAGGACGTAAACAAACTGTTACTGTTGGAAAAAAGCACGATGTAGAAACTGAGCGCCTGGGTAAACTGTCTGAGAATATTCAAGCTCTTTTTCAAGTTTTTGGAGGAGTAACTAGAAAAATTGATGATTTAAAAACCCGAATAGAAAGAATGCCTAATGTTTGCCCCACTAGTGATTTGAAATTTTTCATTACTAAAAAGCTTGACTCTTTAACTGCTTCAACAGCTTTACTTTCTGAATGCTTAGAATGTGATAGAGAATCACTGAAGGATGCTCTTAATTCTTTTATGAGACATCCATTGGAAAACTTAGCTAAAAAATGTAACCCGAATGATAATGAAAGGGATGTCGGGAGAATATTAGAAAGCAAATCAAAAGAAATGATTGATTCAGTGCAATCTCTTATACATCAAAAATTGGAAGGATTTAGGACAAAGTTAGAAGAAGCTGCTCGAGATTGTAATTGTGTTAATAATAAAAATTCTAGATTTTCTGCACATGATATGGCCTATTCTCACGATACTCCGCAAGAAATGAGAGTTGCTCCAAAAGAAGAAGGAAATGGTCAACGTGAAACACCTGGAAGAATATTCAGAAAATTATGGCGAAAAATGACTGAGCCTATAAATAAAGTGGGCGAAAAGATTGAATCCCTAGCTCAACTCATCGAAGTATCTAATCAAAGACATCATAATGAAACTTTAACAAAAATTCGGGAATTTTCAGGAAAATCTAAAGGTGGTGGTGAATGCACCAAGCAAATCAATTCTATTTATAATCAAACAAAGGATACTGCTTTAAGAATAGGATACATTGAATCCCGGCAATTAAACATGCAGAATTCTGTATCCAAGATTTTATCTGAAGTAGAAAGGGTCAAAAGCACAATACAAGTTGGTAATTCCGCCTTTGTTCCGGTTCCGGTTCCAGGAGTGACAGATGCCTATGTCGAAGGACCAATTGAAGGCTATCTGGGTAGTAGTTGTGCCGATCTCCAGTCTCAAGGAACTGTTAGAAATGGAATATATTCTTTAAAGCCCAAAGGTGCTACTGAACCATTCATGACATACTGCGATCTTGAAACAGATGGAGGAGGCTGGACTGTAAGTAATTTTCATTTTGCTTTGTTACTATAAAAGTTGAAATATATATGTTTAAACTTAGATTATGTTGCTTTTTGTAATATTTATTGCTCGGCAAAATTGATCCATTATTTGTTGCTTAAAATATTTTGTAGAAACATTCCATTTTTAGTGTAATTTATCTGTTTAAAGAATATTCACTATAATATATTATAGGCCGTTCCAAGTTAAGTTAGGGAAGCTTTTTCTTTATATTACTGTTGCTTTAACAATGTTTTTATATTCTGAAACAACTATGTTTATATCAAAAACTACGGATTTTCTAAGTTTTAATGTATAGTTTATATAAAAAAAAATTACTAAATATAGGTATTTATTCAAATGTCACGTGTATAATGGCGATTTGCTGGAAAAAGAAATGCCCAGGTTCTGGTGCATGATATGAAAAAATAAAAAACCAATATCATTTAAGGAGCTTTAGGCATTTATTACATATCTGTATATGCCATATATATACAGCGGGGGATAACATGAGGAAAAAGGAATATTTGCCCGAAGGCAGAAAGGCGCACCGAAGGGTTGACACTTTTATGACCGTGTTACATGGTCAGCATCCAAATAAATTTAACTTTTTCAAAAAAAAATGTATAACCTACTCCAAAAAAGCGCTAAAAAGAATTAAATAATTCTATAAAATTCTCCAATAACAAATCGTTATCCAATAACCACACATTGACTATCATGTACCGGTATAAAACGGTTAAATTTAATATATAGAATTTAATATCCACCAAACATAGGTTTTCCAGAGAATATTTTTTACAAGAGATTAATTTACATATTTTTGATTTAATTTTTGAATATATACATATAAAAAGTAAGGAATTACTTTTTGAAGTTGGTGCCAAACAATCATAATCGATAATGATTTCCTCATTTTATTTATGGTACTAGATATAATATATCCACAATTCTTACTATACTTAAGATAGTTTGGCACCAACTTCAAAAAGTAATTCCTTTCTTTTTATATGTATATATTCAAAAATTAAATCAAAAATATGTAAATTAATCTCTTGTAAAAAATATTCTCTGGAAAACCTATGTTTGGTGGATATTAAATTCTATATATTAAATTTAACCGTTTTATACCAGTACATGATAGTCAATGTGTGGTTATTGGATAACGATTTGTCATTGGAGAATTTTATAGAATTATTTAATTCTTTTTAGCGCTTTTTTGGAGTAGGTTATACATTTTTTTTGAAAAAGTTAAATTTATTTCCTACTTTTTAGTTATTTATACCGTAATACATAATTATGTGTACTGACATATGATGGCTCTTTGCAACGCATTACTAATGAACGCACTTTGCTGAGTTCTGATGTATTCGTTTTACTTGTCACTGTTTGATTGTCGACTTTTCAAAAGACACTTACAATATCGGTTAGTATCGTTGTGAATCTTTAGGTTTTCTGGGTGTGGTAACTTCTTCAGATCTGGCACGACGAAAAGCTACCGCATTCATGAAATCTTAAAGTCAACATGGAATTGTACGGACATCGGAAGTGATTATCGAAAGATGACAATGCCTCAAGTAAAGTGTCCTTACACATAAGCGCGCGGCAAAGCGCTTCTATATATGAGTAAACAGCAAAATGATTCCATGTATCAATGAATAGTAAAATGCTTTTCTAGTGTAGTCAAAAGTACTCCCCCTTCAGTCAGAAAAAGCAAAAAGAAAGATTTTAACAAAAATCGCCCTATGATTCAATAGATAAACAACAACAATCGAATTCCTATAAATGCAGTAAAGGCATCGGAAATGAGCGGTGATGATTCGACGAGGAATCCGAAAATCATAACCTGTACTTGGCTGCATCTATAAGAGAGTGGCAGCATTCGATGCCCAAATACTTTTTTACGGACGCTTTTGTCCCAACTAAACTGTTAAAAATTTGAAACTCACTCCACCGCTTTTATGGAAAACGATTTTTTCAGCCTATCATGGAGCATTCTCATTGGTCAAAAGACAAATATTTTATAAAAGCGGGGGAGTGACGATGCAGCAAAAGGGTAAAATTTTTTACAGTGTATGTATGAGATATTCCATAAAAGAGATAGAGTGACGATGCAGCAAAAGTTAAATTTTTAACAATGTATCGCAATGCTAGGCATTTTCTATTATAAAATTAGATGATGATTTCCTGGTAGATTTCGATTGTACGCAGAATGATCCTTTATTTCTACACAGACATAAATACATAATCCATATTATTTTACAAATTCGTGGAGATACAAGGACAAGATAGCACAAGGAAATATTACGACACAAGAAAAGTACAACCGGGAGCTACACATAAAGAGTGTGTGCAACGAAGCCAGTGGGATTCGAACCACAATCTCCTACGCTCTCAAGAGATAAGCAGCGTGGTGTCTTAACCACTCGGCCAAAAGGACCCCCTTGATGACTCATTTTTGTCCAGAATCTTTTCAATCAATCGCATACTGTGCTGCATGTCTCGTCATATTCACATCGAGGAATCCTACATGAACAAAATCTGAAATCATTCTGGTGTCTAATCCGGTAACCAAATCTGAATCTAAAGATAATTTTGCTACACATATCTATGCACTTCATTTTGCATTGATATGTAGAGATAATTATTTCCTCCGGAGCAAAATATATACTAAGGGATTTTCATCTTTTCAACAACTTAAGGAAGTCGATTGGTATCGATGTCTATTTCCGCTTTGCGAAATTCTAAAATGGAGGGCCAAAATCACAGTCCGGTGAAATCCAAGCGTATTATTAGTCATTGATCCGCGTCCTTTTCAGAGAATAATCTCTGAGCGGCAGGGGAAATGTCGCCTTACTCCTTTTTCCGGGAAAAAATCGTAACGGCAATTTTGAAGTAAATCTGATCTCTTTTCATTTATAATCAAAATTTTTCACTCTCGTTCTATAAAATGTCATCAAAATATCTTAACTGAGTTAATTTCGATGGTTTATCGTAAATAAGAACAGACGGTAACAATCGCTTGAAAATTACTTTACCCCTCCTTCTTTTTCAAATGGAGAAACAAATTCGTGATTTTCACCCTTTCCACACGACCAATGAGGTGTCTGGATTTTACTTGACTGTGAATTTGGCCCTCCATTTTAAAATTTCGCTTCCGCTTTAGTGGATGCGAGAACTTGTCCATTTAAGCTTTAACATTTCGGAAATTTATATCATCCAGCAAACTTTAAGGCCGCTCATTAGGCACAGAAAAAGACCCGGATGATAATGTGAAGTCTATGGGGGCGTTCTTTTCGAATATCTCGCTCAAATTTTAAAATTTTTACGTGATTTTTTTTGCATAGGATAGCTGAGGATAATCCACAACCGACCTAGTTTTTACTTTTTCAATTTTGGTTTCAGATTTTTTTTTAAAATTATTTTAAATTTCAAAACCGGTTTAAATTGTTCTGAAATTGAAACTATCATTATATAAAACATACATAAGCAAAATCGAAGAAGTAAAAACTAGGCCGGTTGTAGATCATCCTCGGCTATCCTATGCAAAAAAAAATCATGTAAATATATTAAAATTTGAGCGAGATATTTGAAAAGAACACACCCATAGTCTTTACACTAACATTCGGGTCTTTTTCTGAGACTAGTGTAGTGCCTTAAGGTCCACATTGAAATCTACAGACTTCGTAAATAGGCATTGAAAAGCTGGCAATCCATCAGTACACGATAAAATTATTGTGAAAAATTATCTTTGTTTTTAAAGACTATCTGTTTTCTGACTAATGAGAGCGATCTAAAAACGTCTATGGAGCGTTTTCATCGGTCAGAAAATAGATAGTCTTTTAAAACAAAGGTAATTTTTCAAGATATTTTAAACAGGGTAAACTGTTAAAAATTCTCATGGATCAAAAGTGAGATATTCTATAAAAGCGGGGTAGTGACGATGCAGCAAAAGGGTCAGATTTTTTACAGTTTAAAGTACGCGTATACAATCAGAGCGCTTCAAGTTGCTTCTACGATTCAATGCATAGCAAAGTAATTCTAAATGTTCGTATGTGTTAAAATACCCTTTTCAGTCATAAAAACTAAAAAGGAAGATATTATCAAAATCACACCATGATTCAACATGCGTCTATATGAAAGTAGTAATATTTGAAGTTAAGAATGTTCTTTGATAAACACGGTTTTCCAAAGTACAGAAAATTTAAGAATTTTTATTCCAGAACTTGGCGGTAGTCGTCTGAACGAGTTTTTTATGGTTGAAAGAAGTTAACTAGCTTAACTTTAATGGTAAGCTTATCAAAATTTTTCGTCATTTATATTTGTACAATTGTAAATCTAGCACATAGCAATGTACTTTAATCACTTTGTGAATCCGGCATAACCAGCACCCTGATACACAGACACTCTTGCTTTAACGTGTAAGGCTCTTTAAAGATGAATTTTCAGCTTTTCGATATCGAATTCTCATGTCTGGATCGATGTGGATCTTCCACTTTGGTGGGTACGAGAATTGTTCCAGCTAAGATTTCGTACTTTGAAAAAAAACTAGCATCTCTGCAACAGTGGTTAGGATCCAGAAGGATTATTCGCTGTTAAGCAAAACAAGATTGACCAATCATAAGCCTTCATTTTTGAGAACTTTTCATTGTTCGAAGGAGAGAGTCTGGAATACATGGAGTGAAAATATGCTATCGACACTGTAAAAAATCTGACCCTTTTGCTGCATCGTTACTCCATCGCTTATATAGAATTTCTTTGTTTTGACCAATGAGAATGCTCCATAATAGAGCGAAGTAATCGTTTCCTATAAAAGCGATGGAGTGACGATGCAGCAAAAGGGTTCAATTTTTTACAATGCAAGCAGTGCTAAAAATTTGCATCCTTTATATGTGCAACGATGCTACTGAATTCCAAAATGTCGATCACAGCGACATCTGCGGCATTTTCGTGATACATTATGTAGACTAGCAACAATTCTTTCATTTTTAGAAAATGTCCTGCAGATGTCGCTTCTATCTTTAAATTTCATTAGCATTGTTGCACATTTAAAGAACAGAACATTTTAGCGCTTTTTTTAAGTGTTACAGAGGGCGTGTTCAGCACAACTTACCGGTTACTTGCCGATTACTTACCGATTGTAGACAAGTACGAAATGAAAATCAAAGCGAAGTGTGACGTCAGCTACAATTCAATAGTTTTCATTGATGCCACAATTTGCTTTCGTACTGCCCTACAATCGGTCGGTAACATTGGTTACTTTTGTAAGTTGCTCTGAACACGCCCTGAGATAGCTGATTTCCACACTATATCTCCTAGATGCTATATTTCCGGTTTCTTGCATAAGAGAACTTGTCCGGAATCCAGGTGAATTTGCGAAACCAGATTAACGAATCAGAAGCCTGAATTTTAACAAATTTTTCAATGTTTTAAATAAATTTTCTTGTTAATTAATCTCGTTTCGCAAACAGCGCAAAATTTATGTGAATCATGGCCCTCGTAGTCCAATCATTTTAGCCCCTTTTTTTACAAATAGCGGAAAAAATTAGAACAAAGCTGGATTTTTGCATAGATGCTAGTTAGGGTATGTAGTTTAACGTACTAAAAGTCCCCATCGATCCGATGTGAGCTTTCGCCTCCAGGGGGCGCTGATAAGCTTGAAAATCGGTTTTCTGTGAATATCTCACGAACAATGGCATCTAGACAAAAAAGTTCAATTACAAAGATGTAGATAATTTAATTTCCTACAAAATGTGTCATTAACATTTTTTTGTCACACTAATCCTTCCCTGCCAAAAATTAAGATAAAGTAAACATTATTGAAAAAAAAAATGCGCAAGCACTATCATAACGCGGCGAAGAGGCAGAACAAATGCCAAACAACTTTCGATTCCCCCCCCATCTCTCCTCCTTTGTCTGTATGTCGTTTTCGCGCGCTTGTGCTAAACGTCACTTGAGAATAATAAGGTTCTATCTGTTTTTTTGAAAAAATCGACTTATCGATATAGAAATGTTCTATTTGTATCTATGAAGGCATTTCTGGATTAAAATAATGTCATAATTCAATTGTAAGGTTATATGTAAATTATATATAACACCATTTTGATGCAAAAATGCCTTCATAGATACAAATAGAGCCTTTCTATATAGATATTTTCAAAAAGACAGATAGAACTTATTATTCTCAGGTGACGAATAGTCATTGCCCAATACCCTATCTCTCTTTGCATTTGTCGAAATGTACAACGTGCAGGTACCTTTCCAATGTTTTATTTTCATTTGGTGCTCATTTCGCTAGCATGAAATCACCCTAATTTATTGAACGAAGTATTCTTTGTGAGATTTTAGGAAGGGAATAATTTTATTTTCAACGCATGTTGTAAAAAGTTTTAAATAGTTATGACAGTTTAAAATGAATCTTTCTTAATTGCTGATTCTGTGCGAAAAATGGAGATTGACAAAATAGTTTGTCTTGTATGAGGTGAGGACTGCGTTTCGAAAGATTTTGTAAAAATGGGAAAAAAGAGACTGAAGTCCCTTGTGATAGCAAGTTCGGAAAGAGGTGCCCATAAGTGGAAAATACATGAAGAAATGGCTAAAACCTTAATGAATTTACAGTTCATTCAGAAAGTAGGAAAAGTTATTCAAGAAAGAATTCTATTTAATCATACAATAAATCTATTGCAGAAAAACGATCAACGCCCACACAAATTATTCCATTGAAGGAAAAATTGAGAAATTTCCGTTGTTTGAATTTAAGGAAAAATGCTTGTTATGTTCTGATACATTAGGCAAAGCTTTTATACAGAAGGAAAAAAGAAAGCTCTAAAGTATCACGAAAAATAACTTTTTTAAAAATTTAATCATTAAAATAAGACACGTCTCATATCTATGCTTATGGAGAAATTTATGGAGAACGGTTTCGGAGCGAAACAAGCAGAAGATGATGCAGATACACTATTTGTTAACACAGCTATTGAAGTAGCAAAGTTTGCTGCGCTTACTGCTTTTTTGGCGATGATGTTGACTTGCTCTTAATGTTGATTACTTTAGCACCTCCAGAGATAAAGATACTTTTTATTAAGCCTGGAAGAGGACGAATTTCAACCATACTGTATTCATAGCACTGTCTTAAGAATGATGCTGTTCTGAAAGATCATATATTGTTCCTTCACGCTTTTTCAGCTTGTGTCTCGACATCAGCAATGTTTGGGAAAGGTAAAATGTCGTTAGCAAAATTTTTGTAAAAGGAAGAAGATCATAACATACAACCTGCCAGCATTTTTAAAAGTGATCAAGTATCTTAATTTGAAGTTTCCAAGGCAGGAAAAACTATTTTACTTGCTTTATATGGTGGTAAAGCAGAAATTTCTCTCAACAAGAACCGTTATGTATGTTTAAAAAAAAAAAATGCTGTTGGTAAAAAAAAAAAAAAACTTTTAATGTCGCCGCCTACCGAAGATGCAGCTAGATTGCACAGTTTATGTATTTACCATCAAGTACAATACTGATTGAGCAATAAACTACTTCATGAGAATTGGGGCTGGCAAAATGCACCTAATTTGTCTCCAATTCCAGCTACGTTACCGCCCGCACCAAAAAATATTATTATACCTATTTTTTGTACTTGCTCCAAAGAATGTGGAAAAGCATATACATGCCGAAAAATTGGATTGAAATTTTCTGATATTTGCATAAATTGCTGCGGAGTTTCATTTCATAATGCAAGCAAAATTGAATTTGAAGACGAGGAAGATATTGAAAGTATCCTGCCCACTGCAAGGGAGGAGGGAAGGGCTACTTCTGAATAGATCGAAAGGCAAACAAAAAATACTGAGAGCAGCACAGCAACGAAGAAATAAATACAGATAATGACGAATCTGAATCGAGTGTAGAAATTGAAGCCATGCAAAGAACTACTAAAGCTGAAATTGGATTAAGCCAATCACTATAAGTGGAATATGCCTACGGGGGAAATCACAGTAAAAAAAAACACACTCAGTGTTTTATCTCAAAGGTAATGTGGAAATAAGTATAAATGTATATTATACATTCACTTTCCCCATTCAAAGATGAGAATTATAGGTCTATTTACATAATTTTTTTTAAAGCAGCGGCAGATTTTTTGAATTTTTATAATTTTACTTTCAAATATGTTCACTTTTTTATATTTTTGACAGGGAAGGGTTGGTGTGACAAACAAATGTTAATGACACTTTTTATAAAAAATTAAATTATCTACAACTTTGTAATTGAACCTTTGTAATTGTATTTATCTAAATGTCATTGTTAGTGAGATATTCACAGAAAACTGATTTTCAAGCTCATTAGCGCCTCCTGGTGGCGAAAGCTCACATCGGATCGATGGGGACTTTTAGTATGTTTAACTACATAACCTAACTAGCACCTACACAAAAATCCAGCTTTGTTCTAATTTTTCCCCCTATTTTTGCTAAAATGACTGGGCTATCGTCCAGTTAGCATTTTGCACTTTGAACACTGTTAAAAATTTTTAACTTTTACTTTATCGTCTATCCATCGCTTTTGTAGAAAATGATTACTTCATTGTATTATGATGAATTCTCATTGGTCAAAATAGAGATATTCCATAAAAGCGGTGGAGTGACGATGCAGCAAAAACTTCAAACTTTTAACAGTGAAAAGATCGTCTGTCTATGTAAGTGTAACATAAAAGCATGCAAAATGAACACTTCTAATTGGTCGATTGCTTCAAAATGAATTTGAAATTTAAAGTTTTTATTTTTAAAAAAGTTCTAATTATCAGATTTTTATGAAATTTGAATGGGACCACGTGGGTCTCATACGCTTTCAAACAAAAAAAAAAAAAGAATTATCAAAATCGGTTCATATTTGCAAAAGTTATGCGTGAACAACAAATACATACAGGTCGAAATCATAACCTCCTCTTTGAAGTCGGTTAAAAAGAGAATGTGAATAGTTACAACGTATATGTGCTCGCCTGCAGGGCCCGACTTAGACAGTGGGGGGGGGGGGCTGGGGCAAACATTATTAGGGGCCCCCCTTCTATCTTAAAATTGTTTGTGAATTATACTCAAGTGATTAAAATTAAAACTCAAACCTATTGTATGTATGCATAAATTTCGTACCAAGCACTGATTTCAGTATTCATATTTCACATCTTTATACATAATAACAGAAGATAGATAATTTTACCTATTAATTTTTTTATGATGTAACTATTACTTTAAGGGAATGTGAGGCACGGAAACAAAGGGGGTAGGAGAAAAAAGGCCCCTTAAAATTGAAAAAAAAAAGAATTTTGGTAATATTTTGCTATTTTATATCATTTGGCCCTCTTTTAACAAGAAATTTTTCTCTCCTTGGGAGGGGGGCCCGGGGCAATTGCCCCGCATGCCCCTGCCTTAGTCAGGCCCTGCTCGCCTGTTGGCGAGAATGCAGAGTTCATGCATGCTTCGCGTTACGAAAAGTCTGGAATGGACAAAAATTACAGAGTCGTTCGAATTTTTGTGTTCAGGAGGGTGCGAAAGTATTTCAGGTGTGCTTAAGAAAAAGCGTCAAGGAAGGCAAACCGCTGCATGAATCGCAACGAAACTGAGAATTTAATGATATACAACTGCGGGATGTTCAGAGTTGAAACAGAGAAGGAATTATACACCGCAGCTGCATGTTCTCATGAGAAGAGATTGTAAAAATGTGCAATCGCTAGCATGATTCATTTAATTTACTTCTTTATTTCTTTAATTGTGGAAATAATTATTGCAAAGCGGTTAGGAATTACTGTTATGCTTATCTATATGTGCAAATTGAACAGATAAAGAAAGGCATGAGAAAGAAATAATGTATTTCATTTTAAATTACGAGGATTTTAAGTGTTAATTTAATATATCAACATGTGAGGGGGAGCGAATAGACATAGAACTACAACTTTAAAAGTAAGCTCAAGTTAAATAAAGTAATTTATTTGATCACAATGTATGAAAGATACGGAGGTATCACGACGTATGAAATTGCAAAGTACAAAAAAATTAACTGTTGCTTTTAAGAAGGGGGGGGGGGGGGGAGATTATATGTGACAGGAAAACTGTCACAACGTGCAGTACATTTTGTCCTTTTATTCATGGGATGACTTATATCTATTTTGTATAAAATCATAAAATTATTAATTTTTAAAATTGTTCTGTTTGAAAATCTTGAATATCTGGATAAATTTTGATTTTATACAACGTATGTTAGGAATATGCTCTTATACAATAAAAGATTAAATAGAATATCTTAAACGCTTGAAGAATAATATTTTTTCACAATCAAAAGTAGACATTTTAGCATGTCGTCATAATAAAATAACTCGTAGGTTTATAAATAATCTGTCTGCACTAATTCAATTAAAAAATACGAAGATTGAGATTCATGCACGCCTCTTCAAAATGCATACGAAATTATGTTTCAAAGATTACCTTTAAACGGGGTGTCTAAGAAATCGAGTCGTGGAAAGGCATCATTTGATACCCTTACTTGCAGAAGAGTCTGTTATTTGTGACTTGAGTCAGGTTTAGGATCGGATAAAATTCGTCGACGATTTCAGCTGGCTACGAGATACTGATGAGGACTAGAACTGGACGTAGGATACTGATATGAACTTAAAAGACATAAGACGAGTAAAACTTCATTTCCTCGATTAACTAGACATATATCTCATTATTAATCTAGAAGGTATTTCTTCAGCCTATAACGCGGACTTGTAATATACGTAATATCACTTTTATATTTTAAACTAAGTTTTCTTTTAGCAATTAAACGCGCATTAAAGTACGGTCTTTAAGGTTCAGAGGTGCTTGTTAGATATGAAACATTATCACATTTGTTTTGTTTCTTATTTTTGAAATTAGGTTCAGTTTTAGTTTTCATATTTCGCAAAGGTTGGGGGTTACTTTTTTTATAACACACATTATTAGAATTCAGTTTACGTTTGAACTGTTAATACGTTTTTGACCTTTTAATATATTTTTTATTTTTATGTACTTAAAAAACATCATAAATACAGTTTCTATAGCAGATATTTACTTTCCTATTAGATAATTAGTTACTTCAGGACCAATAAAGATTCTACCTATTTTCTTCTACAAAAAATTACTTTTCTCCAACAAATAATTCTATCAATTTAGTACCTAAAAGATAGGAAAGTCTGTGCTATTAAGTAACTTTCTGGTTGCACGAAGAATGTCACGAAAAGAATTTCCAACTTATGTTCAAAGTTATCATGTGATGATAGCAAAGATGAAGTCCAAGAATCATGTGATCAGGGATGCGTTAATATCCGTCAGATGGATTTAAGGCACTCAGACTCATTTCTGAATTTATAAAATCAAACCTCATCTGAATTACTTTCATTTCTTTACTTTCAATATATAAAACTGTCATTATTTATTAGTTTAAAGCCTCTAAAAGTATCACCAAACTTTCAAACAAACTTAGCTACACTTTTCTATCGACCAAGGGTTCTTAACAAACACAAAAATATCAACTATTACTTCCAGCTGTATATTTCTCTCCGTTTCATATTATAAAACGTGACGCCTTTACGTCCTATATACAGTTACCAATCACTTATATGTGTTTGAAGGAAATGATTTGAAATCGTACATTATTGAGAGCCGCGTATAACTGAAAGGATGTTATATATATCAATTGCTTATACATATTGCGGGAATTTTTTTTGAAGTATAAGAACTATCTATAATAATATTTTACAGAATAAAAAGGGTGTAAAATTACTACAGCATACTTAAAATACTTAAACTTTCTCTATAAAATTTAGTTTAAAATGTACAATAAATGTAAAATTTAATTTTACTCAGAAGAAGATATGTCAGTTAGTGCTCTTTTAAGAAATCAACTATGCTAGTTTGTTTTTGCGTAAGACGAATTTGTACAATGACTTTTTCTAATGTATAAAAGTGCGTTATTGTATTAAATGTTACATTCTGATGTAGCATTTAATACAAAGACGCACTTTATCAAATCATATTGAAGACATCTCCAAGTATTCAGGACTCCAAAAACAGGAGCTTAAGGTGGGATATATTGAGTATCAGTTTCATCCTTATCATAATTTTCAGCATCTTTTTAAGCTGTCATGAAATTAAGAACAGTTTCAATATCTCTTATTGCATTGATATTAACTTTTGATCAACAGTGTCGAAATCTTGAAAAAAAGGGAATCTGGGCTTATGCTGTTCCAGTCTTTGTCGTCTCCTTTAAAATCATTGCTGTTGTTTTCATTTTCCTATAATGAAATAACTTCAGCATCATTTGAGTAAATAAAAATCACACTTTTAAAGCAGTTACAAGTGGTCGTGGCAGGTACGTTCTTCTAAGAGGTAATTAACATATACATCATCTAGAATCCACATTTTCTTGATTTCCATTTCCTCCCCCGATAATCTAAACATTCTTAGCACCAAATCTTTCCTATACTGCGCTTTAACCAACTTTATTATACCTAGATGTAAGGGCTGGAGTCTGATAGTACATTTTGCAGGGATAAATATAAATCGTGTATGTGTCAGCAATGGAAGATCCAAATGATGGGTGGGACACCGAACCATAAATAGGAGAACATGATGTTTTTCAGCCATCTTTATATCAAATTCCTTCAAAGAGTTTTAAAAAGTCTGTTATTTCTACGTATAAATGACAGAGACTATTCAAAGCGGAAGTGAGGCATAGCATTATTTTCTTAATTCTCGTAACTGGGCTTCTCGAAAATCATATATAACTGAAAGACACATATAAATCAGAGGCGCATAAGTGAAATGTAACTGTATTCGTGCCTTATTTACTGGTTTAATCAACTGTTGAAAAATGAACTAATTCTCTGAATCAAACATCATAACCAACCTTTCAAACGAGTGCTTATTTTTTCTACCCAAGAATAATTCAATAAGTGCTTTTACCTATCAATTCGTTCGTAACAGTATACGGGAAATATCTTGAAATTAAACACCACAGATGCATAGAGGTAATAACAGCAGCCAATTGCATAAGAAAAGAATCCAAATAATGAACTTAAAACATTTTAACGAACTATTCTGGACTCAATATTTTCTCCATATATTTTAATGACTGAATATTATGACTCAGAGGCAATTATTAAGAAGAAGTATGTTTCTGAACTTTTAACAGACTATTTTTTATATATTTTTTCATTATATCATAGCGTATGTTTTTTTTTCACCCGCTTCTGTTTTGCTCACTTTTTATCATGTAATAGATTAAGATAGCCGGAGCTTTTACATAAAAAAACCCCTAAAATAAGTGTTTAATACATTTCTTTCTCTCAAATATGGAGTATTTTCTTTACATAAAAAAACCACATTAATACTTGTTTACTTTAACAAAAATATAGATAAACTGTACTAGTCTTCAAATAATAACTCAAAAAAAAAATAAATAAATAATTTCACCAAATAAATCGATAAATCGACTAAACTACCGTTGACGATCCCTCGCCTCTCTCAACACTGATACAGTTGGCAAAAAAAGTATTTGTACACTCTAAAATTTTTAATTTTTAACTAAATAAAAACAGATATTTTGTCAAAAATGGTTTTAATACAGTCTGTTTATCGTGCGTTTTAAATTACACAACAGAAAATTTCGATAAAGATGTAAAATAATTTTCTAATAGGAAAAGTTTAAAAATTTCTTGCAAAAAAAGTATTTGTACATTTCTCCATCCTGATATGTACTGTGTTTTATAGTGTTTATGGTTCAAAGGACTACTTTTACAGAAGCTGATAATAATTTTTGAGTTCATATTATATTTTTCTGACATTTAATCTAATTTGCTCTTGAAATAATTGAGTATAGAACCTAATACTAGAGAGGCACCTCTAGATATATGAAATCCTATGATTGAGCATAATAAAAATTTAAATTAGCAACAAGAATTTGTAAAAGCTATTAAATTACTATTTACAACTATTGGATGTATAGTGAGAAACTATGAATAAATTAAAAGCATCGAAATTCAATGAAAACCAGGACTTCTTAGCAAACTAACAATGAGGGAAAAAAGGAGTGTTGTTAAAAAAGCTTTAAAAAATCCTATGCGTTCGGTTCAAAAATTTGCTGGAGACCTTGCGACATCTTCTCGCATCAGAGTAATACCTCAAACAATAAAAAATATTCTTCTCAATGCAGATTTAAAAGGAAGAACCTCAAGGAAAAATCCATTCATCAGCGAAACAAATAGGCGAAAACGCATACTATTCGCTTTCGCATACAGAAGTAAATCATTGGATTTTTGAAAAACAGTAATTTTTTCTGATGAGGGAGAATTCGAAATTTTCTTACCATCAAGCATTCGAAAAAATTGGCGTAAAAATAAAACTGTTCTAGATCCAAAATGTATACTTCAAACTATCAAGCATGTTGGGGGGAATATTATAATTTTGGGGTGCATAGCTTCTAATGGAGCAGAACATTTAAAATTTATTGACAATGGAAAGACAGGTTTAACATACATTGATGTGTCGCGCCATAATTTATTAAACTGTGCCAAGAAATTATGCATAGAGGAAGCTTTTCACTTTCTGCAGGATAAAGACCAAAGCATACTGCTGTAATCATCAGCACATGCTTACGACAATACTCCAAGACGACTGGTAATTCTTCTAAAATCTCTAGACTTGAATCCAATAGAAAATTTGCAGATGCTATTGGATGCAAAAATCTGAAAAAAAAAATATGTATTGGTAAAAAACAGTTTTAAAGAAGCTCTTATTGTGTCATGGAATAACATTAACCAGACCGATACAAAAAAGTTGATGGAATCCATGTCACAACATCTAGAAGTAGTCATAAACGCTAAATGAATTCGCACAAAATATTAATTTGTATCATTTTACTAAATTTTCATTAATTATATTACGTTAATATAGTGTACAAATACTTTTTTTGCATTATATTTTTGTATATTTGTTTATTATAATGTAAAAAATCGATTCGTTTAATTTTGTTTTTGCTTCTATAATATTATAATGCGTTAAATTAATGTATTACAGTATTTTTTGCTTAAATCTTTTGTTTAATTTCATTATAATTTAAAAAAATGAAGTGTACAAATACTTTTTTTGCCAACTGTATACAACGACTCCAGATCCGAAAGAAATATGACAGGTTAGTGAATTTTATTTACCTCCAATTTTTATCAAAGCAGTTTAAAGCCACTACTGTGGGGCATTTCATTTTTCGCATTTTTCACAAGACAGCGCACATTTTTTCGATACTGAGTGCATTATTCTTTTTCGCTCATCACATTATAAATTTCTCACAGTGATTACAAGATCAAGTCTCATGTTTAGCGCAGAAGAAAAGTTTTATATAATGGCTTAAATGAATAAAAAAATTTTATGATGTTTTATATACTACAATAAAATAAATTCAATTTAAGAGATGCAAGACCTGTAGCTGCACCGATTGAACTCAGTTTTACAAATTAGAAAATAATAACCATTTACTTCCAAACAACACGAAATTTAGGCAAGCTATTGATTTACTTCTGTACATTGCCACAGTTACATGACCAGATATTATGGCATCAATCAATGTATATTCAGAAGTGCAACTCCAACCAAGAAATATTGAAACGCAATCAAAAATCTTATCTAAAGTTATCTCTAAAGTTACCTAAATTGTACGAAAAACTTATGCTTAACAATAAGTAAAAATAAAAACCCACATTTGTCGCTTATACAGAGGTGGATTGGGATTGAGACACAAAAACAGGAAAATCAACAACCGGTAATTTATTTATATTAGGACAAAAATACACTGAATGGAGTACAAAACTCCAGTCAAGTATTCCATATTCTTCTGCCAAAGTGGAATATGTTGATGCAGCAAACGCTGCCCAAAAAATCATTTAATTTTATAACGTTTAGGAGACCTTAATTTGCATCAAGAAAAACCAATTACACTTTTCCATAACAACAAACGTAGCATAAAAATGATTGAAAATGAAACATTTTCTAAAAGGACAAAACATTTCGACGTGTATTACCATACCATAAAGCAATTAAAGGAAGACGTCGTAATTCAATTAAAATACTGTCTTTCACAATGCATAATTACGGATTGTTTGACGAAGCCCTTACCCAAACCTAAAATTTTGGCTCACAGAAACACAATGAAATCGCTATCTTATCCATCTGAGGTGTTTAAGTTGGGGTCTTGAAATTAACCACCACAGATGCACAGTGGTAATAACAATACCCAGTTAAATGAGAAACAAGTAAGAAAAATCATGCATTATGCATAGATCATCAAACACGTTGTAATACTTCCTGCAATTTGCACTAATGTGTTGAAACATACTTGAATACTTTTGTTCAGCCCTGTAGTTTTCGTAGTACCTATATTATATGCCAAATAATATAATATGAAAAAATATAAATGAATGATAACACATGAAGTTATTATAAGGAAAAAATGAAAACATATGAATTATTAGTTAATCGATTTGTCTTGGCCAGTTTCTTAAATGACAACATCGCTTTTTGCTAGGTTTCTTTATTATTCCACGATAGTGACGTCATTTGCTTATATATTTTATACATGTTGTTTAAGACTGGGTCGAGGAAAATAATGCTTGAGTGGATGCAAATGGCGCCATTTTATATAATAAAAGCATGTGTTTAAAATCTTAAAACTGAAATATGTTTTATAGAATATATAAGAAATATTATGCATAAGAAATTTTGGGACATTTCATTAAATTTGCTAAAGCTTACGATTTTTTGAATTATTTTTTGTTAACTGTCATTTTACCAGTACAAAAATGAAAAAAAAACATTCTTTTTTTTAGAATAAACTTGTTTTTTATTAATTTATATTTTACTTTATTTTTAGCATCGTTATTATTTATGAAGTATGTTTCGTGAATAGAAAAGGGAAAAAAAAGATGTACAATTTTGACCCAGAAAAGTGATAGGAAATGGAAAAAGAAACAAGATTTCATAATTCAGCAATATCTATGGTCTAAAATGTAATTTTAAATTTAGTTTAGTATGATATATAAAAATCAAGGGGCGTGTATTATACGGAAAATATGCTCTTCTTTCAACCTTGAAGTCGCATGAGGCTACATTTGTGTATTTAAACTTTTTAAACGAATTTTAAATTTACCATGGAGTTAATTTGGGGAAAGACTTTTACGAAAGAATGCACATTAGGGTGGATCGAAACATTTTTTTTTTCACGGTGTCAAAACCTACCTATGCGGAAAAGATGTTCTCTTGGATGGAGATTAAGGGAAAAATAATTTAAAAAATTAATTTTGAATTTTACTACTGCCACAATGAGGTTGAATTTCGAAAAAAAAAGTGAAAAAAGACCTAAATTTGGCTAGATGGCTTTTGATTCAAAATGATAGTTAAAAAAATTATCCAAAATCTACCTATGCTTAAAAGATGTTATATTGTATGCTGAGTATGAGAAAAATAATTAAAAAATTAATTTCAAAATTTAAATCTGCCGCAATGTGGCTCAAATTTATGTATTTGAACGTTTTTACGGTAAAAAATCAATGAATTTTTGTAAAATAAAATATGAATTTTAGAATTTTTAACATTTATTACAATGAGGGGATATTTATTTGATTACAAGATTAAAACTTTAGTTTCTTATTTAACAGCTTCTTTATTATTAAATCAAGAAAAATCGTCAACATAACAAGTGGCGATAATAACGTTTGGTATTGAAAATCGGCATGAGATTTTGAAATTGAATTCGATTTTTATAAAATCGTCTCTTATATATGGTCCACACACAACAGAAAATGCTTCTGTGACTATTTTGATTATTAGTTTTGTAGAATGAGCGTCTCGTGAATACATATTATTGATAGTAGATGTGATTGCCACTGGAATGATTGCTGGATTTACTATTGCTTCTGAAATCATGTCGTTATTGAATCCCTCAGTTAGTGGAGGTTCGACACATTTTCCTATTTAATTAAATCTATGTAATCCGTCGCAAAAGGCCAAAAGCTGGTAAATGGAAAATATAGATATTATTTAATGTAATGATTAGGATTACAGCAGACCGTTTGATTTCACTCGCGCGCTTTTAGAATTAATCTACTGACTTAAATGAAAATAAAAAAAAGCTTCTCACATGCAGCGAATAATTTTTTATTTCACCAGTGAAACTTTTGTGCGGTTCCATCTACGTTGCGGAAAGATGACATAGTGGAACTTCATTGGTGTGTAACTAGCACAAAAAACATTGCAGTGGACGCTTGAAGATCAGTTCCATATTTCGAATAACACATCCCTTAACATCTATATTAACAGATATTCTGAAACCAACTTTGTTACATGTATATTATTGTTAACACATGACAAAAAATGTACGTCATGTTTTGAAATTGTTTGGGACTCTCCCAGAATTTTCATATATGTGGCCGATATATTCGAACCAAGTTCTTTTTCAAGCTCATTCGATTATGATTTTTCTTCTGTTGTCTTCTAGTGATGTAGTCTTATCTTTACACCCATCAAAGTTTAAAGAAAATGGCCATGATCATAATCTTTTACAAATGACTAAAACGATAGAGTGGTGTTTGGTTTGTTTTGTCATGCCGATTTTTTTTTCTGTCAATAGCATTCGATTCATAGTTTTGTGAGATAATGCCCACATCTTGAAGTGCACCTGACACGATGGCAGCACCTGTTTGGTCGGAAATGCCCAAAATGTCCAATATTTTGGCTGCTGCTAATTTTCGTCACTACAAGTGGTGAGACACCTAGCTCGTCAGCATTTTGGCTTTTCAATGATAGCTGATGAGGCAGAAAAGTGAGCTTGCTCACACTACGTCGGTTTAGTTTACACCGAATATTCATATTCAAATCTATTGAACTGCAAAAAATAGGCAGTGTTTTCGGAAATGGTCCACAAGACTGTAATAGCTTTCAATATCTTATTTTGTTTTATAAGAATTAAAAAGAGCGCAATATTTGTCGTGAGACTAATTTTTCTTAGAATGCTACAGTGGTAAATTATTGTGTTTGAATGTCATTTACAGGTCACTCCTAACTTATTAGCAACTCATTCTCACTGGCAGGAAAAAAAATAGATGTAGACGGATTCTTTACTTCAGTTACTTTTTAAGTACCAATATATAAATTTTATAATGCTTTTGTAATAGGGAGCATATTTACTGGCATATCAAAGCAAGACCCAAATAGGGGGGTAATTCATTTTTTAACAATGCCATGGTACAGTAATATTCAAAGTACACTAAGCTACACAATACACAAGCAGACAAATCCTTCATTGAAGAAACTTCGAAATTATTATTTTTATTAAGCTATTGCATAGCTTTTATCGCGGGCTTTGAGCGCGGCGACCGAATCCAAAAATTCAGTAACGCGAAAAATCCTAACACATCCGTAACGAAAGAAACCTAACACTCGGCTAACATCGTTTCAGCTCGGCAGACTTCGGCATGGTATCCTTTGGTAGACTTCGGCAGACATTGACGCGGTATTTTTCAGATATTTAGAGGATATCAAATCTCAAACTTATGTTTCTTATTTCAGTTACCCTAAATCTATAGTTACAATGATAAAAATTCCTGATAGAATGTGTATAGAAAAAAATCGTCTTAAGATAAAATAAGGTAGGATAATGTAGCTTTTGGTGATTGTAGATCCGCCCAAAGGTGAGGATCGAAAAATTTAAAATGCTTATAACTCGCGATCTAATTTTCGTAGCGCGGCCAAATTTTTTTTGGTAATTTATTATGCGACAGTGTTAATTTATGGTGACAAGAGACCAACACGGTGAGGGACGAAAAATTTAAAATGCTTATAACTCGCGATCTAATTTTCGTAGCGCAGCCAAATTTTGTTCGGTAATTTATTAAGAGACAATGTCACTTTTGGTGACAGGTGACCCCCCACCTTGAGGGTCGAAAAATTTAAAATGCTTATAACTCGCGATCTAATTTTCGTAGCACGGCCATATTTTGTTTGGTAATTTATTATGAGACAGTTTTAATTTTTGGTGACAGGACCCCCCCCCCCACGTTGAGGGTCGAAAAATTTAAAATGCTTATAACTCGCGATCAATTTTCGTAGCGCGGCCAAATTTTATTTGGTAATTTATTATGGGAGAGTGTTAATTTTTGGTGACAGGAGACCCTAAACGGTGGGGGTCGAAAAGTTTAAAATGCTTATAACACGCGATCAATTTTCGTAGCGCGACCAAATTTTGTTTAATGATTTTTAATGAAACAGTGTTAAATTTTGGTGACAGGAGACCCCCCCCCCACGATGAGGGTCGAAAAAGTTAAAATGCTTATAACTCGTGATCTAATTTTCGTAGCGCGGACAAATTTTGTTTCGTAATTTATTATGAGAGAGTGTTACTTTTGGTGACAGGAGACCCCCCGCGGTGAGGGTCGAAAGATTTAAAATGCTTATAACTCGCGATCTAATTTTCGTATCGCGGCAAAATTTTGTTTGGTAATTTTTTAGGAGAGAGTGTTAATTTTTGGTGACAGGAGACCCCCCACGGTGAGGGTCGAAAAATTTAAAATGTTTATAACTCGCGATCAATTTTTGTAGCGCGGCCAAATTTTGTTTGGTAATTTAGTATGAGACAGTGTTAATTTTTGGTGACAAGAGATCCCCCATGGTGAGGGTCGAAATATTTAAAATGCTTATAACTCGCGATCTAATTTTCGTATCGCGGCCAAATTTTATTTGGTAATTTATTATGGGAGAGTGTTAATTTTTGGTGACAGGAGACCCTCCACGGTGGGGGTCGAAAAGTTTAAAATGCTTATAACACGCGATCAATTTTCGTAGCGCGACCAAATTTTGTTTAATGATTTTTAATGAAACAGTGTTAAATTTTGGTGACAGGAGACCCCCCCCCCCACGATGAGGGTCGAAAAAGTTAAAATGCTTATAACTCGTGATCTAATTTTCGTAGCGCGGACAAATTTTGTTTCGTAATTTATTATGAGACAGTGTTACTTTTGGTGACAGGAGACCCCCCGCGGTGAGGGTCGAAAGATTTAAAATGCTTATAACTCGCGATCTAATTTTCGTATCGCGGCAAAATTTTGTTTGGTAATTTATTATGAGAGAGTTTTAATTTTTGGTGATAGGAGACACCCCACGGTGAGGGTCGAAAAGTTTAAAATGCTTATAACTCGCGATCAATTTTTGTAGCGCGGTCAAATTTTGTTTAATGATTTATTATGAAACAGTGTTAAATTTTGGTGACAGGAGACCCCCCCACGGTGAGGGTCGAAAAAGTTAAAATGCTTATAACTCGTGATCTAATTTTCGTAGCGCGGACAAATTTTGTTTCGTAATTTATTATGAGACAGTGTTACTTTTGGTGACAGGAGACCCCCCGCGGTGAGGGTCGAAAGATTTAAAATGCTTATAACTCGCGATCTAATTTTCGTATCGCGGCAAAATTTTGTTTGGTAATTTTTTAGGAGAGAGTGTTAATTTTTGGTGACAGGAGACCCCCCACGGTGAGGGTCGAAAAATTTAAAATGTTTATAACTCGCGATCAATTTTTGTAGCGCGGCCAAATTTTGTTTGGTAATTTAGTATGAGACAGTGTTAATTTTTGGTGACAAGAGATCCCCCATGGTGAGGGTCGAAATATTTAAAATGCTTATAACTCGCGATCTAATTTTCGTAGCGCGGCCAAATTTTGTTTGGTAATTTATTATGCGACAGTGTTACTTTTGGTGACAGGAGACCCCCCCCCCCACGGTTACGGTCGAAAAATTTAAAATGCTTATAACTCGCGATCTAATTTTCGTATCGCGGCCAAATTTTGTTTGGTTATTTATTATGAGGCAGTGTTACTTTTGGTGACAGGTGACCCCCCACCTTGAGGGTCGAAAAATTTAAAATGCTTATAACTCGCGATCTAATTTTCGTAGCACGGCCATATTTTGTTTGGTAATTTATTATGAGACAGTTTTAATTTTTGGTGACAGGACCCCCCCCCCCACGTTGAGGGTCGAAAAATTTAAAATGCTTATAACTCGCGATCAATTTTCGTAGCGCGGCCAAATTTTATTTGGTAATTTATTATGGGAGAGTGTTAATTTTTGGTGACAGGAGACCCTAAACGGTGGGGGTCGAAAAGTTTAAAATGCTTATAACACGCGATCAATTTTCGTAGCGCGACCAAATTTTGTTTAATGATTTTTAATGAAACAGTGTTAAATTTTGGTGACAGGAGACCCCCCCCCCACGATGAGGGTCGAAAAAGTTAAAATGCTTATAACTCGTGATCTAATTTTCGTAGCGCGGACAAATTTTGTTTCGTAATTTATTATGAGAGAGTGTTACTTTTGGTGACAGGAGACCCCCCGCGGTGAGGGTCGAAAGATTTAAAATGCTTATAACTCGCGATCTAATTTTCGTATCGCGGCAAAATTTTGTTTGGTAATTTTTTAGGAGAGAGTGTTAATTTTTGGTGACAGGAGACCCCCCACGGTGAGGGTCGAAAAATTTAAAATGTTTATAACTCGCGATCAATTTTTGTAGCGCGGCCAAATTTTGTTTGGTAATTTAGTATGAGACAGTGTTAATTTTTGGTGACAAGAGATCCCCCATGGTGAGGGTCGAAATATTTAAAATGCTTATAACTCGCGATCTAATTTTCGTATCGCGGCCAAATTTTATTTGGTAATTTATTATGGGAGAGTGTTAATTTTTGGTGACAGGAGACCCTCCACGGTGGGGGTCGAAAAGTTTAAAATGCTTATAACACGCGATCAATTTTCGTAGCGCGACCAAATTTTGTTTAATGATTTTTAATGAAACAGTGTTAAATTTTGGTGACAGGAGACCCCCCCCCCCACGATGAGGGTCGAAAAAGTTAAAATGCTTATAACTCGTGATCTAATTTTCGTAGCGCGGACAAATTTTGTTTCGTAATTTATTATGAGACAGTGTTACTTTTGGTGACAGGAGACCCCCCGCGGTGAGGGTCGAAAGATTTAAAATGCTTATAACTCGCGATCTAATTTTCGTATCGCGGCAAAATTTTGTTTGGTAATTTATTATGAGAGAGTTTTAATTTTTGGTGATAGGAGACACCCCACGGTGAGGGTCGAAAAGTTTAAAATGCTTATAACTCGCGATCAATTTTTGTAGCGCGGTCAAATTTTGTTTAATGATTTATTATGAAACAGTGTTAAATTTTGGTGACAGGAGACCCCCCCACGGTGAGGGTCGAAAAAGTTAAAATGCTTATAACTCGTGATCTAATTTTCGTAGCGCGGACAAATTTTGTTTCGTAATTTATTATGAGACAGTGTTACTTTTGGTGACAGGAGACCCCCCGCGGTGAGGGTCGAAAGATTTAAAATGCTTATAACTCGCGATCTAATTTTCGTATCGCGGCAAAATTTTGTTTGGTAATTTTTTAGGAGAGAGTGTTAATTTTTGGTGACAGGAGACCCCCCACGGTGAGGGTCGAAAAATTTAAAATGTTTATAACTCGCGATCAATTTTTGTAGCGCGGCCAAATTTTGTTTGGTAATTTAGTATGAGACAGTGTTAATTTTTGGTGACAAGAGATCCCCCATGGTGAGGGTCGAAATATTTAAAATGCTTATAACTCGCGATCTAATTTTCGTAGCGCGGCCAAATTTTGTTTGGTAATTTATTATGCGACAGTGTTACTTTTGGTGACAGGAGACCCCCCCCCCCCCACGGTTACGGTCGAAAAATTTAAAATGCTTATAACTCGCGATCTAATTTTCGTATCGCGGCCAAATTTTGTTTGGTTATTTATTATGAGGCAGTGTTACTTTTGGTGACAGGAGACCCCCCCACGGTGACGGTCGAAAAATTTAAAATGCTTGTAACTCGCGATCTAATTTTCGTATCGCGGCCAAATTTTGTTTGGTAATTTTTTATGAGAGAGTGTTAATTTTAGGTGACAGGAGACCCCCCACGGTGAGGGTCGAAAAATTTAAAATGCTTATAACTCGCGATCAATTTTCGTAGCGCGGCCAAATTTTGTTTAATGATTTATTATGAAACAGTGTTAAATTTTGGTAACAGGAGACCCCCACGGTGAGGGTCGAAAAAGTTAAAATGCTTATAACTCATGATCTAACTTTCGTGGCCCGGCCATATTTTGTTCGGTAGTTTATTATGAGAGAGTGTTAATTTTTGGTGACAGGAGACCCCCCCCCCCCACGGTGAGGGTCGAAAATTTTAAAATGTTTATAACTCGCGATCAATTTTCGTAGCACTGCCAAATTTTGTTTGGTAATTTATTATGAGACAGTGTTAATTTTTGGTGACAGGAGATCCCCCATGGTGAGGGTTGAAAATTTTAAAATGCTTATAACTCGCGGTCTAATTTTCGTAGTGCGGCCAAAATTTTTTTGGTAATTTATTATGAGACAGTGTTACTTTTGGTGACAGGAGACCCCCCCCCACGCTGAGGGTCGAAAAATTTAAAATGCTTATGACTCGCGATCTAATTTTCGTAGCGCGGCCAAATTTTGTTTGGTAATTTATAATGAGACAATGTTAATTTTAGTGACAGGAGATCCCCCGTGGTGAGGGTTCAAAAATTTAAAATGCTTATAACTCGCGATCTAATTTTCGTAGCGCGGCCAAATTTTGTTTGGTAATTTATTATGAGACAGTGCTACTTTTGTTTACAGGAGACCCCCCCCCCCCACGGTGAAGGTCACAAAATTTAAAATGCTTATAACTCGCGATCTAATTTTCGTAGCGCGGCCAAATTTCGTTTGGTAATTTTTAATGAGACAATGTTAATTTTTGGTGACAGGAGACTCCCACGGTGAGGATCGGGAAATTTATAATGCTTATAAATCGCGATCTAATTTTCGTAGTGCGGCCAAATTTTGTTTGGTAATTTATTAAGGTATTGCATAGCTTTTATCGCGGGCTTTCAGCGCGGCGAAAGAATCTAGAAATTCTGTAACGAGAAAAAACCTAATACTCCGGCTAACGTCGCTTCAGTTTGGCAGACTTCGGCTCGGTATCCTTCGGTAGACTTCGGCAGACATTAAAGCGGTATTTTTCAGATATTTTAAGAATATCAAGTCTCAAACTTATGTTTTTTATTTCAGCTACCATAAACGCATAATTTATTTAAGAATCACCTTTTAGTAATTTATTCTCATATTCAGTAATGTTGGCGAGCTCTTTTGGGTAGCCCTGTATATTAACTACAGCATTTATACACACCATATTATATGCATAAATTTAGTGAAACTTATACGCGCATATCATAATTAAAATGAATTTCATCCATCAATCAGCTATCATCGGATACATATACAAAAGTTCGGAAAGAATGTACTATTTGAAATCCTTTGTGTGTCCCTGTAAATACTATGTACTTTATATTAGGGAAGGAAGTATCGTATAATTTATACTAAGCCTCATTTACATACATCAATTTTATTATACATCAAACAGTTTAATGTATTTAAAATATGTCACACACAATTCCCCCTTTTACCATTATCTAATGGAATTCTTTTGTGTGGCCCTGTAAATGAATAATAGCTACATTTTCGACTTATATTTTATGCAATGCATACTTTAATCCACCTTGTAAAAACATATAAATTTTAATATGTTTGCCAGGGTATAACATCTTTAAAATTCCTTTCAAACGATTTTTCCCCATAGGCCGTAATGTAATGGGAAAATTTTAATTCTCCCTGTAGATAAACTAATCATGTGAGAAACTTCATTTTCAACAGGGTTCGTGCTAGAGTAAACGACAATAAAGTCCTAAAATTTCATGGCAATCCGAGTATATTTACGCGAGTTAGTGCGCGGACAGACGGACAGACAAACGGAATGCATAAGCACTTTTCAACTTTGTTGGAAAGTGCTAATAAAAAATTTCACCTTTACTCTGTGACCCAGGAACCGGTTTCGAGGTACTAGAGTACTCAAAAAAATTCAAACTGTTTATTACAATAATCCACTTAATCATAATCTGGAGTTTGAACGCTTTTGCTACATTAGTTTTGACAGGGTTATCCAAAAGATCTTCATTATTTCTCAATAGGTTGACGGTCTCCAATGGGATTTAAAAAAAAAAAAACTTCGCGAAAATATATGATCTGCACTATTTTGTTTACACACCTGAAGTTTCAGAATAATTCCTTATGTATTTTTCTAGATATTGAACAAAACTTCTAAAATCGCAATTGTCCGGTCATTAATGGTCATATAGTGTACATAACACTTATAGTCTTCGTCTGGTCCATTCTTCCGTCTGCATATAACAGAGCAAAAACTGTCCAACCGGATTCTTTGAAATTTTGAATATATAATTGTTAGACAATTTTGTCGAGTAATTTCAAATTTTATAAAAATCGGATAGTTAATTTGATTACAGGGAAACTCAAAAATTTTCATTACATTACGGACAATCGGAAAATATTGTTTCAGTGCAATTTAATGGTGTCACATTCTTTCAAATAGAATGAAATTGATAGGCATTTATAAAGTTTACTAAAATATACATTCTGTACTATATACGGTGCGAAAAGTTAATATTATCCATTTACAGGGCCATATAAAAAGAATTCCATTGCATAATGGTATAGGGGGAAACATTATTTTCGGAATATTTTAATCATATTTTATTATTTCTCATATAATGTAATTGATATACGTTGCTAAGTTTTAGTACAAGTTATTACCTGTATAATATAAAATTTACAGGGACGCACAAAAGATTTCGCATACTATACTGCACCCAAAATACTGTATGTCGGACGCTCCTCTCAGTCCGCAAAACTTCGAAGAATGTCCTAGGTAGTTTTAGCTGCCACCACCGATATTAATGGGTGATATCGGTCACCTGCTGTGAGGATTGGGTAAAATAACAACTTTCTTCCTCACACTCAACGCACGTTAGATACGCTTTATCAGAGATTACTGCAGAATCTCAATACACAAGGGTACTAGGCCTCACTTCTCGGCCTATAACACTATCCACCGGGACGCCTTGTCCCACACTCAAAATATACACTATCCAACAGGACCACAAATCCTGAGCGACCTATCGGTCTCAATGCCAAGCGAGAACTGTCTAACCTCTCAGTCCAGAGTTGACCTTGTCAGAGATCTTCCTTCCCCCAGCAGGGCCTCTTAGAGTTCCTCCATTGGTTCAATTCCGCATACCGACCTTGAGTCATGACATCTACTGTTTACACATCACTCCAAAAGCTAGATGACAGCTGAGGCACGCCCCGCGGTCATCACTTTCCTTCAGCAACGAGTGCGTCATTCGCACACCTGCACCTGGATAACCACCTGTCATTTGTCATTGTAAGAAAAGAAAGAAAGGTATTTCGAGCTTCACGGATACATAACCCACAATACATAAAATATTCAGATAAGGAAATGTTATTCCTTTCTAATTCAGGGCAGATGTCTTCTAGGAACCTGACACCCCCCACCTTAGCGGAAAATATGCCTCTTAGGGGCTAATTTTCCCCAAACATATAATAATATTACGGAAGAGTTCAATAGTCTCTTTGCAGATTTCTTCATTCTAAATATTACATAGGCATTTTCAGGTGTCTGAACATTCTCTACTGACATCTCTACTGAACCTTATACTAACACTACTATTGCATAAACAATACACCTGCTAATTTACTATTATAAACACAAAACTTAAAAAAAGATATTTACACACACACAAAAAAAATTAGACATGTGATGACATCCTTTAAAGTTGTCTACTATTTTGACATTGATACTGATGGGCTAGTAACTGGTTGTTCTTCCCAGCTCTTTCTCTGTAGCCTCGAAATTGCATCAGCATTTAAATGTTGAACTTCGGGACGATGAGAAATGCTCAGGTTCCAGCGTTGCAAGGCTAGAGCCCACCTAGTGAGTTTGGGCGACCTTGGGGTTGTTTCCGTGAGAAATTTTAATGGATTATGATCGGTAATGACCTCAATTTGAGATCCATAAGTCCACTTTTCAAACTTCCGCAACCCGAAGAGAACACTCCAAGCCTCTTTCTCTATACTCGGCCAAGAAGGCTGAGCCCCTGACAATTTCTGACTGGCAAAAGCTATAGGTTTAAACTGACCTTTTTCATCTTTTTGAGTAAGACAACATCCTACTGCAAGGTCGGAAGCATCGGCGTGAAGCTGATATTCCCGGCCTACGATAGGTGTAGCCAAACTCGTCACTTTACACAACTCATCTTTAAGAGTATTAAATGCTTTTTCTGCCCTTTCATCCCATGGTACAGTATTTTTGACATTTCCTTTGGTTAATTCGGTTAAAGGTATAGCTATCTCAGCATAATTTGGAATATAAGATCGGTAGAATCCCATTAATCCAAAAACTGATCTAACTTCCTTTTTAGTCTTTGGTCTCTTTAAGTCCCTTATTGCTCCGATTTTCTCCTCATCAGGTGCATGAGTTCCACCCCCAATAACATGACCTAAAAATTTAGTCAATTTCTCTCCAAATTTACATTTGTCTAGTCTAATCGTAAAATTTCTATTTTTCAACTCTTCAATGACAGCCCTGACATGCTCACAATGCCCTTCCCAGGTATCGGAGAAAATGATGACATCATCAATATATGCTTCTGCATACCTCCGATGACCTTGGAGAACCTCATTCATGTCTTTTTGAAACGTAGCAGCAGCCCCTGATAATCCAAAAGGCATTGTACGCCACTGATAAGTTCCGTTATGCGTCGTAAAAGTTGTCAGAGGTTTACAATCCTCAGCCATTTTAATTTGCCAATAACCCCTCAATAAATCTATTGAAGATAAATATTTAGCCGCCCCTGCGGTATACATAATTTCTTGGGAATCTTTCATCGGGAAGGTGGGAACCTGCGTTACAGAATTTAAAGCTCTGTAATCAATACACATTCTGACAGTTGCATCTTTTTTCGCAACGCAAACAATTGGATGGCTAATTTCAGCATTCGACGGTTCGATTAGATTTAATTCTAATAACTCCTGAATCTGCCTATCCACTTCCTCTTTATAAGCTACCGGCACGCTATATAACTTTGTTTTTTTCCTTTCTACACCCGGTTTCAGATCAATACGATGTTCCCCTACTTCCGCTGGTCGTACAGGACCCATAAACACTTCTTTATTTTCCCTCAAAATGGACTTTAAATCTTTGACTTGACTATTAGATAGCCCTTTTATTTCAAACCTCTCAATATCCCGTTCTATCTCTTGATCCCGGTTCAAAATAGAAATTTCCCCAACTTCTCCAAATTCCTCATCACCTTCGAAAACAATATTAACTATATTACATTTAGCGATAAATTCTCTTATCTTATTTTGGTGCACATGCTTCCTACTCCCGTCGGCTAACTCAACAATAAACGAATGCTGGTTTCGTTTTTCTACAATAGTTGCCGGCCCTTGCCACCTAGAATATAACTTATTAGTCGAATCAGGGATTAACAGTATAACTTTATCGCCTACCTCAAACGTTTTTTCTTTTGACCTTAAATTATAATGATACGCCATTCTATTTTGTTGAACCTCAGACGACAATTTTGCCTCATTTGCGGCTCTTTCTAAGCGGTTCTTAAGTTTATCCAAGTACTCATGAATCGGCGTAGTATCTAACTGCGCTCCCTTATTTTCTCCTGCCCATGACGACTTAAGAATCGATAACGGACCCTCCGGCGCTCTACCATATAATAACTGGAAAGGTGCGATTCCCGTCGTAGAATTTGGGACTTCCCTATACGCCCATAATATAAATGGTATTTGTTCATGCCATTTTTTTCCTTCTTCTCTAATCGTATGATGTAGCATACGTTTAAGAGTCTGATTAAATCGTTCCACAAGTCCGTTGGACTGTGGATACTGTGGGGTCGAAAATCTTGGACTAGCACCTAACCTTTTCTCAAATTCTTTCGTTAAGTCGGCAGTAAAATTGGTTCCATTGTCGCAGGCAATTACATTAGGAATTCCTGTTCTCATAAATATTTGAAGTAACGCCTCACACGCGGTTTTAGCAGTTAAACTTTTTAGAGGGATCGCATCCGCCCATCTGGTATGCTGATCAATTAAAGTCAGTATATACCGATGCCCTTGTGGACTTTTAGGATCAATAGGCCCAATTAAATCAACATTAACAACCTGAAATGGAAGTTCCGGCCGCGACACTGGGGAAATAGGAGCTCTATCATTTACTTTAACCCCTCTAGTCAATTGGCATTCTAAACATGATTCACAAAACTGTTTAGCTTCTTTTGCCATTCCCTCCCAATAAAAAGAATACCTTATTCTCTGCAACGTTTTCTTGGCTGCATGATGCCCTCCAAATACCGATGAATGCGCTAATTTTAAGATTTCTTCCCTTCTTACCTTGGGTACTACTAATTGCGCTATAGTTTCGCCTAACAATTTCTCTTTATGATACAATAATCCGTTTACAATATAATAATCCCCTTTTTCCTTTTTAGCTAATTCCCAAGCTTTCTCTAATTCTTTACATTCCAACTGGGATTTCTTAAACATATCTGAGTTACTAACAATAGATTCATTATTTTCCTCCGTTTCAGTTTTTTCTGGATCCTGACTTTGTACATTTTGCGATCTCGCGTCTATTACGTAAACATTACAGCTATCGTTACTTACATCTTCCTTTTCATTCGAGTTATCAATAATAATTTCGGAACTTTTTAATTCTTCGGACTCTATCAATGGCTCCTCAAGATTGACACCTGACAACTCATTAATCACCTCGGGATGTAAAATTACTTGCTCATTAATATTATCAGTTACTGCGCAAAGTACTTCCTGATGAATAATATTAGTTTGCCCGAATTGCGGAATAGCTAGCGGTAGTTTAACTAACGGTGATTTAACAGCTTCACCAAATAACCCTTGTAAATAAATACTACCCGCTCCCTTTAATTTCTCTTCCGGTACTAAATCTTTATGAACAACACTAATCTCACATCCAGAATCAACCAATCCCTTTGCTTTTTGCCCATTAACACTAACTTCAATTTTCTCAAGTTTATTTAATTTCTCACCAATAACATTAGTTTTCTGCTCGGCCTTTGCCGATATTCTAGCCACAATAGCCCCATTAGGTAACTCTTGATTTTCTTTCACCATAATCTTATGAACACCTGCTTTCTGGTCTCGCCCTTTATTGCCATTATTAGTTCCCTCATTACCCACTTTATTACAAAAACGTTGGTAATGACCTCTCAAACCACACTTAAAACATTTAGGCCCTGAAGCATCATTCGTCTTCGTAAACTCTGTTTTCCTACCCGGAAAAGAATTACACTCATTACTACCATTTTGCCTTCAACTACCACTAAATTTATTATCCTCCCTCGGTCTCATTTTTTCATTGTTTACGTACTTATTTTTGCCTTTAAAACTTTTATACGTAACCGCATAAGACTTATGTTTAGCATCAAAATAATTATCACACTCTTTAGCAATTTTAGGAGCTTCTAACCATTTACCCTGGTGAGTTAAACTAATATATGCTGCAGTATCCTCATCTAGCGTACTCATTAGCTTATCAGTAACTATTAACTGGTTGACCTTTTCATAAGTGTCCGCACCTCTAATTTTACAATAATTTTCCCACGTAGCTATTAAACGCGATACAAATAATACATGGGTTTCGTTCGGATTTCTCCTAGCTTTCCGGAAATTTTCTAAACATGACTTCGGGGTTGGCTCATGTTCCCTTAGGACTAACTCCTTTAATTCCTCATAATTCTCCATTTGTTCCTTAGTGGTATAAATTAACAAATTATCCGCCTTATCTCCTAACATATTTAGTAGAATTTCGGCCTGCTGGTTTTCCGGTACATCTTTAGTTTGGAATGCCCTTTCTAAACTGTTGAAAAATAAATTCCATCCCTCAGTCCCTTCTGGTACTTTGATAGATAGAGTTTTAACACTTTTGATCAATTTTTCGATGTTACTTTCATTACTAGATTCCCTAGATCCATTAGAGTTATTTGCTGAACCTTGAACTCTGAGCCTTTCCATTTCTAATTCATGTCCCATCCTCAATTTCTCCATTTCTAACTTTTCCTGTTTTTCTAACTTTTCGAGTTCTAACTTTTCGCGTTCTAATTTTTCGCGTTCTAATCGTTCTGCAACAGTAGTGTCTCATAATTCCTTAATAACTCACTGTCCATTATCTTTTTCTTAAGCTGAATTCTGGTATCATCTTCCGTGAATTCAACACCCAATTCTTCGGCTATCCCCTGAATATCAACCTTTTTTAGTTTTAATAAGAAAGCCATACCTTCACCGATTGTTATAACCACCCCACAAGAATAGTTAAACCTTCCAACTTAATATTTCCTAAATTTCTAACTTAGTACAGATATTTCTCCACTTATTAAACTAATTAATACCCTTCAGATAATCAATACATTTCATTTCTAATTAACCTACTGAATACTCTAATTTTTCTCAACCATTGATATCACACAATTTACTTCCAATAAAACAAAAAAGTAAAACAATAATTCGATTTGACTGCTATGCAATATAGATTCCAATATATACACTTAGATAACAACATACAATTTATATAATAACACTGATACGTTGAAATTGAATAGAAGTATTGATGTCAATCAAAAAAAATCCACATAAAGAAAAATTGAAACACATGCATACATAAATTTCTACAATTATCCTCATAAAATATTTCCGAACTCAATACTGGTTCTTACACTTAAAACAAATATACTGAAAATCTTTACTTTTATTTTTACTCACTATGGCTCTCTTTTGAGCCTTTTTTTTTTCACTATGGCTCTCTTTTGAGCCTTTTTTTTTTCACTATGGCTCTCTTTTGAGCCTTTTTTTTTCACTATGGCTCTCTTTTGGGCCTTTTTTTTTTTTTTCTCACTAGTATTGGCCAATTAAAATTTTCATTTGCTTAGAATTTTGATAATGCAACTCTTAAAATTTAAACAGTATTGCTTCATTTAACAATTACTTTAACAATAATTTAGATTTAATGCATTAATTTAGTTCACTAATATCATTATAAATAGCATACCATTATCATCTCAAATTATTATGACCTTTCTTTAAAACAATAGCAATATGGTTACTAATTCTTTACACCTATCTGAACACAATTATTTCATTGCACATAAATTACATAGACAATTTACTTAAATTACTATTAATTATACAACAATACAATTTGGTTCGAGATGTCAGAAGAAATGAATGATCAAAACACCTTACCTTATACTTTCTTTGCTGGATTACTTTTCTAATCACAGGTAGCTCCACGATGTAGCGGTAATATGGCACAACAGTTCAGTTTAGTTCTTTCTAATAAAGATACGCACAACACTTTAGTCCACACTAGACGATATGGCACGATACTTTATCACACACTCGACGATCCGGCACGATACTTTAGCACATACTCGACGATACGGCACAACACTTTACACACATTCGACGCTACGGCACGACACTTTACACACATTCGACGATACGGTACGACACTTTAGCATACAATCGACGATCCGGCACGATGCTTTAGCACATACTCGACGATATGGCACGACCACACAAGAATTCCACTGGATACTCTGGCATTAACAGACTGCAACACGGCTCGCTGGTCACTGGTTTCAGGCGATTCTGTCCCGACGCTGCCAACAATTTGTCGGACGCTCCTCTCAGTCCGCAAAACTTCGAAGAATGTCCTAGGTAGTTTTAGCTGCCACCACCGATATTAATGGGTGATATCGGTCACCTGCTGTGAGGATTGGGTAAAATAACAACTTTCTTCCTCACACTCAACGCACGTTAGATACGCTTTATCAGAGATTACTGCAGAATCTCAATACACAAGGGTACTAGGCCTCACTTCTCGGCCTATAACACTATCCACCGGGACGCCTTGTCCCACACTCAAAATATACACTATCCAACAGGACCACAAATCCTGAGCGACCTATCGGTCTCAACGCCAAGCGAGAACTGTCTAACCTCTCAGTCCAGAGTTGACCTTGTCAGAGATCTTCCTTCCCCCAGCAGGGCCTCTTAGAGTTCCTCCATTGGTTCAATTCCGCATACCGACCTTGAGTCATGACATCTACTGTTTACACATCACTCCAAAAGCTAGATGACAGCTGAGGCACGCCCCGCGGTCATCACTTTCCTTCAGCAACGAGTGCGTCATCCGCACACCTGCGCCTGGATAACCACCTGTCATTTGTCATTGTAAGAAAAGAAAGAAAGGTATTTCGAGCTTCACGGATACACAACCCACAATACATAAAATATTCAGATAAGGAAATGTTATTCCTTTCTAATTCAGGGCAGATGTCTTCTAGGAACCTGACACTGTATATTAGAGATGATTGTTGCAAGTGCATGTTTGGTTATGATATAAGATTTTAAGTTTAACTAAAATATTGTATACAATGTTATGTGCATAAAAGCTGTAGATCATATGCAGGCTAACACAACATAATCTGCAAGGGTTACAGCGTATGAACGAAAGCAGCTTAAAAGTGGTTTTTAAACGAGTCATGCATTTTTCAACTGAAGTGCATTTCGTAAATCAATATATGTTTGTAGATTAAAGATAAATTATACCTATTGCAAGAATTAGATACATGGCAGCTTATCCTATGGAATATATTCTCTAGAAGTGTGATTTCATAAGATTTAAGAGTGTTTAAATATTAATTAAATTTTGACTAAATATAGGCATATACCTATATAGAGATAGTAGAAAAAATACAGGGCTCTACAAAAATGTTCAAGTATGCTACCATCTATTGGTATAAATTTTTAAAAGTCAAATTTCTATCTATTAGTCGTTTTAATACTTCAAAACAAAGATGAAAGTGTTTAAGAATTTGGTTTGTCTGTCCATACTCTAACTTGCGTTAATATAGTTGGATTGCTTTGTAGTTGATATTTGTTATTGATATTTACTATGTCATATTCGGTAATGAAAGTAAAGTACATAACGGTCATAATTTATTTACAAAGCCACTTTAAAGTATTCCAATACATTATGGCCTATGAGGAAATGTCGTATTTATATAAATACGTTGCGTTTATAATCGTCATCTGGCCTGTCCGTCTTTCCGCAGAAAACAGTATGAATATTCTCAATAGGGCGTTTCGAAAAAAAATCGAAATTTTTAAAGTCATTTCTCGGTACTGCGGAAAAGTTGTGAACACCCTTCATTAAAAAGAGTGTGCAATCTTAAGACATTAGGTTAATATCTTCTGCCGACTCAATGGGCTTACAATTTCGAAAATTGGACAAAAAATGATAAAAGTACAAAAATTAGTAATTGACCACAGATTTTGTATATCTATATGGGGTAGTGCTAAGAAGTTACTGTCTTTTAGCAACAACAAACAAAATAAAATTACAATAATAGATTAATACCTTCTACCACCTCATTGACACCAAATGTTGCAAAATGAAGAAAAAATTATTAGTAAATACATGTCATACTTAACTCATTTTAATGCGAACAAAAACTTTATTTTACCTTTAGAACATAAACATGACAATAACATTATTGTTGTAATCCTTCTTGGTCTCAAATTTTGACACATGCATTCTAGATTAGCTCTAATAAATCTATCCCTGTTTTGCGACCCAACTGTTTCTACATAGGCTGCAGTGACCAGTTTCACAATTCGCTCAGCTGCTTGTGTGCGTGAAGAAAATTTAATAAAGTCCGATCATTCTCTTGACATACCGTCTTATATCTTCTTCCGAAGTTCTTGTTAACTGATCTCTCTAAGAACTGGGGGCAATGTCACATGACAGGCTTGCCAGTCAATGTGATCTATATAGTCTGTAGCTCCAAAGTTAACAACAGGAGTAACGAATCTGCGAACATAATTTCCATCTGGGCTAATTTCTCTTGTCTTGATAATCCGCCGAGCTGCAAGAATCCTATCTATCAAGAATTGCATCTTTCATCATTTGACATGGCTAATAGCATGTTTTCTGGAGCCTCAAAGTAAGAGTTGCAAGAAATAACTGGATCAATTACATCACGATATTTCTCAGGCAAGTAGAGAGATGATCTGATGAAATACCATAGGTGTCTAGTACCGTTCTTTAGGGAATAATGAACCACGAGGGTGTGAGTCTCTTATAATTAATACAATTAAAGTTAGCAACTCATTTGATGGATCTGATGTAGGTATATAAAATATCAGTACTCTACTGACAGTTGATAGCCAACGAGCCAAATTCAATGTTCCTGGTTCCCGTTTATCCAGATCTGCAAAACAAACAATTAATCACTGTGTAAATGTCTAATCAATATTTCTGGTCTGAACCGAGGGAGGAAGGATCAGTGTTTTGCAATTCGCAATCAATGCTATCAAAATCACCAATTGAATTTTTTCGCATTCTTTGAGGTTTTAACCAATATCTTCGGTGTAAGATGTGGGGCCAGATGACTTGCCGTTTATGGACTCAAATGACTATCGTAATGGCAACTCAATGAAATATAACAAACAGATAATCCATTGTACTGGTCTCTGAAATTTCAATTCAAGCTGCAGTGCCGTCGTACACGATTACATTAAGGTTTTTCAAATCATCCAATAAAACACTTGTAACATATTCGTAAATGCTATTGGATATATCAAGACTAGATCCACTTTCAGGTGTAACATGTCCCATGCCCGTCGAACCAGGTTCCGACACAATACAGTAACGCGCTTCTAAGATTTTTCTTTGAAACTGTATTTCCTCAAGTGTTTCGGATGTTAAAGTTATGTCATGCTGTCTATCAAATAAGAGGCCAGAGGAAAACGATTTACAGTTAATTTTGAAAATATTTTTTTGTAAATTCTTGATTTTCTTGAAAAACATTTGGGTCGAAAAGCAAGGATAATTTTATTAGAGCGACTCTAGAATCCAGAAAGCATACGTCAAAATTTGACAAAAAGAATGATTACAAGCAGTAATGTTATTGTCATGTTTATATTCTAAATGCAAAATAAAGTTTTTGCTCGCATTAAAATGAGATAAGTGTGACATGTATTTACTAATAATTTTTATTTCATTTTGCAAAATTTGGTATCGATGAGGTGGCAGAAGATATTAATCTATTATTATATTTTTTTTGTTGTTGCTAAAGGATATTAAAGATTAGACACTACTCCATATAGATCAACGAAATCTGTGGTCATTTATTAGTTTTTGTACTTTATCATTGTTTGTCCAATTTTCGGAATTTTAGGCCCATTGAGAAGATAGAAGATATTAACCCACTGTCTTAAGACTCCGCACTCTTTTTAATGAAGGTTGTTAAAAACTTTTCCGCACTACTGCTAAATAATTTTTTTATTTTCGATTTTTTTCGATACGCCCTAATACTCAATCGAATGGTTAGAAATTTAATTTTTATGATCGTTCAAGACTTTTGTCGAGTCAGTCCAAATTTTATGAAACTCGAATCAGAATTTAAAAAGATAATAATAAAAGTTTTCTTCATCTACTAAATCCTATCATATGTAATTAATACAATGATATCCCATGATAGGTAATGATTCTTAGTTCGCCATGATGATTACGTTCTATTTAAGACGCTTTATTTTTCTGTTGCTCAGTTTAAAACATATATATATAATCGTATGAAATTATGTATTTATGCACTTTTGCATAAGAGTTTAACAATAACTGCATTATATTCAGAATTCTTGTAAAACTAGTAGTAGTTGGAGCGTACCCCATTTGGAATGTTTGACGTGCAATTTCAAACTTGTTTAAGATGAAGACGAAACTAAAACTGCACCCAAATTCTTCCCACATAGCATGCATGGTCACAGTGACGTCACAGTGACGTCACTGTGAGTCACTGTGGTCACGTCACATCTGTGACCAAAATGCCACCGCTCAGTGACGTCACATTGTGACTGAAATGTGACGTCACACCTGTGACCAAAATGCCACCCCTCAGTGACGTCACATTGTGACTGAAATGTGACGTCATATCTGTGACCAAAATGCCACCCCTCAGTGACGTCACATTGTGACTAAAATATGACCTTCTTAGAAAATTAAAAAATATATACAAAAATTCTTCAAAAGATCCCTCGTAGCATGCATGGTCACAATGACGTCACTGCGAGTCACTGTGGTCACATCACATCTGTGACCAAATTACCACCACTCAGTGACGTCACATTGTGACTCAGATGTGACTTTCTTAGAAAACTTTAGAAAATTACAAAAATTCTTCAAACCATGTTATTTACTGGTAAAAAAACGTGTTTTCTGGCATTTCAGAAGAATATTGTGGAATCGCTGTTATGCCACACGTTACATGCAGTGCATGTAACGTGTACGTCATATCACATATGTGAGATAAACCTCCCATCATATGAAACTAAGCACCCAGCAATGAACCTATCAGTGAAACTTCCATTTAAGGAAATTTCTCGTTACACTTAAATGCTTCGTTATGAAAAAAATATCGTTGAATAGAAATCCACGAAAATTCATGAAATTTGTATAGCAAACTACAAAGAAAAATGGAAATATTATAAAACTGTGTTTTAATTTGGATAGTAATTTTTGTTATGCAATATAACCACATAAGAAAAAATTCATTAGTATAATATCTAAAAAACCACGTAATAAAGGAAGGGAAACAAAATCTGAATCGCAGCGTTCTATTTCTCGTTTTCTCTTGCATCTCAAATCCAAAAATTAAAAAAAAAGTCGGAATTTTACTTTGTGGTGATCTCTTATGAAAAATACACTCATAAAAACTTTCGCATCTTTTTTAAGTATTCAGAGAATGGACCTATAATATTTTCGTGGAACTAGAATCCCTTTCTTAGCATATCGTAAAATTTTCGCATTTTTTCCTTTTTATTTAAAAGATAAAATAAATACATAATTTCAATTAATACAAGCCGCTGAAATATATTCACCAATCAATCTTAACAGCAATCTATCCTTTTGAATATTGTGCACGCACGGAAGTGCAACAAATTTTGCTAAATAGAATTTTTTTTAATATGAATATTAATTTAAATGTTATTTGCGTTCTAGGTTCAACAGAAAATTAAAAAAGTAGATAATTTCATTAAATATGGGCTTCGTTAAATGAAAGTTCCACTGTATTTCGAAACTAATTGAAAGTAAAATAGAAATGCGTGAAAAAAAAATTTAACCTCAAAATTTTAATTAGGGATACTCTCATAAAACTAATACGCATGCGCATTCACCTTACAAATCTTCGAAGCTCAAACAACCAATAATAACAAAAAAACACCTGCTTAAAAAATATCGTTTGGCAACGACCAGAATAGTTGACACGATTTATTCTTTAGAATATTAGGCAGCTGCTCTGGTAGCTTTGTTATGGTGTTATGTCTGTATATTTAGTACGTAAGTTGAAAATTTTTAAAAAGTTATGCAGAAATGCTATCAGGTGACATTTTATATAAAATGTCGGTCCGAAAAAATACAATGTCAGTGGCGTTTCGTTAATATAAGCGCGCCAATGTCATTGTACTTCATTTGGACATTCCGACTTCGAAATTATCTTCCCTATTTGGATTATCACACTGTTATTAGAAGATAATGCCGATAAGAAAGAGGTAAGAAAATTTTATTTTTCCTGCTTTTTTTATAATGATTTCTGTTAATTTCGTAATAAACATGTTATAAAAGGAATAAGTATCATATTTAACTTTTTTGAATTCACTTACCTTAGTAAATTCAATAAATTTAACATTTATTTTGTTGAAATACGGAACAGCATGTCAACGATTTGAAAATAGTTAATAATATTATTTTTAAAATGCACTTTAATCACATTTTTTTAATTACATGGTTAAAATCACATTTTAATAAATTAAAAATGTATACATAATCAAAAGTTAACGTTATAATTAATATATAAAGGAGTTTGGGGTTGTTTAATTGTTGAAAATAGTGATAAATATACTAATTTATGCACTAATATTGCAAAAACAAATTTTTTTAAACTTTTTTATTACCTTTCTGAATTTCTCATAATCCCAAAAATTTGATAACTGTAATTCCATGACATTTATTATTTTAAACCATGTATCTAAAATAATTAAGATATTGATTTTGTGATAATAACAATTATTGATTTTTAAAAATGAGTAATTATCGCATTATTTTATTAATTTTTGATATCTTAATTGTTAAATGGTGTTGAAAATAACAATTTTGTTTCATTAGTATGTGTTCATTAAATCTTGGTTCTAAATAGTCATAAAAACAATTACATGTACTTTTTTGTGGGATGTACATTACTGAAATTTTTAGTGTTTGATGTATTTCTATTATTTTCAATAAAATTTTGTCTAATATTGGGAAGTGAGACTGAGAATACTTAAATATTATTAATAGATTCATCAAATACGAAAAAAAAATGAAATCTAATAATTATAACTAGAGATGGGAATGCTCGGAAAAAAAACCGGAAAAATTGGGGAAAAACCCGTTTTTTTTTTTCGGTTTTTTTCTGAAGGCTTATTTTTCAATTTTTCCGAACTGGAAAAATTGAAATTTCATTTATGAAATAATGTAGTGAAAATTTTGTAATAGCTACATTTCATACTTTTTATTTTATTTATTTTCATGTTGAGTATCCCACATGAAAACTTTAATGTGGGTAATCTGATCTCTGAGCAGAAATCTGTTTGAGAAGACTTGAAAAGATCCTTCACATTTTTTTCTTGTTTGAAACACAAGACCCTTCGCAAAATTTCTCTTGAAAATAGACATTTCAGAAAAAAGTTTAATCTACAAATTGAATCTTTCGCAAATGCAGTGATTGCAGAAAAAAAGTCTCATGCCATATAGCAGCTGAATCTTATCAAGTTGTATATATGTATAAATAACCTTATTAAAAATGTCTAAATAGGACTTTCACAAAAGCAGGATTACATGAAAAAAATCTAGATGTATAATTAAATGCAACTTCTTTTTTAAAAATTAATTCATGTGCAAAATTATTTCAATAATATGCCGATTAATAGAAATGGTAAAATTAAAAAATTAACATAAAATTTGAAGCATGCATTTATTTTATTTTTTTTTCTATCTTTTCAAGAAGTAAGTATTGAATTTGTGAAAATTTTGACTTCCAGTTTTTGGTATATTTAAATATTTTAGAAGGTCCTGAACACGATTTGATAGTTTTTGGAAAATATCTGTCGCACTGTGAGTCTGTATGGGACAAAAATTTTATGGGTATTCGATCTCAAGAACTGATGCACATAATTTCACAAAACTTTAGATTCAGTTACACCTTGATATAAACTCGAGATGTTTAGTTATTAGTGTATATCGCACAACTGATGGCGCTACTATGCTGCATTATTCATAATTTCCACAATAATTCTATCTCAAGAATTAAAGTATGTATTTTCATAAAACTTCCGATTAAGTTAATCTTTGATATAACTTTGTGCACATTACTTTTTCGTGTAAATCGCTCAACAGATGACGCTGCTATGCTGCATTATTCATGATTATCGCAATAGTTCTATCTCAAGAACTAATGGACGATTTTTTATCAAACTACAGATTCAGACAGTTCCTGATATATATTAAGATTGTTTAGTTTTTGGTGTAAATTGCCCTATAGGTGGCAGTACTATGCTGCATTTTTCAAGATTTCATTATAGCTGATTAACTGAATGTTTTTTCAAGGTATTGAATCTAAAATTGACCTCCATTTTACCTCAATAATGTACAGTAATGTCGCAAAAACATGGGCAGTTTGCATTAGAAAAGTAGAACTGCGATGAAAAAAAAACACATATTTTATTACAAGTAACTATGTTCCAAATTATACATTCCCTTTTGATTAAACTTTTAATTTTTGTAGTTTTTTAAAGCAAACTAGAAATTTATCTCTGTATGTAACTGCTTTTGTTAATTCCTCACGAGCATTTTTTATTTGTAGTGTTCTGTTTTCATAACTTTTGAGTTCCATTCTTAGAAATATGAAATTACCATATGGAAACATTATTGAATATGGTTTCTTACTCAAGAATAGAATACCAGATTTCAGGATAAAAAGAAAAAAAAATAGGTTTAATTAAACTTAAAATATTTCTCTGGTTTCAGTGAATAAAAATCTAACAGTCAATATATCCTATACTATTTTTTAGTTGCAGACCTGAGTAAGCCAAACTAAAACTTGGTTTTGTTTGAATTTAGATTATAAAACTAAATCAAAACTTTCAGTTGAGATTGGAAAGCTATACCAAAACTAAACAAATTTTTTAAAGGAAATAAAATTACAATTGTAAGAAAAAAGTGTAATAATGTAAAAATATAAATATTTTTAAACAAACAATGGAATTTTTTTAATACTGATATTGATAATAATGACAAAACTGCAACAATTTTTTAAAACTAGTATCATTTACTTAAAAACTATACTTATGTAAATGGAATGCATAATTTATTTCATTCCAAACTGCAGACATATTGGCTCAGGTTCTTACATTAGGTCAATTGGTAGTTAAACATGTAACTGAAAAATCATTTCAACAGAGATATGATATAACAAATAATAGTGTTTTAAAAATTCTTAGGCTGTGAAAAAAAAAAAAAAAAAAAAAAAAAAAAAACTAATATTTAAAAGCAGGCTTTGCTATTTTCTTTTTATTTTGTAATATAAAGTGAAAATAATTTTCATTTAATACAAATAAATGGGAAAAAATGTTTATTATTTAATATTCTCTACGAAAATATAATTTATTTGGGAGAAATAGTAATGAAAAATCAATTTTTCCAATTTTTCCGTTTTTTTCCGAAAAAACCCGGTAAAAAACCAGTTTTTTTTCCGCCACTTATATTTTTCCGGAAAATTTACATCTCTAATTATAACTATTAATAAGGAAACTTTTTAAAAATAAATTCCATAAGGATGTCCTTTACCGGCACATCTACACTCTATGACACATACAATATATATATATGAGTTTAACTACGAATTTAAACCTTGGTGTTACCATACATGCGCACAGGCCACTACAGTAAGGAAATAAATAAGCGTAATACTAGAACTAATTGCCTCATCTTCATTTGCACTCGATTTTCAAATAAAATCTGTATATTACGAATATTGCGCATAAACTTCAAATAGTTTAATCAAAAGAAAATTCTATGTTATATTTAACAGAATGATTTTAATTGGTAAATTAATCAAACGAATATTAATTTTCCAAAATGAGTAAAAAAGTGTTTAGGTTAGGATTCGAACTAGAGACCTTCGATGTATGCTGCCAATGCTCTTCCAACAGAGCAATTTAGCACGCACAATTCACCCGGAGAAATATCATTATATAATCATACGAATATTATGCATTTATCATACGGGTAGTTTGAAAAAAAATATTAAAGTATTATTACATAGGGTTATACATAATAATGATAAGTATGCATTCGTATTCACTGTGTGAATTGTGTGCGTCAGATTCTTCCAGGATAGTTCAGTCGACAAAGTACTGACAATTGGCGCGAAAGACTGCTTAGTTCGAATCCTGACCTAGACACTTTTTCAATCAGTTGGAAAATTACAACAAAAGATAATTAAAAGTTATATATATTTATAGACATCAGGATTATTGGTCAGAAATATTGGCAAGCTGTACAATTTTAGATATGTGCTGAGATTTGTGGATATTAAAGCGAGTAAAAGTTTAAAAAAAAGACTAAAAAGATTAAACAGTTTGAACAACGTTCTACTAAATGTGTGTCAGTTATAAATAAAATTGAAGCTATGCAATTTTCAGCATGTGGCGAGAAAATATGTAAATATTTTTGAAAGGTAATATTTTTCAAATTTTGAAAACAACACCAGAGTTGTAAGGCATGTGAGGTAAATCGAATTTTTAACTTTAATTTAGAAGAAAGTCTCCTTACTTCAGGTAACTATTTTTATATATTATACAGTATTTGTTCATAAATTGTCAATATATGATTTTAGGAGTCAAACACTATTTTAACAGGAACATGGCATGGAGTTATAGTTTCAGCAGATCCTGTTTCTTTTAAATTGTTAGAGAATCGTTAAGAAAAGTTAAATCGTCACAGAATCATCACAGAAAATTTTGTCACAAATGATCTGCAGCGTGAGTCTAAAATAATGGGAAAAACTTTAAGGGAGGTGGTAGAGCTCACTATAATAAATAATTATGGCATAGAAATGTATGACTGGAAGTGACGCGTTGAAACGCCACACTAGTCACTGCAAAAGACACGGATTATAATGTTAAGTGTATGGGAGCGCTATTTTCAAATATCTCGGTAAAATTTTAATATTTTCGCATAATTTTTTTCTATAGGATAGCTGAGGACGATCTGCAACTGGGCTGGTTGTTATTCTTTTGATTTTGGTTACAGATTAAAAGAAAAATACTTTAACTTTCAGAACCAGTTTAAACCGGTTCTAAAACTGAAACTATCTTAATATAAAAAAAATATAACCAAAATCGAAAAAGTAAAAATTAGCCCGGTTGTGGATCGTCCTCAGCTATCTATCCCATGGAAAAAATATCATGTAAAATATTGAAATTTGAGCAAGATATTTGAAAACAACGCCCCCCCCCCCCATAGACTTAACATTATCATCCGGGTCTTTTTTAGTGACTAGTGTAGCGTCTTGACGGGTCACTTCCGGTCATATATTTCTGTGCCATCATTATTTGTTATAGTGAGTCCTACCACCCCCTCGAAGTTTGTTCCATGATTTTGGACTCACCCTGTATTTCAAAATTTGGTCACAATGTGACTTGAAAGCATTGTCACTTTCGTCACAGTTTCGTCACCATGTTAATGACAAAATCGTCACAAATGACACACTTTTCACAAATTGGTCACATTGTGACGTCACAAAGTGGTCACAATGTGACGTCACAAACAAGCTCTAAAACGGCCATAACGACTTCACATTTTAGTCACTGTGACTTCACATCGACGGTCACAAAGTCACAGTGTGACTTCACAACGACGTCACCGTGACGTCACCATGTCTTACGGGTTCTATCAATTACAAATACTTAAGAAAATTATTTTTTACAGTTTTTTATTTTTTTTTACCTCTTAAAAAAAAAATAATTACAAAAATAAAAGAAAGCTGTTTTGAAACAAAATGGCTGATGAAGCTACCTAATGAACTCGTCGATCAAGATCTTGGTATGTCCTGTAAACCTGCATAGTTCCGTGTAACTCGTTATTAAATAAGCGTGCTTTTGTATGATAAAAATCAGATTATTTCAAAGTGTCAGGCACCTTAAAAATTCATACTGCTATATCTCAGCAATTTTTGAGTCAGAACAAAACAAATCTTTATGTTGGGTTGAACAAAAAGTAATTTCATTTTTATCATATTTTTCAAAGCAAAATTATTCATATAAATATCAGACACTAATCAATGATATATGTACCATTTTGATCAATCACCTTTTGCATTTTTCCGATAAAAGCATAATTTCGTCACTATTGAACTTCTGAGATTTCTGCGCAAAAAACTGAACCCAGTAATTTTCAGAAGTGTCTTTTTAAACCAGCTTTTTACCATTACAAAAGTCCTGAAGAAACTGAAACAAATAGTAGTCGGTTGGAGCAAAGTCCAGGTAAAATTGGGTACATCAAAACTTTTCAGTCAAGCTCTCTCATTCTTTTGTGAGTCACTAAAAATGTGTGTGATAGTGATTTAGAATTGTAGTGATGGAACACAAAGTCTTTCCTTTTGATCCTGCCTTTTTTTAATTGTCTGCTTCAATTGCATTAGTTGTTGACAATAGAGAGTCTAATTAATGGGTAGCCAGGTTCGAGCAGCTCATGATGAACAATTCCTTTCCAATCACAGTCACACCAAACACTCAGCATCACTTTCCTTGACGTCAATCACATTTGTTAATCCGGGCATCAACCACTATCTTTTTCGCATATTATTGTCGTAAGTAACACACTTTTCATCGACCTTGATCATTCGTTTCAAAAATGGATTGATTTCGCTTTGCTTCAGCAGCGATTTACAAATGGAAATTTGGTCCGTTAAATTCTTCACTGTTAGTTCATGTGGAACCAAAGTATCGAGCATCTTTTGATATAGTCTCATTAAAATTAGTCAAAACTGTTTTGGGCCAATGTTCAGTTCCGTAGCGATGTCACGAGATAAAATTTGTCGGTCTATCTCGATTTTCTTAAGAATTTCAGTGACTTTTTCAACGACTAACCGGTCAGAACGCGTTACATCAAAATTTCTGGAATGAAAACTTGTAAACAATTTCTGACACTGGCGTTCATGTAAGCACTCATCATCATAAACACGACATAATTTGTCGAGATCTGAGCTGTATTATTCCTTTTTCTTGAGTAAAAAAGCAAAATGTGACGAAATCGACCTTCTGAAATCTCGATTTCAAAGCGTAATAATTTTTGACTAAGATGATGCTACCTTTATATTTAGAATATTCTATGGCCTGCTGCCTTTCAAACGCTGTATAGTATGGCTTAATTGTAGAAGTATTACTTCAGATATGCCACTTTAAATTCATCTATTGGTAAAACGAAATTAGTTTTTCCCCAACCGATATCAAGGTCACTCTTAAAAAACCTTATCAAACACTTAAAAAATATTTTTCCAATTTGTAGTTTTATTTTACATCATTTTAATTTTAAATTTATTTTTCAATGGCTGCCACTTTGAAAAAGATTACGAATGAAGCTGGAAAACGAATCTATCTTGGTATATCTTGTACACATGCTTAGTTATATTGAAATCATTTAACCCTTTGAACGATGCAATAACTACTGTGAGGTGTCTGCTTGCTCGCTCCGTCATTCTGGTGAAATTAGCTCTGCGTTCAAATGTTTAATAAATCCGCTTTCAATCAAATGACAAAAATCATATTGTTTCAAATTTTAAACTGTATTGTAAATTAAATCTGTTGCATGTTGGATGTTTTAAGATATAGCTGTAACAAAAACAGTTCTGTAATCCTTGTATCAAGTTCAAACACTTAAGAAAAATATTGTTTAATTTGTAATTTTATTGTACCACATTTTAAATGTTATTTAACGGCCGCTAATTCGGAACAGAATGGTGGATGAAACTGGCTAACTTACACGATTGAGACCTTGTTATCTATTAAACACATGGTTAGTCACATGCAAATCGATTAATAAGTATGCTTTCTATATGTCATTTCAAAAATCGGATTGTTTCAAAATGTCAGCTACTTTAGAAATTCAAATTACCATTTTTGGGGTTCCGTACTTAAAAAGTGAAAACGGAACCATAATAAGATCACTCTTGTGTCTATCTGTCCGTCTGTCACAACCATTTTACTGGTAAACTATGAAACGTGGAAAATTGAAATTGGGAGAAGTCATAAGAACTATTGACCCACATAATTTAGAGATTATTAAACATTTACAAAGATATTTAATAGGGAGGTAGGGTGGCTAATTAAGTTACTTGAAGAAAAAAAATCTTTTCTTTGTATATTGTATGGCGTATCTTGTGAAAGCTGTCGTTACGGTGAACTCAAAAATACATTTCTTTTAATTATATAGATATCGTTTATAGATCGTATATTTTATAGATATCGTCGAAAATGCAGTGCCAAAAATATGTTCCCTCCATCTAATTCCGAATCTACTTAATCTAAAAATATGAAAAAAAAAATAGAATTAGTAGATATTACTTTAACCCTTACAGGAAAAGTATAGCGATTACTCTAGATTACACAGTTTTTGAGAAAAGCACATTTCTCTGTTACACACAAATTTCGATTAGTGGGCATTAAGCAAAAGTGTTGGAGAGCGTTGGAAACACCTATCGTAGAGAAGTTTAAAAGCATTGATTAAAATGATTTTTGAAAAAAATTGTCGGTAATTAGCCGAGATATCAACTCTTAAATACACGGATTTTTCGGGTATAAATAATGACGGGCGCGGCTTACTCTGCATACCATCGGTTTCTTAATTTTAAATAACACATTTTGGTAATATATTTGTGTAATGCAATGCGTAGTAGCCGTATAAAAGTAAAAAACTTCATATAGATGCAAACAGACTAAATTAATTTGAATTAATCAAATAAATCAGGGTTCGTACGCATAAGAAATTAAAAAACAGCCCTTTTAATACTAGGATATTTAAATATTATTTGCCTTACTTAACGCAAAACATTCCTTACTTTGAATACAGCGGCCGCAACTTTACGAAATTTGTGGTACTGAAATGTCTATTTTTTTTAAAAAAATCTTTACACTTTCTATGCTTGAATAAATACTATGGGGTTCGCGACTAGTTTGCATTGAGTGGGTCTCACAGTACGGCTCTTGTGTATTTAAAAGTTAATTAAATACTTTTCTGGAAAAAAGCATCACGGACCAAAGCGGCTTTGCAAATTTACGAGCTCCTTTCTACACATACTAACTTTTTAAACTTTGAACAAAGGTTTTGTGTTAATTGTAAAAAGAAAAGATTATAACTGAATTTAGTTCTATGAAATGCCAAATGATGTTTGAATATACAGTGCTTTTTATAAGTACTGAGTTCAGTTCCTTATAAATAGATAAGATTAAAAAGAAGACTTATACAGAATAGCAATACTTCGTATTATTTTGGCCTCATATCTCCTTGAACTTTTATGGTATAGTCATTTATACATGTCTAGTATATGACTTTAGCAATTTGCTTAATTTTAAATCTTTAATCACCAGTTTTTGAAAACTGAAAATTTTCTGTAGTTGCATTCCAAAAATGCTCCGATTAAATAGAGTAAACACTACAATAATAATAATAATAATAATAATAATAATAATACTGAAATATAGTGAATAAAGAAGGATTCTGAGAATGTCAAGTGACACTTATACAGGTCGTTCGTTCCCAAGGGGCTAATTTTTCATATGTTTATTGCACGGAACCCGCTGAGCACTGATACTACTCGCACTTGACCGTTTATTTAAGATAAAAACAAAACAAAAAATACTCCGGAATCCTTGTATGTTAGTCAAACACTTCAGAAAAATATTTTTTCAATTTATAATTTACTCTACTTCTTTTTGAATTTTAAAAGTTTTTCATGTCTGCCATTCTGAAACATTATGGTACAAGAAACTGGCTTATAAAGTCTCTTGCAACTTTGTTACATTCTGTATGCATGGTTAGTCACATAGAAAATCGATAAATTTAAGCATAACTTTAATTACTGGATGTTATTACTAATCGAATCAGTTCCACTATTACACTTGCAGATGTGAACGCTGTGGCCAAATACAGACTTATAAATCAGCCCTCTAGGAAACCCTTAATCACTGATTTTGATTTCCCGAGTGATATAACGACTATACTGGCTATATTAAGAACAATTCACTTTAAAGGAATGAAGATTTTTCCTCGTGGGACCAGAAGCTATATTTTTTACAAGAACTGCCTGGAAACCAAGACACATCTTTGAGTTCCTACTATTAAAAATTTGAAATGTTTGCTGCATCGTTACTCCACCGTTTTCATAGAAAACGATTAATTCACTGTATTATGGAGTATTCTCATTGGTCAAATTAGCAATATTCTATAAAAGTGGTGAAATGAAGATGCAGCAAAAGTTTTAAATCTTAACAGCGTATTACCACAGATATCTTAAAGCTTGGCTGGTTACCGCTAATGGATCCATTTCGGGGGCAGCTGCGGTCCTCCGGACATTTGAAAATGTCTGAGAGTTTCTCTCTTTGTTTGCTTTTTGCATTCCATGGACACGACAAGAATAAAAAATAATCAAATACTACCAGTCACAAATTTCGTACGATAAATTGGCGTTAGAGTTAGAGAAGGGATTTAATTCATTTTCTACGATTCTTCGTGTACTTTCAGTTACGTGTAATTTTCTAGAAACCTGTTTTTCCATTTTTCGTGCTAGAAAATTCTGTAAATTCATAAACTTCAAAATATCATACCTCAGTTTGATCGTAAAGGAATGGGACTTTTTTATATCTTTCTAAAACGTAGTACAGAATTTTCTAAATATAAGTGTTTGAATAAACGGTCCGTATAATGAAATTAACTATCGTATTTTAATATGCACATAATCCTTTACGTAATAAATAGCACACCAGAACCTATAAATGATTTCAAAACTTTCCTTCAGTGTTTCTATCATGAGGGTTTTAAGAGATAATCTTCCTTACAGAGGTATTGAACCGCCCGCTATACTGAATCACGTTTCTATTTTGAAACCTAAAAACCGTTTGTAATCTGTTTTTAAATGTATGTAATATCATTCAATTACACCCTGTCCAAAAGTTTAGGCAATCAATAAAATTTACATTCACATAAAAAGTAATAAGGTAAATTAAATTATGCGAGATAGGTAATAAATAAAAATATTTTTATTGACATACACATATAAATTACGATCAAAGGTTTGAAATTATAAAATATACATTAAATTATACGAGGTGGAACGCGTCGAATTTCGACGAAAGAAAATGTTTAGGATGGAACTGTTTCAGTGATTTATAATAAACCCACAAAATTAGCTACATTAAAACATGCATCTTAGATTGGTCAGTTTAACTCTCAAACAAATATTATTTTAAGCTAAACAAACAAAAAGAAAAAACTTTTTTTATAACACTCAGTTGTACAAATTATTAAAATTAAAATTTAACCGCATATGTAATCAGTAGAGCATAACAAAGGTCAATTATTATGATAAAATTATCAGTTGAAGCTCTTATGTTTGGTATAAAGCGAATGAAAAAAAAATATTCCTAATGGATATGATCATAGAATTCCCATGTGAATTCTAAACCCGTCATTATTTTCATCGTTTCAAAATTTATATAAGCACTTCTCATAGTATTTTAATTTGATCATTTTAAATTCACTTTCTTTTTTTATATTAAAAAAACGTTATTTGCATCCGCTAAAAGCATTCCCCTTTTACGGATCCAGTCTTAAACAACATTTATAGAAAAGTATGCTTATGGCGTCATTAGGACGGAATATTGCACAAACGCAGCAAAAACAATATTCAAGACAATCGGCAAAACAAATCGGATATGGGTCATTCCACGCAAATTGAGCAAATTAGCTGTGGCTGCCATGTCACAGATTGGAATGAAAATTGGCGTATCAGTACAACATGTTTATTTATGAAGAAATGCAAAATAATAGATTACAAGACAGATTGTTTAAATATGTAAACTCACTTTAAAAGTTGATACAAAATCGAGTTCTTGTTTACATGCTTTAAATTTCAATCTGTATTACTAGCGTTAGGAATGAAAAAAACTATATCATAAATTATTTTCAGATAAGAATGGATACTAAGTAAGAGATTGGCGTAATTTAGGATTTGAATTTTTATTACTTACTGAGAAAAAAATATAGAAAAGGAAAAATTTTAAGAAGAAAATTCAATATTTCTTTTGCTCATAAAAATTTTAGGACAGGTGTTATGACTTCAAAACTATTTGACATTTTAGATAAAAGTATATATTTTGAACACAAGAAGTTTCATATATGCCTTTTTTATTCCTTAATGTGAAAAAAAATAAATAAGGAAAAAAAAGACGGGAAAAGGCAATATTTCTATTGCTCTTTTAGTCATGAAGGAAATCTCTTATATCATTTCAAATTACTTGATATCAAAGATAAAAGTGTCTATTTTAAATATTCAAATGCTACTTCTCGCCTTTTCTTCTTTTCTTTTCTTTTTTTCCTTCAGACTTATATTAAAAGCGATGAGAATCGAAAAATTCATTATCTAGTATTGTTAAAATCTAATAGATGGCAGCACTATTTTTAAATTGAAATCGTACAATATTTTTAAAAAAGCGCGCTAATTCAAAGGAAATTTTGCGTGAAATGTAACCAAAATACCTTTTGGAAATCATTTTTTTCAATGTTAGGAATCAAAAGGCACTATTAAAAATTTTCGAGTATATTATGTACTTATTAATCTTTATGCCTGTGCAATATTGTTCATGACGGACCCGTCCTTTATTCATTATTTGAGCATAAATAAGAGGAAAAAATACGATTTTGTAATTTTTTTTAAAGTTTCTAAGTTTTTTTGAAGATGAAGGAATTAAATGATAATTATCAAACTTGGGGAATTCAATCTTCATATATAATACTGTAACATGCACCAATTTTTCACTTGTTTTATCATTTTTAAAATTTTTTATAATGTTTCGAATTTTCTCAAAATTCACAAATTTTCAATTTTAACAACCCATTTAAAGTTAATTACGTTGTTACCAGATTGCTGTTGCTAAATAAATAAAAAGATAATTATTCAGAGGTTATAAAAGTGCAAACCAAATTCATTTATGTTAAATATTTTTCAAGATACAGAGCTTTGAACTTGCAACATTGGACGATTGCGCACATGCCGTTCTACATCACAAGTTTTTTAAAAGTCCAAAACTGCTAAAATAATTTATTTTTTGTCAAGATATTTTGAAGAGCTCTATTTGAATATGAATAAAACCTGTGTATCAAATTTTATTAAAATCGGTTACCATGGGGCCACGACTTTTTTTTAAATTTTTGCTCATTTGACGTGGAATGACCCATATCTGATAATTCACAAGTCTTCATTTCTTTATTTATAATAGCTCCATATTTTAGCAGAAATCATTAATTTGTATTATTTTTTTTCAAAATTTGGAAAATATCATGACATACACACGGATAAATAAAATTGCTCTTGTTTAGCTTTTCGATACAAACTGAGTAAATGCGGCGAAGTCACTCGAATATTATTTAAATACATTTTTGTAAAGAGAATGTGTTGTATACTTTGTAAATTAAGTTTGCAATAAACTAAAAAAGTATTTAATTGACGAATAAAAACGCAATAAAATCAAAATTCGCCGGTTTTTATATCAGACAATTTCTTTTGTCATGATATTTTTATTTCAGTTTTTATCAATTTAAAGAGAAAATGGCGTATTTTTGTTGCCGCAATTACAAAATTCGTACTAAAAACAATACAAAAATTAATAACTAATAAATTAATTGGAATACAGATTTCAAACAAATTTCATTTAAAAGTACATTTTTTTCTCAATACGACGATGTAAAAATTGAAAATGTGCGATATTTAAAAGTATAAAATTTGTAGTACCGAAAATTGCAAAACCGAATTGCTTGCAAAAGTGTTGCCATTCACAAAATGACGTATGCGTTACGCACAGATACGTTTGGCCTTTATAATATAGATAAGAATGTGCTATCTCAAAAGTATAAACACCTGTAATTTTTTTTGGATATACATTTATAAAAGTACCTAAAAACTTATTTTTAATGTTTAATTGTATTGCCATGACTGTTTATGACATTAAATACACATTGTTCCATAGAATTAACAGGGCTCGCACCGTTCCTAAAATTTTCACACATTGCTACCAGTATTTTAAAATAAAAATCTTCGAGAAAGACTCCTATAACATCTACAATAGAATTATACAATAAATATTACCGTTTTAAAATTGTGGTAGGAAAGTATGAAAATTTTAGAAACGGTGCGAATAATGTAAGCCTGAATTAAGAAAGGCATTGTATTACAGAATGAGATATTTCATACCACGCTTTGTCATTTACAGTTTTTAAGTCATTTACATATGTATATTGCTTTCCATTTTCATGTATTTTATGATATTAGATTCCCCAATATTTTCTCCATGGGATTCAAATTTAGATTAAGTGCTGGATAATCTAATAGTGTGATATTGTTTGCGTAAACAGTGTTTTCGCATGGATGGATGCCCCAGTCAGGTTAGGATGCCAGTCCAGTCCTGCTAGCAAATCCATAATTGGCGGAAAATTTTTACGTAAAATATCCTGCTAATTCCCGGATTTCATTTTTCTGTCTGTAAATCCTAGAAATATTTTGCCGTTTTGAAAGAAAACTCTCTCCATCTCACTTCGAATCTTCCGCCTTGTTGCCTGCTGAAACAGTTCTTGGGTTCTTTTCTTCGGTCATGCCGGCAAAATTGATACCCATCAGGTCCATATACATTCCATTTCTTTTCATCACTGAAGATTACAGAAATCTATTTTTCACCGTATGACACTTGCTTTCTAACCCAGTTTAGACGTGCATATTTGCGTCTCTGCTTTAAGGGGTCCCAGAACTCAAAAAGATACCATCTTCAATATTTAATAGCTTAAAATGTTTATGATATTAACGCACAATTTCTGTTGAGATGAGAGATATAAGTACTTTCTTTCGTTTCATGTATTTAAAAAAATTGCAAGGTGCAGAATTAGCATTTACAGGGTGCTCCAAACTGTCAGATATTTGACGAGCGGAAAATTGGGATAATAGCTTATACGCACGATTACAAAATAAATTTTGCAACTGCAATGAAAATTTTGTTGCTATTTATACATTAGATTTTAATAATTACCTTGAACCTAAAAAAATATATTTAAAGCATTTTTCTATTTTTAATACAAAGTTGTATTTAACTAATACAAAGTTTTGAAAAATTCAACAACAAAATCAACCAAGAAATAAACTTTTTTGAGCAATAAAAAGGAAATTTTACGTTCAGTTTATGCAGAATGATATGAAACATATATTTTGAAAATTTTATATAAAAATACTTACAAGATTTTGGGATATCGAGTGCACAATGACCAAAAATGTCATTTGGAGAAAAATGACTTCAAAATTTCGAAAATTCCACTTCAGTTATTGAGCTGGTGAAATTCTAAAACCCATAACTTTTGTTCCAATGAGAATTTCGAGAAAATAATTTTATTAAAATGTTCAGAATAGATAGCTGTTTAACAGTTTAAAAAACTGAAATTTCGAAAAAATGGAAGCTTAGTCTCGAGACTCTCTTAAAGGAAGGTTTTGCTTTCAAACTCCCATAAACAATATTTGTTGAAGCTTTAATTCTTCCGTATATAGTGCTTTTTGAAATTCTGAACAAGAATGCAATTTCACACACAAATAACTTTTCAGCTGAAGACATTTTTAATAACATTCTATCATCACATAACATTGTTAACTTCGGTCTTTTGACTGACTACTGCATAGACCGTCGGACAAGCTGCATGGTCCGTTAGCGCCATGCGGACCATGTGTCTATCGTCGCCATGTGTCTATCGTCGCGCATCATTTGGGGACTATTCTCAGACTTCGGAGATTTCCAGTCCTCGTCGTCCGCTGCTTTCAAACACTCATCAGTTTTCTGCCGTTACGCTGCACACAAGATGCTATTGCACACAGTAAAATCCTCCTTACTATATACATCCTTACTATATACACAGTACAAAATACGTACGCCGAAGATTATCTGTCATTCAAACTCTGTCAATTGTTGAAATATCACATTTCTTTATCGAAAAGGCATAGTTACGTCGTGCCTAATAATAGTTGAGCCAGGGGCTCGTGTGGTTTCATGTCAGGGGACTTGATAAACTATATATTTTTGGATTCAACATAGAAACAGCACCTCATTTATCCATGATACTTTCAAAACGAGGGTAGCTTATGGGGCCATATTTTAAAATGGCCGCCGTCATCGAGTTAAGGGGTCGTGTGGTAGAGGTCAGCACGGGCCGAAATTTCCAGGCCCGGGCCCGGCCCGGCCCGAACGAAAGAAATATTGGCCCGACCCGGCCCGGCCCGAAAGTTAAAATTTCGGCCCGAGCCCGGCCCGTCCCGGCCCGGCCCGAACGAAAAAAAATAATGGCCCGACCCGGCCCGGCCCGAAAGTTAAAATTTCGGCCCGAGCTCGGCCCGGTCCTGAAAACAGTTTAAAATTCGGCCCGAACCCGGCCCGGCTCGTGTGAATTTCTACAGAATATTGATCTTTAATCTTATGGAAGAGTTCTGACCAAAAAAAATTATATTAGTCTTTTTTTTTCCATGTTTATAATCCCCATTTATGCAGAAGTGCCGTAGGCTGCGATATTTATGCTTTTAAATGAATCTTTGTTTGTTGTATGTAAATGTTTCAGTTATCACTAGTATTATTAATCCATATTTCCTGTAATGGAGACAAAAAATAAAAAAAGGGGTATATGGTAAAATTCCCAAAGACGAAATCGCTTTGGAACGAAAAAAATGCATTCCCTTCTTAACAGATGCAAATGTTTAATATATTTTTTTCTCCCGTATTGTTGTATCCATTTTGCATGGATGAACATTTTAAAAGAACTTTCAGTTTTCAGTTTTAAAAAAATTCCGTCATAATCATATATACAGGGTGTCCGAAAAGTCTGGAAACGGCCGAATAACTCGAGAAATACATATGAGATTGAAAAACGTAAATATACGTGTTAAATATTTTTAAATAAGCTACTCTGTGATACCAAATTTGACCTTCGAAACCGACCCCCTGGGGGTCAGAGGGGGTCCAACTTTGAAATCTTAAATTATGACCCCCATTTTTTATTGCAGATTCGGATTCTACGGAGAAAAATACATAACTTTTGCATTTGATGTTTATTTCAAATCTTCGTTTATCACGGTGTAATCGAGCATATTAAATCGATACATATTCCCGCTTTTCCAACGGGATTTTCCCTAATCGAAACTGATTGGGCAGAATTTTTGAGGTCAAATTCCTCGTCTTTTGTAGGAATAGCGTTTCCTGAAAATCACCCGTGGCGATTATTTCAATAGTGCTACACTGTTAAAAATTTGACCCATTTGCTGCAGCGTCACTCCACAGCTATTATAGAATATCTCTTTTGTGACCAATGAGAATGCTCCATAACACAGTAAAGTAATCGTTTTCTATAAAAGCGGTGGAGTGACGATGCAGCAAAAGGGTCAATTTTTTTACAGTGTACTTTACTGTGTTATGGAACATTCTCATTGGTCATGAAAGAGATATTCTATAAAAGCTGTGGAGTGACGCTACAGCAAATGGATCAAATTTTTAACTGTGTAGCACTACCGAAATAATCGGCACGGGTGATTTTCAGGAAACGCTATTATTGCAAAAGACGAGGAATTTGATGTCATAAATTCTCCCCAATTAGTTTCGATTAGGGAAAATCCCGTTGGAAAAGCCGAAATACACTGTTAAAAATCTGCTGCATTTTGCTGCAACGCCCTCCACCACTTGTATATAATATCTCTATTCCATCCAATGAGAAAGCGCCATTTCACGGCCAAGTAACCGTTTTCTATACAAGCATGGGAGTGCGTTGCAGCAAAATGCAGCAGATTTTTAACAGTGTATTTATCGATTTAATATGCTCAATTACACCGTGATAAACGAGGATTCGAAATAAACATCAAATACAAAAGTTACGTATTTTTGTCCGTAGAATCCGAATCTGCAATAAACAATGGGGGTTATAATTTAAGATTTCAAAGTTGGACCCCCTCTGACCCCCAGGGGGTCGGTTACGAAGGTCAAATTTGGTATCACTGAGTAGCTTATTTAAAAATATTTAACACGTATATTTACGTTTTTCAATCTCATATGTATTTCTCGAGTTATTCGACCGTTTCCAGACTTTTCGGACACCCTGTGTATATATATATATTGTGTGTGTGTGTGTGTGTTTAATTCTATTCTAAAACGCCTAGTAATCTACGATTCTTTAAAAGGAATAAATTCTAATGTTTAATTGTAGAATAACGACGGCTTAAAAGTATATGCTTTTTTTGCAGAAATTTTTGGAGAAATCCAAATATTACTGATTTATAAAAAGTCGAGAAAAGGATTTTCATATAGGAAGATTCAATAGGAACTGATTATTTTGGTCCATGAAAACTAGGAAGAATGGAATCAGTCTCGGCTTCGTACGAAAAAAAAAAGTCAGGCCCGGCCCGATTTTCCAGCAAAAAAATTAAGGCCCGAGCCCAGCCCGGCCCGAAAAGATTAGTGACTAGGCCCGGCCCGGCCGGCCCGAAAGGATTAGTGACTAGGCCCGGCCCGGCCCGGCCGGAGTCTTCAAAAGTAAGGCCCGAGCCCGGCCCGGCCCGAATGCCATTATCGGAAATCGGCCCGAGCCCAGCCCGCGGGCCGGGCTCGGGCTTCGGGCCGAGGCCCGGCCCGTGCAGACCTCTATCGTGTGGTTTCACGTCTCCGGACTTAGTAAGACATACATCTTTGGATTCATCACAGCATATCATTTATCCATGATACATTCAAAACAAGCGTAATTTATGGGCGCCGTTATGGAAATTGGCCGCCATCGTTGAGGCTTGTGGTTTCATGTCAGTGAATTTGTTAAATCATACACTTTTGAATTCAAGAAAACATCAGAAAGATATTTTTCCATGATATTTTCAAGATCAGGGTAGCTAATGGACGCCATATTGGAAAATGGCCGCTGCCGTTGAGCCAGGAGTTCATGTGTTTCATATAAGAGGACTTAATAAACCATACACATAATTTTTTGGATTCACCACAACATCAGAATGACATTTATCCACATTTTCAAGACCAGGGTAGCATATGGATGCCATATGGGAAAATGGTCGTCGTCGTCGTTGAGCGAGGGGCTCCTGTATTTTCATGTCAGTGAACTTGTTAAACCTAACATTTTTGAATTCACTACGACATCCGAAAGTCATTTATCCATGGCATTTTCAAAAACAAACTAATGAACACCATATTGGAAGATGTCTGCCAATAAGAATGGTGATTGGAAAGATTTCTTTTGTTTTGCATGCTGTTAAATTAATATGGTGATTAAAGAGAGAATAAGTAAAGATACGTAAAGATCAAAAGAACGAAGTCCAGTCAAAATCAAAGTACAATGAAGTTCAATCAAATATCTGCCACAATTAAGAGATATTTATTATATTAGAACAGAATTTTTTCGCATTATTCGTGAAAGAACCAAAATCAGTTTTTCAGAAATATCTGTTCTACATCCAATCAGTCTTTGACCAAGATCCAGAAAGATGAACGTGGTATCTCATATTTACAGAAAATTATTATCAATGAATAGATAAATACAGGGTGATTCCAAATTTTTTTACAATAAAAGAGGGGTGATAGTACACATCAAGACAAACAATATTAAATAGGAGACCAAGGGTCCAAAACGTTTTCCTAAGGAGATAGCCGCCATTAAAGTTTAGGGACCAAAATTTCAAATAAACATAAAAAACGGAAAAATCGGTCGATTGATTTGCGGTTTTCACTAAAATTATTCTTTATGTCGGCATTTTCTTGAAATTAAATTATAAAGATAAATTTCAAAAAATGCCGATAGAGGGCGCTTTAGACTTTGGAGTAACGAACAACTATTTTTTGCCGGTATGTTTTGCATCTCATTAAATGTTTTCGTAAGTTTACACTCAAACTTAAATTTTGAGCTCAAAATCTGTAGTTGGGAGTGGTTAAGTAACATAAACTGAGCTGTGTTCAGAGGGTTCAATTTTCAAATGATTAAAACAAAAATAAACGGGAAAATTGGTCGATTAATTTGCAGTTTTCACTAAAACTATTCTTTATTTAGGTATTTTCGTTAAAATAAATTATAAAGATAAATTTCAAAAAATGCCGATAGAGGGCGCTTTAGACTTTGGAGTAACGAACAACTATTTTTTGCCGTTATTCTTTGCATCTCTTTAAATGATTTAGGAAGGTTAGACTTAAATTTAAATTTTGAGCTGAAAATCTGAATAGTAGGGAGTGGTTAAGTAGCACAAACTGAACTGTGTTCAAGGGGGAGGGGCGGTTCAAATTTAAAGTAATTATAGAAAATGGAAAAATTGGTCGATTCGTTTGCGGTTTAAAATAAAACTATTCTTTAAGTCAGTATCTTTTTGAAAATAATTTTTAAAGATAAATCTCAAAAAATTCCGTCAGAGGGAGCCTTAAACTTCAGAGTAACCAACAATTCATTTTAACCATTATTTTTTGGTTCTAATTAAATGCTTGCAAAAGCATTTTAAATGTTCTCGGAAGCTTAGATTTAAAATTAAATTTTGAGCTCAAATCCTGAATCGTTATGAGGAGTTAAGAAGCGCAAACTGAAGTGTGTTCAGGAGTTAAAATTTAACCCTCTTTCCTCCTCGAGCACAATTAAATTTTTCGCTTCTTAAACACTCCCAACGATTCAGAATTTCAGCCCAAAATTTAAGTCTATGTATTTGAAAGCATTTAATGAGATTAAAAAATAACAGTTAAAAATAGATATACGCTACTCCAAAATCTAAGGCGCCCTCTATCGGCATTTTGTGAAATTTATCTTTGAAAATTATTTCCAAGAAAACACTGATTGATCAAGAAAACGTCTGATTTAAAAATTAGTTTTAGCAAAAACCGCAAACGAATCGACCAATTTTACCGTTTTTTACAATAATTTAAAATTTGAACCCTCTGAACAAAGCTAACTTTGTCTACTTAACCACTCCCAGCTATTCAGATTTTGAGCTCAAAATTTAAGTTCAAGTCTAAGCTGACGAAAGCATTTAATAAGATGAAAAAAATAACGCCAAAAAAGAGTGTTTGGTTACTCCAAAGTCTTAAGCGCCCTCTATTGTCATTTTTTGAAATTTATCTTTATAATTTATTTTCACGAAAATACCGAAATAAAGAATAGTTTTAGTGAAAACCGCAAATCAATCTACCAATTTTTCCGTTTTTTATAATCATTTGAAATTTGAACCCTCTGAACACAGCTCAGTTTGTGTTACTTAACCACTCCCAACTACAGATTTTGAGCTCAAAATTTAAATTTGAGTGTAAGTTTGCGAAAACATTTAATGAGATGCAAAAAATACCGGCAAAAAATAGTTGTTCGTTACTCCAAAGTCTAAAGCGACCTCTATCGGCATTTTTTGAAATTTATCTTTATAATTTAATTTCAAGAAAATGCCGACATAAAGAATATTTTTAGTGAAAACCGCAAATCAATCGACCGATTTTTCCGTTTTTTATGTTTATTTGATATTTTGGTCCCTAAACTTTAATGGCGGATATTTCCTTAGGAAAACGTTTTGGACCCTTGGTCTCCTATTTAATATTGTTTGTCTTGATGTGTACTATCACCCCTCTTTTATTGTAAAAAAAATTCGGAATCACCCTGTATATACACGGTAATTGAATCAACTAGAGCAATTACAAACCTAGAAATTGTCGAAGGCATGGTCAAAGCTCACCAGATGGGTGAAGAAACTTACCAAACTTTCAAGAGAGAATATCTTCCTGAAGACTAAAAGACAAAAAAGTTTTTCAACCCTCTAAAGGTTAAGGAGCTAAACAAATTTCTGACTTGAAAAAGAAAGATAATTTAAAGTTCAACAAATCAAAGTTAGTTGCCAAGACAAACAGAAATCTTTTTGCACAGATGACGATCATTGCAGAGCGAAGAAATTTCGATATGAGAACTGTCTTTTCCTACCATCTAGGCTTTCTCCGATAAGCTTTAGCAACACTTAATGGTTCAATGAGAAAAACTGAAAAATTAAAACTGATGGATGTTATGACAAAATTGCGACTACTGAAAGAATGCAAATGATGGTGTTGTTAATATACAGTTGGCAAAAAAAGTATTTGTACACTCTAAAATTTTTAATTTTTAACTAAATAAAAGCAGATATTTTGTCAAAAATAGTTTTAATACAGTCTGTTTACCGTGCATTTTAAATTACATAACAGAAAATTTCGATAAAGATGTAAAATAATTTTCTAATAGGAAAAGTTTAAAAATTTCTTGCAAAAAAAGTATTTGTACATTTCTCCATCCTGATATATACTGTGTTTTATAGTGTTTATGGTTCAAAGGACTACTTTTACAGAAGCTGTTAATAATTTTTAACTTCATATTATATTTTTCTGACATTTAATATAATTTGCTCTTGAAGTAATTAAGTATAGAACTTAAAACTAGAAAGGCACCTCTAGATAGATGAAATCCTATGATTGAGCATAATAAAAATTTAAATTCGCAACAAGAATTTGTAAAAGCTATTAAATTACCATTTACAACTATTGGATATATAGTGGGACACTATGAATAAATTAAAAGCATCGAAATTCAATGAAAACCAGGACTTCTCAGCAAACTAACAATGAGGGAAAAAGGAGTGTTGTTAAAAAAGCTTTAAAAAATCCTATGCGTTCGGTTCAAAAATTTGCTGGAGACCTTGCGACATCTTCTCGCATCAGAGTAATACCTCAAACAATAAAAAATATTCTTCTCAATGCATATTTAAAAGGAAGAACCTCAAGGAAAAATCCATTCATCAGCGAAACAAATAGGCGAAAACGCATAGTATTCGCTTTCGCATACAGAAGTAAATCATTGGATTTTTGGAAAACAGTAATTTTTTCTGATGAGGGAAAATTCGGAATTTTCTTACCACCAAGCATTCGAAAAAATTGGCGTAAAAATAAAACTGTTCTAGATCCAAAACGTATACTTCAAACTATCAAGCATGTTGGGGGAAATATTATAGTTTTGGGGTGTATAGCTTCTAATGGAGCAGGACATTTAAAATTTATTGACAATGGAAGGACAGGTTTAACATACATTGATGTGTCGCGGCATAATTTATTAAACCGTGCTAAGAAATTATGCATAGAAGAAGCTTTTAACTTTCTGCAGGATAACGACCAAAGCATACTGCTGTGATCACCAGCTCATGGTTACTACAATACTCGAAGACGACTGGTAATTTCTCTAAAATCTCTAGACTTGAATCCAATAGAAAATTTGTGGATGCTATTGGATGCAAAAATCCGAGAAAAAAATATGTATCAGTAAAAAACAGTTTTAAAGAAGCTCTTATTGTGTCATGGAATAATATTAACCAGACCGCTACAAAAAAGTTGGTGGAATCTATGTCACACCATCTAGAAGTAGTCAAAAACACTAAATAAATTCACACAAAATATTAATTTGCATCATTTTACTAATTTTTCATTAATTATATTACATTAATATAGTGTACAAATACTTTTTTTGCATTATATTTTTGTATATTTGTTTATTATAATGTAAAAAATCGATTCGTTTAATTTTGTTTTTGCTTCTATAATAATATAATGCATTAAATTAATGTATTACAGTATTTTTTTGCTTAAATCGTTTGTTTAATTTCATTATAATTTAAAAAAATGAAGTGTACAAATACTTTTTTTGCCAACTGTAAATGACGGAATGTGCTTTGTTCAAAAATACTGCAAGATCTACAATCATTTGGACAATTTCCAAAGAATCCGGTTTCTAAAATAATACAAGATTATACATCCTTTCAAAGAATAGAAGTTGTACTTGATACACACAAGCAGACGTCAACAAAAAGAAAAGAAGGAAAAATAGGAAGTGTTGGGATATACAAGTTATATACTCCTCGAAAATCAGTAAGAAAATGGAAACAGATTTTATCTGATGAGGAGAACGAGAAAGAATTTATGTATTTCATTTCTCAAGAACCGCAGAACGAACATTATCTGAACATTATCTAGTTGAATACATGAATGATGTAAGTTATCTACGGAGAAAAGTACTATAAATTCATGAAACAACTAGTTGAAGAATCTACTAAATAGACCTGCTTACAAAAGGGGTGATACCCGGCTTTTATTTCGCGTACACTATGCTTTAGCATCTGGATTTAGAAATATTATTATTATGTATACACTGTTTTTTTTAGAAAACGATTTGAAAAGCTACGAAGGGTTAATATTTGTGAAATTTCAATCCAATCACAGGTTAAAGGTAAGTACTATATTTTGAGTGAAATGCATAGACTTCTAAGTAAAGAGATATGTAATGCATCACTTGAGATGCATTCACTGTCGGGCGCGATACAGTAAGTGCATTAGCAGGCAAGGGAAAATGATGAACCAGAACACAAAATTTCGAGATGAGCTTAAGACTTTTGATACTAAAGCTGAAATATCAAAGGAAACAAACACACAGTTTGAGTCTTAAGATTGTCATCTCTATTATGGAAAGCACAAATACTCAGATATCAAGGAATTGCACTATATTCCACACACACACATACACACACACACACATATATATATATATATATATATATATATATTGTAAAACAAACAGTCTGTGGAGTCTTATTGCCTTTTGTCTTTTTTTTGGCTTGTGTTTGAATTAATTGTTTGTGTGTGGAACTGTATGTAATCTTATCAAACTTTGTGTAATCTTATCAGACTACACAAAGTTCTCAGGGCCAACAAATAATTCTCTTTTAACCAGGAGAGGTCGAAATTGATATTTTTACTGGTCGAATCGATATTTGTATTACTTTTGACAGAAAAAAGCATTCATGGTTTAAGGAATTGTCATACAAAATTATTGGGAAAATATTCGTTCTAAAATCTCGTCTATTTCGAACAAAGCTCATTCGCATATTAAACGTAGGTTCTTCTTTTTAGGGAATGATAAAATTTTGCGTATTAACCGTTCATGTATTAAAAGGTGTGGGGTTATATACATAAGTTAGGCTTTTTTCAAGGGGTCGAAGAAATCGTGTATTAAACGATTTCGCGTATTAACGGACGTAGTTCGACTGTTGTTCTTGTAATTTTTATTCCAAATTGTTTAGGGAGATGAAAAATGTTTCATCTTGTATACTATAATTTAAAATTTTTGTTTTGTGTCAGAAGAAGTTAGTTTAATGATTTTTGTAAAAAGTGTCTCATTCCTCCCCACTTTCTCCTATATGAATTATTAATTATATTCTTACAAAAATCGTTGTTAAAAGAATAATAAGACTTTGTAAAAACTACACCCAGAAAAAGAAATTGATTAAAACTGCAAAACACGTTTTGTTGAGTACATTTTGGTTCTTTTAAGCGAATTTTTTAGTTAAATTAAAAAATCGGTTTTGTTGCTCAGGCAAATATATATATATATATTGTTAACACCCTTATAAAATTTTAACAAAATTTCATCAATTTTATTTGACTCTTACTAAAGTTTTGTATTTTCAATTTGTAATTCCAACAAAATTTTGTTGCTTTTTGCAAAATTTAAAATGGTGCGAAGTAGCCATAACTCTCTCACGTAATTTTGTTTAATTGACTTATATAGCTATAAAGTATTGACATAATTTTTGTATAATAAAACCTTTTCAAATTGAGACGGATTAATTACGTTATTATTACGTTATTATGCATTTCGGATGAAAATTGTAACGAAAAATTGAAAAAAAAAACAATATTTTTTTGTTTCTTCAACAAAATTTTGTTAAAAGTTTAAACTTGGCATTGTGCTAAGCGCGCTTCGAAAGGAAGTTTGCAAAGTTGCAACGTTGCCTTGATCTGTGCCAAGATTTTCCAAGTAGGTTTTTAATAACTTTTAACGATACAGGAGGCGTATTAACCCCTTGCAACGCGGTGGCGTATATATGAAACCACTTAATTTTAATTCCCAAACGCCACACTGGCACCGGAATTTTGGTTAAAAAAACACATCTTATTGAATTCGTGAAATATAGCTTTTTCTTATTTACAAGTAAAGTTGTTTTCAAATTCTGGTGTCAGTCATTAATTTCAACGGTTTAAGCAATTAATTTGCCAACGGTTAGGAATTCCATTCAATGCGAATAAATCGCGAATCCCATACTATTTATGTAATTAATTCTATGTAAATCAGTAGGTTTTTAACAATTTGTCGTTTATTGCTTTTATGCTGCTATTGGTTATTGTATTGCGCAAATATATCATTAAATGTTGTTATACAAGCTTTTCTGCCCCTATTTTCATGTATGTCCAATCCGTTCCTGTTTTTCAGAATCAATGTCTCTATTAATTATCGACGATTTTTTTAATCAGTTTCAACAATGCATTTATATTTATGTTACGATAGGTACTTCTAACGTTCGTCAACGCCTTTGCTGAATGCCCCAAAATCCAAATTTGTTTGTTTTGGGAAAATGCACTTTTATCAAAAACTATGAGACCCAGGATAATTGCTATAGTTTTCCCGTAAGGTTTATATTAACGTCTATTGCCTGTAATTTTTTTCATCCTTTTTTTTTTCAGTAGATTTGAAAATAGATGGGGGCAACATATTTTTTCCGCTACATTGTCGACGATATCTCCGAGAATATTCTACCTAAAATTAAAAGAAATGTATTTTTGAGTTCAGCTTTACGAAAGCTTTCACACAATACCTTACACAATATGCAAAGAAAATATTTTTTTTCCAAGCAACTTAATTAGCCCCTCTATCCCTAAGCCCTAAATAAATTTGTGAATGCTTTATAATCTGTAAATAGCTGGGTCAATAGTCTTTATTGTTTTCCCCAATTTGGACTTTTTACGTTCCATAGTTTACGAGTAAATTGGCTGTGACAGAAAGACAGACAAACATAGGAGTGATCTTATAATAGTTCTGTTTTAACTTTTTAAGTACGGAACTTTAATTAGCTAATAAATTAAAAAAAGTATTAATGATGCCAGTGAATTTAAACCATAATTACTTACTATATAACTGATAAACAGACTTTTAATATGTTACATTAAATTCAGTGAAATGGACTAAGGTACACATATGATTACCAAGGTGTTTTTCATGATAAGGTTTTTCAACAAAAGTACTTTACAAGAAAAACGTTGAAACATCAACTTTTTAGAAAGTAATTTTATTGTATTTATAAATGACATTTAAAACAGTGTAAATTAGTTACGTTTCAGGGGACACCAAAATTCCATCATTTTTGAAAACCACTTACTTTCATGAAGAAGTTTGGTTTTTGTACCGCTATCTAACGGATTCATTTTAAAGCTTAAAGATTCATGAACATAAATATAAAATCGGGAATACTGATACCGTAATTTCCTGCGTATAATTCGCGGATCAAACAATTATTTTTGGACCAAAAAATATTAATTAGTGATTGAAGAGAAATATTTATGGCGATCTAAAAAATTACATTTCTTTTTTTTTTAATTCTGGGTCTAAAAATAACTGTTTGATCCGCGGATTATACGCAGGAAATTACGGTACACTGTTAAAAAAATTCTGAAATTCACGAACATTTTTTTCCTGAATTTCACAGAAAATGTCCCTTTTCACAAGAAAAGAGCATTTTCCGTTACAAATCACAAAATTCCACCATATTTCCTGAAAATAACGAAACGGATGGAAATAGAAACAAAAAACGGAGACACTCCGTTGTGTGTGTGTGTGTGGGGGGGGGGGCTCCATGACCAAATGGTCAAGGCACCATACCGATAATCGCCCGCGAGCGCAGACTGTGGGTTCGGGTCCCACTGGCGCCAATGGAATAATGAAAAAGGTAAAAAATTCCTTTTAATTTACATTTTTTCTGTTTATTTTTCTCTTATTTCTTATTAAAAAATATTTTAATCAATTAGCCAAAAAGATTAAAATAAAATAAGTAAATAAATAGTGTACGACAATTTAAAAAAATTGTCTATACTTTTTTTTTTTTTTTGTAAAAAAATTGTTAATAAAAACTTTTTTCATTCATTCATTCATTCAAAAAAAACAGTGGTTTTAAACAGTGATTTTTTTTAATTTAAACTATTTAAAAAATTAAAATTGATTTAAAATTATGCATCAATCTAAAATAAAATAAAATAAACCGTTTACAAGTATTCTAAGAAATATATTTAAAAGGAAATCTTTAAAAACTTCAACAGATTTTCCCACTAACTCATAAAAGACATACTTTGTACAATCCGGCATCAGCAGCTTTGGCTCAGTTCGTAAGGATTTGTTCTGCTATCAGAAGGTCCCGAGTTCGATCCCCAGGACGTCGTGAACTAGATTATACAAAATACTGATAATAATAAAGTAAAATAACATAGCAGCTTAAAAACACTCGGTAATTTCGTTTCCTTTGACGATTAATCAATTCATTAATTTTAAAAATTACATTAAATTATTATTATTAAAAATCAAACTTTGTAACGGAAAGTTACTGCTTCTTCAAACGGAGTTTTCTTTTCTTATATTTCCCACAACGGAAAATCTACTAACGGAACGGTAAAAGTTCGGCTACGTTGCTGCCGGTAGTTTCACCGTGAATATACAGATTTATTTTTAACAAAGTAGTCCTAATATAGAATTTTAAAAACAGATATTGCGATGTCTACATACGTGCACCTGTGGTTACGATGAGTTAATTACCGGACACTTTCAATTTTAGACATTTTGTCGAATATTTAGATATATTTTTTGCATTTCCCTGGAACTTTAGAAATAAGAAAAATATGTTCTACTTCATATTTATAAACGACAATTTGATCAGAAGAACGATTAGGGGGGGCAACAAAAAATCAAAGACAAATAAAAATGTTTGGGTATACCATGTAAAAAAAAAAAAAAAAAAAAAAAAAAAAAAAAAAAAAAAAAAAAAAAATGCATGAAATGATCTTTGGTTATATATGAAGAGTATATGAATATTGTACAATATATGTATTAATTTGTGGAATCGTATGTTCATGGAAATATATCGACATTTTAGAAAAATTCAAAAAATTCTTGCATTTTTTTTATCATGGAGAGCCTTTTTACCAAATTTCACGCTAGTTTCTGAAAATTTGAAAAAATGTAGTAGAAATAATACATTGCAATTGGAATATAAATATATCAAATATTTGAGGAAATACGAGCAGCTATATGAAATATTTTTTATCATGATTTCGTAGCCAACTCTACGAAGCAACTCATAAAAAATCAGTCAAATATCATGTGTCATATTGCTGATATCTTTCTGAATTTTTATTCAGGAAGATATCGGCAATATGGTACGCGAAATTTTAATTCTTCTCAAAAATTTGCTGAATGATAAGAGATCTTCCACAAATTGTCATTTTTTTATTATCTGGCTTTCAGCAAAGATGTATGTTCTTAATGAAAGTTAACTAGTAGATTAAGAAGAAATTCTTAGAATTTGAGCCTTATCTTTTTATTCTAATAGGCTTGTTCTGGTTGCTTTCCTAGAAGAACTAAAACATCAGTAAAAAGTAAATATTAAAAAAAGTAAAAATGAAAAACGACAATTTATGGAAAAACCCTTATCATTATGTTAAAAAAATACTAAAAGATCCGCTCAGTCTATCACAAATGTTTTTCTTTATTTTAACGATACTTGACTGGCTTTTATTATGAGTTGCTCCCTAGATTGGCTATTAAATTATGTATTAAGATTGCTATCGTTCGCTCATGGGCGGATAAATGTTCTTTCATACAACTGCTTGTATTTCCCAAAATATCTTATTCATTTAAAAGGAGGACAAACATAGAGGATCAACAAAAAATCAAAGAAAAATAATAATATTAGGGATCACCCTGTAAATTAAAAGCCACGAGATGTTCTATCGCTGCAGAATACAAATTTGTGGACACCGTACTACATTTTTGCTGATTTGTGTAAGAATAGCCCGTGTATCCATGCAGCGATACCGATTTTTTATAGCTTAAAATTTTTTTCGGTTAAATCACACAGGGTTTTCAATTAAATGTAACGCCAATTTAATTTTTTTAAGTGCTTTCGAAAATGTATGGTTTAATATAAATATATTAAATATTTTACGGTATATTAGCAGTTGTATGAGATAATTTTTATCTGCGCATGTGCGAACGGTAACAAAGATTTTTTTGTATAATTTGATAGTCAACTCTAAGGAGCAACTGTTAAAAAAAATCAGTCAAATATCATGCAAATTCATAATGGTATTGACGGTTGGAGTGAGCTGATTTTTAGTTACTCTCTAAAAGCACCAGAAAGAAAAAGGTTTTTCCAAAAATTGTCAATTTTAATTATTTTTTTTTACTTTCCTATGCTTTAGTTCTTCTTGGATAACCAGCTGAACAAATCTATTCCATGATAATAAAAAAAAAAAGAAGAATCAAAATCAAAGCATTTTTCCAAATCTACTCATTAACATTTATTAGATCCTTTTATTAATTAAAAAAATTAAAATCTGTGGATAATCCCGCATTATTCAGCTGCTTTTATCGAACAACTAAAAATAGGAATTTGAATATTTTTCCAACTGAGCGAAAAATTGCCCAGGCCGGGAATCGAACCCGGATACTTGGCTTACAAGGCCAGTGCTTTACCTGTTAAGCTAACCGGGCGATAACTGGCTGGGATTTTTCGCTCAGATAACCTTATTGGCCGTAACATCGGCTCTGTCATTTAGACAGCTCGGCAGAATAAGCCGCAGGTAATGGAACTCCATAGAACGATGGATACGTAGATATACTATTATTTTTAACACAATCTAACTGATTGTTAAAGTATCATACGAATTTGAATATTTTTCCAACTGAGCGAAAAATTGCCCAGGCCGGGAATCGAACCCGGATACTTGGCTTACTTGGAAGCCAAGTATCCGGGTTCGATTCCCGGCCTGGGCAATTTTTCGCTCAGTTGGAAAAATATTCAAATTCGTATGATACTTTAACAATCAGTTAGATTGTGTTAAAAATAATAGTATATCTACGTATCCATCGTTCTATGGAGTTCCATTACCTGCGGCTTATTCTGCCGAGCTGTCTAAATGACAGAGCCGATGTTACGGCCAATAAGGTTATCTGAGCGAAAAAAACTAAAAATAGGCTCACTCTATCAACGATATCTTTCAAAATTTTCACGAAATGTGACTGGATTTTTCTTACGAGTTGCTCAATACGGTTGGCTATTAATTTTTGTAAAGGAAAGTTGTTAGCGTTCCTACAGGAGCAAAACAAAAAAATATTTCATACAACAACTCATATTTCATAAAAAAATTAATTGATTTATATTACAATTGCACTGTATTCTTTCTACTATATTTTGCAATATTTTCTGAAACTGGCGTTAAATTTTGTCGAAAACTAAAAGATAAACGTTTAGTAGAATGTTTCATTCTGAGTTTTCTTACCTCAAAATCAGCAGATATATAGACGTTTTTCTGGATTTTGACGAAAATTATATAAGTGTTAAAACTCGTGTCGCTGACACAGATTATAACGCTCAGTAATGTATAGTGAATGTATGTTCATTGTACTACCTACATAATAGCGGAACAATTACGTGAGAGGCTGATTAGAGTTGCAAATTTATATCTATCAAAACTATAGCGGTGTGTTATAACTCCATATTCTCACTGAAAAAGGTACAGTACGTATTTTATTATAGCCCACTTGTACTCGCGTAGTTTTTTAAACATTCTGAATTTTATGCTTGTATTTATTACCTTTATCTCATTTACAAAATTTTGAAAGTTATTAAAAATTTACAATTTATTGCATGTACTCTTTAGTATTTAAATTACAATTTTCTGTATCCCTTAGCAATGGATTTATTTTTCTAAGAATTCTAAGGATTTATTTTTCTAATAAGTCACACATATTTATATCTAGATAAAAGCATGAAATTTATTTTTTGTTCTTATTTATGTATTCCTTTTTAAGGTAATACAAAGAAGAGGTAATTTCGGTGAAGAATTCCGCCAAAATTTCACTCAAAACTGGGAGATGTACAAAAAAGGTTTTGGCGACCCCCAGCGGGAATTTTGGATTGGAAATGAAAAGATGCACCTCCTTTCTTCACAGGAAGATGTTAAGTTAAGAGTGGAATTGGAAGATTTTGAAGGAAATTTTTCATTTGCGGAATATTCAAGGTATTCATTTGTTTACAATATTTTAGAAGCAAAAATGTATTTTGCTTTTTTACCAAATGTTTTCGCGGAACTACTATTTAAGATGCTATTATAAAATTGCCAACAAAAATCATAAGAGTTATAACTCAAACGTCGAGAAATATATCGATATGTCCATAGTGGTTAATTATTATAATGAATTTATCCTCCAGATTCAGAGTTGAAGATGAAAGTAAGCAGTTCAGACTATCAGTTGGTGATTACAGAGGAAATGCTACAGATTCCTTGAGTCTTCATGACGGCAAAATGTTCTCAACACATGATCGTGACAATGATGAAGTTGCCTCTTGTTGCAATTGTGCTGATACTTTTAAAGGAGGTTGGTGGTATTACAGGTCTGTATATAACTTACATTAATCAAAAGTTAAATTCCAACACCTAAAAGTCATAATGGTTCAAAAAGTACTACAAGCTATACATTTAAAAATTTCTTTGCATATTTTATCTTTGATATTACCCTACACTTGTCAAATATGAAATAGTAACGCCAATAAAGAAAAACGTATAGGTATGAGAATTAGAGGAGTTAAAACAGTAGTTGAAACATCCAAAGAGTTAAAGTATTACCCCACTTTTTCAAAATAGAGATACATAGGGACATCGTAAGCAGTAAAACTTTCTACTAGTAAGCAATTTTTTTGTTTACTTAAGACTTTAGAAATTTGTTTAGACATTATAGTTTACTTGTTTCGTATGTGGTACGTACCGACATATTAACTATTCTCATTTATTGCAAACTAGAAATATTATAACCAAAGCTGTTGGATTTTAAATACAAGAAATGTCTCTATCGTTTGGAGCGAATTATGAAATTTTTTCAACCTTGAATATCGAAGTGTTTGAAGATAAAATGCGAAATATGAAGGCCATCAAATACATTTAATATAATTAAAAGTATAATTTTTTATTGAATACAAAATACAGAGGAAATTTAGAAAATTTAAAAGTAATTAATATTTTATTTCGGATTAAGCATAAAGTTGATTTTATTTAGCATTCATGAAAATATAAGACGGATTTTCATACAAGGGGAACATGTGAACCTAGTGCAGTATGGTTCTCAGAATATTTATATAAATCTTCAGATGTAGGCTAGAAGAATACAAATTGAACGATAGTTACTGAATTAATGCGAGATTCTTACAATCTGTTTTAAGTATGTATATACAGTATATACCCATTAAAGACTGGACGCTTTCAATTTTAGGCGTTTTGTCGAATATTATAAAAAATAGAAGTAGAATTCTTCTGGAACTCCAGCATTACAAGCAATAAGCTTAACATAAAATTTGTCATTATCGATTTTATAAGTAGGACCATTAGGAGGGCAACAAAAAATCGAAGCGATATACAAATATTTTTGATTACCCTGTACGTTAAAATGCACAAAATGATCTATCGCCCCAGAATACCAACATATGGATATTGTACAACATGTTAACTGATTTTTGTAAGACTAGTATATGTAGTCATAGAAATATAGGGATTTTTTCAACCTCAATAAATTCTTGCATGTTTTTAGCTTATATCAGGTAGGATTAAAACTTGGGATATATATATTCATGTTTTCATATTATTAATTATTTGAGTGAAAAAAAAACCTGTATGATATCAATATATCATATATCATTGAATATGACGATGTTAGGTAACAAATTGATAAACTCATCTTTTCCTCCATAAAAAAAATCTTTTCTTTTAAAGTAACTAAAAATCATGATCACAAAAAGATCTACATTACAATTGAAGTTATAAATACATCGCTCCTTTTCTCATTTTTGTAATACTTAAACGACCCCCTTAATATAACGGACACCGAAATGCCAGCACATGTATTTCACTCTTTCCATACCTTATATGGTCATGAAAACCGAATGTGGTTTTCTTAATACCAGCTGCTCTATAATAAAAATGCTGCATAAGATGTTTTGCGCGTCGTACATATTCGAGTATATCTCCTATCTCATGCTACCGTTCCTTATATGGTATCCATTCGCGAATTTTAGCCCACTTCAAGAGCCCCAAGGCCTAACCGCAAAAATTCCTTGCTTTTTCAAAAATTCCAATATCAAAGTTTAAACTCTTTTGTCGCCAATTAGCGATTATCTTGTTAATATGCTAAGTACAAAATCTCTCTCTCAGAAAAAAAATTGTACGTACATTTGTGCCAAATATCATATACATGCCAAACATTGTAACCTTTGGCGATAAGTGACAACTGATGTTATCTTGGTTCGGGCGCTAAGAAGAGTCACTTTCACTTTGCCTCTCTCTGCTGTGATTGCCAGTATCACGTTGAGCGCCCATCTCTCTCGAAAGGGGAGTTTTTAAACTATACTTTAAAAATGAACCTGGCTTCCTAATGTACTTGTCTTTTTGTCGCTTTCCTTTTCACGGCTTTGATAGTAATCTCAATGGACAATATTAAACCTGCAAAACATAGCATTCAAAGAAAATTAATAGTATATAATTTGGTGCTTAAAAGACCACATTTAGCCCGATTAGAGGAGTATGGGTGCTCATAAAATCCGGAAAAGAAACTGATTCTCGCGGGTTTCCACCCATCTGCGCTTCACGGACTGCAGCGTTTTCGGCAACAAAGGATTGTCGCCCTTTTCGATGCATGGCGAGAGCTGGAATGTGTCACGTTGTCTTCTGGATGGGTCGCAAGGTGCGCAAAAAGGGCAAAAGGGCTTACCGCACCCCGATAACTCCCTGATTAAGCCCATCGTCGCTCCGTCCGCGGTTCAACATTCATCATTGTGCGGTCAACTCGGTGTTTCAAGGATGTTTCTCCGATGTAGTACTCGTCAAGTGTGAAATATCCTCCGGTCAACGCAGTGTTTTCGGTGACGTTTCTCCGCTGCAGTGCTTGTCCTACGTGTTTGTGAAAAAAATGCAAAAAATGTGATACCAGCGCAAAATTTTTGTGTTTTTCTTTTCTCGGCAGAGTTGAAAAGTACACAACATCTACAACATAATTTTCTACCTACACAAAAATAATAAATCCTAAAATTCGTTTCGATTAATGAGTCAACAAGTCGAACACAAAAAGTATCGGTGAAATATGCAAGTGAAATTTTGTGTGAAATAAATTATCAATCGTACATACAGAATTTTTCATTGTGAAATATGCAAAAATTTGTTTGAAATGTGATCCCTGTTGACAGGGTTGCTATAACAACAACATACACAAAAAAAATTAAATTTGTGCTCAAGCGAAATTTTCTTACATCAATGATGCCACAATACTTAGATTTATGTTTTGATATTATTATTGTTATTGTTTTATTTGGATACATGATTATTTAAATAACACTTTCTTATTCAGAGCATTCCAAAAAAAATATAGTAATAATGCTTCTTAAATATTTATTTGATTAAACTTTTTCTTACGGTATTGAAACATCTCAATTATAATCCTGTATCCAAGCATTAATAAGATACTCTTTATATTTTTATTATGCATACATACATTTTCTTACTCTTTAATTTAAAAAAAAAGTGATTTTTCATTAATTTTTTTTTTTTTTTTTTTTTTTTTTTGATACAAAGTAAGTAATTTTCAAAGTGATATTTTTGTTGATAGTCATGAGAGAACAAACAGATGTTTTCAGTAATAGATAAAAAAAAATAAGAGTAAGACATCTATAATACTATCTCTTTTACGAGACAGATTTTTTTTAACTAAGTGCTTTAACAATTTTTATTATGGTATCTATTTTTATTATTTAAGTTATATTTTGTGTTTTTATTATTTTATGTGACTTTAAATGATTTTGTGTGCCTTTAGAATCTTTAGAAGTTAGTCAAAGGAATACGTGTGCAATTAAATAGTAGCCCTACACCTACCAATTAACATTTACAAATTTTTTAAAAATTTTTTTTAGTATTTGTTTCATTAGATCAGCTACATATTTAACTGATATGGCTAATTCTAAGATTACTTTCAAAACCATCACTTTTGATGGCGATGCTAATTTTTTTTTACTTTTTCTTCAACCAAATCAAAACATTAGCCAAAGCGCACGGATGGAAGGATCAGGACACCATCCAATTTCTAGGTAGTAAGTTATCCGGACCTGCGCTTACTTTCTTTACTCAGAACCCATCTATTTATAAAGCTGACAAATTAAAGTTTGTAGAAAAAGAATTCAAAAAATTCTTTGCCCCCCCCCCCCTAGTAAAACAACAGCGCTCGTGGAATTTAACAATTTAGTAATGCTGCCTCAAGAAACGATTAGAAATCTTGCACACCGAATAAATATTCTAACTACTCGAGTACATGATAACATAAAAGATAAAGAAGCGTTAGACAATATTAAATACACGAAATTAATCTCGTGCATCCCACCCCCACTGCGAATTAAATTGCAAGAGGAAAACATTCTCGATTATGACACTGCTGTTGATAGGGCACAAATGTTGCAGGATATAATGCAAAATGAGAATGTGTTACAAACATGTAACACAACAAATCCTGTAGCAGACTCTATTGCTAATCAGTTAAAAATTTTAACTGAAAGAGTCAATGCATTAACACTAACAAGCATTCCAAATGAACAAAACATAGACGCAATTCACAGTATAACCCCACAAAATTCAAAACAGCGGGAACAGTATGCAAACAAGGACTTTAAAAGGAAGCATACTGTTTCACCTAAATATAACACACGTAAAAATAAATCTACATCACCGCCCGCTTGCCAGCTATGTGCGAAGCGTGGCCACACAGCAAAACATTGTTTTAAATGGCGTAGAGCAAATGCGAATAGAAATAAACATAATTATAAATACGACAATAACTATAGAAGAAATGATAACAGAAATAGTAATTTAAACTACTAATGAGATGTACTTCAGCTGATGGCTTTACATCTCAAAAGACGTCTAACACATCAGCAACTTCAGACGAATTTCCATGGACTCATGACCCAACACTGCCTATACTCTGTTCAGACAAAAGGGTTAAATCCGTTGCTTCGCAAACAAAATGTGAAGTTAAATTGTCCAAAAATTCTGCATCACAGACAGTCGAAAACAATAATGAAGTAGCTTCACAAACTGTTAACATATGTGATGAGAAAGTTGCAGTTATTTGCAATGTAAATAATTCATCCCCAAAACTCCCCCTCATAAAGGCCTCCATTGCAAGACATAAAACTAACTTTTTGCTCGATACTGGTTCATCCATTTCAATTATATCACAAGATTTGTTTGAAAAAATTAAAGACAAACTAAAATATAAAAGATTAGGAACAGGCGTCACTATTAAAACAGTTAATTCAGATGTTCAGTTCACTGCATGCATTAAAACTTCTATTCGCATACACCAAAAGTCATTCTCGCATAATTTCTACATTGTTGACATATCGAATTCCGCTAACTTCCAGGGAATTTTAGACTTTGATTTTATTCACAAAAACAGAATTGTGATAGATATTCATAAGAATAAAATGTCAACAAATGAATTTAGCATACCATTACTTGATTCTGCCTTCTGTGAGAATGAAACACATCATCTTGAACCACATGAAATACATCAATCGGAAAAATTCCCAAAAGAAATTCGATTGGAGAATAAACTTAAACTGGAACCACAGGAAAAGAGGTGGATCTCCATAAAAACTGATTCAATTGACCCAAGAAAACATTACTATTTTCAATATGAAACAAAAAAGAATATAATTTCTTACGATAGTATTGTAGCTGGTCAAAGTTATAAATCAGATAAGGAAGGAACTGAAAACACAACTAGATCCCCACAAAAATTCCAGTTTTATGTTTTTATACAAAATTCATCTACTAAACTTGTACACATAAACAAAAATGCACGAATAGGAACTTTATTTGAAACGATGGACATTATAGACCCATCACAAAACACAAATTTTCATCAAATTATGAATTCATGTGAAAATGTTTCGAATTTTAATCTTAAACTAGCGAGCTACGCCCGCTAGCTGGGCCACTTTTTCCAAACGAACCTCGGTATTAAGCAGTATATAATAAGCAAAAAAAATTCATTTAATAAGCAAGTCTTGGTGTTCGAATCCTCAAGCACAAAAAAAAGTAAATTAAAGAGCCATGGTCCCGTTAAAAATATGTGATTTCGCACTGTGGGCCACGTGCACTTGAAAAAAAAAGATTGTGGATCGGCGCTATGGTCGCTTCGCGCCCATAGTCCCGTTAAAAAATATTTGGTTTTGCACGGTGGGCACTACGCGCCCATAAGACATTTTTTCGTATTTTTTAGTTCATCAGAAGCAGATTTTTACGCAGATTCTGAATATGTAATCAGTTTTTTCTACTTTAAAAACTGTCTGCATGATGTTTTAAGAAAAAACGCGCAAAAAAAAGAAAGTTTCGATAGTCCTGTTTTATTTTGAAGTTCAATATTTTAGCGAAAACTACGGTAAATATTCTACGGCAAGTCAAAAAAATTGATGCGGAAAAAAAACGCAATTAGCGTGGGTAGAAAAAGAGGTTTTCGGCTGTTTCTTCTTTTAGCCAAAGGGGAAAAATTCATGTCCTTCACCGCAAGGGGGCGCAGTATTGTGCTTCGGATCTCTGTTTGGGAATTGTGACATTTTTCGTTCCGATTCCCAAGGGGTTTTTAATTCATAACTTTTTTAATTTTGGTCCCACGTTCTCGAAAATGCCCGAAATGACTTCCCCGGAATTTTTCCAATCGAAAGACACCTCTCGCGACTTCCAACTCGCCCGCGTTGCGAACTGTAATCGGCTTCAAGCAGACAGACAGACAGACAGAGGCGCACGGATTTTATTAGTATAGATCTCAGGATAACTTAAAGGATTACATTTGTAATTATATTCAGGCATCAAATGAAACATTAAATCAACGTAAAGAAGAACTAAAATTTAGTGACTTTAATTTAAATCATTTACAGGAAGATAATGCAAAAAAGTTAGGAAAATTATTGCTTGATAATTATGCATCATTTTCCAAGTCCATAAAGACACTAGGCCACACAGACAAGGTAGTTCCAAATTTAAAGTTTATAAATGACTATCCCATAAAAACATTACCGTTTCCCCTCCCACAAGCATTACACAACGAAATGAAAGAGCAAATAAATCAACTTCTTGAAGCATGTATTATAGAACGAAATTGTTCTGAGTGGGCATGTCCCATTTTGCTTGTAAAAAAGAAGACTGATCAGTCTGGAAAACAGAAATACAGATTCGCTCTAGACTTACGTATGTTAAATTCCGTGTTACAAGGCTCATCATACCCCCTACCAAAAATACAAACCATAATTTCAAATTTATCCGCATACAAATTTTTCACTTCACTAGACTTCAAAATGGCGTATCATCAAATAGACCTTCCGGAACAATTTCAAGACCCACTAACCTTTACATGTATCTATGGGACTTTTAAATATAAACGCCTAGTATTTGGTCTAAAGTCATCAAGTGGGTTCTTTCAAAATTTAATGGATTCTTTAATTGATGAATTGCAAATTGATGGAATATATTCATATCAAGATGATCTAATATTTGGGTCAAACTCATTTGAGGAAACTTGTTCAAAGTTAGATAAAATACTTAAAATCTTAACTAAGTATAATTTAACATTGACTCCAAACAAATGCACATTTCATATATCTGCAGTTGACTACTTAGGGTTCCAGATTGAAAATCACTCGATTGCACCTATTCATGCAAACATTGTTAAAATTAACTCGTTTCCCACACCAAAAACTAAGAGACAATTAAAAAAATTTATTGGTTTAGTAACATTTTATAAATCATTGGTGCCATCATTTTCGGAAATTATTCAACCTTTCATTGATTTGACAACTCCTAAAGCTACATTTAAATGGACACAAAAACACCAAGAATTATTCAAAAAAATGCAACAAGTGTTCTTTAATTCCCCTAAGGTTCGCTTACCAGATTGGTCAAAAACCTTTTACGTAAACACTGACGCATCTAAGGTAGCGATAGCTGGTGCATTATTACAGGAACATGAAGGACAATTACTTCCTATTGCATATTTTTCTAAATCTCTTAAACATGCAGAAAAATGTTACCCGGCTTTAAAACTTGAATTAATTTCCATTTATAAATCAGTAATCGCATTTAAGTACTATTTATACAACAGAAAATTTGCAATTTTGTCAGATAGTGCTCCCTTAAAAAAAATACAAGAGCACATGTAACCCTGCGGATTTAACCACACGTTGGTTAACTGAACTTTCTGAATACACCTTTTCCTTCGAACATGTACCGGGATCATCTAATGTACTTGCTGATTATCTATCAAGGTGTACATTTGAAAACAATACCCAAGATCTTAATTCAAATCCTGAACTCCTTAATGACCCTCATGCTTTACTAATTGTAGATAATGATATTTCGGACAGTATCGAAGAATCCAATAACAACAAATCCAACTCAGTAAATTATTTAATTTCAGGCAGAGATACAAACAAGGATCCATTACTTGAAATATCAAACGACACATTTGTCATTGAGCAAAGAAAGGACCCAAAATTGGCCGAAGTTTATAATGATATTTTAAGAGATGGATCATCAAAAAAATTTCCGATGTACTTCATAAATCCTGACAGTAAGGTTCTCATGACAAAAAAAGAAAACGTATATAATTACACATTTTCGTACCATATTATTGTACCAGACTCACTTAAGGCTAAAGTTTTAACAATTTGTCATCTGTCACACTTTGGGTTAACTAAAACGTATGCATTTGTAATAGCTAGATATTTCTGGAAAGGAATGTATACCGACACGTTAAATTTTGTGGCATCTTGTACTAAGTGTATTCAAACAAAACATCACATAACACCACCTTCTCCGCTTCAGCCCACTTACACACCAACCCACCCAGGACACACCATTGGGATTGACTTACTAGGACCATTTAAAAACGGACAATCAGTTTTAACGGTAACGGATCATTTTTCCCGGCACCTTGAACTATTTGCTTTGCATACAACAACAACTGACAAAATTGCTAAATGTTTATTTGATTACATAACTACCTTTGGCAGACCTGCCACTGTGCTCAGCGATTAAGGTAAGCAACTGACTTCTGACATGTACAACAGATTCAACGATACATTGGGCATAAAAATACTCCATTCCTCAGTATGTCACCCCCAAAGTAATGCAATTTCAGAGAGAGTAAATAAATCAATAAAATATTCAATTACCACCTTACTTCAAGAAGGCCATTCCTTTGAAAATGCATTACGTATACATAAATCACTATACAACGGTTCCACACATTCATCCACTAAATATTCCCCCAACTTATTACACTTTGGAAGAGAACTATCTTCATTATTTGATACTTTTGATCAAACTGTTAATCAGCCAATCCTTGACAAGGGCATAGAAATTTACCAGTTGCTAAATGATTTGAATTCAATTTACAAAAAAGCATACACTAACATCAAAATTTCACAAGAGAAGAGAAATCAACACTTCCAGAAACGAGCGAAACTAAGAGTAATCTTAGAAAAGGATATAGTGTACCTCAAATCCGTGGATAAGTTTAAACCAAAATACACCGGACCTTTTATTGTGGTACATAAATATTCGCCAGTTTCTGTTTCCATCAAGCGTTTACATTCGCCCGATGAATCGGCATTCAGAGTACACATTGACAGGCTAATTATAGCCCCCCCCCCCCCTAGAAATGATCATTTATTTGTGCGTCATGAGGAAAATATAAGTCACCCAGGAAACAGCTCCATAAAATACAACCTAAGATCTCGTTTTTAACACAGCCCATCACAATATTAGGTTAACATAGATTTACAGTAAATGCAGTACATCACACTGTATACGCATGTTGTGTTGGAGTTTCCTTTGAGGGAGTTCATGGCTGGTCCAGGTTCTCCATCACAGGAGGCTTCCACATAACAGATGTGTCTCTTAATTGCAGGGGTGTCGCCAATATTGTTACTTTTCCCTTTCAGTAGTTTTATTGTTCATACATAATAATAAGAGTAATATTAAAAATAACATATCACATTGCACATACATTAAATTTTAGTCATATCAAACATAATCATGATGCACAATAAATCTCTAACCGATTATGACAAAGCTGTTTCTCACTACTCTAGGATTGACATTCCCTTTCAGATATATATAAATACCATATGTATCAGATTTTATTTTATTTTAATTTTAATTATGCCCCTTCGAAGTGAAGGCCCGTTCAAAAGTCGCCCAAAGGACCTGTAACTTCATTGTGGTGAGAAACAAATTTCGGATTGGTGCAGTTCACACCAATTTTACCTAAACTCCCTGTTTTTTTTTTATATAATGCGACGTGTGCTCCTCTGAGAAAGCAAAAGATTTCGGGAGGAGCAGAGGGTCCATGTAATGTGGGCTCTCGCCAATATTCCCACTTCCCATAGGGCTAGGCCATAAGCCGATGCCATCACCTTGTCACTTGACAAGATTGAGGGCAGCACCTTTTTATGGATCGCGTGTCGCTTTCCTTTTTTTTTGCTTGTCCTGTGTGGATACACGAATTTTTGCATTTTTTTATTTTGAAACATACTCATTTGTCACAAAATACACTTCATCCATTACATTTCATTAATTTTTCATATCATTATGATACATTTACATGGTTGCAACCTCCATTTCATATTTTTACTATCCATTTCATATTTTTACTATCCATTTCGTATTTTTAGTATATATTTTCATATTTGTACCACATAATTCATACTTTTATTATATACTTCATATTTGTTCTTCATATTTTATTCGAGATTTCATTTTATCCATAACCTATGTTTTTATATTATTCGGGACCTATAGCTAACATTCTTCATAAACATATATGTTATAAACAATTGATGGTACGAACTTCATGAGTATCTTACATATTAAACATCTTTATATTGCACTTGGCGCCTTATCTTTGATTTCAAAAAAAAGATAACCTTTGTAAAGGAACAATATATATGGTATACCTAGAAAAAAAAAACAGGAAGAATGTCTTGTTGTATACAAAGTGCTACAGAAAGCACAAATTAGGTCTGAACTCTAAGCAATAAAAGGCCAATTTATGTTCCGGAACAACATCAAAATAAATGAGCATTTAAAAAAAAGAAGAGAGACCCTGAAGATGTATAAGCATATGTCGACATAGTGTATAACTGTATAAATTCAAATGTATATATGTAATCAAATCATAATATTTAACCAGCATAATCTTACACTTTCGTATGTAATTCTGAGAGAGACATTTTCGTACCTGGTCCAAAATTTTTTCAAACCCAAACCAGCGGGGGAGATATATGATATCAATATATCATATATCATTGAATATGACGATGTTAGGTAACAAATTGATAAACTCATCTTTTCCTCCATAAAAAAAAAAAATCTTTTCTTTTAAAGTAACTAAAAATCATGATCACAACAAGATCTACATTACAATTGAAGTTATCCTTTTTCTCATTTTAGTAATACTTAAACGACCACCTTTATATAACGGACACCGAAATGCCAGCACATGTATTTCCCTCTTTCCATACCTTATATGGTCATGAAAACCGAATAGGGTTTTCTTAATACCAGCTGCTCTATAATAAAAATGCTGCATAAGATGTTTTGCGCGTCGTACATATTCGAGTATATCTCCTATCTCATGCTACCGTTCCTTATATGGTATCCATTCGCGAATTTTAGCCCACTTCAAGAGCCCCAAGGCCTAACCGCAAAAATTCCTTGCTTTTTCAAAAATTCCAATATCAAAGTTTAAACTCTTTTGTCGCCAATTAGCGATTATCTTGTTAATATGCTAAGTACAAAATCTCTCTCTCAGAAAAAAAATTGTACGTACATTTGTGCCAAATATCATATACTTGCCAAACATTGTAACCTTTGGCGATAAGTGACAACTGATGCTATCTTGGTTCGGGCGCTACACTGTTAAAAATCTTGTTCTAGTTTGAACCAAAAAAGTTTGGTTTTTGGTGCTCAATAGCTGCCACCATAAGATGGTGAAATCTTGAACCAAAATTTGGAGCTCCCATTGAAGCATAGTTCCAATATTTGGAACGAGTTTGAACTAGGAAGCTCCAAATTTTGGTTCAAGATTTCACCATCTTACGGTGGCAGATATTGAGCACCAAAAAACAAACTTTTTTGGTTCAAACTAGAACAAGATTTTTAACAGTGTAAGAAGAGTCACTTTCACTTTGCCTCTCTCTGCTGTGATTGCCAGTATCACGTTGAGCGCCCATCTCTCTCGAAAGGGCAAAATAAAACTATACTTTAAAAATGAACCTGGCTTCCTAATGTACTTGTCTTTTTGTCGCTTTCCTTTTCACGGCTTTGATAGTAATCTATATGGACAATATTAAACCTGCAAAACATAGCATTCAAAGAAAATTAATAGTATTCCCTGCATGAGGTATTTGTTTCTAAAATATCACTTAATTGTTGCATTTGTTGTATTCTGCTACCCCATAGGTTAATCGCAGTTTTCTACTTTAGGCAACTTAATAAATTTCTTAAAAGCATGATTTATTTTCTTTCTTAAATAATTAAAAAATAATTTCTGTTTTGTATATGTGTCGAGTATTTCTCGACAGTGTACGTTAAAAATAAAGTTTTTAATTCACGTTATATTAAATAATAAACAAGTAAAAAAATCATGCGTTAATCATAGATTATGAAATATTTTCCAACACTTTTTGAAAACTTTGACAAAATTTCGTTATTTAGGGAAATAAGATGTTACTGTCCGTAGCCAAATAAGTATACAAATACTTTTGAACAGCCCTTTATTTGATCTGTCAGTTGATATATATACTATATAATGGTGAAATTTAGTTTAGCAAGAAAACGCCTAACAAATTGAAATTTCCTTTTCAGCAATTAATACTAAGAGATGGGAACATACTTGAATACTTTTGTTAAGCCCTGTGGTTTCCCTAGTACCTATATTACATGCCAATACTTTGCTAAAATTTAATTCAAAATAAATAACTCTTAAAACTACTGAAATCACATTTCCAAAAATTATCCTCCATATGTAACTTTTATCGAATTCCTTGCGTGGCACTGTATATCATTTTATCTGCATTCTGCAAACATTTATGGGTAAACTGACTGCAGTTCAACAAAAAATGCGTACTTTATTTGAAAACAACTTTTTAGTAATTAACGCTCATATTCAGCAATCTTCATGTTCTCTTTTGTGTAGTCTTGTATATAAATTATAGCATTTATACACACCATATAATATGCATAAATTTATTCAATTTTAAAAACGCATATCATAATTAAAAATGCATTTCATCCGTCCATCAGCCATCATTTATATATACAGTACTCCGGATAGAATATATACTATTTGAAATCTTTTGTGTGTCCCTGTAAACAATATTCATTTCGTATTATGCCTGAAATATTTTTTTTATTACGACTCAGAGACTTGTATCAATATTATTACACATGAAAAAGTTTAATATAATTAAAATATATCGTAAACAATTACCTATTTGTAATAGGTAATAAAATTATTTTGTCTGGACCTGTAAATGAATAATAAAAATTGTTTTTATCGCATATATTACAGAATGCATATTTTAATATACTTCGTAGATACATATAAATTTTAATATGTTTGACACTGTATAAGATCTTTAAAAATCATTTGAATCGCTTTTTCCTATAGGCCGTAATGAAAAGGAAAACTTTTGATTGTCCCTGTAAATAAACTAATGATGCTAGAAACTTCATTTGAAATAGGGTTCGTTCTAGGGTAAACGTCAATAATCTCCAAAAGTTCAGGGTAATCTGAGTATATTTACGAGAGTTAGAAAGCGGACAGACGGACAGAAAAACCAAAATCATAAACGCCTTTCAACTTTGTTGGAAAGAGTTAAAAAGAAAAAAATAACTATGATAATTGCGTAGCCCTAAAGTGATAATTGAAAGTCGTATACAATTTTCAGTTTTTAGTTGAATATGGAGTCTAAAAAATATCTACATAGACTATTAATTCAAATTCATCATATAAATAAAGCAAGCTGGAAGAAACGATTTCCCTTAAAAATGTGAATTGTAATTAAGTTGTAGGAAAAATAATTAGAACTAATATTTACCGTAAGAACAAGAAAGTGAAAATTTTGAATGACCTTAAAACTATAAAGACAGTTAAAATAGAGTACGTGGGGAGAAAGGCAACATCCCAGATATAAATTTGAGAGTACAGTTTTAATAGGATCGCGGTTCTGCAAGTGGCAGTGGCCAATGTTCCATTCTAATTATATTTTGGCTGTAAGTAACCATACTGTTCGTTGCTGTTTTAACACCTGGACTCATTTTTAAATTCAAAGGTAAAAGGCATACAATGCGCATTTTTTTAAATATATATATACATCAAGAAAATATATTCGCACTACTATACCTCTAAATTTTGCTTTGTTTTTGATTATCTTTTTTGAATATTGACCTTTAAACCACTTCACCGTGATAAGTCAGGGGTAAAAGCACTATTTCCCCATACCTGCCGCCGGTTACGTGGTTAATAGTAAACATGGAAGAGTGGAATAATTCTGAAAAAAAAATTCTTATATTCACAGTGAAATTATTCGGTACTAAAAGAGATGCGTATATTTTATTATTTGACACAGATTTGATCACCTACCATAGAAAATTTAAAAGAAATATTCGTACCCTACATATCTTTTTGATGTATAACAACTATATATATTGAAAATTCATTTGTTATTCCTGATCAATTTTCATATTTATCTTTAACCTCAAAAAGAATCATAGAACTCTTAAAATTTTGAGTGGTTGCCTGAAACACGATTTGTCAGCTTGCTTGATAATAATGTATTTTGAAAAACCTCCAAAATATGGACCTCCATGAAAACGTCTGTGTGTATAAAGTCTTTAATTTTATAATTTCGTGTTTATTTTTTTTTTTTTACCATTCTTATATGCGTCCCTGAATATGTCTTTGTTTTTCCCACAGGTGTTTTGAAGCCAATCTGAATGGTCCATATCACACCGATCCCACGGAAAATGGCTATTTCCTTGGAATCATATGGGAAAGATGGCGCGGTGATTACTCGCTAAAATCTTCAGAGATGAAAGTACGGCCCCTGTCTTTTGAAAATTTGCAAGATCCGTGAATGGAACACATGCATTTCTAATTTTCTAGTCTTCCATGGTACTGAAGTCATTTATTTATTGGAGAAACTTTCTACCACAATCATATTTACATTCAAAAAGTTCGAACGCTACACAAAGCAAAGAACGCTATCATAAAGACAGTTAAAGAGAATTAACGATGTGGAAACAGGAAAATGGGACATTTTCAAGTCTGAATAAGGAAGGCTGATTATAAACGAGGGATAAATGGAGAATCTCGAAAGCGTCTACCAACTTTGACGTTGCTTTTATTACTCCAGTCTTCAGCCATGGGTCACCATTTGTACATTATCAGTATTTCTTTCAGCGATGTTTATTTTACTTCTCACTTTCATTTTATCTCTGTTTTTATTGTTTGTGAAAGCATAATGTTCGCAAGTGATAAAATATAATGAACCTTTATTACACATACTCATATCTGTTTAATGTGTATAATGATCAAAATAATTATGTTTAAAAAGGAATAACTTATAAAAGCACTAATTCTGAATGTTCAAAGTCTACGTCATTTCCGCATGTGTCTACGGTCGCGATATATAGCAAATTCTCAGAAGATAATGAGCTATTAAATTGATTTAAATTGTAGAACATGTACATTTGCTGTCGAATATGAATGCATATTTTCAAAATAAAATATAAAACTAATATAGAATACGATTAAACAATGTATTTGACAAATTAGTAACTTTATTTTTTTCAACGAATTTTAATATTAAAGAATAAAATGACTCTTAAATATTTCATATATTTTTGTGAATATGTCATAAGTTATAAAAATCAGTTTATTTTTAGAGACAATTTATTCACGAATGTGTGTTCATAAATTTACAAATACTCAAGAATTGTATAGCATTATTGATATTATATAAAATATACTCAAAAATTTTCATCCGTATTGTACTCCAAACCTAATCTTGTGTGGGAAAACATAGTTTAATAGCTAGCATAAATATCATCATATGCTTTTTTTTTTGGCCTGATATTTGATTGAAGAAAAAGACAACAACTGAATGATTCAGATTGTTTAAAATAATATTTAAAAATAGTATTCATTTGAAACAAACATAAAACAACCTAAAATGTATTTTCTGACCGTATTTTATCTTATCTTTACATAAAGCAACCATTACTAAATTTTATGTGACTACTTATTACTTTTTTCGCTTTTAATAAACAAAAGAGTTATTTATAAACGGGCATACATTACATATTTCTTTACAATGTTAAAAAATAATTCAAATTCAGTAGTTAAAATTTATATATGTAATGTAACAAATAAAAGCTTATTACTAATAAATATTTACCAATTCGCTGTCATGATTTTCTTTTCCAAAAAGGTATGCTGTATAAAATAATGCATAAAAGCTTCATGACTTTCAATTGTTCCTACAAACTATCAGAATAGTGTCAATAATTACAAATTACGTTAGATAAATCAGTTGTATTGGTTTAAAAAATAAGGCTGTTATTGAATACTACTTTCGAATGAATTGTAAACAAAAATATTTTACATGACAGTTATTGTAGCATTTTTTAAGCCTTATTTTTTAAAATATTTACCTTAAGGCGCACTGTAAATGTTTTAATCTTCTTTTACAGAAAATTATTAAACATTATTTTTCTGGAAGACTTTATGGTGGTTGGGGGATGCTATGCTTGATTAGGATTCGCAAAAAGTATCTCAAATTTTTTTAGATATAATCAGAAACAGCTATAGATTATTTAAGTTTTTGATTACCCTAGTTTAAGTAGGCATAGAAAGAAGAAAAATTTTCAAATGAAATTATATTTAAAAAAATAATGAAATTATGAATAAATTGTTTAAATAAATTATAACCATCTTAAAAAATAAGAAATATTTTGCCTTATTTGATATTCGAGAATTGTTCACTTTCTTTTTTGCTGTGTTACCTACTAAAAGTATTTACTACCATAGCTATTAATAAAAATAGGAATGATGTGATTTCGGTTAAAAATTACTTCTAAGATAAAAAACAAGATATAATTGAGACAATGACAGAAAATCAAACTAAGCCATTTTTTTGCATTTGCTTATTTTTGTCTCATAACTAATTTATTGCATTTGACACACATTTAACGATTAAAAAAATAGTTACAAGATAATATCAATCTTTCTTTTGCCCTTCAAATATGCGTCAAATACATAATTGTATGATCGATACAGAGAAATGTAAAACCATGAATTAGTCCAATTTTGCTCTAATTATCTCAATTATGTGTAATTTTTTTAAATTATATGCAGAAGAAATTGGAAACATTCATAAAATTAAGAAATGTTGTTTTACACAATTTGTGCTTCAAGCATTAATTATTCGCTTTTAGGCAGGTTTTCACACCCACATTTCCAATACTGTAATAGATATTCCGTCTGTACTATTTAGAAGCACATTTACTATGTTAAAAGTCTGTATTAGAAGTAACAAAGTGTCTTACATTTATGACTGCCAATTGTAATTATGAAATATTTTTAATTAGTTTATTCTGAGGAATAATGTTAAAAGTAAGTTAATGTTTAAAGCTTTAAATTTATATTATGCCTTGTTACAATAGCTATGATAATATCTTATCAACCTGTTTGTTTCTATAAATATTACATTGACCCAAATATTTAAAATATGTTATAATCTCAGTTATATGTTATTTGCTACTGTAGATTCGAATGTACATTATATTTTTATCTGAATTTCATACATTTCTTTAATCTGAATTACTTGTTTTAGTGAGTAACAAAAATATAATGTTGAATGTTCTGATATTTAGACTGCAATTTAGGTCTTTAAATAAAATAATTATTGTTCAGAGTAAAATGTAGGTACTGCCAGTTAAATATACAATTGCTCTATTCTGCATATAACGCATTAGTTTAGAAACTTTTCAGTTAATAATTTTTATTTGCAATTTTTTGAATGCATAATAAATGTAGAAGATATTGAATGTATAAAAAGCATTGTAAATAAAAAATCTTTTTTCATATTTTCTCTTTAATGTATGAATATTTTCATAAAATTTTTCAGATTTGACTGAGTGTTAATATACATATATATATAATAGAAAGATAGCCCGTCAAAAATGACTGCAAGTAAGATGTAAACAGTGTTCGTGCGCTTCCAAAACCTTTTATTAGAATTTCTTATTAAGTAGGGGAAGACTGCTTAAATTGATTCCCTTAAGGGAAAAATTGTGTAAAATAACAAAACTGTTTAAATCAAACTTTTGCCCTATGCTAGTATATTTTGCACTATATGCATATTTTAATAACTAGTAAATCTGCAGACAGGAGCCCACACGTCAGCTCTCCAAGTCATTGTTATCACACACTTTGAGTAATATTCAACTTCCTGCAAACCGCAATTTAAAATTTCCAAATTGCGTAATTATTTATAAGAATAAAAAATGCGAAGTTTTCAGACAATAAAAGTGTTAAATTAAAAACGTTGTTATGGAAGGATACTCTGAAATGTTTAAGAGCTATTAATTCTGGTACTTTTCAGATAATAAAGTATATTTCTTCTGAGGGAGGAGCACCCCTGAACCCCCCCCCCCCCCCATTGTCTCATTAAATTTACATTTCTAACTTTCTATTAATTTTTCTAATGTTTATCGTAAATCTTAGATTTATTTTTAAGGATAAGCAACATTTTCCACAAGCATTTTACGTTATTCTAATACTCCTACTTGCCTGCCAACAACAAACTCCTGTATCTCACGCATCAGGAACTTTTGTAAGTGTAAGCTAAGTCATCTAATGTTTTACAATTTTCGTTTCCGAAGAATAGTTCTAAATGCCGTTCTATAATACAGTAGACTCTCTCAAATCCGCATCCGTAAAGTAGGAAAAATATTACTGAATTATTTAGTATTATGGCATTCTATATGTACTTTAATGTGCATTTCTAAACAATATGAGTGAACTCAGGGTTTTTTATAAGGGAAATATGAATTTATGTTTGCTGATTAAAAAAAAAGTGCTGATATCACTGGTAATCACAATCATTTCAGCAAACATATTTATCTCTTAAGCAAATTTTTTGGTTATGAAGACTGAATAAACTTCAAAGAACAATTCCTTATTTTATGATTTTTATGTAAACTAAAAAAGTATCTTTATGAGAAAAATTTCAGTGAAAATTAAAATATATATATATTATCTTTATTATGCATATTTAATTATAGATTATTAATTATTTACATGACCTTCACATTTAATAATTTAAATATTTTTGAAATTATCTTATTTTTTATTATTTTAGTTTAGTATTTTACTATATTGCAAGCATTCATCATAACTTAGTTTGCAGTATTACATTCAATTTAGCATTTAAAAATCTAAACAAAGGAATGATCCGAAATCCGCAAAACCTCTGATCCTAAGCTGTGCGAATTTGAGGGAGTCTACTGTATTTATATCTAAGATTTTATCTAAATATATAATAATATACTCAAAAGCATTAGTTTACCAAAATTATCCAAAAATAGCCTTTTTTGAAGAGTTTTAAATCTAAAAAGTAAATCTTTCATCATCGTGTTCATTGCCAATTAATTAAACTGCAAACGTGATTTAGCGCCATAAAATTCTTTTTGTTATAGCTTTTCAATAGTATCCAAATTCAATTTAAAATCATAATGTTACAAATACCGTTTTTATTTAATGCAAACCTATGTTTGAGATCAAATTACGAAATGTTAAATAATCTTTTATTTCCCTCAGCCGGCTTTGCTGTCTTATCTTTGCAATCTAAATTAATTGAATGATTTTTACACAGGGTACAAACTGTTGCCCGTGACTTCATTCCCGTAATATTAAAATAAAGATAAATGTATTAATCCTTCGGACTCCGGTGCCTCTTACACAAATTTTATTCGATTAGCACCACTTTTTTAAAAGAACTTTCCTTGAAATAGACAATTAAAAAAAATTCTCTGATTAAATAAGGAAAATTTTATTTTTCTTTATTACTGGTGCCAAAAACAAATTTTGGAAGGATAGATGATGTCTCCTCCGCGGAGATTATGGCAGGGGTCGCAGCGTTCCTGAAATTTTCGCACTTTTCTACCAGTATTTTAAATCAAAAATCTTTGCCTGAGATTTCTTTAACATCTACAATGAAATTCTAGAATAAATATTATCGTTTTAAAATTGTGGTAGGAAACTGCGAAAATTTTAGGGACGCTGCGACCCCTGTTATGGAGTGCCAAGGGTTAATTAAGCAAATCATTTCATTCTTTATCATTAAAATCATAAGTAATTAACCAAATTTTCATCACATTTTAAAGGTGACAATACGGAATTTCATATTTTTATGATCTTGACATAATTTTCTCATAAAAATGTGAAATTTTGTGCCACTTATTACAAACAATTTTGAAAAAGAAGGTGCAACCAATATGAAAGCAAATGAAACCATGGAAATCGTCGAATCTTTGTTTGCAAAACAATAAATAATGCTGGGAAAATATACAGGTATATTAAATGGTATTTGAGAAATTTTTATATACATTCATTGCGTGCTATAAGACTTCAACAAAAACCCAACATAATAAAAATATTTCAAAACGCTATTTTAAAATATGACAAAATAGTGGCGGGTAAAAATCCGTTTACCAAACGACGATTCATAAACGTGCCATCAATATACTTTGTGCTCCGAATTTATTTTTTAATGCTTGTGGACAGAAAATGATTTACATTGGTGTAATTAAATTGAAAGTTTTGCTTTTGTGAACGAAAATGTAATTTCCTTTTAAAAATGAGATAATTTTTATTTATATTTTCTGAAATGAGGTGGCATTAAGAAGCATAACACTCGTCAAAAAAGCAGACAATCTAGTTAAAGCTAGGTTTTAAAGAATTAAAATATTTATTTCCCAATAGATTGACGTTGATTTGCTTTTCAAAAGTTTTTTTTTATTGAAATTTTCAATTAAAAATTAAACATTTCTGCTAGCCGTGTGCAGACGATATTGGTAACATTTTTTTAACAAGAAGAATTAATATCATAACATAAAGCCCTTTTATTTCAACCTCAAAGCGTGTTCATTTTATTTTTTATATATGTGATGTCATATTCACATTCTTTGCGTATTTTCGTTTTATTTCTAATATATGAAGACGTGTGCTTATCTATTTTTTATTTCATTTTCCTGTTACACATGAAAATCTTCCAAATCAAAATTAACTATTCAAGATAAATAATTATTATTCCCGCATCTGATTTTCTTGACAACGGTAAAACAAAGATTGAAAGATTAAATTTCATAAAAAAAATTTCAATTTATTCCTTATGAAATAATGATCTTCTTAATTTATCAGAGACATGTTTGAACAAAATAAATAGACCATAGCTTGTCTCTATTTTTAGGGTAAAATCCCTCTATATGTAATGACACAAAGACATTAATTAATCTATTTTGACGTTGATTTGACTTCAAAGAATTACACATACTTTCATATTTACGATATTTTTAGGTGTAGTTCCGTTGCTAGGTAACAGTCAAAAGAAAATTAAAACTATGAAATTGAAATATGTACATTTAAAAAAACTAGATTTAAAAAGAAAATATTTTATATTATTGGAACGCTTATATAAAATCACTCCATAAATTATACACTAAACATAAATACTTTGATATATAGACAAAATTTCAAACTAATATGAATAATGTATGATTCTAATTAGGAAATGCAATCATCCAAAATTTACCATTTAAAATCTTCAATCATATGAAACATTTCCTTTCAACAAAAAATGATGGGAAAATCGCTTAATTTGCCATAGAAAAGTTTTATTGCCAAAATAAAATATTCTATATTTTCCGAATGAATGAACCAAATATAACAAAAGAAAAACCATACAGGTAAATCCGAGTACTTTACCAACATACTCACCTAATAACAAGTTAATCGGGGTCTGTTTGCGGCAGTTATCACGGAACAGAAGGAATGACAGACTGTCAGTCACAAACAAAAAAAAAATGTGTCCCCACATTAAGCCTTCACTGACGTTTCGGCAATAATTTAAACTCAAATTGAGAAATAAAAAAATGGGTTTTAAAAAATGTGTCCAAAGGATTATTTTACACTCAAAAAAAGGGCAAAATGATCCTTCTTTTAAAAATATTTGTAGATCGTTTTTATCGGCAAAATAAAGAATATAAAATTAATTATGGCAATTCATAATGAAATAAAATAAGTTTTGCAATCAAATAGTATTCATAATTTATTTCATGTAAATTTTAAAATAAAAAATTGTCACAAATAATTTTGAAAAGACAATAAAATAGAATAGTTGAAAATGATCCAAAAATAATAGTCCATAACAAACACAGAAATAAGTTAAATAATGCTTATTTCCCCATCCGAAAACTCTGAATATTTGAGAACATATCGCAAAGATAAATATTATCGTCATTTTTATTAATTTCTGTGGATGCATCATGAGCCTTGTGACACTGGATCAATCTTCGACTAACTGCAGAGGAAGCAAATAGTTATAACAATAAATACACTTGTGCTCTCATCTTCTGAATCTGTTCCACTATATTACAAACATTATTTTTAGGCATTCTTTTCTTTTTTATGGCAATACGTTTTGTTTTGACTTCATGCTCTTGTCTTTGCTTGTTCTGGCTAGTTCGTTTTTAGATTTAGCATTTTTTAATTAGATTTTTCTTAGCTGCAGCCTTCTTTTCTTTTTTATCTAGATTTTTTTCCAAGCTCAGTTTATTCTTATAAGGGCTGCTTGTTAAAATGGCATTTCGCATCGATTTTCATTTTCTTGAAGTGCTTGATTCCATTTGCATTTTCACATGTCGATTCAAATATTTCGAGCTGTCATACACTTGGGTCCCATGTTGGCTAGAACCCGATATCGAATTTGTTTCAAGTTAATGAAATGCTAGTAAAGTGATCCAAAAATTGAACATTTTAATCAGCAATGTGGCCGCGCATTTTAGATCATACAGCTAGATGACACCGAGAAACGTAGATCTAAATCATACTCTATTAAATAAACCAAGTCATATTTCTGTACATGAAAGATTATACATCTAAATAAATATGAAAGTTAGTCCTTGTCTTATAACACATGTCGTAAAACCCACTTTTTCAAAAAATTCCATTTAGACGCGCATACTGCGATCGCTTGAACACCGCCATTGCTTCTGCTTCACTTGGCACAACTATGTTCTATCCGGTAGATTGCGCTACCTGCCTTAAAAAAAACATGTGTGGATCGTTTTGCCTGCTAAGAATTTTTTTAGACCATCTTCCCCTAATATTTCCTTATTTAATGAAAAAAATCTATCTCCAGGCATAGCAACCAGTACGTTACAAATTTCTGGTACTAAAACGCCTAAGATCCCCCAAGTCCCCTAAATTGCTTGATGCGTACGAACCGGGTTAAAGGTATATAAATATATGTGCTACGTCCAAAAATATGTGATTTTGTCGTTTGTTACACTTGATAGATGGAAATAGCGTTTTAGAAAAGAAGCACGTTTATGAAAATATATGTACAATAGAAGACCACTAATTCGCACAGCTTTGTTCCAAATAATGTGCGGAATTAAAGGTCGTGACTCTTCAGTCTTTGTTTAAATTTTTTAAATTCATATTATGGACGATTGTTAATTCTTAAAAATAAAAAAATTAAATACTATTTTTAAAATAATATTTTTTGGTCTTTAAACAAGGCATCAATCGTCTCTTTTAGGACATTTGGTTTGTATTGTTGAATTTTACCTTGCAGTCTACAAATAATCATAATCTCCTGCTAAGTTACAAAACTTTGTTGCGCTAAAAAAAAAAATAAATAAATAAATACCGTAATTTCGGGTGTATAAGCCGCGGATCAAACAATTCTTTTTGAACCCAGAAATCTTATTTAGTGATTGAAGACAAATATTTACGGCGATCTAAGTAGTTACACTTATTTCTTAAAAAAATCTGGGTCGAAAAAGAATTGTTTGACCCGCGGCTTATACACCCGAAATTACGGTAAATAAAAATAATTCTGGCCTAAAACCGAACCTTCGTCGAAAGGTATTTTTACATTTACGTACAGTGTCTGAATACATGCCTCTGTTTTTCTTAGTTTTCAAAATATTTTTAAAGTATATACTTAATTTTATATGAAGTATTAGGCCCGGTGCACACGTACGGTTTTTTCAAGTTCCGGCGCCGCTGCGTGCCCGCAGCATGTGATGCACATGTCCGATTTTTCCAGCTGCGGTAGTCCGTCGACAACAATGGACATGTATTCTAGAAAGCGGATTATTTTTGCGTTATCCAATCAAAAGTTCAATATCAACGTCCGTCATCCTTGCCGTATTTACGTATTTTATCGGACGCGTGCAGTGCTCAGTAGGCAACTGGACTAGGAACCGCTATTGAGTGTGCGGTGCCGCTGCGGTGTGGTGGGGAAAAGCTTAGAAAAACGACCGCAAGGTGGACGTGCGTCGCCGGAACGGCGCCGGAGGTATGCCTGCCATACCTGTTTCCTTTGTATTCTGCGCCGTAATTGCGGCACCGCAACGGTGCCGGAGATTAAAAACCGTACGTGTGCAACGGGCCTTAAAATCCTACTTACAGTTCGATAGCTTTTAACACGTAACATATCAAATTCAGCACAGATTTTAGAAATATTTTGAGAATTAAGAAAAAGAGAGGCATTCTGTAAGAAGAGTACACAGACAAAAGAAGTTAAAAATATTAATTTTTCCAAGGAATATTTTTAATACACGAATGCATCAAACGTCCATAGACTTAACATTATGTAGAAGAATTCCGATTCTGAGTGACCCCCATTCTTAACCTCTTCGCTACTGGCGATTATTACAGTATTTTTAATTATTACTGAATTATTTCTTCTCTCGTTTGACTTCAGAGCGAGATTTTTGTTTTATTTTCATTAGCTCGAATCTTAGAATTCGAAACATATTATTCCTACATCGAAATTTCATTTATATTTGAGTATTATTAATAAAATGGAACAAAACTTATGTACCCATTTGGGTACTCAGGGACTGAAGAGGTTAAGGGGAAAAGAGAGAAAAATCATGGCTGGTATATAAAAACAAAAAGACAATTAAATATTAACCCTTTTTTATCGATTTAAAAGTGTATTATAGAGGAGCATTATTACAACTTCAAGAGCTGTTTCAAGATTGCTGTCTGTGTGATTAACCTCTTACAATCTCTAACATCAGTCACTAATGTTTGACTTTAGTCTGATGGTTTGCACCGGAGGCTACGTTAAATATATTCCAATATATTAAAGGCTAAAAAGACGCACCATGATTGAATAAATGCATATTTGGCTAATTTACTTAAATGTTTATTTAAATGTAACACAACAAACGTTTTGAAATATGATTATTCCAAAGTATTTGTGGGCCTGAAGATTCTACTTTGGTTCTACAAATTTCGATTCTATGCATTTTAATTTATTTTTTTCGTATTTCAATGTGGTAATTTTCTATTAAATTTAATGGTGTATACACTATATTGCCATTGATTATGGGACACTTGCGATTTTAGACATTTTACTAAATATCTAGAAAAATACATGAGGAATCATCTCGAAACTCTTAGTGTATAAATAAAATAGTATAAGTCATACATCTCCGTGACGATTTTTTCCCGAAACTCCAAAGGGGACCGTCAACAAATTAAAAAAGAATGAATATCTTTTGAATAACCCTGTCTAAACTAATGTAGCAAAAGCGCTCAAACTCTAGATTGTGATTGAATGCTTTATTGTAATAAGCCTTGTTCATTTTTATGAAAAAAGCATGCATACTCGCAGAGTAATTAAGGTTTTTATAAAAATTATCCCAAATTTTTCCAAGTTTTTTCCTTATAATTTTCAGAGTTCTTAACATAAAATATTATTTTTTTCAGAAAATATGACAAACAACATTGCACACAGTACCCTGTAATCAGAATTAAAAAATAACCAAAATTGTATAAAAAATGAGTTGGTTTACTAAATAATTTTTTACTGCGCATGCGCCAATGATATCAAAATTTCATTTGCATATTATATTAGCTAAATGTATAGAGCAACTTTTGTGAAAGTCACAAAATCATAACTTGAAAATTCTGACAATAATCGTCAGTTGAATAAGTCGAAAATCCGTTATTCTCAAAATGAAGCAAAAACAAGAGGGGTTGTATCCATATATTCATTGATTAGTGTCAATATAGAATACACAATATGGGATGTACTACTGCATTTGGATAAAATCCCTCATTTTTTTTGCTTCATTTTGGAAACAACGGATTTTGTCCTTTTTCTATAGACGATTACTTTCCGAATTTTCAAGCTTTGATTTTGAGACTTTTACAAAAGTTGCTCTATACATTTAGCTAACATAATATGCAAATGAAATTTTGATATCTTTGACGCATGCGCAGTTAAAAATTATTTAGTAAATCTACTCATTTTTCATACAATTTTTATTATTTTTTAATTCTGATTACAGGGTACTGTGTGCAATGTTGTTTTTCATATTTTCTGAAAAAAATATTATTTTATATTAAGAACTCTGAAAATTATAATGGAAAAACTTTGACAAATTTGGGACCATTTTTATAAAAACCTTAATTACTCTGCGAGTGTGCAAGCTATTTGCATAAAAATGAACACAGTGTATTACAATAAGGTATTCAATCATAATCTAGAGTTTGAGCGCTTTTGCTACATTAGTTTTGACAGGGTTATTCAAAAGATATTCATTCTTTTTTAATTTGTTGACGGTCCCCTATGGCGTTTCGGTAAAAAGTCTTCACGCAGATGTATGATGCATACTATTATATTTATACACTAAGAGTTTCGAGATGATTCCTCATGTATTTTTTAACCGACTTCAAAGAGGAGGTTATGATTTCGACCTGTATGTATTTGTTGTTCACGCATAACTTTTGCAAATATGAACCGATTTTCATAATTCTTTTTTTGTTTGAAAGCGTATGAGGCCCATGTGGTCCCATTCGAATTTCATAAAAATCTGATAATTAGAACTTTTTTTAAAATAAAAACTTTAAATTTCAAATTCATTTTGAAGCAATCGACCAATTAGAAGTGTTCCTTTTGCATGTTTTTATGTTACACTTACATAGACACACGATCTTTTCACTGTTAAAAGTTTGAAGTTTTTGCTGCATCGTCACTCCACCGCTTTTATGGAATATCTCTATTTTGACCAATGAGAATTCACCATAGTACAATGAAGTAATCATTTTCAATAAAAGCGATGGATAGACGATAAAGTAAAAGTTTCAAATTTTTAATAGTGTTCAAAGTGCAAAATCCTAACTGGACGAGGGCCAGGATTCACATAAATTTTGCGCTATTTGCGAAACGAGATTTATTAACAAGAAAATTCATTTAAAACATTGAAAAATTTGATAAAATTCAGGCTTCTGATTCGTTAATCTGGTTTCGCTAACAGCGCAAATTCTACCTGGATCCCGGACAAGTTCTCTTATGCAAGAAACCGGAAATATAGCATCTAGGGGATATAGTGTGGAAATCGGCTATCTCAGGGCGTGTTCAGAGCAACTTACAAAAGTAACCAATGTTACCGACCGATTGTAGGGCAGTACGAAAGCAAATTTTGGAATCAATGAAAACTATTCTGTTGAATTGTAGCTGACGTCACACTTCGCTTTGATTTTCATTTCGTACTTGTCTACAATCGGTAAGTGGTCGGTAAGTAACCGGTAAGTTGTGCTGAACACGCCCTCTGTAACACTTAAAAAAAGCGCTAAAATGTTCTATTCTTTAAATGTGCAACAATGCTAATGAAATTTAAAGATAGAAGCGACATCTGCAGGACATTTTCTAAAAATGCTAGAATTATTGCTAGTCTAGATAATGTATCACGAAAATGCCGCAGATGTTGCTGTGATCGACACTTTGGAATTCAGTAGCATCGTTGCACATTTAAAGGATACAAATTTTTAGCACTGCTTGCATTGTAAAAATTTGAACCCTTTTGCTGCATCGTCACTCCATCGCTTTTATAGGAAACGATTACTTCGCTCTATTATGGAGCATTCTCATTGGTCAAAACAAAGAAATTCTATAAAAGCGATGGAGTAACGATGCAGCAAAAGGGTCAAATTTTTTAGAGTGTCGATAGCAGATTTTCACTCCATGTATTCCAGACTCTCTCTTTCGAACAATGAAAAGTTCTCAAAAATGAAGGCTTATGATTGGTCAATCTTGTTTTAGTTAACAGCGAATAATCCTTCTGGATCCTAACCACTGTTGCAGAGATGCTAGTTTTTTTTCAAAGTACGAAATCTTAGCTGGAACAATTCTCGTATCCACCAAAGTAAAAGATCCACATCGATCCAGACATGAGAATTCGATATCGAAAAGCTGAAAATCCATCTCTAAAGAGCCTTACACGTTAAAGCAAAAGTGTCTGTGTATCAGGGTGCTTGTTATGCCGGATTCACAAAGTGATTAAAGTACATTGCTATGTGCTAGATTTACATTTGGACAAATATAAATGGCGAAAAATTTTGATAAGCTTACCATTAAAGTTAAGCTAGTTAACTTCTTTCACCCATAAAACAAACTCGTTCAGGCGACTAAAGCCAAGTTCTGGAATAAAAATTCTTAAATTTTCTGTACTTTGGAAAACCGCGTTTATCAAAGAACATTCTTAACTTCAAATATTACTATTTTCATATAGACGCATGTTGAATCATGGTGTGATTTTAATAATATCTTCCTTTTTACTTTTTATGACTGAAAAGGGTATTTTAATACATACGAATATTTAGAATTACTTTGCTATGCATTGAATCATAGAAGCAACTTGACGCGTTCTGATTGTGTACGCGTACTTTAAACTGTAAAAAATCTGACCCTTTTGCTGCATCGTCACTACCCCGCTTTTATATCTCACTTTTGATCCATGAGAATGCTCCATAATAGGCTGAAGTAATCGTTTTCTATATTAGCGTTGGAGGGACGATGCAGCAAAAGGGTCAAATTTTTAACAGTGTACCTTGTTTAAAATATCTTGAAAAATTACCTCTCTTTTTAAAGACTATCTATTTTCTGACCAATGAAAACGCTCCATAGACGTTTTTAGATCGCTCTCATTAGTCAGAAAATCGATAGTCTTTAAAAACAAAGGTAATTTTTCACAATAATTTTAATGTATACTGGTGGATTGTCAGCTTTTCAATGCCCATTTACGAAGTCTGTAGATTTCAATGTGGACCTTAAGGCACTGCACTAGTCTCAGAAAAAGACCCGGATGTTAGTGTAAAGACTATGGGTGTGTTCTTTTCAAATATCTCGCTCAAATTTTAATATATTTACATGATTTTTTTTTTGCATAGGATAGCCGAGGATATTCTACAACCGGCCTAGTTTTTACTTCTTCGATTTTGCTTATGTATGTTTTATATAATGATAGTTTCAATTTCAGAACCGTTTAAACCGGTTTTGAAATTTAAAATAATTTTTTTTTAAAAAATCTGAAACCAAAATTGAAAAAGTAAAAACTAGGTCGGTTGTGGAATATCCTCAGCTATCCTATGCAGAAAGAAATCACGTAAAAATTTTAAAATTTGAGCGAGATATTTGAAAAGAACGCCCCCATAGACTCCACATTATCATCCGGGTCTTTTTCTGTGCCTAGTGTGGGGCCTTAAAGTTTGCTGAATGCGATAAATTTCCGAAATGTTAAAGCTTAAATGGACAAGTTCTCGCATCCACTAAAGAGGAAATGGACATCTATACCAATCGACATCCTTAAGTTGTTGAAAAGATGATAATCCTTTCGTATATATTTTGCTCCGGAGGAAAAAATTATCTCTACATATCAATGCAAAATAAAGTGCATAGATATGTGTAGCAAAATTATCTTTAGATTCAAATTTGGTTACCGGATTAGACACCAGAATGATTTCAGATTTTATTCATGTAGGATTTCTCGATGTGAATATGACGACACATGGAGCACAGTATACGATTGATTGAAAAGATTCTGGACAAAAATGAGTCACCAAGGGGGTCCTTGTGGCCGAGTGGTTAAGACACCACGCTGCTAATCTCTTGAGAGCGTAAGAGATTGTAGGTTCGAATCCCACTTGCTCCGTTGCACACACTCTTTATGTGTAGCTCCCGGTTGTACTTTTCTTGTGTCGTAATATTTCCTTGTGCTATCTTGTCCTTGTATGTCCACGAACTTATAAAATAATATGGATTATGTATTTATGTCTGTGTAGAAATAAAGGATCATTCGGCGTACAATCGAATTCTACCAGGAAATCATCATCAAATTTTATAATAGAAAATGCCTAGCATTGCGATACATTGTTAAAAATTTAACTTTTGCTGCATCGTCACTCCATCCCTCTTATGGAATATCTCATACATACACTGTAAAAAATGTTACCCTTTTGCTGCATCGTCACTCCCCCGCTTTTATAAAATATTTGTCTTTTGACCCATGAGAATGCTCCATGATAGGCTGAAATAATCATTTTCCATAAAAGCGGTGGAGTGAGTTTCAAATTTTTAAGAGTTTAGTTGGGACAAAAGCATCCGTGAAAAAGTATTTGGGCATCGAATGCTGTCACTCTCTTATAGATGCAGCCAAGTACAGGTTATGATTTTCGGATTCCTCGTAGAACCATCACCGCTCATTTCCGATGCCTTTACTGCATTTATAGGAATTAGATTGTTGTTCTTTATCTATTGAATCATAGAGCGATTTTTGTTAAAATCTTTCTTTTTGCTTTTTCTGACTGAAGTGGGAGTACTTTTGACTACACTAGAAAAGCATTTTACTATTCATAGATACATATGGAGTCATTTTGCTGTTTACTCATATATGGAAGCGCTTTGCCGCGCGCTTATGTGTAAGGACACTTTACTTGAGGCATTGTCACCTTTCGATAACCACTTCCGATGTCCGTACGATTAGATGTTGACTTTAAGATTTCATGAATGCGGTAGCTTTTCGTCGTGCCAGATCTGAAGAAGTTACTACATCCAGAAAACCTAAAGATTCACAACGATACTAACCGATATTGTAAGTGTCTTTTGAAAAGTTGACAATCAAACGGTGACAAGTAAAGCGAATACATCAGAACTCAGCAAAGTGCTTTCATTAGTAATGAGTTGCAAAGAGCCATCATATGTCAGTACACATAATTATGTATTACGGTATAAATAACTAAAAAGTAGGAAATAAATTTAACTTTTTCAAAAAAATGTATAACCGACTCCAAAAAGAAGCGCTAAAAAGAGTTAAATAATTCTATAAAATTCTCTAATGACAAATCGTTATCCAATAACCACACATTGACTATCATGTACCGGTATAAAACGGTTAAATTTAATATATAGATTTTAATATCCACCAAACATAGGTTTTCCAGAGAATATTTTTTACAAGAGATTAATTTACATATTTTTGATTTAATTTTTGAATATATACATATAAAAAGTAAGGAATTACTTTTTGAAGTTGGTGCCAAACTATCTTAAGTATAGTAAGAATTGTGGATATATTATGTTTAGTACCATAAATAAAATGGGGAATCATTATCGATTATGATTGTTTGGCACCAACTTCAAAAAGTAATTCCTTACTTTTTATATGTATATATTCAAAAATTAAATCAAAAATATGTAAATTAATCTCTTGTAAAAAATATTCTCTGGAAAACCTATGTTTGGTGGACATCAAAATCTATATATTAAATTTAACCGTTTTATACCGGTACATGATAGTCAATGTGTGGTTATTGGATAACGATTTGTCATTAGAGAATTTTATAGAATTATTTAACTCTTTTTAGCGCTTCTTTTTGGAGTCGGTTATACATTTTTTTGAAAAAGTTAAATTTATCTAGATATTTAGTAAAATGTCTAAAATCGCAAGTGTCCCATAATCAATGGCAATATAGTGTATATATTGGGGTCTTATGAATCTACTATGGTTCTGCATTTTTCGAATATTTCTTTTAATTCCTTTTTTCATGTTTTATTGATAGATATTGTTTTACTATTAAAGGTTTTATACATACACACACACACACATACACACACACACACATATATATGTATATATATATATAATATTTATTTTGAGTTTTGAGATTATTTGTATCGGACATAAGTAAAATGATGTATTGCTTACAAAATAATCGCGAGTTTCATTACTATAAAAATTGGAACATTTTATTGTATGTCTCATTTAAACCCCATTATTTTGGTGTATCATAATATAATTATACAAATAGAAGAAATTAACTTAATGTATATAATCAGAAGTAATTTACAAAATACATCCAAAAATAAACAAAGTATGGTAGATGTGCCAGTAATAGGCCACCTCGCACTTTTTGGTTTATAAAAAAATAATAAATAATAGTTAAGCTTTTATTATTTTTTTCTGAACTCTACCTAACATGCTTTATAAGCTAGATTAATTTTTTTACACTTTTCGTCAAAACGATTAGGAAGCAGAAAATAAAGTTTCACAATTTTTCTGTTTTTCACTGAAAATCTTAATGAACATGCTAAGAGCAGACTTTACTTACTTAGTTTACATCTTTTTTATTTTTCCGTAAAAATTGAATATTTTTGCTTGGTTAGCAATATAAAACATTGAATTTAATATACCAATGGCCATTTACAAAATTTTATTTATTTTTAAGATTTTAGGAGGGGTGGCCCATTACTGGATTGCTTATTTCGTGATTTTCCAGTAATGGACCACCCAAGTGGCCAATACAAAAACTGTTATTTCAGTAGAGATAAAATATTTTGATTTAACTGAAAAGCTAACTAATCAAATTTAATACTTAAACTTTACCTATTAGAATTTAATAAAAGGCAATTTCTTTATAAATAGTTGTTTTTTAAAAGTCGTCCGAAATTGGTACAAAACACAAGCAGAACATTTGACAAAATCTAGATGTGCCGTTACAAAAGAAGTTGTTTTAAGTTGGTTCAGAAATGTAAAGTCATATTTGGAAAACGATATTATTAATATTTTCTTCCGAACGCTAAAGCATACAGAGAGAATTTTCAATAAGGTTAAAACAAGGTTTCTTTTGTGCTCTTAAAACAAGGAAAATTTTGGGACCAAAATCAGTTAAAGATGTGTATTATGTAGTACCAAATAATGAAAAAGAACAAATCACTGTTACGGGATGTTTTTCAGCAAATAATGAGATTGCTCCATTTGGTGATAATATATCCATATAAGCATCTCTGAAGGGATATTGTGGAATCAATCTGTGCCAAATTGATGGGATATATGATTATCTGTAAACGGTTGGATAGTGCAAGAACATTTATCATTTTAAATGCATTCTAAATTTCCATATTGAATAGTTTGGACTATCGGAAAGGGATGATAAAATTGAAGATCTGTTATTTATATTTCACAGTTGCACAGCACATCATTTAGATTATGATATGAATGAAGATTGGAGACCTTTTTTTTTTTTTTTTAATGCCTTATTTTATCTAAACTTGATTTCAGTAAAACATTGTCTTTATCTTATAAATCCTTTAAATTTAAATATTTTGTTTTATATCTTTACAATATAAATTCATTATTGTTAGTTAATAATAAACAGTTAATAATATCATTAATATTTTGTTTTATATCCACATTATAAATCCTTGATTATAATAAATTCATAACTTAAATTTAAATATTTTGTTTTATGTTTTTTCATTATAAATCCTTTAATGTAATGAATTTCTAACTTAAGTTTTAATATTTTGTTTTATTAGTATGCTTTCATTAAGTTCTGGAGCAAAATACAATTGAAACAAGTTGGAAATTGCACGTGAAGCATAGCAAATGAGGTGCGTTCGTACGATAGCGAAATTTTAAAAATATACAGATCTTCCTGATATAGTAGACAATACTTAGGATACAGTACAGTGGTTGAACTCTTTGTGTTCCTATAAACATACAGGAAGTAATTTTTATTACACCTCGGCAACGTATATCATATTCATAAAATGTGGCACAGTTTAATATAATTAAAACATGTCCCAAACAATGTTTCCCCTTATAGCATTATGTAGTGGAATACTTTTGTGTGACAGTGTAGTTTAAAAATAAATTTTCTTTACATCTCAGAATGTACAGAATTTATATTTTAATATATATACGTCATAGGTTCATGTCAATTTTATTATGTTCGAATGAGTGTAACACCATTAAAATGCATTTGCAACTTTTTTTCCCCATTGACCGTAATGTAACGAAATCCTTTTGATTTTCCCTGTAATTGATCTATTCATCCGATTTTCAGAAAATTTGAAATGACTCGACAAACTTATGTAATAATTATGTATTTTAAATTTCAAACGATTCGGTTGGATAGTTTTTGCGTTGTTATATGCGAACAGACAGACAGACGGACAGCCGGACGGACTGAAAGACAACTATAGGTGCTACGTATTTACATAATTACGAATGCACCTAAAAACAATTATCTGTTATTTTTTGTAGGGCGGCCCATTACTGGAACATAGGCGGTCCATTACTGGAACATAAGTGGCCCATTACTGGGCTTTTGGGTGTTTAGAGATATTTCTATTGTTTAAAATTAAATTTTTATTTCTATTGGGAAATGTAACTGTGGTATTAGTTAAATATTGTTGAAAGATTAATATAAAATGAAAAAAATTGGAATACAATAATTATAACTATTAATAAAAAAATTTTTTTAGAGAAATTCCTTAAGGGGGTCCATTACTGGCACATCTACCCTATTTCATTATTTTTTTTTATCGTTGCTATTTATATCATTTGGCAATAAATCTGGCTCTCTTAGGTTGGAATTGTGCCAACACTGTTTTAAAAAGATTTAATAAAATAAAAGTAACATATTTTCTGCTTCGTTTAAGTTTATTCAAACATTAGAATTAAAGATGAATAACTTCGTATATTTATGAAATTTTAACTCGGAATATCCATCCTTGCACCTGTGATATAGTCTACTATTATAATATTCGCACCACTGATTTAGAGCATAACTTCACAAAAATATCACATTAGCAAATATATGTAGTAATACTAATTGCTTTATTCCGATGTCACCAAGACTTTATTTATAATAAATATGCATAAACAGTTTTTGTAGAACAAAAAATAAAAGATAGTATCGTTAAAAAATCTCTTTTATTAAAAGAAAACCGTTTGGATCAAAATTACATTGTGTATACAAATGGGAACAAAAGCAAATTCACATAGTGTATGAATTTTCAATGATTTTATGTATGAATATATAAGAAATGTTATTTTGAGGCTGATAAGTTTGGCCTTATTAAGTTCGTGAACTGAGAATTTTCCCACAATTTACGTAGTATTATTGAAAAAGTATATTATATATAACAATCATATTTCACATTTGTAAAATTGGACACACTGAAAATATATTTTAAACAAAAAAACTTTTCAATCTAGAAATATATGAAAATTGTGAAAATGTGCTTACTTTTATATAAAAAAGTGATAATAGCATATTAATAATTATCAAAATTTCGTGGGTTTTCAGTCGAAATATGTTAAATTTAAAACAACAATGGAAAAAATATATAAAACAGTTTTTATGAGTCATATTTATATTTCATCTTTATTAAATGCATATTATAATTCTTTTATGTCACTCATAAAATATGTAATATTACATATATACGCTGAAGAGCCATTACATTATGACCAGCTGTTTTATACGACGTAGGACCACTTTTCGTACTCAAAACCGTCAACACCACACCTGGTATCAATTCGTCAAGCTTCTTATAGATAGTCTGAGGTATCTAGTACCAAGAGTTCACCAACCGGTCCTGAATTTCTCGCGCACATTGCGTGGTGGTAGCGTGGCAGCACGAATTGGGATTTCCAGGTGGAACCACAAATATTCTATTGGATTCATGTCAAATGAATTTGAAAACCAGGAAACACACTAGAATGCTCTTAGAACCGTTTCTTGACGATTCGACTCATATGACAATGTGCATTATCCTGATGGTAAATGCAATAACCTGCTGAAAACATTATTGTCGTGAATGGGCGCACCAGGTCTGAAATGATGCTCAGTTAGCGCACAGACGTCAGGGATTGTTCTACGGGGATTATAACTCCTAATATGCTCTTTAAATAATCGCCCACACGATAATATAGCAGCCACAGAATTGTCTCAGACCAACTATGCATTGGGGAGCTAGCTTTTCCGTTGGAATTCGGCGCATTTTCAATACCGTCAATGTAGTGGAAAATTTTCTTCTGTCAATGTAATGGACCAAAAAAAGTGATTCGTTAAACCATGCAACTTTTTACCAATCTTCTATAATTCAATTCTGATGTTCACGGGCCCGTTTCAGGTTCTGCTATCATACAGGAATGTGATTAGGCTGGCTGCGTAAGCCTATAAGCAACAGTGTACACCTCACTGTGTGTTGAGAAACATTGTCTAGGTCGCCACTGTTGTAACTGCTTGTGATTTCGGCTATTGCAGCTCTTCAGTCACGTCGAATAATGCATAACCATCTTCGGGCTTCTCTGGAATCAATACGACACACTGCTTCCTCAAGACTTTACACCATCTATACGCCAGTTTCGATGCGTTCTCACAATGACAGCACGTGAACATGCCACGAAACGCGCCATTTCCGATATTAACCTTTCTAGTCGCCAGGCCTAAACGTTTTTATTTTTATGAAAGTCTGATAAATCTGCTGCTTTTCCCGTTATGTCTCTAATCATGCTATGTTTAGAAATACAGTGCATGGATACTTTACATACTCCAATATCAGCCGCACACGCGTCGCGGTTTTGTTTCTGGGCGACATCATTGTTATAGATGGAGAGTGATCATAATATAATGACTCTTCGATATATATGTCTACTTTGAAGCTTTCCAGATAAAAATTTATATTTAATTATTTTTACTGACTCTTTTTTAAGACAAGGAAAGTATATAGAAGAATTAATAGAGAAATATGCAAATATTTCTGATTCACCATATTTTCATGACATGTATAAAATTAAATTATGAATTTGCGAAAAGTTTTTGCCTTTCATTAACAAAAAATTTTTAATTCAGCTAAATTATATAGTCGAATAAATACAACTGTAAGATAGGCAACTCAACTAAAACCATTTAGTAATGCAATTTATCCTAAATTGATAGAAATATGAGAGGTTTATCCTATAGTCGATTCCGAGTAAAAGCATATTTTGTAAAATCATAGAAGAAAGATTTCTCTTCGTTTCATTGTCTTCCATTATTATTACTATCATTATTACTATTGTTATTATTATGCTTGGTGGGGTTTTTTTCGTACTGATATTTAATTTCAAGAAAACTTGTGTAACATTTAAAAATGTATAAACCTAGAACTTTACAATAAAATACATATCTGAAATAAACATATTAATTTAAGATACACTATGTTTTATGGATTAATTAGATTCGTAAAGGGTTCATCATTGTATGTATGTTTAAACGCTAAAGAATGTGAAAATGAAGAAAGAGATTATACGGCTAAATCGCTGCTTTAAGGCCCCATAATAGGCAAAGAAAAAGACTCGGATGATAATGTAAAGTCTATGGGGACGTTCTTTTGCAGAAGATAGCCGAGGACGATCCTCGACCGGCCTAGTTTTTACTTTTTCAGTTTTGGTTTCAGATTTCTTTTAAAAAAATACTTTAACTTTCAAAACCGGTTCTGAAATTGAAGCTATCGTAATATAAAAAATATATAACCAGAATCGAAAAAGTAAAAACTAGGCCGGTTGTGGATCGTCCTAGCTATCTTGTGCAAAAAAATCATGTAAAAATATTAAAATTTGAGCGAGATATTTGAAAAGAACGCGCCCATAGACTTTACATTTTCATCCGGGTCTTTTTCTATGCCTAGTGTGGGGCTTTAAGTGACAAATAAGTGGAAAACACTTTAAATCACTGAAGCAAGACATATTTCTCTTTCTTTTTGTTTTTGTTTCTGTTGAATTCGTATATTTAATTTATAACACAAAAAAGGTAATGAAGTAAGTACAGCGTGATTTTACGTATCAAAATTCAAGGCATTCTGTTTGATGAAGGGGTCAGCACCACTTTATTTTTTGACACAATTTTAATGAATTTTAAAATTCATGAAGGATGAACGTAACAAAAGTAGCTCTATTTCGCAGATGTGCTTCAACCGATGGCATCCTGAAAGTTTATTATGTAGGAATTTATATCTTCAAACTTTACTTGTGAAAGTCTGTACAATTGTTTAGCAATGAATGTTTCAACACTTTCTCTAAAAGCAGATTCCATTCTTTCTAGTTGTTTTGTGTTATAGCATTCAATCCATGATAAAATGTGTTAAACTGTTGAACAATAGTAGCCCTTGAGAAAAGAAAAAGAAATAATTAAAATCTATATCACAGGAAAATTATTATATAAGCTATTTTATTAATTATTTCGAATATACATAATAATATAATTAAAACTTATGTTATTTACGAAAAAATACTGCTATTTTATGTACCATACCACGGAAGTGCTCTAGATTGCCAAAAATGACTGGACACTTACGATTTTACACATTTTGATAAATAGCTAGAAAAATACTTCGAATTGGTCAAGAATTTTTGGAATATAAAGAAAATTTCTACCTTCATATTTTTCAACGAAGATTTTATCACGAGGCAATGGGAGTACCGACCACAAAATGAAGAAAAAATAATATTTGGGATTATCTTGTAAAATAAAATGCTCGAAATGATCTGCAGTTATAGCACCTAGCTATATGGATATTTTGCAATATTTATGTTCATTTGTGCAAGAATTGCGTCTATATTTATGGATATATAAAGATTTCTTTAAAAAAATCAACAAATATTCGCAAGATTTTTGCGTATCTGGAATGCAGGATTTTCATTCATATTTAATGCCACTTTCAGAAAACTTGACAAATTACAGTAGAAATAACATAGTATATATAGAAAGTAAATACATTAAATATTGGATTATATATGAGAATTTGTATGAAATTTTTTTTAACTGTGCATGCGTAAGCAAAATTTTTCTGCATGATTTGGAAGTCAACTATTTAAAACATATTATATAAAAAGACAATGTATCGAAAGTAAGAGCTGAATCATAGTTGCGTTCTCAAAGTAAGTGATAAAGGATGTTTAGCAAACTGTAATTTTTATTATTTTTCCGATTAGTTTCTTGATGCTTCAGTTCTTGGAAAAACACTAAAACAAGCCTGTTTAACAGATTCACTGCCGGTCACACTCTAGCGCGTGAAATTCCAAATCATTTAACACAGAGGGTGGAGTTAATGGCAGCGAACGTGTTAAAAAAAATTATTCATCAAAACCGAAGCATCCGTTCTAAATCTATTTTTTCACATTCATTAAATACTAAATCCCTTTTTGTAAGTCAATACAAAGACCTATTTATGGGAAATCACCTATAATATGGTTACTTTTCAAAGGCAACCAAAATTCAGCTCTCTATATCGCCAATATTTTTATGAGTTTTCAAGATATTTGACTGTTTATATGTATACATATGTATATATATATTAGTTGCTCTATACAGTTCACATCCAAATCATAAAAATGTCTTTCTTACGCATTTGTCTATTCTATTTGTCTATTGTATGAGCAGCAAAAAATTATTTCATTCAACTGCTTATATTTTAATAAATATTTAACATATTTAAATTCCATTTGTGCTATATGCTATTTCTATGTCATTTTTTGAAATTTTCTGAAACTGGCGTTAAATTTGGTTGAAAATATTGCATGTTTTAAACATAAAAACTTCCTTCAATTTTTTAAAAGAAATTGCTAAATATCCATAAATATGTTCGCTATTCATGGATAAGGCAAATTAACACAAATGTTGTAAAGCATCCACACAGTCGTGATGCAGCGATACGTCATTTCGTGCTCTTTATTTTACAGGATAATCCCATCAATTATTCTTCAACTTCTTATTTGCTCTCTGAATTTTCTCGTGATGAAATATTTGTGAAAAAAATGACGGAAAATTATATTCGTTATTTTCTAAAGTTATAAAATAATTCGCCAAATATTTCTTCCGATATACAATAAAATGTTTAAAAATTTAAAGTGCCCCATGATTTTTACAATATAATGTACATTAAGAAATGGAATATTTTATTAGCTGTATAAAATGCTTTATAAACTCAAAGGACAGCAAATGTAACATAGTAGTGGTTACATCCGATGTCATACTTGATAGTTGCTTCATCAGTGTCATCTTTAACTGCGACCAGTGAACACATGAAGATTATAAATTGAAATAAAAAACTTCTTATCAAACGTCGAATAAAGTTCGTCAAATAGTCCTCTTAGGTTAAATGATAGAGCACTTTGAGTGATATTCCAAGGGTTCAGGGTTCGATTCTGTACTTGGATATTTTTCACTCTGTTAGTCTACGCTTAGTAAACAATGTGATAATTCATGTAGTAAATATTCAATAATTTCAAGTATAATTTCACTGTTAAAATTAATTAAAAATATATATGTCAAATAATGCTTCTTCGGCATTAATAGAGATTAGATGTGATAATTTCATTGAAGGTAACGCAAAATTTTACTGAATAAAATGATAAAATGAGGCATGATTTCTTTTATATCCTACAAGTGAAATAAGCTAAGGTCAACTATCTCCTTTGAGTATGTGCTGGAAATTACTGTTCAGACTTTATTTGACCACTATTTTTCTACAACCCATTAGCACTGAAACGAAACTTGCTTGATAAACTCTTATGTTTCGTAAATTGAGACAAGCAGCAAATATAAGATTTTGAATGTATCTTCATGGAATAATGCATCATTGTATGAAAGCAAAGTGTCAAAATGCAAATAAATTTAGAGAATATCTGAATAGTTCTAAACTGTTTTCATATTTTTAAAAATGTCTGATGATGTTAAGCTCACATGATTAAAAACTACGTCACGATACGGAAATTTCTTAAACAAACGTTATGATTTTAAATATGTTAATTTTGTTTTTAAAGCAGATATTGTTGGGTACACGCTTGTTGGGCAGTAAAGAACCTTAAATGGTGTGCGTGAAATTAAATTTCGGTTAGAACTATAGCGTAAATAACTCGATAAATAATTTATTTCTCAATAAATAAATAAATAAATAAAGGAAACGTCATATTAATCCCAAATTGCTTGCATAGTCAGGTGTAAGAATTTTATACTTTTACATTTAAAAATATGTACGTCATTGTGTCGCGTTTGATGAGCAGTAAATCTGAGAACAGCCTTAAATGGTGTACGTAAACTAGAGTTTCTTTTAGTTCACGTGAGGTAATAATGCTCTAATTCTTTCTAATAGTAAGATCCCCCTAGATAACAACTCATTATTCTATAATTAACGTTTGCCTATACACAACATTTCACGTCGTTTAGCTCACAGGTATTGGAATTATCATCCCACCACATACTAGCCTGAAACTATGAATAAAGAGGAATTCACACATCCTCAAAATGCCAAAGCTTAAACAGTAATTGTTTTGCAGGGGCGACTTACACTGTTAAAAATTTGAAACTTTTCCTGCATCGTCACTCCATCGCTTTTACAGAATATCTCTATTTTTAACCGACTTCAAAGAGGAGGTTATGATTTTGATCTGTATGTATTTGTTGTTCACGCATAACTTTTGCAAATATGAACCGATTTTGATAATTCTTTTTTTGTTTAAAAGCGTATGAGGCCCATGTGGTCCCATTCGAATTTCATAAAAATCTGATAATTAGAACTTTTAAAAAAATAAAAACTTTAAATTTCAAACTCATTTTGAAGCAATCGACCAATTAGAAGTGTTCATTTTGCATGCTTTTATGTTACACTTACATAGACACACGATCTTTTCACTGTTAAAAGTTTGACGTTTTTGCTGCATCGTCACTCCCCCGCTTTTATGGAATATCTCTATTTTGACCAATGAGAATTCACCATAATACAATGAAGTAATCATTTTCTATAAAAGCGATGGATTGACGATAAAGTAAAAGTTTCAAATTTTTAACAGTGTTCAAAGTGCAAAATCCTAACTGGACGAGGGCCAGGATTCACATAAATTTTGCGCTGTTTGCAAAACGATATTTATTAACAAGAAAATTTATTTAAAACATTGAAAAATTTGCTAAAATTCAGGCTACTGATTCGTTAATCTAGTTTCGCTAACAGCGCAAATTCTACCTGGATTCCGGACAAGTTCTCTAAAGCAAGAAACCGGAAATATAGCATCTAGGGGATACACTGTTAAAAATCTGCTGCATTTTGCTGCAACGCCCTCCACCACTTGTATATAATATCTCTATTCCAACCAATGAGAAAGCGCCATTTCACGGCCAAGTAACCGTTTTCTATACAAGCAGGGGAGTGCGTTGCAGCAAAATGCAGCAGATTTTTAACAGTGTATAGTGTGGAAATCGGCTATCTCAGGGCGTGTTCAGAGCAACTTACAAAAGTAACCAATGTTACCGACCGATTGTAGGGTAGTACGAAAGCAAATTGCGGCATCAATGAAAACTATTCTGTTGAATTGTAGCTGACGTCACACTTCGCTTTGATTTTCATTTCGTACTTGTCTACAATCGGTAAGTGGTTGGTAAGTAACCGGTAAGTTTTGCTGAACATGTCCTCTGTAACACTTACAAAAAGCACTAAAATGTTCTACGCTTTAAATGTGCAACAATGCTAATGAAATTTAAAGATAGAAGCGACATCTGCAGGACATTTTCTAAAATTGCAAGAATTATTGCTACACTGTTAAAAATCTCCTGCATTTTGCTGCAACGCACTCCCCTGCTTGTATAGAAAACGGTTACTTGGCCATGAAATGGAGCTTTCTCATTGGTTGGAATAGAGAAATTATATACAAGCGGTGAAGTGCGTTGCAGCAAAATGCAGCAGATTTTTAACAGTGTAGTCTAGATCAAGGCCCCCTTATCATAATATCAAGGCCTCGCATTCAGGAGAAAATCCATTGTTGAAATTGTCCCTATAATTGCCAACTTATTACATGACTTTGTCTCGTAAGTAGCGCCACCTGGTGCATACTACTGCTAATAATCCCATAGGAAATAATGGGAAACATTTCAGTTTCTAACATTAGATGGCGCTACCAACGTGAAAATCATGTAGTTTAGCGCCCCCTGTACTGCGGTCAAAGGAAACTTGGCGAATGATAAGCCTTGATATTATGATAAGTTAGCCTTGGTCTAGATAATGTATCACGAAAATGCCGCAGATATCGCTGTGATCGGCACTTTGGAATTCAGTAGCATCATCAGTTGCACATTTAAAGGATACAAATTTTTAGCACTGATTGCATTGTAAAAAATTGAACCCTTTTGCTGCATCGTCACTCCATCGCTTTTATAGGAAACGATTACTTCGCTCTATTATGGAGCATTCTCATTGGTCAAAACAAAGAAATTCTATAAAAGCGATGGAGTAACGATGCAGCAAAAGGGTCAAATTTTTTACAGTGTCGATAGCAGATTTTCACTCAATGTATTCCAAACTCTCTCCTTCGAACAATGAAAAGTTCTCAAAAATGAAGGCTTATGATTGGTCAATCTTGTTTTGCTTAACAGCGAATAATCCTTCTGGATCCTAACCACTGTTGCAGAGATGCTAGTTTTTTTCCAAAGTACGACATCTTAGCTGGAACAATTCTCGTATCCACCAAAGTGAAAGATCCACATCGATCCAGACATGAGAATTCGATAACGAAAAGCTGAAAATTCCTGTCTAAAGAGCTTTACACGTTAAGAGCCCACAATAATCACAGGAAAAGTACACAAAAAGACCCGGATGACCATGTAAAGTCTATGGGAGCGTTCTTTTCTAATATCTCGCTCAAATTTTAATATTTTGACATGATTTTTTTTGCATAAAATAGTTCAAGACGATCCACAACCGGGCTAGTTTTTACTTTTTCGATTTTGGTTTTAGATTTTTTTGAAAAAATTACTTTAATTTTCAAAACCGGTTTAAACCGGTTCTGAAACTGAAACTATCATAATATAAAAAATATATAACCAAAATCGAAAAAGTAAAAACTAGCCCGGTTGTGGATCGTCCTGAACTATTTTATGCAAAAAAAATCATGTCAAAATATTAAAATTTGAACGAGATATTAGAAAAGAACGCTCCCATAGACTTTACATGGTCATCCGGGTCTTTTTCTGTACTTTTCCTGTGACTATTGTGGGCTCTTAAAGCAAGAGTATCTGTGTATCAGGGTGCTTGTTATGCCGGATTCAGAAAGTGATTAAACTACATTGCTATGTACTAGATTTACATTTGGACAAATATAAATGACGAAAAATTTTGATAAGCTTACCATTAAAGTTAAGCTAGTTAACTTTTTCACCCATAAAACAATTTCGTTCAGGCGACGTTCTGGAATAAAAATTCTTAAATTTTCTGTACTTTGGAAAACCGCGTTTATCAAAGAACATTCTTAACTTCAAATATTACTATTTTTATATAAACGCATGTTGAATCATGGTGTGATTTTGATAATATCTTCCTTTTTAGTTTTTATGACTGAAAAGGGTATTTTAATACATACGAACATTTAGAATTACTTTGCTATGCATTGAATCATAGAAGCAACTTGACGCGCTTAGATTGTGTACGCGTACTTTAAACTGTAAAAAATCTGACCCTTTTGCTGCATCGTCACTACCCCGCTTTTATAGAATATCTCACTTTTAATCCATGAGAATGCTCCATAATAAGCTGAAGTAGCTTTCTATATTAGCGGTGGAGGGACGATGCAGCAAAAGGGACAAATTTTTAACAGTGTACCCTGTTTAAAATATTTTGAAAAATTACCTCTGTTTTTAAAGACTATCTATTTTCTGACCAATGAAAACGCTCCATAGACGTTTTTAGATCGCTCTTATTAGTCAGAAAATAGATAGCTTTAAAAACAAAGGTAAATTTTCACAATATTTTTAACGTGTACTCATGGATTGCCAGCTTTTCTAAGCCCATTTACGAAGTCTGTAGATTTCAATGTGGACCTTAAGGCACTAGACTAGTCTCAGAAAAAGATCCGGATGTTAGTGTAAAGACTGTGGGTGTGTTCTTTTCAAATATCTTGCTCAAATTTTAATATATTTACGTGATTTTTTTTGCATAGGATAGCCGAGGATAATGTACAACCGGCCTAGTTTTTACTTCTTCGATTTTGTATGTTTTTATGTATGTTTTATATAATGATAGTTTCAATTTCAGAATCGTTTAAACCGATTTTGAAATTTAAAATATTTTTTTTTAAATCTGAAACCAAAATTGAAAAAGTTGCCGGTTGTGGAATATCCTCAGCTATCCTATGCAAAAAAAAAAAAAAAAAAAAAAAATCACGTAAAAATTTTAAAATTTGAGTGAGATATTTGAAAAGAACGTCCCCATAGACTTCACATTATCATCCGGGTCTTTTTCTGTGCCTAGTGTGCGGCCTTAAAGTTTGCTGGATGCGATAAATTTCCGAAATGTTAAAGCTTAAATGGACAAGTTCTCGCATCCACTAAAGCGGAAATAGACATCGATACCAATCGACATCCTTAAGTTGTTGAAAAGATGAAAATCCTTTAGTATTTATTTTGCTCCGAAGGAAAAAAATTATCTCTGCATATCAATGCAAAATAAAGTGCATAGATATGTGCAAAATTATCTTTAGATTCAGATTTGGTTACCGTATTAGACACCAGAATGATTTTAGATTTTGTTCATGTAGGATTCCTCGATGTGAATATGACGACACATGGAGCACAGTATACGATTGATTGAAAAGATTCTGGACAAAAATGAGTCATCAAGGGGGTCCTTGTGGCAGAGTGGTTAAGACACCACGCTGCTAATCTCTTGAGAGCGTAGGAGATTGTGGGTACGAATCCCACTGGCTCCGTTGTACACACTCTTTATGTGTAGTTCCCGGTTGTACTTTTCTTGTGTCGTAATATTTCCTTGTACTATCTTGTCCTTGTATGTCCACGAATTTGTAAAATAATGTGGATTATGTTTTTATGTCTGTGTAGAAATAAAGGATCATTCGGCGTACAATCGAATTCTACCAGGAAATCATCATCAAATTTTATAATAGAAAATGCCTAGCATTGCGAATCGTTGTTAAAAATTTAACTTTTGATGCATCGCCATTCCATCCCTTTTAAGGAATATCTCATACATACACTGTAAAAAATTTTACCCTTTTGCTGCATCGTCACTCCCCCGCTTTTATAAAATATTTGTCTTTTGACCCATGAGAATGCTCTATGATAGGCTGAAATAATCGTTTTCCATAAAAGCGGTGGAGTGAGTTTCAAATTTTTAACAGTTTAGTTGGGACAAAAGCGTCCGTGAAAAAAGTATTTGGGCATCGAATGCTGTCACTCTCTTATAGATGCAGCCAAGTACAGGTTATGATTTTCGGATTCCTCGTCGAATCATCACCGCTCATTTCCGATGCCTTTACTGCATTTATAGGAATTAGATATGAATCATAGAGCGATTTTTGTTAAAATCTTTCTTTTTGCTTTTTCTGACTGAAGGAGGGAGTACTTTTCACTGCACTAGAAAAGCATTTTACTATTCATTGATATATGGAGTCATTTTGCTGTTTACTCATATATGGAAGCGCTTTGCCGCACGCTTATGTGTAAGGACACTTTACTTGAGGAATTGTCACCTTTCGATAACCACTTCCGATGTCCGTACGATTAGATGTTGACTTTAAGATTTCATGAATGCGGCAGTTTTTCGTCAGATCTGAAGAAGTTACCACATCCAGAAAACCTAAAGATTCGCAACGATACAAACCGATATCGTAAATGTCTTTTGAAAAGTTGACAATCAAACAGTGACAAGTAAAGCGAATACATCAGAACTCAGCAAAGTGCGTTCATTAGTAATGCGTTGCAAAGAGCCATCATATGTCAGTACACATAATTATGTATTACGGTATAAATAACTAAAAAGTAGGAAATAAATTTAACTTTTTCAAAAAAATGTATAACCGACTCCAAAAAAAGCGCTAAAAAGAATTAAATAATTCTATAAAATTCTCTAATGACAAATCGTTATCTTAAGTATAGTAAGAATTGTGGATATATTATGTCTAGTACCATAAATAAAATGGGGAAATCATTATCGATTATGATTGTTTGGCACCAACTTCAAAAAGTAATTCCTTACTTTTTATATGAATATATTCAATAATTAAATCAAAAATATGTAAATTAATCTCTTGTAAAAAATATTCTCTGGAAAATCTATGTTTGGTGGATATTAAATTCTATATATTAAATTTAACCGTTTTATATCGGTACATGATAGCCAATGTGTGGTTATTGGATAACGATTTGTCATTAGAGAATTTTATAGAATTATTTAATTCTTTTTAGCGCTTTTTTTGGAGTCGGTTATACATTTTTTTAAAAAGTTAAATTTATAACAAATGATAATGTTCTATAATACAGTGAAGTAATCTTTTTCTGTAAAAGCGATGGACTGACGATGCAGCAAAAGTTTCAAATTTTTAACAGTGTACCGCCAGGCAAGCTTCCATCAGTAACCCAAATTGAAAATTTCTTTTTATTTAAATGCATCGTTTACACAGAATTTCTGTCATAATTATGCCATAAATATAAGTAGTAGGAAAATAACAGTTTAAGCTCAGCCGGAGGGGCAGAGGGGCCGTCCCTCCGCATCCCTCCTCGTCCCGCCGCCCCCGCCGCAGCAAACCGTCCCTCCTGCGGTACCTCCTGCCCCCTCCATGCATCTCCCTCCACAAACGCCCCCTAGTGGAAAAAAGGAACATTCTTTTGTAACAGAGAGGTGAACGACCTTCCCTATTCAAAATATTATCAATCACATCTCAACACAGAATCATACTATATGATGAAGATTAAATTTATATTTGAATTTTGAACAACCGTAATTTTAATGAGTATTATTAATTAAGTGAAACAATTAAAATCTCAGTTTTTAACCATTTTATTTAGATTTCTTCAACTACAAGATGAGATTATCAATTTAACACAAGAAAGTTAAACATATATTTGAATTTTGCTTGATAGACATCTTAATGAGTAGTATTAATTAAATAAAAACAATAGAAAATATCAAGTTTTATAGAAAAAGACTGATTTCTTATGGTTTTCATCAACTATATGATCAATGTAACGACTTAAAAGTTGAAAGTTAAACGTACATCCTAGTTTTTCAACTGCTATAACCCTTATGAGTATCGTTAATTAAGTAAAAAACAATGGAAATTATCAAGTTTTATAGAAAAAGACTGATTTCTTACGATTTTTATCAACTTAAGAGAGAAAACTTAATCGTACATTTCAGTTTTTCAACAGCTGTATCCTTAATGAGTATTGATAATTAAGTAAAAAACAATGGAAAATATCAAGTTTTATAGAAAAAGACTGATTTCTTACGATTTTTATCAACTGCAACATCAGTGTATCGACTTACAAGTTGAAAGTTAAACATGCATTCTAGTTTTTCAACAGCTATAATCTTAATGAGTATCGTTAATTAAGTAAAAAACAATGGAAAATATCAAGTTTTATAGAAAAAGACTTATTTCTTACGATTTTTTCAACTCAAACTTCAGAATATCAATTTGATAGAAAGAAATTTAAGCATGCATTCCAGTTTTGGACAACCATTTCCTTCATGAACATTATTTATTAAGCAAAACAACGGAAAATATTAAATTTTTAACTGATTTCTTCATTTTTTTTTAAATATAAAATCAGGATACACAACTTAAAATAGAAATTTAAACATATTTTTTACTTTTTGAACAGTCGTTACCTCAAAGAATTTCGATAATTGAACAATTAACAAAGGAAACTAATGATTTTTTAACGAAAAAAGACGAATTAAACGAATTTGGTTAACTTTTACTCTAAATGGAAATTTCATCATACTTTTATATACTAACTAAGTAGAATTTTAATGCATAAACGAACACATTTCAGTAAATATTCAACGCAAACACAAATATGAAAACAACACCTGCTTCTTGTGACGTCATATTGAAACCAAAACTTATTCCTTGGAAGTCCCTCACCATGCCTTTTCACCCCCATCTCCCCCAATTTTTTACCACAGGTAGGGAAATGGACAAAGCAATGACCTCTCTATCTTGTATATTTAGAAGTCTGGGAGAAAAAAAGAGACATTTTATGCACTCCAATTTCATAACAATTACCGCAATATCCCAAAATTTGAATTTTGGAAGACATAATCAGTATAATTAATTAAACAAAATAATAAAAATATTATTTTTTAAGGGGAAAAGATGAATTTAAGCGAATTTGATTAGTTTTACAATAGTCTTTTGAACTGCAACTTGGAAATATAGATTTCTAACAGAAGAATTAAACGTATATTTTAATTTTAACAACAAAAACTTAACAAGTATCATTAATTTAAGAAAAATAAATATCAATTTTAAAGAAAAGACGAATTTGAATAATTTTACACTAGTATTTTCAAAAGCAATCTAGAAATATCAATACTTATTCACATATTTCACTTATTCACTGTATTCAATACTATATTTAATAAATTTGGATACACTTTAAGAATTTTCTAATGTATAATTAAATATTAGCTGTATATTTAATGTTACCCATGTTTTCAACATTAGTTCATAATCGTGAATTTTGTATTTTAAATACCATGTATTCAGGTTCAGATTATTTTCACTTGAAATCATACAGAATTTTTTAACAGAGTTTGTTTTTGAAATCATTGAAGCAACTGTATTTAATATTTTTAACACCAATTTTCTAAGATTGTCTAACATTTTCCGATTATACATTCCCCATAAATACATATCTAAATGCTACAATCACTTTACATATCGAAAAGATATCATTGAAGCAACTGTATTTAATATTTTTAACACCAAATTTCTAAGATTTTTTAACATTTTCCGGTTATACATTCCTCAAAAGTATATATTCTAAACAATAGAAAATATTAATTTTAAGAATAAAAAGACGAATTTAAACAAATTTTATTAGTTTTACAATATTTTTTCTCATCTCCAACACGGATATATCAATTTTAACAGAATTAAACGCATATTTTAGTTTTTAAGAACAAAAATGTAATAAGTATCATTAATTAAACAAAAAATAAATATCAATTTTCAAGAAAAGACAATTTTTTACACAAATTTTCAACTTTGAAATACATTTATTTACATATATTGTTACAATATATTACTAAACTTAAACTTTTAAAAAGTTTGAATGTTTTTACAAAGGGTTCATATTTATATTTTTCACGTCTTGACTGCATTCGAAATCTTACAACAAAAGTATACTTTTATTATTTTTATTATTATTATTATTCTAGAAAACCTAAAAAGTCATTTCTTGCTGCTTTAAACACTTGACATATTAAAACTACTCTGAAATATTCTACCCATATAATTAATCAAATTAGGACATGATTCATCTTACACTTCAAAATTTCTGAATTTTTACAATACTTATTTTCATCAAACTTTATTCTTGATCCTATATATTTTAGGAGTACAGAATTTTAACATCTGTTTTTATCTACTTATCAGAAAATTATTAAAACACCCAACAACATTTTCCAAATATGAATATTATCTTTACAGTTTAATAATACAAAACATACACGAATACAAAGTTTAATTTTTACAAACATTTCATATTTCAAACCAAACTTTTCGAAATTTTCACATCATAAGAACAAACGTTAGACGAACTTTTTAACTTTTTAACTTTTTTTATTGCTTAGATCTTTTCATCATAACTTTTAATTATGATAATTATCCATTTTTAGGTTGATTGTCGAAAAACTGTAACTGAAATTACATAAACTTAATGTAAAAAACCATGTTCTCACACAATTTCTTGAAATTCAACAAAGAATTGACTATTACTTATCTATTATTATTCTTATTCAATACTTATCTACATCAATATCGACTCTCGATAGTATATAGATATTTCATCATTACACACTTACAACTCTTTTCAAACGTTTATCAGAAAAATAAGTCAATCAAAGTCTAGTAGTTATCACACCTGTTCCTCAGAAATATTACTATCATATGAAACAGTAAAGAAAATTGATAGATATTTAATATTTAATAACCTCATACGTGAAATTACTGTCGAATGAGAATACTAATTATCTATAAAATCAACTGTTGAACAAAAAAATAGTACAGATTACCGAAAATTCAAATGTTTTTTCTGCAAAAGTTACAAAAATTAACAAATGAATGACAAGTTAGAGAAATAACTAAAAAAGTTAATGAACATATTTACAAATTTATTAAAATCACACCTTTTTCTGGATTACAAACTGCAATTTCTTGAAAAATTTATCACAGAATTTGTAAGATTTTAGTCCTAGTATTACATACACTCAATAAATATTCAAAATTAACAAAAATATAATTTTTTAGTCTCATCAATAAGCAGAAATTCTATATTAAAAGAATATTTTCATAGTAGTACTTATAAAAATGAGAGTTTACAAACTGATTTTCATAATTTTATCACATTTAAACTTAATATTTTACATAAAACATTATTTAACCAAATTTTATGCTTTCTAATTCAGTAAAATTCAATACTTTTTAGTTTTTAAACCAATACCACAATATTTATTTACATCAAACTTGATTCTTCACCTTTTATATTTCCACATCACACACGTGAGATAAATACTAACTTGGATCAGGAGTTGAAGTCAATTGATTCCATTCGATTTTCATCATGTACGCATTGCTCCTACACGAAATTTCTTACTGCTATAATCATCTAATGTATTAAAACTAATCTCCTCATATTTTTAATCAATTCACCAGATGTTTCATCTCGCACTTCTGAATTATCGCGCATCAAGTTGCTTAAAATATAAATACTATCTTTATAGTTTTAATGATATATAGTATACATGGTTTATCTTGAGTTAGAACTTCCATACTATTAATCAAATTATATGTTTCATCTTGCACTTGATCTTAATGATTTCATCTTGCATCTGAATTATCGCCCATCGAGTTTTTTTTAAATAATAATATATTTATAGTTTTTGATTATACATAGCATGTACAAATACAATCTTTAATTTTAACATTTCATATTTCAAATAACCTATTTCCGAAACCAAGCTATGTGAATTTTACCACAATACTTATTATCATAGAATAATTTGTGTTTCACACTTTTCTAAAAATTATCAGATATGTACCCCTCAGAGAAACTACTATCATATGAATAAATGAAGAAAATTTAATTTATATTAAATGTACACGAAATTGATTGCAATATATATGTATTTAATAAAAATAAATAAATAAGCGATTATTTACACATTAAACCTTTACTAAATATATATTTCTTTCATTATACAGATGTTTCAACAAGATGAACCAAAACAGCAGCAAACTTCAGAAATTAATGATCCGAATGATTCATCCCTAGCACATGTAGCGTTAACGAATAACACATATGTGAGTACTTATATGAGAAATACTAGAATTCGTATATGAAACGTAATTAGAGTAAATACAAAATGATTTGTCTTACTACCTACACTTTAACAAGTGCTTTTTACCTATATTATTGAAGAGAATCCTAACTGTGTCCATTTATTTCTACTACAGATGTGCTCTATTTGCTACAAACACTTCTTAAGTAAATGGAATTTAACAGAACATACAAAAATCTATACAGATGAAAAACCTTACACTTGGAAAGATTACCATAAATGCTGTTTTCAAGGAGACGTGAATAAAAAATGCACACATCATCATATAAAGTATCGTCAGATATATGTAAACTTAGCGAAGATCTTCAAAAATTAGTCAGACTTTTGTAGAATTTAGAAATAAAGGAAGATATTTAGGCTATTTATCCATCATATTTTCACAACACTTACCACAATATCTCAAACTTAAAATTTGGAAGACATACACACTGCTGAAAAGTAATTTTGTGATTCTTCTAACCAGTATGAATGTATAGATATTATTTTGCAGTGTATTCTTTGAATGCTCACATTAAATATTCTTTTATATGCATATATCGTTGTGTTTATTTTTCTAATACCTATTACATTAATGAAATACATAACATTTTAAGTAAAATAACACTCTCACAACTTAAAAAATGCATAAGAACATACAAAAAATAAGCAGATGTATGAAAAAATATGCAAGTTTACAAAATAATTTCATTGTTTTCTAGAAATATTAACAAAAAATATTTACAATATGAAAAAATTGCAAAAGTGAAAAGAAAAAACACAAATGTAAAAACAAAAACCACAAAGTGAAAAACTCATAACAAAGTTTTTGAAAAAAAAAATTTACAACAAAATTTTTTTTTTACAAAAACCAAAACTTCCAAAAATATTTTTTTCAAAAATTTTTTTTTTCAAAAACATTTTTTAATTAGTATTTAATAAGAATAATAATAGATAAGTAATAGTCAATTCTTTGTTGAATTTCAAGAAATTGTGTGAGAACATGGTTTTTTACATTAAGTTTATGTAATTTCAGTTACAGTTTTTCGACAATCAACCTAAAAATGGATAATTATCATAATTAAAAGTTATGATGAAAAGATCTAAGCAATAAAAAAAGTTAAAAAGTTAAAAAGTTCGTCTAACGTTTGTTCTTATGATGTGAAAATTTCGAAAAGTTTGGTTTGAAATATGAAATGTTTGTAAAAATTAAACTTTGTATTCGTGTATGTTTTGTATTATTAAACTGTAAAGATAATATTCATATTTGGAAAATGTTGTTGGGTGTTTTAATAATTTTCTGATAAGTAGATAAAAACAGATGTTAAAATTCTGTACTCCTAAAATATATAGGATCAAGAATAAAGTTTGATGAAAATAAGTATTGTAAAAATTCAGAAATTTTGAAGTGTAAGATGAATCATGTCCTAATTTGATTAATTATATGGGTAGAATATTTCAGAGTAGTTTTAATATGTCAAGTGTTTAAAGCAGCAAGAAATGACTTTTTAGGTTTTCTAGAATAATAATAATAATAAAAATAATAAAAGTATACTTTTGTTGTAAGATTTCGAATGCAGTCAAGACGTGAAAAATATAAATATGAACCCTTTGTAAAAACATTCAAACTTTTTAAAAGTTTAAGTTTAGTAATATATTGTAACAATATATGTAAATAAATGTATTTCAAAGTTGAAAATTTGTGTAAAAAAATGTCTTTTCTTGAAAATTGATATTTATTTTTTGTTTAATTAATGATACTTATTACATTTTTGTTCTTAAAAACTAAAATATGCGTTTAATTCTGTTAAAATTGATATATCCGTGTTGGAGATGAGAAAAAATATTGTAAAACTAATAAAATTTGTTTAAATTCGTCTTTTTATTCTTAAAATTAATATTTTCTATTGTTTAGAATATATACTTTTGAGGAATGTATAACCGGAAAATGTTAAAAAATCTTAGAAATTTGGTGTTAAAAATATTAAATACAGTTGCTTCAATGATATCTTTTCGATATGTAAAGTGATTGTAGCATTTAGATATGTATTTATGGGGAATGTATAATCGGAAAATGTTAGACAATCTTAGAAAATTGGTGTTAAAAATATTAAATACAGTTGCTTCAATGATTTCAAAAACAAACTCTGTTAAAAAATTCTGTATGATTTCAAGTGAAAATAATCTGAACCTGAATACATGGTATTTAAAATACAAAATTCACGATTATGAACTAATGTTGAAAACATGGGTAACATTAAATATACAGCTAATATTTAATTATACATTAGAAAATTCTTAAAGTGTATCCAAATTTATTAAATATAGTATTGAATACAGTGAATAAGTGAAATATGTGAATAAGTATTGATATTTCTAGATTGCTTTTGAAAATACTAGTGTAAAATTATTCAAATTCGTCTTTTCTTTAAAATTGATATTTATTTTTCTTAAATTAATGATACTTGTTAAGTTTTTGTTGTTAAAATTAAAATATACGTTTAATTCTTCTGTTAGAAATCTATATTTCCAAGTTGCAGTTCAAAAGACTATTGTAAAACTAATCAAATTCGCTTAAATTCATCTTTTCCCCTTAAAAAATAATATTTTTATTATTTTGTTTAATTAATTATACTGATTATGTCTTCCAAAATTCAAATTTTGGGATATTGCGGTAATTGTTATGAAATTGGAGTGCATAAAATGTCTCTTTTTTTCTCCCAGACTTCTAAATATACAAGATAGAGAGGTCATTGCTTTGTCCATTTCCCTACCTGTGGTAAAAAATTGGGGGAGATGGGGGTGAAAAGGCATGGTGAGGGACTTCCAAGGAATAAGTTTTGGTTTCAATATGACGTCACAAGAAGCAGGTGTTGTTTTCATATTTGTGTTTGCGTTGAATATTTACTGAAATGTGTTCGTTTATGCATTAAAATTCTACTTAGTTAGTATATAAAAGTATGATGAAATTTCCATTTAGAGTAAAAGTTAACCAAATTCGTTTAATTCGTCTTTTTTCGTTAAAAAATCATTAGTTTCCTTTGTTAATTGTTCAATTATCGAAATTCTTTGAGGTAACGACTGTTCAAAAAGTAAAAAATATGTTTAAATTTCTATTTTAAGTTGTGTATCCTGATTTTATATTTAAAAAAAAAATGAAGAAATCAGTTAAAAATTTAATATTTTCCGTTGTTTTGCTTAATAAATAATGTTCATGAAGGAAATGGTTGTCCAAAACTGGAATGCATGCTTAAATTTCTTTCTATCAAATTGATATTCTGAAGTTTGAGTTGAAAAAATCGTAAGAAATAAGTCTTTTTCTATAAAACTTGATATTTTCCATTGTTTTTTACTTAATTAACGATACTCATTAAGATTATAGCTGTTGAAAAACTAGAATGCATGTTTAACTTTCAACTTGTAAGTCGATACACTGATGTTGCAGTTGATAAAAATCGTAAGAAATCAGTCTTTTTCTATAAAACTTGATATTTTCCATTGTTTTTTACTTAATTAACGATACTCATAAGGGTTATAGCAGTTGAAAAACTAGGATGTACGTTTAACTTTCAACTTTTAAGTCGTTACATTGATCATATAGTTGATGAAAATCATAAGAAATCAGTCTTTTTCTATAAAACTTGATATTTTCTATTGTTTTTATTTAATTAATACTACTCATTAAGATGTCTATCAAGCAAAATTATAAATTTAATCTTCATCATATAGTATGATTCTGTGTTGAGATGTGATTGATAATATTTTGAATAGGGAAGGTCGTTCACCTCTCTGTTACAATAGAATGTTCCTTTTTTCCACTAGGGGGCGTTTGTGGAGGGAGATGCATGGAGGGGGCAGGAGGTACCGCAGGAGGGACGGTTTGCTGCGGCGGGGGCGGCGGGACGCGGAGGGATGCGGAGGGACGGCCCCTCTGCCCCTCCGGCTGAGCTTAAACTGTTATTTTCCTACTACTAATATATATTCACTGTTATTGGTGGAAGTTTATACCGCTGTAACTGAAACACTTGCACTCCCGCCATATTGTGAATGACAACCAGAATAACCTCATGTAAATATCAGCGAAAAGGATTATAATACCGCGACCAACTTTTAACAGTAAAAAATAAATAAATAAATAAAAAGGAAATTTTTACCCCCTTTGTAAGAGAAACTATGCATGAATAAAGGATAATTTAGATCCTAAATAAGGCAAAATTTTTCATTGAAATTTACTGGTTCAAGTTTACTCGACTTTAAACAGACATTGTTAAGCAAATATGGAAAAACAGCCACCATCTTGCGACTACACTTACTTTGCTCGCAAATGGTAGCCACTACGTTATAATTTTCTTCCATTCATGTAGTGTCCTTAACTAGTTGTACACTGTTAATCAAATTAAAAGATAATGAGAAAAACTATGCTCATTTAATTAATGTTGCAACTAATGCCCAATGTTGCAATTACTTATATTAATTAAATACTATAGAACTCATAAAATAAACTTTTTCAAAAAAATATCAACCGACTGAAAAAAAACGTGCTAAAAAGAAGTAAATAATTACTTAAAATTATCTAATGATGAATCGTTACCTAATAACCACACATTGGATAATATGTACCTGCATAAAAACAGGTTCAATTTAATATACAAAATTTAATATCCATCAAATATGGGTTTTCGAAAGAATATTATTTACAAGAAATGAATTTAAATATTTATGATTTATTAGGGGTGTTCAAATGAAAAGGTACAAACGTCGTAAAAACAAAACTGGTGGAAATTTAAATATGTCTTTTGGATACATAGTCAGACATCCAGAGGCGTGATTGGAATATCCGGCGTGGTTGTGCGCACACGGGCGTCCGCGCATGAAGGAGGGGACAAAACTGGAAGTTATGTGTTCCGTCCAATTGCCTCAGCAGTGGGTTGGCTTTCTAGCAAACCATGCCTTTCAAATTGCAAAATTCGACGGTTGAGGAGCAGCGAGGTGTTGTCGGATTTCACGCTATACCAGGCTTTAATAAGACATCTCGCTGGCGCACAATCTTTGAATTTTGCAATGGAACAGCCATGATGTCCTTACATGCACGGCTGTATCACTTGAACGAAACACATAACTTCCCACATCGCCTCCTCCTACATCGCGGACGACCACACGTGCGCATAACAACGCCCGATATTCCAATCGCGTCTCTCGATGTCTGACTACGTAATTCCAAAGCGAATTATTTAAGTTTCAACCGGTTTCGTTGTAACGACGTTTCGTATCTTTTCATTTGAACACCCCTGATAATTTATGAATATATACATATAAAATGTAATGAACTACTTTATGAAATCGATACCAAACAATTGCAATTATCATCAGCATTTTATTTCTGGTACTAGACACAATATATCCGCAATTTTTACTATACTTAAGATAGTTTGATACCGCTTTCAAAAAGTAATTCATTCCTTTTTATATGTATATATTCATAAATTAAATCATGAATATGGGAATTCATTTCTTGTAAAAAATATTCTCTCGAAAACCCATGTTTGGTGGATATTAAATTTTGTATATTGAATTTAACTGCTTTTTTGCTGGTACATGATATCCGATGCGTGGTTATTGGATAACGGTTCGTTCTTAAAAAATTAAAGAATTATTTAATTCTTTTTTAGCGTGTTTTTTGAAGTCGATTGATATTTTTTTCAATAAGTTGATTTTATTGTCTCTACTATTTGGTTATTCATACCATAATATATACACTGGTGTGCAAAAATTAAGGACGAGAAGGTTTTTCGAATGTAATATTGCCCAGAAGTTTTCCACATCAACCAAAATCATAACATAAGATCTTCAAGATGTGAAAATATGGGACAAGTGTTAAAAATCATCTAAACAAATAATCAAAAAGATACATAAGCACTTTATTGTAAAAGTCACTTGGAGCAAAAATGCAGAGAACACAGATGTGTCCTTCTTACAGGCACCTGGCAGGAAAAATTTAGTCTCTAATAGGGGATGTAATCACCCCGGACTGCGATGAAGGATTTACACCGTCTGTCCATTCTCAGGACGAGGTTGTCTAGGAGCTGTTGAAGCATCGAGCCTGATTCCTCTTGTAACTCTAATTTCAGCTCCGGAATCGTTGCCGGCCCCTGGTCACGTGATGCCAAGTGTATCTAGAGAAGGTTCCACATGTGTTCTATGCAATTTCGGAGATGTTGCAGGTCAATCCATGCGTTGAATATCTTCACTCTCTAAGAGTTCTTCGATAACCGCTGCACGATAACGGATAGCGTTGTCGTCCGTGAAGAGGAAGTCTGGACACACAGCACCTCTAAAAGACACATGTGAGGCAAGAGAATCTCGACGCAATAGCGGGCACCAGATACTGAAAATCTTTGGAAGAAATGGAGATTCATAGCTACCAAGCATGATACCACCCCAAACAAGAATTCCGGCACCCCCAAAACAGTAACTCTTGATGATTTTGGAGCGGGGGTTAGGCGTTCTCTGCTCTTTTCAGATGTTTAAATGTCCAGGATTGCTCGTCATAATAAATCGGATTCCATCCGTAAAGAGTATTCGAGCCTACTCCTATTGTGCCCATTTTTTGTGTTTCTGGCACCACAGAAACCGGCGTCTCCAATGAGCAGGCGTTAGTGGTACACGCCGTACTGGACATCGTGCATATAGACCACCTTTGGTAAAACGTGATATTCGACGTCCAATAATATGTTCAATCTGCCTTGCGATTTCTACAGCTGCCTGCCGCTTGTTTATTTTTACATGTAGGAAAACATAACGGTCGTATGCTATTGTAATTGCGCGTGGGCAATCTTTGCTGAATGCTCGGACAGTCGATACCCTTGTTTAAAATGCACTCCAGGAGCGTAAAACCATGTTGTGAGTGATAATGAACGCTTGTGCCATCATTGTCCTTTTCGACTTTCTTATAACTTCCAAATGATTCGAGCTCGCATAAAGTTATCCAGATGACATCTCCTGGATTGGCTCTTGTCTATATCACACAATAGTAGTAAAACAATGTCGTTGAAATCAATTTACACAATGCAATAGATTTCACCAAATTTCTGAACGAACACCGCCTCTGTGCTTTATCCCCCTTACTACATCCTCCTTTTACGTCATATGCCATATATTGGCATGTCCTACTGCATATGTTTAAGATCTATCTCCAGATTGGACTTTCATTTAGTTCGGTTGCCTTTTTCTGAATGCGGTAACTCGCACTTCGAAAAGTTATTACACTCATCAAATATTAAGGTCCATTTCGATTCCTACGAACATTGGAAGTGGATATCAAAAAACTGACAATCCATAAAGTAAAGTGTCATTTCACGTCAGTGCGCGGCAAGGTGCCTGTGCACTTATATAAGTGCACAGCAAAATGACTCTATATATCAATGCTTAATAAAATGCTTTTCTAATGAACTCCTCTTTCAGTCAGAAAAAACAAAAAGAAAGATTTTAGCAAAAATCGGGCTATGCTTCAACTGATAAACAGCAACAATCTAATTCCCATAAAGACATTAATGGTATCGGAAATGAGCGGTGATGATAGGACAAGGAATCCGAGACTGATAATCTATATCTGGCTGACTTTGTGCAAGAGTGACATTATTACGTCCAGACCTTTTTCTTGCTAAGCATTTGCTATAACAGAACTTGATGATAGTCTAATGAAAGAATTCGATTGTACGTGTGTAAGAAGTTAACAAGATTGGCGATGATGACAAGTTCAACAAGGTGCCTGGTGACTCGCTTTTGTACAGAATCGCTTCAACAAATCAAATACGGATCCCAATGTTTCGTCATTTTCATATCGAGGAATCCTATCTGAACAAAATATGAAATCATTCTGATATGTAATCCGGTAACCAAATCTTAAACTAAAGATAACGTCGCGATACATAGCAATGCATTTTATTGCACAGTAACATGTGGAGATACTTTTTTCCTCCCGAACAACATATATATTAGCGGATTTTAATATTTTCAACACCTATTTCCTATGTCGGTTGGTATCGATGGGGGTTTCGAATTGAGTGAATGTCAGAACTTGTCCAATTAAGATTCAGCACATCGGAAATTTATCGCATCCAACAAACTTTAAGGTACATATTGAATTCTACGAACAACAGATATGGGCGTCGAATAGCTGACAATCCATCAGTAAAGTACCTTTACACAATCAGAGCCAGTCAATGTGCTTCCAGGAGTCAAAGCACAACAAAGTAACTCCATATGTTCGTACGTATTAAAATACTCCTATTTCAGTCATAAAAAATAAAAAGGAATATGTTATAAAAGTTTTCCATGTTTCAATAAATAATCTGCAGCCATCTAATTCATCAGCAACGATACCGGAAATGATCACTGGTGCTTGTAGGTTGAGTTCGAATCTGATAACCTGAACTTTACTGCCTCTATATGAGAGTGCAATATTCGATGTTCAGATTGTTCTTTGACAAACGCGTTTTTTCAAACTACATAAAATCTAGTAATTTTCTATTCCAGAAATTGACGATGGTTGCTTGAACGAGTTCGATTATATGAGTGCAACAAGTTAACTAGCTTCATTTAAATAGCAAGCTTATCAGATTGTTTCGTCAGTATCTTTTGTCTAAATTCGGCTCAACCAATCACAAGTCCTCGTATATTGTCACTTTCATATCGAGGAATTCTATCAGAAGAAAATCTGAAATTATTCCTATATCTATTACAATAACTGAATTTGAATCTGAATCTAAAGAGAGTGTCTAATAATAGCTTTTTCTTAGATACGTCTCAACCAATCAAATATTTCTGTATGACGCCATTTACTTATCGCGGAACCTAACCTGAAGAAAATCTGAAATCATTCTGATATCTAACCAGATACGAAGCTTAATCTAAAGACAGTGTTGCTACTTATAGCAATGTCAGTACTATGTACTGACATATGACTGCACTTTGTGGCTTCAGCACAACAGGCATCGTCTTACACTGGCACTTGCGCGCTGATACACGAGGAAACTTTAAAGAATGATTTTCAGATTACCGACACCTACATCCGATATCGGTCATTATTGATGTGGGTCTACCGGTTTGGTGGATATGACAATTGGCCGGGATCGAGGTAGATTTTGCGCTGTTAGCGAAACCACATTGACAAATCAGAATCCTGTATTTTTGCGAAAATTTGCTGCTTTAAATAAATTTTCTTATTATTAATGAATTTCGTTTCGCTAATAGTCAAAATCTATGTGAATCCCGGATCTTGCCCAGTCAGGATTTCTGTCTTTGAAAAGATCATGTATCTGTGTAAGAGAAACACAACAGTATGAAAAATGAACCTTTTAATTGGTTGACTGCTTCAAAAAGAATTTGAGTTTTAAAGTATTTATTTCTAAAAATTTTCTAATTTTAAGATTTTGATGAAGTTGGGAGGAGAACACACGGGTGTCTAAGGCTTTCAAATAAAAAAGAATTGTCAAAGTCGGTCCATATTTACGAAAGTTATGCGTGAACAAAAAATACGTACAGAACAAATTGATAACCTTCCTTTTTTTTAAATCGGTAAAAAAATTGCACTTCCGCGCATATGTTAGCTTAAGAGATATGCAAAATACATGATTGACAATGTCTGCGCAATGCAAGCACTTTGGAAATTTGTCTATAATATTGTTTAAATGACTATGGTAGCTGAGGGTGACAGTATTTATTAGTTTCAGCTGAAAGGTATAATTTAAATTAAGGTAAAAAAATGACGAATAATTGGTAGAATCGAGGAAGTTCAAGCACAAATGTAGGCCACCGAAGATTCAAATATCATTCAAAATGTCATATCAAGAGTTTCAAGCTGCTCTTTAAGCACTGGATCCGTTGACAGACAACCTAATCAAGGGAGACGTCAAGGGAGACGTCAAGAGAGACGTCAAGGGAGACGTCAAGGGAGCAACAGTTGCATTTAAACATCGTTTTCTCTCATTGTGGCTCGAAGAATCCGCGAAGCGACTATAAGATATTTGATTTTAGACATTCAGATTGCACTAGAAACTAGAATTAGCCTTTCTACTGCTGCACGAAGACTTAACAAGAGTGGACTGTATGCGACTGTATGTCCTACTTATTATAGCTTCCAAAGACGTCGGTTTAAACTGTTGCCGTCGTCATGTTCAATGAAGCCAAGAAGACTGGGCACAAGTATTGTTTACTGACGAGTCGAGATACAATCTGAAAGCTGATTCTAGATGTGTTTTGATCGTGAAAGAGGAATGAACTAAGTCTTGCTTTCCTTTTCCCGTGAAATACCCCGTCCGAGCCCATTCTTCTTGGCTTCATTGAACATGATGACGACAACAGTTTAGATGCACCCCTTTAGAAGCTGGAGTGAGTAGAACACAAATTTCTTCACATACAACCTACCTTTGTTAAATCTTCGTGGAGCTGTAATACGGTTATTTCGGTTTCCTGTAACAGCCTGGAAGTTTAAAACCAATGTAGTAGCTTCGTTCTTTTGTAGCAGTTGCAGCTTTTCGTTGTAGTAGCTTAGTTCTCTTGTAGTAGCTTCGTGGTTTCATCGAGCCACAATGAGAGGAAACGTTCTTCAGATGCAGTTGTTGCTCTTCATTTCACTTGGCCAGGTTGTCTGTCAACTGATCCAGTATTTAAAAAGCGGTACTAAGTTCTAGATGTGACACTTAGAAGAATATACAAATCTTGAGTGACTTCCATTTGTGTTTGACCTTCCTCAATTCTACCAATTATTCGCCGCTTTTAACATTCACTTAAATGAATACTGATTACCCTCAGACACCACATTCACTTTAAACAACCCTACAGACCATATTTTCAGCATATGTCCATTGCGCATCACATCGCCAAGTACATAATTTGCATATTTCCGAAATTAACTGAAACGCGGAAGTGCAATTTTGTGTTCAATAATGTTTAATTAACATAAATAATTACAACATTGGACACTGATTGCAACATCAACTTAGTGAGCACAATTTCTCTCATTATCCTTTAAGTTTGATGATCAATGTAAATTAGTTATAAGCATATATTTGTCACATGCGGCATATTTGTTAGATATGTTTAAAATATTCATATTTATCACATATTTCTCATTGTTTATAATATAGTTTCTTGCAAAATAACAAATATTTCAATTTATGTAACGTAAAAACAAAATTACCTAAATCTGACATTTCCAGAATCTTGAGGGGCAACCCATACAAGAGTTGCGGATTTTTTATCTCTGTTATTGCTGTGTGACATGCTTGCACATTCGCCTATTTTCTTCAAGCCTTGTCCTTCTAAAAATTCTCCAATAGTTGCGTTTGTTCGGGGATCATAAGCTTGCACCATCATTCCTTTAAAAGGGGTTCCCACTGGAGCTTGCACATATACTAGAAACATAAAAAACAGAATTTAGTGTATGAATTGTATAATTAATAAAATATTATAATCACATCAATTGTTATGTGTATGTTTGATTCATCAATTTCCCCTACTTTTTGAAAATATTTCAATTTAATTTATTTTTCAATTTTATTTTAACCTTACATATAATTTTAACAATATGTAAAACACTTAATTTTAACTGAGAAATTTCAATAACTAAAGAAATTTTTTTGAAATAAAGTGGGTTTTTTTATTAACTTGTTCATGACATTATGTATATATTTCTGGTATAAGTGATTACAGGACATATAAAAAATTATTTTAAAATTATTTTAATAACAAACCAACAAGTTTCGTAAATTTCCCAATGCTGACATTTCCAAGCTCTGCAAATAATAAGTAATTAAACTATTTTCTCATAATATCCAAATTTAAAACTGATAAACGTGTATAAAAAGATAGCATTGGGAGTCATTTAATGACAATGTTCTTTAAAAGCAATAGTCTTTCAAAAACATGATTTAACTTGTAATATTTATTTTTTATTTAACATACTTAGCATCTCACGTCAAATGCCAAGTAATTGAAAAGTGGCCGATTCATTGCATACTTTCTTATTATGCCTGCAGATTTTTATTTAATTACAGATAATATACCGGAAATAAAATCTTGACAGATAAATATTTTACCTTAATATCTTTTAAAGCAATTCTTCAAAAGTTCTGCGTTATTAAGTCTAGATATATCTGCAGTTTTTACTGTAATTCACATTTGCTACAAGTGTTTTTCCCCTCTTTTTAATCGTTCTCTTTGGAGTTTTATTGATCAATCTTGCAGCATTTAGTTGTTACTTACATTGACAAAACATGGCACTCAATTTCTAAATGCATGAATATTGGAAAATCACAAAAGAGTAATCCCAATGTATTTGGACGTTTTTTGTGATTTTATTGTAAAAAATCGGCGAATAAAGGAGGAGTCTTATTTTTTATTAATGCAAATGTACACTTCTACAATTTATGCATTTAAAATATCTTTCAAAAAATAAAAATTCATTATTACAATTAATATGAATCTGCGGATCATGCAAAGCACTCTGTGGTATAAGAGTTATTATATATATGTTGCTATCAATTTGATTAATTGGTTACTATTAATAATTAAACAAATCTTATCCAATTAAGCTGGTTGATATGATTAATTTATGAGAATTTATCAATTTAACCGGTTATTATTAACAACTCTCAACCACATTTGTCAATTTAATAAATTCCATCTCATCTAGCTTGCATTTTTCATTACAAATGCTTGTATTTAGTCCGTGTCAACGTCTTACTATTGTGCAAATGTATAACATCAAATGTGGTAGCACAAGTTTGGTTTAGTTTGATGGTAACAACTTTACTATATTAGTTGATTGTTTATTTTAGATGCATGAGGTCGTAACTTTCATGATGCTTACTGGTATTTATTTTTCGCCAATTTCAATTGTTTTACTTGTCAATTAGTACCAATATGATGGTATTTTTGTTACGATTTCGAAATTGATTCAGTTAAGAACATTTAAAATAAAACTAGCCGAGGAAGTTGAAGATTCCAATACCAAGAAATTCTAACTTAAGTTTAAGGTGTTTAAGGATTTCAATACTAAAGGTGTAAAGATGAATGTAACTCAAGTTGCTACAAATGTAAAAATGCCGTACCCTTTGTAACTCCAAATGTCAAAATGAAAATTTGTTGGAAATGTAATAATATTTTATATCTACGGTAATTTTTCCACAACTGAATGCTTTTTATAAAAAAATAATATTGTATTTGGAACCCACAGTTCATCTTTCTTGCTGAAAAGATGTATTTTCTTCGACTCTTCGATGGCCCTCTAATTTGGCCTTCTGGGCGTACGAGGTACATATGAACCACCTCTTTTCTCCTCTTTTTTATTTTATTACATTGGTGTAAGAATTGTCTTTTCCGGCTACAACTCCTCTAAATATATTTCCTATATGTTAAAATTAATTTAATAGAAGTTCAAATTTAAAACTTCCTTCTTGCATAACTGTTTTCTTAATATTCATTGCTAAACGCATGCATTTTAAAACTGAATTATCATATAGAACCGAAAGTAAGACATCTGCCGAATATAGGTCCTCTCTCATCTGGATATTTTTTCCCCTTTTTGAAAAAACACCATTTATAAACGCACCCCATCAAAGTTTATTTTATGACATTTTTAATCTGTTAGTTGTGTCAAAAAATTCCTTAAGGTTTTGCTTTTATATATCTTAAATGAGTATGTCTTATGCAATTTGCTTTTATTATCCTAATCTCTTTATATATAATTGTATCAGAATGGTTATACATAGTCATGCATGCTACCAGATCTCTGAAAGGAATGTTCCTTATGAAGGATACTATTAATGTTTTCAACAATTTTAATGAACTGTGACTTAACAGATGACTTATATGAAGTTTAAGTTTTACTTTTTTATTTCTACTTCTTTTATATGTAATTTAATTATTTTAGAGAAATTTGTTTCCTTAACTTATTACTTTTATTAATGCATACTAATTTTCTATGGGAGAAAACTTTAAATTAAAAAAAAAATGTTGTTATAAAAAATGTAAAGATGAAGTTGTTATTAATATTAACCGGTTATTTTTAATAATTTACAAATTTATCAAACTAACCGTAACATACGTATTATTAATATATTAATATAAAAATATATCATCGCATATTTAAAACGGAACAAACATAAATATTTAAATGAGTCCGAAATATCATTTTCTGAATCTACTGGCAATTTTAAAAACTAAGATTTTAAGACAAATGTTTTTTCTGCATATAAAATTGTAAAAAAAAAAAAAAAAAAGAAAAAAATTAGTTTTTTTAAGCGTCATGTACTCATGCAAAAAGTATATAAAGTGCAAGAATATCTGAAAGCAAGAATGCATATAATAATTTCTTATATGAGAGAGAGTAAATACACTGGAGATTTTACATATCATGGATGTTAAAAATGACAAACCGTCGTTTAACAAAATTTAAGATTTACTAGATAAGCAAGAATAGGTTCCTTAAGATTATATTCCAGACGGTTTTTGTGACATTAAAAAATTTGTGGTGTGGACAATTTAAATTGCACACTATAATGTATGCTTTTTAGTTGAGAATTTAATTTTAAAAAACTAAATAAACCTAAAAGAAAGTCTAAAAGTGTTAGTGTTTAGGTATAAAAATGGACGTAAATGCTTTTAAAGAAACGTTGAAATTTTATATTTGTTGGTTTAGTAAGGACAATTTCGGGGCAAATTTATGTAAGACACTATTTCATCGTGTCAAAAGCATGCATTTTTTTTCTAATTGATTGTTACCATGTCTTCACGTGTGAAAAGCTTTTGCCATAAATTAGAGGTCAATATTTAGGAAAAGCATGTTAATCAGACAATTAATGATTATTTGTCAGATATTTGGTAAAAAATGACGAAGTTTTAATTTTAGTAATCAGCAAAAAGTATAATGTAATAAATCAAGAGGAATATGAAAAAAAATTTGCTATATGAGATTAGACAAAAGTTCAACTGCTGTTTTAAAGAAGGGATTTAAAATGATAAAGTTCTGTAACAAATATTTGTACAATTTATACAATGGGCAATAGAAACATTTTAATTCTAAATTAGAATATATATATATTATATAATATTATATTCTAAATTAGATTTTGCGTGAAGCGATAGAAATGAATGCGTAATCAGAGTGGTTATTGGAAAGGGAAAAACACAGTAAAAAAGGGAAACTACCAGTATTTTCTTATAGAAAATACTCAGAATAATATAAAGGGATTAAAGAAGGGAAATTTCTCTTTAAAAAAATACCGGTATTTACATCTTTTTGTACTGTGTTTTTTCTGTTAATTCATCACCCTGTTTCAAAAATTTGCTTTTTAAGTTTAATTTAAAAATTGCATTAAAAATATTTCAATTGAATGTTTAAATATAAACATAATAAATATCTGCTGACACAAATTGAAATGATAAAGGACGTTTAAATTACAAGCCTTTGAACAATGCTAAATTAAATAATACACTTTGATTCAAATAAACAGGAATTGTCCCTTGGAGGAATGGTAGTTACAACTGTATGATTACTATACTTTAATTCAACTTTAAAGATTAAAGCACACAAAATATTAAAATAATATTTTAATATTACTTGATATATACACATATTAACACATTCGCTGAAACTATATTTTTTTATAATGAAAAAAAATGGATAAAAATTTTGCAACGCCACAGTCATAAGACAGAATATATGGATTCCCATAAGAGATAAAAGCATATTTCAAGTTGAAGGACAGTAATAAGTTCTAAAAAACCTGTAAAAATTAAAAATTTGCCTGCATAGTGTTCCAAAAGTCTTCGTACTGCGTAAGCATACTAATGACATACTTGCGAAATAATAGTAAAGCTGTTACATAAAAACTGCTTGGCAAAACTTTCATTAGATTGTAATACTAAAAAGCGGATTGCGAAAGAACTGATTATACTTTTTATATAGCGTTCCTCTCTTCTATATTTCATAATGTCACATTAAATAAATTTGTTCTATGTAGGAATGAAGGCCATTCATAGATTTATCTCAAGTTGTAAACCATGGAATTTTATTCTTTAATCCTTTCGTGAATGTTGGCCGCCAAGAATCCATACAGAATTTAGATATTGAGATATATAAACTGCATTCATACTATACTTGGATGCTACAAAACTGTAAAATCACATATATAATATAAACGTAATACTGATAGCAAATAAAAGTAGCCGAACTGGTGACAAACTAATGGTTAAAACTTCCTTTAAAATATCGTCACATAATTTAAAACTTCGGATCACTTTACGAATTACACTTGAAACGATTTTTCAATAAATGAATACTTCCTGGTTCATACGATTTTTAGACACAGTGATATTTCAATACGCCGTGTCTTTAAAAGTGACTGATTTCATTGTTTACATTTTGTACTGTTTCATTTTCTTGTTGTAGTATCTAACAATGCAACGAAAAAGATTCCAATTATTAGTGAAGACACTTGGCAACCTCCACAATATTACTTGAAGTCATATTGCAGATGCTATCTAAGCTTTCTTCATACCGTAAAATTTTATTTACAAAATGAAGTCAAATAAATCATAAGGGAAAGCAAGTCACAATTTATTTATAAAAAATTCTGGCAAGAAATTGAGATATGTTAGTTGCGGCTTATGGGCAGGAAATTACGATAAATTAATAAAAAATTACGAGAATCCTAAAAATTCAAAAAGATTGTGGCTACGATATTGTGTCTAATGATATTATGGCTTATATAATATTGTGGCTAAAGTGGTGGCTATGAAAAATTTCATTTTTCATAGCCACCACTTCCATAGAAAAATATTAGATGTTTGCCTCACCTATGAAAAAATCAAATATTTTCAAAATCGATGATAAACGGCACACAATCACAAAGCATTAAATTTCTATCGGAGTTAATCTTCCTTAAACAGTTACTAAATTATTTATTCATACGCTTCAAGTGTTGGATAGATACACAATGTCTAATAACATGCTTTAAAATATAAATACACATTCTTATGTCTTTATTTTCTTAGGCATTCATTAATAAAGACTTCTTTCTTCGAAAAAAAAATCAAATATTAATAATAGATTACGGGAAAGTCATACAAAAATTTAAGATTGAAAGAAGCAAAATATCTAAAATTTAGATAAAGCAGATTCCTAGCAAAATCCCGTGTAATCCTCTAGTAAATTTTTTTTCAAATAAAAATAATCTGCCGTTCATTATTTTAAAATCAATTTTGAATTTTGTAGACGAAAGCATTGTAATACTGATCCCTGTTTCCTTATCAGCCAGTAATGTCCAAAGTAGTGTTTTTAACCATTCTGGATATAGATATTTTCAGTAACATGTCTTTTAAATTGTCTGAAATGATCGTTAATTTGATGTTACTTGTCTAAGAACATAGAATTGTACTTGAAAAGTAAAAAAAAAAAAAAATACTCTTATGGTAATATATGAGCAATGTGATTCTTTCAATGGTTCAAATCAAAAAACTATCATGGAATTACCGAAGAATTTTATATTATAATAATAGAATTTTATACCCCGATAAGTTACGTCAAAGATTCAGATTTAGAAACGCGGATTCAATATTTTGTTGATCTTAGACACGTAGTTCAAATCATGCTTCATTCTTATAAGACTTCTTTCCCGCACTTTAACATTTTCATGTAGCAAGCTTTCATTTCTATACCCGGGAACTTCAATTTTCTAATTACAAACGTTTATTTATAGATTTATCCCTATTTTGTACAAATTGAAAAAAATCTTAGAATGCATCTGCTCCATTCGAAAAAAATATCTCCTTAGATTAGGATTCAAACTTTGATATTGATTTTGGCATGTTCTTTTCTGAAATTAGTACCTTAAACATGTCTTTAATTTTATATATTACTTGCACCAGCTTATCGCAAATGTGACATAAATATACTATTTTACATAAAACATTTACTTTAAGTATCAGGTATTCTTAATTTTATTAAATTCGAAAAATATTGAAAACAACATTACCAATTACTTGATCTCCAGGTCGATAAGCATCTGTAGATTGTACAAATGAATACGGGGATGTATGTGCAGGTTGTGGTCTGTTATTACCATGTTTGGGCATCATGGCATCACAAGCTTTACTTGGGGCGCCTGTTGGCCATCCGGCAATCAGGGGTATAATAAAGAGCACAGCAAGTACAACTTTTCTCATTATTATGACTTTGAAACTGAAATAACACATGTATTAAAAACAATGCATTTAATTTTGCATAAGTTTATCTTATTATACCTTTAGTAGTAGATTATACAATAATAAACATATTATCCAAATATGAAAATACATAAATTATATGTATAAATATAACTAGTTAATTTTTTTAATAATAAGACAAAAACATTGAAGGATATTTTCAAAAGATCACAATAAATTTTATATTCGTGAATAAAAATCAATTATACTTCAAAATGTGTTATTTAATTAAGAAGATGTAAGTTTTTCTTCTAAAGGCATCAGAAAAAGATTTATTGAACTGCATGCAGTAAATCTTTCCTATTATAAAAAAAATAAATGCAAAAATAAAACAAAATAAAGGTTTCTCCAATTTATTTTATTTTTTAAATTGATATTATTTTCACTCAAACTTTTTATCATTGTAAAAACTAAAATACCGCTGATCATGCAAAAACTGTACAGTAATAAAGAGTTAATTTTTAATTAAATAAATTAATTTGGATTTTTACCCAAGGATAAATATTGTGTTCAGTTTTGGTTTAAAAATAGCTATTAGAAGTGAAATCATCAAATGTATCATATTCTTTATGTAGAAAGAAAAATTTCTCATCAAAAATATGTTTCCATGATGAATTAAATGTTTAACTAATGGATAAGTATAATTTCATCGCAAATAGCATTTCGTTTGATATTTCTTTCAAAGCAACTTATCCTTTAATTAATAAATCCTAATTATTAATTTAAAATTATTAAATTAGTACATCTATGGGGACACCAAAAAATTTGATTTTAGAATAATTATAAAAGGAAGTTATTTATTTTAATCAACTTGAAAATGTTTAAATAAATTTTTAAAATAATCCACATTCCAGTTTTTTTTTTTTTTTAATCCCGAAATTAACAAATTTAGCGGAGATTTAAAATACAATTTTAAATTTATAAAAGCGAAAAAATCGTTTAAACGAAACGTATAATGCTTGATCATTAATAAAATGCAATAGGTTTTAAAATAGAAAGAAACCTGAATTCCAAAAAATACCATGAATGTCAGTGATTATTTATCACAGCATAATGAACCATTAAATTGGCAAAATATACGAAATTTCTTTTAATTAAATCTATCGAAATATGAAATTTTCAACTTCTCATACCGGGGTTCGGACAAAGAAACTCCTACTTACTAGCGAGATGTTTTATATCTAAGCTATGATGTCTACACGAAAAACGTTGAAATTAAGGCTCGTTTCCAAAATTTAAATCGCAAAAATGAGCGTATGGCATTGAAAAAATTAATTTAATTGAAATAATAGATTTTCTCAAAATTTTATGATTTGTCGTGTGACTCTAGGTATTGAGTTGTATATACACAAAATTTGAAGTTTCTGAACTGAACAGTTTTGTGTACTGACTTTGTGACGGACGAACAAACAGAAGACAGAGACGAATAAGGTTTCGACACATGAACGAAACGCTAAAAAGGAAAAAATGCCTTTTTTAAATGGTTAATTGGATAAAGAGAGAAACAACATAGCAATTAATACGTCATCACTGGTGATAAAGTCGCGTCAAGGTCACGTCATCAAAGATGAACTGATCATCTTTGACCTCGTGCCCTTACAGACACGACAGGCCCTTTCAGCTTCAGCTGATGACGAGCAGTATTGTTCCAGCTCGAAACGCGTCCTGCTTTGTTTTTTTATTTTATGGTGATTTTTACAAAGTCTATTATTATAATCATTATCAACAGTGCTTTTATATTTCTGCTACGTTAGGTACCTCCTGCACTCCTCGACACTTTTTTTAAATGCCTGCAAATAGAAATTTGTGTGTAACGGGAAAATGGGTTTTTCTAAAAAACTATGTGACCAATGGTAAATGCTATCATTTCTGCAAGGCTTAAATTAACGTCTACTTTTTCCGTTTTTTCATAATTTTATTTTCACTATATTAAAAAATAGATGATGAGGGGGAAACATATTTTTGCACTACATTTTCGACGATATTTTGAAAAATAAAATACTTATAATAAAAAAAAAATAAGTTTTACTTTACGAATGATTCCACATGACATACTGTCACCGCAAATAATCTTGACAATTGCGATTTTAGACGTTTTGTGAAATATCTAAAAATATACGTGAGTAATAACTCCGAAACTCCAGATATATAAACAAAATAGTACAAGTCATACATTTCTGTAAAGATTTTTTTCTGAAATTCCATAGGGGACCGTCAACAAATTGAAAAATAACGAAGATGTTTTGGATAACCCTGTCGAAACTAATGTAGCAAAAGCTTACAAACTGCAGATTGTGATTAAGTGGCTGAAGGTAATAAACTGTGTTCATTTTTATGCGAATGGCATATATACCCATAGAGAAATTAAGGGTTTTATAAAAACTGTCCCAAATTTTCCCAAGTTTTTTGTTTAGAATTTATAGAGTTCTTAATAAAAAACAATGTTCTTTCTAGAAAATATAAGAAACAACATTCTACATAATACCCTGTAATTAAAATTTAAAAAATATTAATAACTGTATGAGAAATGAGCAGGATTACTAAATAAATTTTCCCTGCGCATGCGTCAACTCTATAAAAATTTCATTTGCATATTGTGTTAGCTAAATGTATTGAGCAACTTTTGTTAAAGTTTCAAAATCATAGCTTGAAAATTCTGAAAATTACCATCGGAAGAATAAGATCAAAATCCGATATTCCCAAAATGAAACAAAAAAAAAATGAGGGGTTGTATCCATATTCCATTGATTAGTGTCTACACAATATTGCATGTACTACTAAAATATTTGGATACAGCTCCTCATTTTTTCATTTAGACACTTAAAAATGTGGAAAATTAGGTACTAATTTAAATATATTGCAGTTAGAAAGATGAAATGGCTTTGGAATTTTTCTGGAAATCAAAACTATAGAATTTCTTATGTTTGAATACAGAACTTTGAATATTGTTCATGAATGCATTATGAAGACATTTTGATAAATAACTGTGAGAGAATTGAAATTAATGAAAAACATTCAATATTGTATATATTTTTTACAATATTTCAAAACATGTTTGTTTTTAAAATGACAAAAATTGTAATTGAACTCCACATTTATTCTATATTTTATATGACTTTTTTTATATTAAGTATTTTAAACATATGCGAATAATTCAGTCCTAAATCAAAGCAAGCGAGTAGTCAATAAAAGGAAAATAAAAACATAGGCTATTCTAAAGAGAATTACCAAACAGTTATCAAGATAGAACGAAAAGAAAGGGATAACTGGAGAAGAAAACTTTTTATCAAATTGTCTTTACTAATCCTATGCACGTTTTGGATGAATGACACGATGAATAACAATCAAGAAAAATTTTCATTCACGCATTTATATGCATTTTGCATGTTCTCATTTATAAGTAGAATGACTGGTTTGAAATCTTTATCGGACTATAAATGGAACCCATCATTTATCAAAATTAGTTATCTATTTTTTACAGTTTGTTTACATCAAAACTTCATTTAAAAACCGAAATAGAAATTCTTAAAGGCAACATTACATAAATGATATATACATTTCTTTTATAAGAAATTTAAATAAACCTTTCTCTATCGGTTGGAAAAATAGAATTATTTTTTTTCCTTTTAAGGAATGGTTGGTCAAAGAAAGACGAAAAAAAAATTTGAACACAGCGTATATTTTTATCTCCAAGCTGTCATTGGAAAAAAAAGGAAATGGCTATTCTACTGGAAATTGTGTATTTTTAGGGTTTCTTTCATCTAACGAAACCCTATTCATCCCACACCTCTGTCTATCTGTTCAACACAGCGTTTGTTCTCAAACACAGTATAAGTTTTAGTCATGGAATTTTGCATAGCTCATTACATGAGAAATCATAAAATTTTGAAAAAGTCTTATATTATTTTAATTAGATTAATTAATGTAGTTACATCCGATCATTTTTTACGACTTAGATTTTAAAATAGAGCTTTAATTGTCTTTTTCACGCAGCCAAGATAGCTAGCTCTGTAGTAGCGCATTTTCCTGCTAGTGGAAAGGCTTCCGATTCTATGTTTAACATCGGAGTTTGAAAAATTTTTCCCCGAATAAATTTCCTTATATGATAAATTCTATTTTACAGAGCATGTTTTTTCTTTTTTTTTGAATTTAAGACCAAAAAATTTAAAATATTTTATCAATTACTTTTTTAAGTTAAAAAAAAACTTTAGTGAAATTTCGAAATATTTTAAATTGACTAGATTTCATTGTCCGATGGATTTAATTAAAATATCTTTAATATATATATATATATATATATTTTTTTTTTTGCCATTTTAAGGGTTTTTTCTTTTCTTTTCTTTTTTTACGCTAAAACTAAACCATTTTGCTATACAAAACTGTATTATATATGCAAACATATGTTATATTTATCGGAAAAGAAGCCCTTGAACATTTTTAATTTCATTAAAAAAATATCATACATTTGCAAGAATTTAAAATTAAATTTATTCGCAAACTCTAAAATTTTCAATGTTAAACCTAAATTTTTGCGTCTTATTTGAATTTTTTTGTAAATTATGTTTAGGAATACCATACGAAAAATTATTCGATCAAGTTTTTTTTTAATTATGAAGATTTAAATATTGGAACTTCTAAATTCATTTATAATCGTTGTAAAATCAATTACAATGCGGTTAGTTTTTTAAGCATAGCTCAAAAAAAAAAAAAAAAAAAAAAAAAAAAACTTAGTTGAGTGAAATGTAATTTTGAATTTCCATATTTTAAGCTTCTAGAAATCTATTACAGTTAAATAATTTATCTTTTTAAATACTTTTTTCAAAATCTGATTGTTTCAATTGTTGTCTCGAAACTGGTGTATTTTCAAAATAAGTTTTAAAATAAATTTAAGAATATGAATTTAGTCGTATATATGTTTTTGCAAAAATTTATTTCTAGACGATGGAAATATGTGAATCTAGAATTACAATTCATTCCGTGAAATAGATTTTGAGTTATATTTAAAAGGCTTCCCACATTGAAATCCGCTTTTCAATGATTAAGAATGAATTTAACATATATGTGAGGAGTTCCAAGTTTAAATCTTCATAATTCCGACGCCACTTGACAGAAGAAGTTCCCGTTTGGAATCCTAAAATAAAATTTATTGTAAAATTCAAATATTCAGTCCGATTTAGGTGTTCGAAATGAAAATTCAAGATTTTGATACAATTTTTATGTGAAGGCATCCCTCAAATTATTTTTTAAGTATAAATCGAAAAAAGACTAAAATTTCAGTCGAATAGTTAATTTCGGTTTTTCTAGAGTAATTTCATGTCTAAAATTTATGGAATGTTGTCGTTTTTCGTTTGGGAGGCAGCGCAAGCATTGATACATATTAAACAATTTACTCTAAGTTTTCTCTTTTGGCAAGAAAGATCATCCGTAGGTAGTGTTGCCAAATCTCCTACATAAATGAATTCTACAAATGCTGTACAAACCGCTAATTTCATATTGTTTATTTCGCAATATTTAACCGTAGCTAATTCTGTCATTAGATAAAGCGAAGAAAATTACTTTAAAACATAGGTGTCCGGAGGATTTGGAGCCCCGATTAACGCGAGACATCTCGTCTCCTGAGATTCTATCTGTGTTTTTGAAAAAAAAATGGCTGACCGATATAGATAGGTTTTATTTATTTCTATGAAGGCATTTTTTGCATCAAAATGATGTTATATATAATTTACATATGGTATAACGATTATGTTATGACATTATTTTAATTCAGAAATGCCTGCATAGATACAAATAGAACATTTCTATATCGATAAGTAAACTTTTTCACAATCACAGATAGAACCTTATTATTCTCAGGTGACGATCTGGCAACAGTATTTGTGGTGGAATTTTAAATTTTACTTTCAAATGTAATCATATGTATATGAGGGAACTAAATTAAATATTTGTATACCTTGAAATTTTGTATTAGAAAATGGACAATATTTATGAGTAGTATGTCAATTTCTGTTTGTTGTAGATGTAAAAAAGTACCTTTTAGTCAATATTTACTTTAGTTTTACATTCTAAATATTTTAATTATTTATATTTATTATTCTATGTATTAGCAAATATTTACTTTAGAACGCTTTTTATTCTACACGCAAGGACCAGTTTAAAAATTTAAATAAGTACATTTTTAAAACCTTCCACTATTGTAAAATATTATATAAGTTTCATGTGCTAAGTTTAACAACTTTAATAAATTAGATTAGAGCGAAATTTAAAGTTTTAGAAATGTTTTCAAACTAAAAATTTCTTTTTAAAATAATGGGTAAAAATTACTCAACCGTGAAACTTAAAAAAGAAAACCTTCTAGTGGAAGATTAAAGAAGACTAGGATATCAATCAAATCGAAACTAAAACCCACTTTGACCCCAAAACCTATTTATTTCATCTAATTTAAAATATTTAAAATTAATTTTGGCTTTATATACTGATGGGAAATAATAAATAATGAAGAAAAATATATAAACACGCTTTGATTTTTAGAAATGCACATTCAAGTTAAAAAAGGATTTATTAAGAGATGTAACCCTTCTCCTTTCCAAATATGTACTTTCATTGATATTTTATGATATTTTATGAATCAATAAATTCATTCTATAAAAGAGATACACCCAACAACAAAAACATCTTTATGTTCTTCAGGTACATTATCAAGTTTTACATATTCATGTCGTTTTAAAAATTGCGGCAAAGTAGGTTTGAATTTGGTTTCTTCTGCGGAAACGTTTATTCTCCTATATTGATTTCAGCATACCTTTTAAATAAAATGCGCAACGATTTTTCTCAAATTAAAAGACATTATTAAAGAAAAATTCAAGTGACTATCTAATTTTCCAGATCGAAAAAAAGGCAAAAATGTTATCAGACTATATGTTAAATAAGTATTTGTAGTTTTCGAAATGTGTATATTAAATGTTTTATCAACGATGAAATTAATTAACACATCTTGCGTACATTATAGAATAACCTTATATAAAAAATAAAAATAAAAAAAATATTCCAGTAAACTATTTCATTATTTAAATTTAAATACAGCATAAATTTCACATTCAATCATACACTATCTACCAAAAAGTATTTGTACACTTTCAGTTTTTGACATTTTGTCAAATATTTAAAAATATACTGGTCGGATTCTTCTGGAACTTCAGAAATATAAAGATTATGTTTCACTTTATATTTATTTACATTCATTTCTTAAGCGGGTAATTAGGGGGCCGGCAAAAAACAAAGAATAATAGAAATATTTGGGATCGCCCTGTACATGAAAATGCACGAAACGACTTATCGCTTTAGAATACAAATATATGAATACAGTAGAATATGTACACTAATTTTTGTGAGAATAGCATGTATATTCATGGCGATAGAGCGATTTTTTTAAAAAATTCAAAAAATTCTGGTATGTTTTTTGTTTATATCATGCTGGGTTTTTGACCAAATTTAACGCAAATTTCAGAAAAATTGGCAAAATGCAGTAGAAAAAATGTAGCGCAATTGGAATATAAATATAGTAAATATTTTATGAAATATGAGTAGTTGTATAAAATAATTTTTATCTGCGCATGCGCGAACTAGAAAAACATTTTTTTTACATCATTTAATAGTCAATTCTATGGAGTGACTTATAAAAAAAATCCAATCAAATATAGTGAAAATTCAAAAAGATATCATTATTTTAGTGAGATGTTTTTACTCTGCTCTCTAAAAACGGCTGAATCTTAAGGGATTCTCCACAAATTGACATTTTTTAATAACTGACTTTAAAAAAAAACTAGTATTGAATTAATACAATATCTAATACAATATTGCTGCTAATAAGTACTTGACAATTGTGATAGAAAAGAAAAAGAGCTTTATTCGCATTCAGGGCCAAAACTAAGAGAGGGTTGGGGGGGGAAGGGCATGTGCTCCGGGCGCTAGGATGAAAGTGTTCCAAATGTATCTTTCGTTTGGCGATATTTTTCATGGCTATGTTTAGCATAATATTGTTAAAATTATTATATCTGGGCTATGCTAAAGCATAAAAAAATCAAATGATGATGGCTTAAGGTCCCTGCCCCTACCCGCGAAGATGCTCACGAGCTAATGCTATTCCTATGGGGATGCATTTTTCTAACTCTTTTGCATTTGAACATTTTTAAATATGTTTTGCATTGGATAGCGGAAGTCCTTTTCAAGATCGCTCCGTGATTACTTTTTCAATTTTGGCGTAGATATTTTTATAATGTTTCTTTCACTTCCAAAAGCAGTTCTGAAAGTGAAACTAACTTTATAAAAAATATCTATGACTCAAATCGAAAAAGTAGTCAAGGAGCGATTTTGAGAGGGACTTCTACTATCCAATGCAAAAAAAAAAAAAAAAAAAAAAAAAAAAAATTGAAAATTTTAAAATGCGAAAGAGTTATTAGAAAAATGCCTCCCCACAGGAATAGCATTAGCTCAGCAGTGTCTTCGCGGGCAGGGACAAGGGCCTTAAAGATCCTGTTGAAAGTAGAATTTTTTTGATTCGGTTTAAAATATCAAATTGGAGTATTTTAATAAAGCAGAATACGTTATTTTATATTACATATTTTAAGTTTTAAAATAAGTCGGCTATTAATAAATTGGAGAAATTTTCTTTGTAAATATGCTTTGCGAAGGAGGGGGAAAGGGGTACCTTCAAAATCCACGTTTGCCTCGGGAAAAAAAGACTGTTTTTGGCCGTGTTCACATTTAATAATTTGTAGATCCTCCTCGAGAGGCAATTAGAGCTCCGACTCCCCTGGGCATGCTCTCAACTAGTCCTTGTATTACATTTAATGGTATTTTATTCCACTCTGTTTGCACAAGGCAGGTAAGCTCTTTTACTGATTTTGGGCGTGTGTCACCCGCCTTAATTCGACGATCCAACTCGTCCCAGAGGTTCTCTATTGGGTTCAGGTGTGGGCCCTGGGCAGGCCACTCGAGTCGATGCACTCCATTATCAGCATACCAATCCATGCTGGACCTCGCTACATGGCAGCTTGCGTTGTCATCCTGGAAATAACATGGGTCCAATCCATAGTATTGCCACAACGTAGGAAGTACACTGTTGCCCAGTATATTACAGTAGGCATCGGCATTGAGCTTACCATGAATTAGGACCAAGGGTTCTAGTCCGAACCAGGAAAAACAACCCCAGAACATAATTCCCCCTCCGCCAAATTTAACTGTGGGCACAATACATTCTGGTAGGAGGCGTTCTCCAGGCAGACGCCAGATCCAGACCCTACCATCAGAACGGTAGAGGGTGAACCTTGATTCATCACTCCAGAGAACCTGTTTCCATTGCTGTACAGTCCATTGCTGGCGTGTTTTGCACCAACTTAACCGAGCTGCGCGGTGGGACTTGGTGATTAAAGGCTTATGGGCGGCAGCACGGCCATAAAAATTAAGCAGATGAGCTTCCTTACGGATGGTATTCATGGAAACAACACATCCTGAAGTTTGTTGAAATTCTTGGCGTATGTGTAACATTGGTTGGTTGCGGTTCTTCCGAATTTCTCTAGACAGAACCCGTCGGTCTCTATCTCCCAGTTTCGTCGGTCTGCCTACTCTGGCCACATTCTGACAATCACCATTCAGTTTCCATTTTCTAATCACATAAGCCACAGTCGTTTTGGGGTAATTAAGCTCGCTAGATATGTCGATTAAAGATCGGCCATTTCGGTGGTACCCGATGATCACACCTTTCTCAAAATCAGACAGCTCTGTTCTTCTTGGCATCATGCATGCGATTGATGTCAGTGTTGTTTTCGACACCACATTTAACAGTGGAGAACTTGACGTATTTCAGGATCGCAGATATCGGCATTTGCATAAGAGCCATTATCAATTATGTATCAATGGGTAGATTTGACACAAATGCTTCGATTTTTTTTAATTATTTTTATCCTGAAATAGGTTCGTTCTGGTAATTATCTAAGAAAAGAAGTAAATCACCAGTAAAAAACGTAAATGGAGATTTGGCAATTTGCATAAAATGTGACGTCATTCAACTGCTTTCAGAGACCAATTGAAAATCAGTTCACTCCTATCCACAATAACTTTCTGAATTTCCACGAAATTCGATCGGATTTTTTTATGGGTAGCTCCATAGAGTTGAATATTAAATTATGTAAAATGATAAATTTTATCGTTCACGCATACGCTGATTAAAAAATATTTCATACAAATACTCATATTTTAGAAAACTTTAAATATATTTATATTTCAATAACACCTTATTCTTTCTACTACATTTTGCAAATTTTTCTGAATGTGGCTTTATATTTGGTTGAAAATATTGCATGACATAGAACATTTTAGAAAATATTTAATATATTTATATTTCAATGAATTTTGGTGAACTCCCCCCTCCCTCCCTTTTCTTCTTTGCAAAGCATCTGCAAAAGTATTTGCAAAGAAAAATTTTCTAATTTATTAAGAGCCGACTTATTTTAAAACTTAAAATATGTAATATTGATTAAAGTAGTCTGCTTTGTTTTAAAAAAATGATACCTTAAAATCGTGAAACCGAATCAAAACGAAAAAAAAAATCTGTTTTATGCGGGATCTTTATGCCATCATCATTAGATTCTTCTATGCTTTGGTATAGGAGAAATGCTTTGAATGGGACGATTTTGACAATATCATGCTAAACATAGACATGGAAAAAATCGCCAAACAAAATGTACATTTGGGACACTTTCATCCTAGCGCCCGGGGCACATGCGCTTTTCCCCCAACCCTCTCTTAGTTTTGGCCCTGAATGTGAATAAAGCTCTTTTTCTTTTCTATCACAATTGTCGAGTACTTATTAGCAGCAATATTGTATTAGGTATTGTATTAATTCAATACTAGTTTTTTTTTAAAGTCAGTTATTAAAAAATGTCAATTTGTGGAGAATCCCTTAAGATTCAGCCGTTTTTAGAGAGCAGAGTAAAAACATCTCACTAAAATAATGATATCTTTTTGAATTTTCACGATATTTGATTGGATTTTTTTTATAAGTCACTCCATAGAATTGACTATTAAATGATGTAAAAAAAATGTTTTTCTAGTTCGCGCATGCGCAGATAAAAATTATTTTATACAACTACTCATATTTCATAAAATATTTAATATATTTATATTCCAATTGCGCTACATTTTTTCTACTGCATTTTGCCAATTTTTCTGAAATTTGCGTTAAATTTGGTCAAAAACCCAGCAAGATATAAACAAAAAACATACCAAAATTTTTTGAATTTTTCAAAAAAATCGCTCTATCGCCATAAATATACATGCTATTCTCACAAAAATTAGTGTACATATTCTACTGTATTCATATATTTGTATTCTAAAGCGATAAGTCGTTTCGTGCATTTTCATGTACAGGGCGATCCCAAATATTTCTATTATTCTTTGTTTTTTTTCCGGCCCCCTAATTATCCGCTTAACAAATGAATGTAAATAAATATAAAGTGAAACATAATCTTTATATTTCTGAAGTTCCAGAAGAATCCGACCAGTATATTTTTAAATATTTGACAAAATGTCAAAAACTGAAAGTGTACAAATACTTTTTGGTAGATAGTGTATAAATTTTTATAAAAAGAAAGACATTAGATAGAATCCTAAGAAGGGCAATAAAAAATCTCTAACAGACAAAAAAAAATGAGATTTCCTATTTATAAGTAGGGTAGCATCCCCAGTAATTGGCACATTAAGAATTTGTCGTTAAACTTACTTCAATTTTCATTACAAAGAAATAAGATATTTACTCGGAAATATTTTTAAATCAAAGAATGCATATCTGTGCATCTATTTTACTCACTAAAAGCAAAAAAAAAAAAAAAAAAAAAAAAAAAAAAAATTGAAAAAGTATTTTTATAAAAATATATTTATAAAAAGTTACTGAAATCACCAGTAATAGGCACCTAGAATACCAATGTATGACACCTTGTGATCCAGTAATTGGCACAAGTTTTTATTTAAAAAAAAACTTTACATTTTGCATAGGGTTTAATCGCTTTAAATGAATTTACTGTAGATGAAGATGCCATATTCCAGGTTCTTGAGAGTAAGAAATCAGCATATTAATCTGAAATGTGATCACTTTAAAACAATACAATATTCTTATATTAATACCCAGTAATTGTCATGCTGTCCGAAGTTATTGTCATGTGAAGCTTTAATGGATTCCAATTACTGATAATATTTCATATTTTCAAATAAAAACAAATGAAAAACAAAATTAGTACTTCCAAAATAAGTGGTTTAATCTCGAATTCCTTGTAACTGGAATAGGTGCCAATTACTTGGAACTAGCAAAATTGAAGCACCATTAATTGGCATTAATCATTAATTAAAAAATCCAAATATTTTTGTCGAAAATACTTTTACACAATTAAAGTAACCCTTTTTTAACTAAACAAAACTGTTGTCAATTAAAATTTGAAATATATTATAAATCAGATAATAATGAATTGAAAAGCATGCCTTCCTTAAGCCAAAGAAGAAGCATTTGCAAGAAAAATGGCTAATTTCATACAAGCAGTAGTTGTTTCACTTTCCTGGGCATTATTATCATCTTGTATCATAAATCAAAGTTATAATCTTTAACGTAAATGAGCATATAACTTGTATATGGTCTTGCATTTTTAAAAGACTGGATATAAATCTTATTTTAGGACATGTTGTAAGATGTGCCAATCACTGGTGCATACCAATTACTGGGGATGTTACCCTACTTAACGATTTTTTTAATATAAAGAACCCATCACTTATGTAGCATGGCATGTTGCAAATAAACTTCTAATTGCAAACCTTCCAATATTCTCTAAAACATTTTTTTCTTCCGTTATTATTCACATTTGAAATAACAATTTCCTTAATACCTTTATTTGACATAGTGTGTTGCAAAAACAATTTTTAATTTATTAGTGAAACATTATTTCCAAATTTATAAAGTTATTTATTTTATTAAAGCCTTATCGGACACTAGCTTTATATACATGGTTTTATATTCATATTCTATTTGCAACAATATATTTGGAAGAAAAAATTTTTTAGTATATTTCTCTTGCACAGAATGTCAAAATACACGTTAAAGGTTTTTTTTTTTTTTTTTTTTTTTTTTTTAAGAAAAAGTGGTGTTAATCATAAAATTCCTGTAAAAGTTTCCGGTCCTGATGTCACGTGTGAAGTGACAAATGTCCAATACCTGATTTTATTTTGATCTCGCTCAAAGCTTTCAAAATAAGTTTAAAAAGTCCAAATTATGTATGAAGGGTCGGTAAATACAGTTTTGCCTTATATTACTGCGTAGTAATGTGAATCATAACTGCCAGTACCTTACGTTTTTTGTTTCACAAAAATGTTACAACAAATTCTATCTTTTCAAATTGTTATAATCAGCCGATTAAATAAAGCAAAAGTTTCTATTAAATTTTTGTGGTACAAAAAAGCTAAAGAGTGGGCAGCTATGATATAACTTAACTTCCATATTTCTCGCAAAAAAAAAAATGCTACGCAAATTCACTTTGTGGGTAGAATACAGAGGATGATTTGAGATTGCGCATGCGAGAATTCAAGTCATCGGAAGGGGAAATAAATAAATAAATAAATCAGAGAGGATATAAAACTTTTTTAGACGATAGCGTATAAAAGTAAAGCACATGTTAATCCAAAAATAAAAATAATAATAGTCTTTTATCACTACAATTTTAGAAAGGGAATGCTAATTTAAATTTAAATATGACCCTCAAGAAAAAAAATTGATACATGGTGGAACATTTTATTGTCATATTTTGAAATTATATTTTAATAAAATTACTATTTTTATTATTTGCAATACATATATGATATAATCAGCGCTAAGTAGTTAACAGTTGGGACAAGGAGTACAAAAGGATGTTCGAAACAGTTCATAAAAAGTCCGTTTGAGACTACACTATCTACCAATAAGTATTTGGAAACATTCAATTTTTGACATTTTGTCAAATATTTAAAAATATACTTGTCGGATTCTTCTGCAACTTGAGGATTATGAAGATAATGTCTGACCTCATATTTATCAACATTTGTTTGATAAGCAGGGCAATTAAGGGGCCGACAAAAAATTAAAGAATAACAGAAATATTTGGGATCACCCTGATGCACGAAATGATATATCGCTGCAGAATACAAATATGTGGATACTGCACAACATGTACACTGATTTTTGTAAGAATAGCATGTATATTCATGGAGAAAGAGTGATTTTTTTTTAAAAATTCAAAAATTCTGATATGTTTTTTGTTTATATCATATAGGGTTTTTGACCAAATTTAACGCAAATTTCACAAATATTGGCAAAATCTATTAGAAAAAATATAGCGCAATTGGAATATAAATATATTAAGTATTTTCTGAAATATGAATAGTTTTATGAAATAATTTTTATCTGCGCATGCGCGAATGATAAAAACGATTCTACTGCATCATTTCATAGTCAATTCTATGGAGTAACTTATAAAAAAAAATCCAATCAAATATCGTGAAAATTCAAAAAGATATCATTATTATAAGTAAGCTATTTTTACATTGCTCTCTAAAAACGGCTGAATGATAAGGGATTCTCCACAAATTGACATTTTTTATTAACGGATTTTTAGGAAAAAATCAGTATTTAATGTATACAATATTTAATACAATATTTCTGTTAATAAGTATCTTGACATCTGTGATAGAAAAGTATAAAAGCCCTTTTCCTTTTCTATCACAGGTGTCAAGATACTTATTAACATCAATATTGTATTAGATATTGTATTAATCAAATAGAACTAATTTTTTCCTAAAAGTCAGTTAATAAAAAATGTCAATATGTGGAGAATCCCTTATCATTCAGCCGTTTTTAGAGAGCAATGTAAAAACAGCCTACTTATAATAATGATATCTTTTGAATTTTCACGACATTTGATTGGATTTTTTTTATAAGTTACTCCATATAATTGACTATTAAATGATGTAAAAGAATCGTTTTCATCGTTTGCGCATGCGTAGATAAAAATTATTTCATAAAACTACTCATATTTCATAAAATATTTAATATATTTATATTCCGATTGCGCTATATTTTTTCTAATAGATTTTGCCAATATTTCTGAAATTTGCGTTAAATTTGGTCAAAAACCCTGCATGATATAAACAAAAAACATACCAGAATATATATATTTTTTTTTTTTTTTTTTTTAATCACTCTTTCTCCATGAATATACATGCTATTCTTACAAAAATCAGTGTACATGTTGTGCAGTATCCACATATTTGTATTCTGCAGCGATAAATCGTTTCGTGCATTTTGATGTACAGGGTGATCCCAAATATTTCTGTTATTCTTTAATTTTTTGTCGGCCCTCTAATTGCCATGCTTATCAAATGGATGTTAATAAATATGAGGTCAGACATAATCTTCATAATCCTGAAGTTTCAGAAGAATCCGACAAGTATATTTTTAAATATTTGACAAAATGTCAAAAATTGAAAGTTTCCAAATACTTATTGGTAGATAGTTATGACATAAATTGTGTTTTATGAAACAATTTGTCACGTTATGGGAAAATAATGAAAATTCATGTAATTAGTAAAATTTTATCGCTATGAAAATAAATAATTTTTGCAAGCACTATAACTAAAGATAATTACTTTCTAAGGTGAGAAATTAACCTAAATGTAGAGGTTTAAATGTAACCCCTTTTAAGGCAACGGTAAGGCATTTTTTCTTCCGCAAAATTAGAGATTAAGCAAAGCAGTTAATATCTATTCCCTTCTGCTTCTTCACGATATCATTATCATTATACTATTCAAGCGTTATTGTATAAATAAAAACAAAAATACGAGACACCTGCAGGAAAGAAATAAGGGCTTGACCTAATGACTAATCATTTTGGCGCTCACTAAAGCAATAATTCTGTGCAATTTTTTTTTTTAAATTTTAGAAAGATATAATGACTTTCCCTTTCTTTTTTACTCAATGGAAGTTCTAACTTCCGGCACCAAAAAGTTAAGTTGCAGCTGGCTTGTTTTTACCTGTCAGACAACTTGTATGTCGTAATACTTCATCTTAAACAGAACAGCTTTCGCCCTCAGGAGGTAAACATTATCAGCAATAAAACTGTTTTCCATTGAGAAAAGCTCCGCTATAATCGGATAGATTGCAGTAAACTTCATAGCCTTGAAACAAAATATCCACTCTTTCATAACTGTTAAGCAATCACGGTGTCTCAAACTTTATTGTTTGCAGATGAATGTTTCTTTTAACTCTATTCAGCGTATGCTACAATTATTTTTCTTTTTTTTTTACATTTGTTTAAGTTTCGCTAATAAAAAGTATAACTTTAAAAGAACAGTCTTTCTACAGTGTTTTGTGCTCTGCTAGTATAATAGTGACTACATTTGATAAGATTGTTATTTTCAGGGAAGTACATGTAATTTAAGAAGATTTTTATTTAACTTTTTAAATTACATCTCTGATAACGAATAATAAATTTTCTTGGAAAGTTGCTTAGTAAATAAAACAGTTTTCCTTCAAATTTGATATAAACATGTAATTTTTAAACTACTCATACAAGAAATAAGTCTGTTTGTGTCATAGCGACAATTTAAAAATAACTTAGTATATATCATTTTATAGGTACAACTTTGTGCAAATTCTTTCCAAAATATATGAAATTACAAACTTTATATTTTGAAAATGAGTACATTAATTCACATTATGCCAGATTTAATTTCTACTATTTTTTTAAAAAGATATATTAAAAATACATTAGCATAGATGCCAACATCTCTTAATTATTTTGGAGTGCGATTCAACATGAAAATGTTTCTAACCGGTAATTTTATTTAATCAAAAATTTCAAAATGAAACATAAAATATACCTTCAAAAAACAAGTCACATTTGCTTGTACATATTTTCGGATTTCAAACGTGCTTGTCGTTGATCAGACTCCGGGATAATTAAGAGATTTTTGCATCTATGTAGCAGTAATTACAAAACTTCAATTACAAAGTATACATTCACATTCAAACAATTCTACTAGAAAGCGGATTTTCTTGACCATTTCCATATATCTTCCTTTCAACAGCTATATGCCATAGATTCATAATGAAATTTCATTGCTTTAATTAAGAAGTGTTTTCTTTTAATAATTGTAATTGAATGTCTACCACATATACAACTGCGGTTTAACAATTATTAATCAATGTACTTTACTAGATTTTTTTCACTATTGGATACTTAGTTTTAACCTAACAAAATATCTCTCACCCGAAAGAAAAGTGACACATATCGGAAAAATTCACATTGTGTTTTATTTCATAAATAGGTCTGTCATAAATGCGTATTGCTACACAAACCGTTTAATTAGTGTAGCTATGCAGAAAATTTTGCCTTATTACGCAATATGACCGTTTGTGACCACAGAAGAAGGATGGGTTGTGTGTGTGTGTGTGTGGGGGGGGGGGGGGGGTAAAATGACCCAACTTTCCAAATCTCATCCTATGTTTTCATTTTTAAGTTTTTAATGCTTTTATGCAAGTTTTCATTCTTGTACGCGGCGCTAATTGCTGTAATTTCACGTTTCAGTAAAATTATACAAAATTTATTTTGCCGCTCCTGAAAAATTTATTTTTGTCGAAATGTATCACTTTACTGGCGAATGAACGATATGATGATACTTCACAACAGAATAAAGACAATATTTGTAACATTAAACGTAAGAAAAACAAACAATGTATCCTATAAAATGTGTTAAAAATCCTAGATTTACAATACCTAAAGTGTACTTTTGAAAAAAAATTGTAATGCGCTACGAGGCGATAAAATAAAGTTTTAGAAAAAAATATAACCCATATACTTGTAAGTTGACATCAATCTTCACCAATAATAACCTCGGTTATATCACGAGTTCATATATATCTCGCTTTTCCTCTTGTCATCCGATAGACACAGCTTAACAAAGGGCTTTTATATATTTAATCAAGTCTGATATCTGTTTTCTTAAGAGTATATTTTGTTCTATGTGTAATTTTAAACGTTTATACGTACAAAATAGTTTAAATTATTTAGAATGCAACTGCAATTAAGTTCATTCACAGATGACGCTGTAGTGTATTCATAGTTTGTTATTTATCGCCAAATAATAATAGTTGTGTAACAACGTCGGGTACTTGAATCAGTGTTGCCAGTTTGTACTCCGTTTTGATTAAAAAAATCCGAATTCCTGCTAGAAATTAAAAACATTTTTTTTTAATTCAATGACCAAAATTTTGTGAATACACAGATAAAGGTAACTCTTTTAAAATTTCGGACGTGATTTTGTAATTTCGAAATAAAAATTGAAGCCATACTGGCAGTCCTTAGTTGAATTCTTATCAAATATATCAAAAGGTAAATATTTATTTTATTTGTCATTTTTTTATTAGATAATTTAAGTGTCTTATAAAACTGATACGTATATTCATATTTAAGCCCTCTTTAAAGTTACATGAGATTTAAAATGTGAAAGAATTAATGGATAAATTAAAATCTGTTTTCAGCTATTGTGTAAGGTGATTAAAAATAACTAACTACATACACTCATTTAATTAAAATATATACATTAAAGTAATTTTACTTTTTCTCTTACTTTGTTTATTTTCCACCTAGAGTATCTTATAAAGTTATATGGATAATCTTACGCATATACATATTTTCTTCTTTTAACACAAGTAACTTAGAAGAAGAATGTCACTTTAATCATACATTCACACTCGATCAATCAAGGTTACTACATTAAAGGAAAGTAGTGAATGTCAAAGAAGAAAAAGAACGGTCCAGAAAACAATCCTTAGCGGTAATTTTCTTATGTTATGTGAAAGGATTTCCTTTACAATTATAATTTTTATAAGACAATAAATGAATATGCACTATATAATTTGTTAAATAAAAGGCTTTAAAAATAGAAATAAGGCTTGTTGAACTTGAAAAAAAAAATTCTCAAGTTTCCTTCAAGAAAAGGTGTTTAATCTGAAAATAGAAGTATTTTACTAAACTGAGTATTGGTGTTAAACGGGAAGAAAAGAATTAGTTACGTAATATGTTAACACATTGCTGTCTCTGAATTAAATCTGAAAACTGGATTTTGAAGTAACCAAAATCCCCCCCCCCCTCCTCATTAGAAAATTTTACTTTTTGAATTGCTTGCCTGGGTAACATTTTTAAGTTACTACAATCATAAATATCTTTCCGTGTGCAAAATTTGTGTAAAATTTCTTACATTATAACAAAATATCCTTAAGCAAAATCTGGCAAGTCACTGGCACTTTGCACATCACTATTATTTTAAAGAAAATCTTGCTGTCGTAAATTGCCCAAATCTTCCAATTAAAGACCTCCTTTAAAAACAACATTTTATGTATAATCAGGGTTGGGTTTCTGACGTCAGAAACGGGTTTTTGACATGACAAGTGTCAAAAACTGGTTTAAACCGCCAAAAACTGGTTTAAACCGTCAAAAACTGGCTTAAACCGTCAAAAACGTGTAATGCGCTTTAAACATTTTAAGAACAAGAGAGAAACATTGCGTAATTTTTTATTTAAAATTAATTATACTGTAATTTAATAATTACAAAAAAATTAAATTACTTTAATTGCAATAAAACATTGTTTTTCAGAATGTTCAAACAGTAGAAAATGATTTTGTGCAGTAAATAATCTGGATCAATTTTACCCCACAGCATCCTATAGCTCTTAACCAATTTAGCACATTTATTTACACCCAAATGGTTTATGAGTTTAGAGTGTATGAAGCCAAAGTTACAAAATACTCTCTCAATTGGTATTAAGCTAGCAGGGCTTGATAGCAGAAGCATTGCTAGTTGAGCAAGTTTGGAGGCAGGCCAAATTTTCAGATTTATGCCATTTTTTTTCCTTTTTTTCCGGAAATGATAATATACAATACAGTAAAAGTGAATTTTTAATATTACATCTAATATTGTATATTTGTGACAGATTTTTAATGTGAAAGTTTACAGATCAGTGTAGCATTTGAGGTTTCTGATGAGGTTTTTGACAAGAGGTTTTAGCCATGACGGTTTAAACCACGGTTTTAACCGGATAAAACCATACACTGTCAAAAACTTGCCAACCCTGATTAAAATAATGGTATGCAAAAAGCCAAAGACTTGACAGCTCTGCTTTAATGTAAATGATGAATACACAGTTTTTGTGATGAAAACGTATCAGCATTTTATGCAAGAAAAAATACACGCGTGGAAGCAAGGATTCGGAAAGCTTTTAGTCAACGACTTTTGCTTATATAAATACGAGTGTACTCGTAACCATACAACAAAGTGTTAATTCATTTTTATCATTATTACATATGAATACATTTCAGGAATTTCCTTTTAAAAAAAAAAAAAAAATTCAAATGCATGGCAGGAATTCGAAATATTTTTTTTCTTTATGTAATCTTGAAACTATTGTCACCAAATAAAACACTAATTACTAATCAGAATTTCTCACACGAATTTGAAATTTCTTTATTACATAAATTCATTATACGCACATATGCACTAATTTTGAAATATGTTGATTCAAGTCGATCATAGTTAATATTACAATAACAGTTATCAGCACGTTTTATAGCATGATCTAATTGGAGAATGAAGCAAATTTTCTAAGATGATTAAAGAAGGATAAGATGATGGATTATGCGAGAAAAAATAGTTACAAAAGGTACCATTTGGGTATATATGGTGCTAATATATATGGTGCTAATATATATGGTGCTGTGTATAAATAATATATATGGTGCTGTGTAATTGTAAGAGAATCTTTTAAAAGGCAGAATAAACGATAAAATAAAATTACATTTTATTTAGAACATTCAATTCTTGTTCAATGCGGCGGTTCTTTTTTGTGGACTACGTATTATTTCTGTGCACAGCATCCACAACAGCAAAAAGAAACATTTCTGTGGAATGTTCCATACACCTCGTGATACATCATCCTATAACATAGCCATGTCGGGGACATCTCCTTTAGGTACCTTTTCTCTGGGTTTATTTTAGGTAATTCCTTTTTCTTATCCAAATATCGCAATGGGTAAGTTCAGGGGACTGTGGCGAGTATTCATTTGAAAAGTAACGATTAATGACTATTTAATTTCTGAACGTCTGTCGTAGTAGCTGCTATACTCACAAAGGAGTATGTGGAAGGCTTCTATATTACATGCAAATGATATTTCCCAGTCATTGTCTTTGCTGAAGAAACAAAATAACAATGTTGTTTAGCATGTTGCAATATTTTTCTTCAGTAATGGACTAAGTCATTGGTCATTTCGTTGTAATGTATGGACTCACTGCTCTGCTGCAGTTAAACTCACAGATTGCGAAATCCAATGTTAGCCTATGGGAAAACTCTCCGTAATTTTTAAATATATAAACGGTTCTTTTAATCTTTGACATTTCCATATAATTAAATTTTATCAACTTCTTCAAGATATTTAAAATTTGCGTAAACAATTTTTAAAAAGGCACATCATCGGCATTTGTCGCCTATTTTCTTTTGGAGAAAACGTCATTTTAGATAGATTTCGTATGAAATACTACCTATTGCAATTGCACCAGTTTATATATATATATCTCACTTTTTTATGGACACGATAACTTCTATAATTCTTCACCAATCTCCACCAAACTCGTACATAAAATCAAAGGGGATAAAATCTCGGCTAAGTTCGTTAATGGGCAAAATCGGACCAAGGGGGACGGAATAGGGGGCGTTTTTGTGAAAACCGAAAAAAACACCATAACTTCTTAATTAACGTAGATATCGAATCGGTTTAAATTTTATATTACTTCTTAAAAATGGGCCAAAAGTTTATGCATGACAGATTTTTGATAAATTTAGAAGTGGGCTCAAGCGGCGAAAGAAACAGGGGTTTTGAGAGAAAAAAATTCATAACTTCGTCAATTTTCAAGATATCAAGTCCAACAAAATTTTTGTAAATGTTCTTAAAATTATCTAAAACTTTTGTATTTATAAGTTTTTGATAGGACCAACTTTTACCGATGAAAAAAATTAAAAACGAAAAGAAAAGGGGCAGTGAAAAAAGAGAAAAATCCATAACTTCGTCAATTTTTAAGATATCAAATCTGATTAAATTTATTTTACATCTTCTCAAAAATATCTACAGCTTTTATATTGACAAGTTTTTCATAGAACCAATTCGTAAAGCAAAAAGAAAATAGACAAAAATAGGAGTTGGAGAAAAAACCTCAAATCCAAACTGCTTATATTCTGACTCATTTTAAAATTCATTTTTGATTTTAAACGCATCCAAATGGTAGATCCTCTTATTAAGAAACTGTATAAAGTGACGCATTGGTCAATTTTCTGATAAAGACAGAATATATTTCAAAAAAGGCTACCAAAAAGGGTATTTTGAACAGAATTTCCCAAAGTCATCGAGACTGAAAATTTAAGGAAGTATTCAAATAAGAAATTGCGTTTTTTCTGACTCGTTTTTAAATCCATTTTTGTTCTCAAACGCATCCAATTTACAGATCCTCCTATTTAGGAACTATATAATGTGATTCATTGGTCAGTGTTTTGATAAAGACAGAATATATTTCAAAAAAGGCTACCAAAAAGGGTATTTTGAACAGAATTTCCCGAAGTCTTCGTGATTTGAAAATTTAAGGAAGTTTTCACATAGCAAATTGCTTTTTTTATGACTCGTTTTAAAATCCATTTTCGCTCTCAAATGCATCCAATTTACAGATCCTCTTATTTAGGAACTATATACTGTGACGCATTGGCCAGTTTTTTGATAAAGATAGAATATATTTTTAAAAATGCTGTCAAAGTGAGCATTTAGCACAAAATTTTCCGAAGCAATCATGATTAAAGAATTAAGGATGTATTCAAACAACAAATCGGTTATTTTATGACTCATTTTTAAATTCAATTTTTTTCTCAAATGCATTCAACTGACAGTTTTTTGTTATTTAGGAACTGTATAATGTACTGTTTTGGTCGATTTTTTAATAAATTCAGAATCTATTTCAAAATATGTTGTCAAAATGGGCATTTGAGCTGAATTTTTCTTAAGATGATTCTGATAAAACCAGTTTTTGCAGAAAAATGAAATTAAAAATTTTTCATAAACGGCCAAATGAAGTTATTAAACTGGGTTTATCTCTAATCATATATTTTTTTTTGTTGAAATGAGCACTCTTCGAAATCTACCTCCGCCTATAGGCCCAGCCGACAGGGATTTTAATAATTATAGTAGGTAATGAGTCATCGCGCTTCAAAGTTTCCACATAGGTTTACATAGAATTTCGTGATCGGGGAGTTTCACTGTAGTGGCACCTTAAGGCTCCTGTGTCTGGCCGACGAACCGCTCGTGAGCTAATGCTATTCCTATGGGACGGTTATTTTCTGATGTCTGGTTTGCATTTTGACATTTTTCTTTTTTTTCTTTCTGCATTGGATAGCTGAGGTGCATACCGTCATAACTCCTTTTTTATTTTTACGGTTCTGGGTGCAGATATCTTTTAAAAAGGCACTTTAACTTTCGTAACCGGTTTTGAAAGTGAAACTAAATTTACAAAACAATATCTGCTACCAAAATGGAACAAGTTAAAAAAGAGCGACGTCCCAGCTATCCAATGCCAAAAATAATATTTAAAAAGTTTAAATGCAAACCAGATACCAGAAAATAACACCCCCATAGTAATAGCATTAGCTCGCTAACGCATGTTTGTCCAGAGACAGGATCCTTAAAGCTAGAAATATTTTGAAAACTAAGAAAAAAAGTGACATCCTTTAAGAAGAGATGACCGAAAGAAAAAGTTAAAAATATTAATTTTCCGAGGAGATAATTTTAATATAAGAATGCATCAATCGTTCATAGACTTATAACATTACGGCAGGAAATTCGGAAAGCAGCCTTAACTGATAAAGGATCGTTAACTTTGCTTATTTTTTAGCTCGGCTTAAAAACACGAAAAACAGTCGATGCCTAGCGATGGACGAGGTAAAAAAATTTGACAAGTAGAGTGCATATTGCACATAAATTACAAACAAATTGTTATTAAAAGTCAACACATTTTCTGTTACAAGTCTAACAAGCTGGTACTGTGCCAAAAGATATAACGCAAAATTTGAATAAACAGACTTTTTGTTTTTTTTTATCTCTTCAAGACACGGTATGTGTAATTATTGATCAAGAGAATTTACCATTGTTTATGCAATTTTTCAGGTTTTTAAAAACTGTTGACTCATTGAGCTTGAAGTAATCGTTAAATGTGACAAATAAAATACAATTTTATTTCAGAATTCATTCTGCGTATTTAATATTCTTTTTTTCTATTACACAACGCCACATTTGCCCTAGCGGTGACTTTTGGATCTAAATTAATCTTCAATTAAACCTTCGTTTTCTGTAATTTTCAAGGGGTATAAAAAGGGAAAATACTTTCCGAAGAAGCTTATAATTTGAATACTTTTAAAAGACTTTAAAGTAGTTTTCTGCTAATGGATAGAACTTTAAACAATTTTCTATTAATGGATAAATAATGTTTGTTATAGCTTAATCGGTGAAAGAGAAATAGCATTAATTTTTGAAATGAAATTTTGTTCCATTAGATCCCCAACTACAAGGTTTAATGGGACTTTCTATAAGCATAATGGAACGGATTAATTAAATATTAATGATTCCTAAATAAATGAATTCAAAAAGTAATTACAGTTGAATTATAAATTCAATGAACAAAACCTTGCTTTTAAAATAAAATGTTCTTTTTAATTTTGTAAAACTTACTAAAGGAAACTTTATCGAGGTCTTTTATATCTTGTCATACTTTTATTGAAAGTCAATTAGATAAAATGACATTAAATTTAACACGTATAAAAGAATGGAATATTTAGTTTTTTGTACAACAAATGTTTCCTTTAACATGAATTTAAATGCTAGTTTTATATATAACTTTGGCGATCCCCCAATTCAACATGCTCCATTCGTCCCCACACCATTTTAAACTGTAATTAAGCTTATTACGAAGGAGAGTCTGAAAGTAAATTTCCCCTGTTGGCTGTGGTCAGAGCTGTGTATGAAAGTTGAAAAATAGAATGAGACATTAAAGGTAAGACATATCTTTATTTTTTCACATAATTACCAACTACATTGAGACATTTGACATACTGCTGGATAAGCTTCGAAAAGATCTCCACAATGTAAAAAAAAATTCTGTAAAGTTACTAAACTTTTCCTAGGAAAGTGGGATTCCTAGAACTTTTCCTGTAACGGTAACAGCAAAAATTCAAGTTTCAGAACCGGTTAGATGAAATTTTCATGTTACCGTAACATGAAAAGTTCTTGGAATCCCAGTTTCCTAGAAAAGGTTTAGTAACTTTACAGATTTTTTTTTTTTTTTTTTTCAGTGCATTAAAAACTTAGAGCTTTGCATGCGGAAGGAGCTTTTAACGGCTTGTCTGTATGCAAAGCCCTGATGTTTTCTTGGAGGGCTTTTTGCAGCGTAGTAAGCGGTATGGCAAATGTCTCAACGTCTATGGTAATTATGCTGATAAATAAAAGTGTGTCATAGCTTTCATATCTCATTCTATTGTTTGATTCTCATACACACCTCTGTCCATAGACGCCAGGGGAAACTTATTTTCAGACTTTCCCTCGTAGAAATTACCTTTTTATTACAAGCACAAAAAGAAAATTGCAAGTGAATAGCATTGGTTAAAAGTTACATAATCGTATGTAATATTGTTAAAAAGAGAGCTAATGCTTTATGAAAATATGTAACTACTAAATACAATAAATAAATAAATAAATAAATAAATAAATAAATAAAATAAAGAGAGAACGAAAATTTTTTTTCAGAGTTAGGCTTAAAATGATTTGTTTTTTACTTTGCAACCGGCTAATGGAAAAAGTTGTTGAATTCATGTTCATGCGTAATTTTCTTCCTGCTATTTTTTGTCAAAATCCTCGATAATTGACAGATTTATTTTACGGGAAAGTCTACTTGTTCCGTTACCCTGCAGTGCTCGTTCTATACGAGATTTTTTTGGCAAATTTTACACTTCGCTCTTTAAATATCGAATTTATAACATCAAAATGTATTCAAACCAAAATAACAAATCATTTAAACCAATTTCCTAAACTTTCTTTATACATACAATAAAAATAAGTAATCATGTGTCTGATTCTCTCTGTTTTATTTATTTATTTATTGTTGACAAACATTAATATTCAGAGAACAAACAAATTTCGCATGAAAATATTTCGGGTAATTCAACCTTGAAATATTTTATTTTTTAAACTAATTTTATATATATCTTATATTTTTATGCGTTGTTCTTTTTTCATACGTTATAAACATCTAAAAATATCATTGCATTATGCTATCATTGCAATATCATTGCATAACGAAACAACCTCACATAAGCTCCACGCTATTGAGAAAAAGAGTTTCAAAAATAAAAGTTTCAAAAATATTTGTTTCATTTTACACATTTTTGTTGACTACATGTAAAGCAGATACGTTAATTTTCTTATTTTTTCTGCGTGTTATTATATTTTCTGGTATTCAAGATGTTTTCAAAATATATTTTTTCATAGTTTTTATAAAAGCAGTTAGTGGTAAATAATTGCAGCATTTTTATATGTATCTGATTAATTTATAGTTAACGTTATTACACAAGAATTCTATTGTAAATTTTCGAGGAAAAATTATTACTGAAAAGAAGAAAAAGGCTGAAATAACAGTTATTGATGAAATACAATTGTTAATATAAGTATTGAGTGTTTATTTATTTTAATGCTTTGTTACTTTAATGACATACTTGTATAAAACATCTTATAAAGATGAACAAATATTGGTTTTAGTAAAACTATTGAACAATTTCCTCCTTGACTTATTAGTTGGGAAATGCTTTCAGATTTAGAAAATTATCCAAACTATCCTTACTTTCAATTTATTTTTCGAATGTATATACTTTTATTCTTTCAATTAATAAGTTTCAAACAGTATAAAGTATAAAAATAATGTAGTGTGAGCATGCTACAAGCACTATTTCTATTTCAAGAAACTCTTGAAAGATAAATAAATAAATGAAGATTAAAATTATCAGAAATGTAATTTCTGACGGAGGAATGGGATTTCAAGATTGATTGACTGTTTGAGTGAAAGAAAAACAATGAAGAATAAACAGTGGTTCTGTTTAAATACCACTAAAAATTTTATTGTAAAACGTAAAAGAAAGAAATATTTAAATTCTATAAAGAAACCATACGAGTTTCTTAAAATTATGTTCATAAAGACTAAAATTATTTTAATGAGTCGTTTTTAAAATGATATTTAAATATATGGAAAACTTGAAAAATAATTCAATAACTGCATATCCTAAAATTAAAATGTAATATGTACACTGAAAAAAAAAAGTCTGTAAAGTTACTAAACTTTTTCTAGGAAACTGGAATTCCAAGAACTTTTCATGTTACGGTAACATGAAAATTTCATGTAACCGATTCTGAAACTTGAATTTTTGCTGTTACCGTTACAGGAAAAGTTCTAGGAATCCCAGTTTCTTAGAAAAAGTGTAGTAACTTTACCGATTTTTTTTTTACAACGAAGCTACTGCTTTCTACTGATATTAAAGCTTAACCTGCACTATAAAAATAAAAATCTGTAAAGTTACTAAATTTTTTCTAAGAAATTAGGATTCCTAGATTTTTTTATGTAACGGCAACAACAAAATTTCATGTAACTGATACACACTTGCATTGTAAATCAAAATATCTGCAACGTTATTATGAAATTTTTAGGAAACTGGGATGCCTCTTTTTACGCAATTGCAATCAGAGTTGCAGACAAAATTTTAGTAAGAATAATGCAATTTTAATCGCTTCATTTATGAAGCTACAGATTTCTGTAGCTTTAAAAAAACTTGTTAGCTATATTAGATCTATTTTTAATACAATTCTTTTTTACAAAGATACAATAACTTGTTTAGTTTTCTTTTTCTTTTTTGCATGATATATCTTAAAACTATTTTTCAGCTAAAATACTATAATAAAGCACTATATCACGTAATAGTTGCATTTGCTCTTGTATACACTTATAGGATAAAAATGACCAGCCACGCCTGACACAGTCTGACTGCCAGAGTCCGACTCCCGTCTTCACTGTAAAAAAAAAAAAAATCTGTAAAGGTACTACACTTTATCTAGGAAACTGGGATTCCAAGAACTTTTCCTGTAACGGTAACAACAAAAACTCAAGTTTTAGAATCGGTTACATGGATTTTTCCTCTTATCGTTACATGAAAAGTTCTTGGAATCCCAGTTTCCTAGAAAATGTTTAGTACCTTTACAGATTTTTTTTTTTTTTTTACAGTGTAGGAAAGGTTCACTCAACCTTTCATCCCTTCGGTGTCGATAAAATGAATACGAAGCTAGCTTGGGATCTAAACATTGAGTGTCCCGCATTAGGCTAACCTCCTGACAAGGATTTATGCTGTATAGCATCTCGGGGCCCAGAGTCTAGGAACAGAATTTTGCACTGTGTTCCCTGATCTTTCACGGGTCATACAGCCACAGGTTTAGTTTTTTTTTAAGCATACATATAATTACCTTTTAAAAAACACCCACAGTGTTAAAATAACTTAATTGTAATATTTCATTGAAATCTAAAATCTTGCTTGAAAATAATGCACTTACAGTTTTAAATTCGATTAATTTTAATCAGGAAAAACTTAGCTAAACTTTACCAAAATCCATTATTATATTCAGCTTTTCACGATTTTAACATCCAACAATTTTTATTCAGTCTCATAGTAAGAGATTGCATTGTGTTTATTAAATATCATTGCTGCTAGGAAAGTTTTACTAAAGATAGTTTGCTAAAGGAAGATGTTTCATACACTGTAAAAAAAATCAGCAAAGGTACTAAACCTTTTCTAGGAAACTGGGATTCCAAGAACTTTTCCTGTAACGGTAACAGCAAAAATTCAAGATTCAGAATCGATTACATGAATTTTTCCGGTTATCGTTACATGAAAAGTTCTTGGAATCCCAGTTTCCTAGAAAATGTTTAGTACCTTCACAGATTTTTTTTACAGTGTATGTTCAAGGGAAATAAAAGGCATTCAAAGTAGTTTTAAATCGATTCCGTTTCATATACATTTGAAAGTTAATTAAATATACATATCTTCCTGTTACTTAAATCATCAGTATTGCATCAATTAACTTTAGAAGAGTTTTCATTTTTATAATTGCTACTGTTTGCATTGTATATTTAAAATATCCCAAAGTTACTATTTTATGTCACTATTTTTGCTGGTGCTTTGTTTATTGGTTCATAGATTTCATTTTATTTATAATAATGTATTTTATTTTAAAAAGTTGACTGCTTATATCTCTTTAACAGACTACTGAATTTTGTTTCAAGCGGATAATAGAAATTCGTGAAGTTCGTTTTTTACTATTGTAACATTTGAAAAACTTGATAATAAATCTAAATTCTTCCCATAGTAATTAGCTAAGAATTAATTAAAAGTAATTTATAAATAAATTTGTAAAAAAAATTTTCAATTCAAGATTTTTTTCTTTTAAATAATAAAAATCATAGATAACTTAAAGAAAACCATAGAAAACTCAATTAAAATATACAATAAAGTTTATAGGAGTACACAAATGCTTTGGGGAAGTAATTTATAGTGTAAGTATAATAGACAAGACATTGTTAAATACTTTTAATATGCATACGTATATCATGCAAAGAGATGTCATCATGTGGGGAATAGCAGAAAATTTCAAAATTTCAAGTGACAGCATATTTAGCATTCTACAAACTTAACTGCATATTTTGAATTTGCGCGAACATTTGATAAATCCTTTAAAATTAAAATATTATAGAACGTCAATGATCTGCACCTGTTGAAACCGAAGCAGATTCTGATGCATAAAAACTCTGAATACTAGACAGATTAAAATCCAAACGAAACCACACATGATGCTGATTGAAACGTAAAAGAAAAAGGTGATTCCACCACTGATTCGAAATATTCTAGTTGCAACAAGAGTTTCAACTATTCAACTGTCCATGCTTCTTATATTATAAACACTTCACGAGAAAAGAAAAGATGGACTTAACTTTTCTATCATAAAATAAGTGGAGTTTTTATTTTGATGTCCATTGTTATTTCTAATGAATGCTTTCATTTAAGCCAATTATCAGTTTCAGATAATCATTGAATGATTCCTTAGACAAAGCACAAGATATAACAATTGGCAAAAAGGGTCGCGGTTCAATTCTCCCTTTAAAAGTTTGCCAGTCCTTACATTAGAAAAAAGATTGGCATTGTTTTGGCAATTTTCTGTTCAGGGCTAATTCAGAAGAAAGGATAGGTTTACTAGAAAAATAGTTGTTATTTAGAGGAATGAGATTCTAGAAAGGATTAAACTTTTTTTTAATCACCTTTGGGAATTTTCATTTCGTCAACCATTAGTATTTTCTAAAGTGTGCATAAAACATTTGTATTAATAATGTAAGGCATCGAATTTGACGTAAGAAGGAGAACCTTGCATTTGTTTTGTTACTATTTTTGTAGAATTTTTAGAAAATTCCATTTGTGTTGTAACTATTTTTGTAGAATTTTTAGAAAATTCTATTTTTCAACAATAAAAAAAAATCTCTTTTTAAATCTAAAAATTAAAAAACAAGAAAAAAAGAATAATAAATTTAATCGAAGTTAGGATATTTGAATATTATGGAAACCCATGATCTGCTAAAGTAAGATTTATGTCATTTCAACATTTCATTTTAAGCTTAGAAGTGTGCAAAATTTTGAGCTCAATGAAAAATATATTCATTTTTTTTATTTATGACCCCGGTAGTAATTGTTTTATTATTTTGAAGCTTTTAAAATGCATTGGAGTTGAGCATTCCAAACACAATTATTTACTTCACGTAATTCATATAATTGCTTTTATAAAATGTACGTTATTAACTTATTAGAAATTATAAAAAGCAGAATATGTATATTTTCATAGATTTTAAATTATTACAACCAAATTTCTTCAAATATAAGTATTTTAAATTTTTTTCTCCGGATATTAAAGAACAGAGTATGATTTTTGGAATTTTTTTTCTCTTTACCAATCATAGGATTTTGTCTGTTCTTTTTTTACTTACCTATTATACGTAATATAGATTGCAATCGTTTTGAAAATCAATTTTTTTTTTGTCTGATTTACACGTTTCAGACACTGGAGATTCCAAAAAACATAATTTTTGAAAAAAAAAAAAAAGTTGTCGTCCCTCTGGCTGTGTGTCGGCGAAAAATGGGCATCCCTATGAGAAGCGTGACGGCTTAGACGCTTAAAGTTAATCGCCAAAGCAAAATATTTAGTTGCCATGTTGCGACTAGTGATCGTCAATCTGCACCCATAGTATGTATATATATAATAACTTTAATTCTGAAGCTTAAAGCTATTTTCCCCTAGTGAATTTTTTTCCCAGCCTAACATTTATTACTTTCAGATATCATTTTTGGAACTCCTTATGATTAAAATTGTTTATCTAAGTGTTTTTTGCAGCCATTTGTGCTGAGGGCCTCATACGTCACGGACCCGGGAATTGTTTGGGCTTTGACCACATATCAATCAAAAACTAATGAACCAATAAAATTAAATGTTTCTCCCAAATTCACAACTGTACCCTCTGCTGCAAAATATTACAATCCCCAAGCTATTACTCAGAACTCGCGCGATAAACGAGAGATTTTGCAGTTTTGAGATGCCTGCTGAAATTACGGTACAGTTCTTATAATTAAACGTAGCTGGTTCCGGGACCTCCGATCGGACGCGCGAATCCAGCTGTATAATGAGGGGCCAAATAAACGAGTTCGATACAATAAGAGGTTTTCTGAGTCAACTTCTTATGCCACAACTTATGACACCCGTGACGACATTATATAAGTCACGCAGTATGAAGAAGCGCTTGAAAAACCATTCCCTCTGTTTTACCACTTACGACTTCGACTATGAAAGAGAAAATCGCCAGCCGAGGACTCTACAACATTCCAATGAAACGAACTTAATTTGATCGCATAAACTGTGTCCACAAAACGCGCAAAAATTATACGTATCTATGTAAATCAAACGCGTTTATCTAGATGCTTATAAGCTGTGTATCTACAAAAGGATTCGTATGCTGCTCTGAATAATTCGAAAAGAAGAAACTTATAACTGAACTTCTCTTTTTCGCGGAATAGATCGAACTTTATTTCTCGGAAGTAGGTCAAGTTTGTGAGCCATGTGTTTTTCAAGATTGTAAAGGTCGGGAAGAACTCCATACAGACGATTCACTCAAGATGTGGATACTTTTTTATTGATTTTTTTAGCGGACAAATGATAAACTTAGTGAATGGGCTAAGACCAGGACATTATGTCTTAGTTCTTAATCGTTAAAATTTATTTGAAATGAAAAAATATATATAATAATATTAATAATATTTAAGCCGTGTTTTATAATTAAGTTTTTCTTTCTTAAAAAAAATGGATAATCTAATTTATATGTATGTTTCTTTTTATTTATTTTTAATTCAGATTGATACTTTGTCAGCTTATAAGTACACATAATTTTGAAAAGAAAAAAAAAGGTTTTATTGTCCAGACTATGTGTTTATATTTCCTTTAACTTTTTTACTCCAATTGGTAAAAATGCAGAATCCTCATTTCCATCATTTATTTTATGAAATATTCTCGTTAAAAGAAAAAAGTTTTGATACCTTAAACAATGTTTTTATTTATTTTTATTTTTACTGTAAATGTCCACTATGGAATTTGTGATTGCCAAAAACACAAAAGGTGCGGAAGTTTTCTTCGTGAGAATGAGTATGGTTTTAGAATGAAAAAGACAAAAAAGAAAAAAAAATACAGTTATCAGAATGTAAATTTTGTAATTTGACAGTGTTCACGAAGTTTTAAAGTAATTTATTTAAACTGATGTTTTTGTTTTAAAGGGATTTTAAAGTTTTTAACAAAATTCATATTTACTATTTTAAGATTTTTATTAGCTTTATTTATTTTTTTTTTATTTCTTGAGGGATTTGAGGTTTTTTAACATTTTAGAAAAAAGTGATATTGAGATAATGACATGCGCGTTAAGATCGTAATAAATTAAAGTAACAGTTATTTTGTTTTCTTATTCATCCGGTGAAGCATACGTGCAATCACCAAAAAGGAAAGTCAATTGTTTTTTATGTATTTGACATATTGTTAATAAATTGCTTAAACAGGTTATATGTTTTTAAACTAAATATTATCAATAATACCCGTGCAATTTGATGGTTGCCAAGATTTAGTGTCCTATTTTGTGAATATTTAGAGTCCTTTTTTATTAATTCCTTTTTTATAAATTCAGATGAGCACATAAAGATTTCCACATATTTGTAAATAGATATTTGTGTCAGTTTATGTGTTATTTTTATCAGCCAAATATTATATTTCACATTATGTTATATTTTAATATTTGAATTGTTAGTATGTGTATTCAGTATTTTTTTATATACACTGCTCAAAACAATTAAAGGATATTTGAAGTTTTATATAAAATAAAGATATAAACGAAATTTTTTTTGCCGAAAATAAAAGAAGAGAATCACAAATGCAAATTTTTCTGGTTTTCAAACTGTGGAGTATGCAAATTTTGAGTTCGACGTCAAAAACGTCGTTTCAGCGGCAGCGAATGAAATTTGACTTTCAACTGGATAAAAGAGAATGAAGACAAGGATGATCGGCATTCAGTGATTGCTTTGTTTCGATGAGTACGATGTGTCAGCGAAGTCATTTGACAGATTCAGAAGCTTGGAGAATTGTTGGTAGGTTAGAAGTGGGCCAAACTCAAGCCGAAGTAGTGCAAGCCATTGGAGTGTCACAAAGTGTCATTTCCAGGATCTGGAACCGTTTTTTGGAGAGTGGATGTGCAGGCCGAAGACCAGGGCAAGATCATAGACGGGCAACAACGCCCTATGAAGATCGGTATTTAGCGTTAACAGCTCGGAGACACCAAAACATGAACGCTACTCTTCTCCAACAACACCTTCGCTCGGCTACAGGCACCACGATTTCAACTCAGACTGTCAGAAACCGGCTCCATGCTGTAGGTCTGTATGCTCGCCGACCGATGGCATGTGTTAGATTAACATCAAGGCATCGTCGCGACCGCAGAGAGTGGGCAACCGAGCATGTCAACTGGAGGAGAAATGAATGGAGCAATATTCTGTTTTCTGACGAGTCCCGTTTTTCTGTGCATCCGGATAATAGGCGTATTTTCATCTGGAGGGACCGTGGCAGTAGGAATAATCCTGCGTTCGTGCACGAAAGTGTCAGATTTGGCGGTGGATGAGTGTTGGTGTATGGTGGCATCTCCATTGACGGGTGCACTGACCTCTACATCATTCGAGATGGAGCTCTGACTGGTCGCCGATATAGGGATGAGATCCTGAGACCTATTGTAGTCCCTTACGCTGCAGCAATCGGAAATAACTTCATTTTAATGGACGATAGTTGCAGGCCACATCGTGCAAACCTGGTGGAGGATTTCCTTTTCGAGGAAGGAATCATTCGAATGGAATGGCCAGCGTGTTCTCCAGACATGAATCCAATCGAGCACGTTTGGGACGCTCTAGGAAGACGAGTTTCTGGTCGCCAACAACCCCCAAAAACTCTCCAAGAACTGGAAAGAGCTCTTCTGGAAGAGTGGGGCAGAATACCCCAACTCGTCATTAATAGCCTCATTGAGTCCATGCCTCAAAGGTGTTCAACGTTGCTGGTCGCCCGTGGAAACCATACCCCCTACTGAAAATGATTTTATTTGAAGAAAACACCTTTTTTCATTCTTTTTTTCTCATATGCACAAATTGTGTTTTTTTTCTTTTGTACACAAATGCGCAATAAAATGCATTTTTTTCTGCCAAACATGTGTAATTTATTCTCATATAACTTACTATGTCTGTCGACCATGTATCAAACAGCTAAAAAGTTTCCCAGATACAAAATCCACCTAAAACTGCAATATCCTTTAATTGTTTTGAGCACTGTATATCAAATTCCATTACTTATTACCTAATAAGTAACCCATCCCAACCATTTTTAGAAGCACTTAATGGAAGGTTACGCCATTTCTTTAAAAATATATATAAACAGGTATTTCACCCATGTCAATTAAGAAAAAACAGGAAAAGGTCATGCCCCCACCATGCTAAAAGTATTTTCCAACAATTAAGTCTTTAGTTCTGACATGACCGTGGTAACCTCACTTTAACCATGGTAAGTCCAATAATGTCTAACACCATGCATCCAGTTGTGCCTTCTGCTGAAAAATATTACAATCCCCGAGCTATTACTCAGAACTCGCTCGAAAAACGGGAGATTTTGCAGTTTTGAGATGCTTCCTAAAACTATGACGATACAATTCTTATAATTAAAGTAGCTGGCTCCGTGACCTCCGATCGCACTCGCGAATTCATCTAATTCATCTGTATGATGAGGGGCCAAATAAACGAGTTCGATCGAACAAGAGATTTTCTGAGTCAACTTCTTATGCAAGACTTATGACACCCCTGAAGACATTATATACTATATATATATACGCACTATATGGCCAAAGGTGATCGGCCACTTGCGATTTTAGACATTTTGTCATATATCTAGACAAATACATGTGGAATCATCATGAAACTCTTAAGTATGTAAATATAATAGTAAAGGTCATACATTTTCGTGAAGATTTTTTCTCGAAACTCCATAAGGGACTGCCAAAAATGTGCCCGTCCGTTCTGTATGTATGTTCGTACGTTCGTGCGTAACGCGATAATTCATGATAAAAATATCGGATCCACTTGAAATTTTGTATATAGGTACATCCTGATAAGGCGCTTCCCTGATTAGTTTTTGGAGTTCATTCGATATGTATGAGAGGGGGAACGGGGGGCTCATGCCCCTCTCCTTAATTGATATAAACGGGATTTTCATGCAGAATTAACAGTTTTCGTTCAAAATTTAGATATAGGATCATTCTGATGAGGCGATTCCGTGACTGTTATTAGGTGTTCATTGAATAAGTATAAACAAGGGGAACGGGGGGCTCATGCCCCTCCCCTTTATTGATATAAACGGGATTTTCATACAGAATTAACAGTTTTCCTTCAAAATTTAGATATGGGATCATTCTGATGAGGCGATACCGTGGCTGTTATTAGGTGTTCATTGAATAAGTATAAACAGGGGGAACGGGGGGCTCATGCCCTTCCCCTTAATTGATATAAACGGGATTTTCATGCAGAATTAACAGTTTTCGTTCAAAATTTAAATATTGGATCATTCTGATGAGGCGAGTCCGTGGCTGTTATTAGGTGTTCATGGGATAAGTATAAACAAGGGGAACGGGGGTTCTAATGCCCCTCCCCTTAACTTGTGTAAATGGATTTTTCAAGCAGAATTGTCAGCTTTCGTTCAAATCTCTGAATAGTTTTGGAAGTTTAATGGTTAAGTATAAAAGAGGGGAATAACTCCTCTTAAAATATATAAATGCTAAATGGGTTTTTATTAAGAATTATCCAATTTGCTCTGAATTTGTATATAGGTTTTTTATATGATAAATCATGTCCTTGATAGTTTAGGAGTTTAAATGATTAAGTATAAAAAAGGAGAAAGGGGAGGCTGTTTCCCCTTCTTAATTTTTTTTCGAATGGAATCAACAAAAATACAAGGCTGTAATGTACAATTAGTATGCTTAGCCTGTGAGCTCAATGCCATCAGTTTTACTGGGCAATATTCTTTTTATTTAGCTCACAGGCTATCATAGCCTCAGAGCTTATGTGCCCGTCCGTTCTGTATGTACGTTCGTACGTTCGTGCGTAACGCGGTAACTCATGACAAAAATATCCGATCCACTTGAAATTTTGTATGTAGGTATATCCTGACAAGGCGCTTCCCTGATTAGTTTTTGGAGTTCATTCGATATGTATAAGAGGGGGAACGGGGGGCTGATGCCCCTCCCCTTAGTTGATATAAATGGGATTTTCTTGCAGAATTAAGTTTTCGTTCAAAATTTAGATTAGGATCATTCTGATGAGGCGATTCCGTGACTGTTATTAGGTGTTCATTGAATAAGTATAAATAGGGGGAACAGGGGTTCTAATGCCCCCCCCCTTAATTTATATAAATGGGGTTTTCAAGCAGAATTTTCAGATTTCGTTCAAATCTCTGAATAGTTTTGGGAGTTTAATGGTTAAGTATAAAAGAGGGGGATAACTCCTTTTAAATTACATAAATGCTAAATGGGTTTTTATTAAGAATTATCTCATTTGCTCTGAATTTTGGATATATATTTTTTATATGATAAAGCATGGCTTTGATAGTATAGGAGGTTCAATGATTAAGTATAAAAAAAGAGGAAAGGGGAGAGCTGTTTCCCCTTCTTAATTTTTTTTCGAACGGAATTAACCCTTGAAAATATAAGGCTTTAAAGTAAAATTAGTATTTGTAGCCTGTGAGCTCAATGCCATCAGTTTAACTGGGCAGTATTCTTTATTTGTTTATAATTTACAGAATTCTTAATATAAAATAATATGACAAACAACATTTTACACAATGCCTTGTAATCAGAATTAAAAAATAATAATAACTGTATGAGAAACGAGCAGGTTTACTAAATAATTTTTCATTGCGTACGCCTAAACACTATCAAAGTTTCATTTGCTTATTGTAGTAGCTAAATTTATAGAACAACTTTTGTAAAAGTTTCAAAAACATAGCTTGAAAATTCTGACAGTTATCGTCGGTAGAATAAGCTCAAAATCCGTTGTTCCCGAAATGAAGCAAAAAATAAGGGGTTGAATCCAAATATAGTAGTTTACGTCATATTGTGTATTCTACATTAACACTGATCAATGGATAAATTGATACAGCCCCTCATCTTTTTGCTACATTTTTTGAATAACGGATTTTTAGCTTATTATACCGACTATCAATTTCAGAATTTAAAAGACGAGACTTTTACAAAAGTTGCTCTATTCATTTAGCTAACATAATATGCAAATGGAATTTTGATAGCATTTACGCATGCGTAATGTAAAATTATTTAGTAAACCTGCATATTTTTCACACAATTTTTATTATTTTTTAATTTTGATTACAAAGTATTGTTTAAAATATTATCTCTCATAGTTTCGGAAAAGAACATTACTTTATATTAAGAACTCTGCAAATTATAAGTTGTTTGTGTCTCTTCTTTGTGTGTTCTTTTAAAGTATTACATTACTTAAAAATAATTTCAAATAAATAAATTTCGAATTAGGGGTTTTAAATACTGAACATTTGGAAATATACATAACGTACAAAATTTAAAAATTTCAAAATGAAAGTGTCTTATTTTATGATTTGGTCTCATTAAAATGACATTTTTAACACCGATATCAGTGAAAATAGTACTAATGTAAAATGAGAATTTGCATCCTCTGAAAAATACCTAATCTTACACTATGAAATTAAACAAATGTGGCTTTGAAGCATTAAACTACTCACGTTTTTACGGCTGTAGTTTAATTTCCTATAATAGAATTATTCCCGTAAGAATTTTTTACTTGATATGAAACTGAAAGATGGAATTGCAAATATAGCTTGTGTTGCAAATATATCTTAATAGTTAAATAATATTACAATAGGCTCGATATAACAACTCTTCATTGAAGTGAAATTTCTATCATGACCACGGATCCAGTATTTTCCAAATATTACTCATTCACATAATGTTATTTTTTGTATATAATACAACGAACAATTAGTTCTAAAATTCCAATATAACTACCATTTGCTTATGTTTACTCGAGTTTAGTTTTTTATGTAAGAAAATCGTGATAACGTTTTTAGAATCTTTCAAAACCGAAAGAAAAATCTTCCTTCGATGTTAAAACTGATCTTTCTTCTTCCTCTATCCATTGGTGAAATTTATTTCAAAACCTTTTTTGTGTTATCTGCAACTGGTATACAGATCAAAAATTTTCTGTACCTACAAATTTTGCAATGACCATTTAACATCGAAATGCTTTTATGTCAATTAAATATTTTGAGAATGTTGTTTCACCTCCTGTAAAGGAAAACTAAGTTAATATCATTTCTGTAATCTGTTTGTGCAATCATAATACATGCCTGTTCTTTTTTTCAATTTCTTATTCACTTGTAAAATATTCATTTATTTTAATGTTGTAGTTTTTTAAAAATCAAGTAAAGATTTCTAATTATTTTCATATTAATTATATGCTGTCAAAAAATGGCAATTTTTCTGAGTTTTATTATTTCTTCTATCGATTTTTAAGTAGAGTAAAGCAGACAATACTATCGTAAAGATCTATAAATTTTAGTAATGTTTTTTATTTGGACGCAAGGTGTATAAATACAACTATAATCATACGTAAAATTTCCATTATAAGGTCCTCCTAATGTAATATGTTTTCCTATAGAAATATTCTGCTTGCGTGCACGTGTGTGTGCGTTAGGGGGGAGGGGAGTCATTATAATGCAAGTCTACAGAATGTAGTGCATGTAGTTTTCACACTTTTTTTAATTTTCTTAAGCATTTTCTTAAAAAAAGAAGTACAATTTTTAAATAATATGCACAAAAATATATAGAATGTTATTGCAACTATTTTAATTTTATGCTGCTTTTGTTCGTAATATTTATTCCATGACAGTGAGAGTCAGACTTTCAGTAGAAGAGATATACATTAAAAAATGTCCATTTTTTAAACTTTCAAGCAGTTATGAGTCTTTTACCCTTTCCTAATATTTTCTAAAAGGATGATCTTTTGTTACGTGTTTGATTAACTGAAATTCTTAAAAAAATTGGTTCTGCTAAAAATTAAATATATCTATAACGAAAGCCTTAATACATTAATACATAAAAAAAACATTTCGAATTGTATTAAAAAGAAACAGAGATGTCTCTATAAAACTCCAGTTTGAATTAAATGGTTTGTTTATTAATAAGAAGTTCTGCTCCAAAATGTTCCTCAAGACCTTTTTAGTATCCAAATATAGCAGTATATGTAATATTGTGTATGCTATATTGGCATTAATCAATAGATATATGGATACAAACCTCTTTTTTATTATTTGGGGAACAACGGATTTTGAGTTTATTATATCGACGATATTTTTTTTTAATTTTCCAGCTATGCTTTTGAAACTTTCACAAAAACTGCTATATAAATTTAATACATTATGCACATTATATTTTGATTGCATTCGCGCATGCGTAGTGGAACAAAATGTATAAAACCTGAAAATTTCTCAGACAGCTTTTATTATTTTTGAACTCTGATTAAAGTGTATTATGTACAATGTTATTTATCATATTTTTTAACAAGAATTTTTTTTTTATATTAAGAACTCCGTAAATTGAAATGAACTATGAAAATCTGAATTTCTCTACGAATGTATGTGCTATCCACATAAAAATGAACACAATTTATTACAGTAAGCCACTTAATGATAATCTACAGTTTGAACGCTTTTGCTACATTAGTTTTGACATGGTTATCGTAAAGATAGTCCCTCTTTTCCAATTTGTTGACAGTCCCCTCTGGAGTTCCGGAAAAAACTTCAGGGAAATATATGGCCTGTATTATTTTGTTTACACACTTGGAGTTACAGGATAATGACTCATGTATGTTTCTAGATATTTAGCAAAACGTCTAAAACCGCAAGTGACCGGTTACCTTCGGCCATATGGTGTATATTCATTTTAGTAAGGTAAAATTACGATTTTATGTATAAATGACATTTGAAAATACTGAAATTGCAAGTCTGTTCGAATTATCAGTTATTGAAAACTAAAATAATTTTTCAACAAACATACTGTAAGATTTCTGTAACATAAAATTTCAACTAACAAACTTTTAATAATGCAACAACAAATTAAGGTGAAAGAAAAGACAATAACAGTTCCTCACTAAAAAACAAACAAGTAAAAGATTTCTAAAAATAAAAAAAGAAAAACCTTAAAGAGGGAGACATCCTTAGGTAAATCTTTAGTTAAACAATCCGATCTAGGCTTCCCGGCTTACCAAACATACTTACCGGATACAGAACATTCGTGAATGACATTTTAGTTTGATTTTTCTAGGAATCAATTTTCAGCAATCAATTAATTTTTATATCTATCTAACATATACAACATGTTTTTGTTTTTTTAACTGACACTATTGAGAGACATCTGTAGCTCATTGATAACCGCATTGGCATTTAACTTGGTAAGGGACGAATGACGCCATGGGAAAAAAAAAAAGATTAAAAAAAATAGTTCAAAGCATTACCGATAGAAAGGATCGTAGTCGAAGCAACCCAGAATGAGCATAAAACACGAATACAATCGAAGATGCAAATTTATGACTACTTATATGACAACAGCGGCGTTATTTTGGGATATACTTTCACTGCAGAAAATCTCATAATCAAGGTAAGCGGAAAATATTTCTCGGAGTTTCCGCTAGAGATACTATCATAAAGTGTTTTTTCCACTCCCGAGAAAAAAGAGAACTCCGCGAAGTTTCCGCTCGGAGTTTCCGGAGCTATGTTTATAGCTCAAATTATTAGCAGTGCAATCGCATACATAGGTATAAATTTTTCCTTTTCATTTTTTTACCCGTGTTTTATATTAATTCTCAACTGTGCAAACTGCAATAGTGCCATATTTTCCCCTATCGGCGATATTTTAAATTAATTTTTTTCTCAGAATCTTTTTTCCTAAACATCAATGGACCCGTTATCAAGTTTACTGCCATTTAATTTAATCGAACAAACAACAGATGAAAATGAATAGTGGCAATTAAAAACACACCTTATATTTATTTCTCCCTTTTTATTTTATTTTAATTATTACCTAATTTTAATTTTTTAATTTCTTGAAATTTATGCATATATTTCTACTTTTTGTATTAATTACATTAATAAATTCGCTTGATGGCAACATCAGAATTTCGTTTTCTCTTTTTATCTGTAGAGGTCAGCATTATTTATATCATTTTGTTCTATTTTGATGAGCCATGGTTATCTAGTTATTTCAATGGTCGCAGGGGCGAAAGAGTATAGATGATTACATTTTTGCAACGTTTGTCTCTCAAGTGAGTTATTTACCTTACATTTTAATGTATTGTTAATATCATATATACGTTAAAATAAAAGCCAAAAACATGCAGAATGTATCATCTCTACAATGTGTGAAATCTGATTAAAGTCTGCTTTTATTTTGACATTGCAAGCATCTTAGATGAAATAGATAATCAAATATGTAGCCCTCATCGTTAGTTTACTGAGACACAAAAAAGCAAAACATGTCAAACTTGTCATCCGAAGTTCAAAAATGTACGCCAATAAAAAACTAAATAGGTTAGTGTATTGATCTAGCAAATATCTCCGAGTAATTCATTTATCAAGTATGTTGCTCTTATAATTGCTTTACAGTGTCACATAAAATTTTACGATAGCATTCATTGAATGGTATGGGTTACATTAAAACTTGAAGAGAATTTTAATCTATGATTTCACATAGATTAAAATTCTTCTCAAGTGCATGGTCACAGTGACGTCACAATGGCGTCACTGTAGTCACATCACATCTGTGACCAAAATACCACCACTCAGTGACGTCACATCGTGTCTGAGATGTGACTTTCTAAGAAAACTTTAGAAAATTACAAAAATTCTTAAAAACATGTTATTTATTTGAAATTTGAATTTATTACCTGTCGTACATTTTTTTTTTCTCAAATGCCTTGCATTGTTGTCCATTAAACTGATTTTATGTATATTCTATTTTTTTTTTTTTTTTTTTTTCATGTACGCAAATTCTGTCTAATAATTTTAATAATTTATAATTTACAAAAAAAAAAAAAAAAAAAAACTTCACAATTTATTTTTATTTGAATTACAGTGAAACTTTCATTCAACGAGATCTCATTCAAATCATAGATATCTACGAAAATTCATAAAATTTTGAATAATTAAATACAAATAAAAATGGAAATGTCAGAAAACTGTATATTAATTAGGATAGTAATTTTTTTAATGCATTATAGACGCATAAAAAATTCATTTGACTAAAATCTAATAAAAAAAAACAAATAATAAAGAAAGGTCAACAAAAACTGAAGCACAATACATTTTTTCCTTACTTGATGGTGAAAATTTTTTTTAATTTTTCGATTTTTAAATGTTTAAAAAATGAAATAAATGTTCTAAAACTCAACTTTCAGGTGATGCCAGAGTCAAAATGACATGAGCGTTACTGAAGGACATGTTTTTTCGTTATAATATATACTATATGTAAACCAAGTAACCCATATTAAACAAAGTAAGTATTCAAATTCGTCTCCATTTTTGCATCTCGTCACTTCTTATCATAAATTAAAACCGAATTTCCTTGTAATATACACAAACTAATTGCTTAACAGATGTTGACCTTTGATTTATAGCATATCATGTACGAAATGGGCTATTAATTTTACTTTTAATGACTTTTTAAACTATTTTACTAGCACTTCTCTATCGACTTCCGCTTTTTATGAATAGGTGTATAAATCTAGTTCAAGGGGTAAAGGAAATGGAGATAGGCAGCTGATTATCGCTTAATGGGTAAAATTCAATATTTTTATCCCCGGGATAAAAATAAAATATAAGAAATAAAAGAACGCATTGTATAAATAATGTAACCCAATTTTCAACGCATATAAATTAAATATGATTTATTTGATTAATATCAACATTGAAAAGTCGTATTTTTTGCCTACTTTTAGAAAAGTGACCAAAGTGTGCAACCTTTAAATATTATCCCAATCTTCTTAAAATTTGGCATATATATATATTATGTCACTGTGACTCGGGGCGTAAGCAAAGTCTGCATAAGTTTTACATTTTATTTTTTGCCTTGCAAAATGAAACACCCTAACCTACAATGATGACGATTGCTGTTTCTTTAATATTCTTTTCTTAGTTTTCTCTAGAATAAAAAATTTTTTCTCTCTTTATTCGTATCTTGTTTTTCTTGTGTTTTTTGTTCTTTGTTTGTCTTGTTTTCCTCCAATTTTCTTATCGCGCAAAAAAAGAAAGGAAAAAAAAACGTTTCCGACTATTGGTTGCTATACAAATCTGAAGTCCCTTACCTTATCTTAAACTTTGTCCCAATAATTCTGGGATCCCCTGTATAATTTAAATATTTCCAATAAAATTTCTAATGTATTTTTTATAAACACAGAACCAAACCTAAGAACCAAGATCTTCTTCAAACATCCCTTTTTATGGCATTTTCAAGCCATAATTTTTGTACCCGGAACAAATAATTAGAGATAAAATTTGTTTGAAGTATATGTCTTACAACCCATTGTCTAACTACAAAATTTTGTTACAATCGGGATATTTCGTAGGTGTTTTTGTTAGTTGTATTTTATATAGAAAAGACATGTCCAATATATGCAGAAGATATGATGAACTAAAGAGGACATCCTCTTGGAACATGCAGCGTTTTATACTTTAATAATGTTCAAAAAGTAATAAATCCTCTTCGAAATTCTTTTATGTCACTCCCCAAAGAACCGCAGAAAAATGTCTCAATTGAATACCAATACTATTTTTTTCTCAATTTAAAAAATATAATGTAAATATAAAAATGAAAGAACAAGCATGAATTATGAAGTTTTTCCAGCAATGTCAGAATGTAATATTGTTCATATAGTTAAGTTATTGAAAGTAACCATACTTCAACTTTTAACATTATAAAAGTCGATATCTAATTAAAAAATTTTGAAAATTTATAAAACAGCTAAAATTCCATTTCTAGTAATTACCGTCCATGCGAAATAACTTAACATTTTTTTTTCAGCGTCTTTATAAACGAATTATAAACCGTACCCTTTTCATTTTAAATATGTAGCGTGCGACTGTGAACCACAGTAACGTGTATGAATTTCATTGCAATCAAAGTATACGTACAAAAAATCAAAATGCGAAATGCCATAGAGAGAAACTACTGAAGTAATACACATTTTGAATCTTCGAAAATATTAATAAAAACCTAAAGATATGTTCGAATTAAAACATAGACACAAGTTAAAATAAGCAAATAAATTAATAAATGTCCCCTGCTCCTGTTACAATAACTGAGTTTAGTATAAAATATTAAACTCAAAATTAATATTTTCAGTTTTCCGTAACTGGAGATGTTTTTGAAGCATTTTGAAGGCGAAAGACTACACTGTAAAAAAAAAGGGTCGATCTACTAAAAAAACTTTAGTAATCCTTGTAATTACTAAAAAATGTTTAGTAATCTTAGTCGGTTACTAGAAAATCTGTAAGAATTACTAGAAAAAAGTTAGCAACGAATAGAGTTAATAGTTTTATATTTTTAATAGCTATTACTAAAACTCACTTGGCGTGGCCTCGATAGCATAGTGGTTATAGTAACGGACTCCAGGCTAAATGGTCCCGGGTTCAATACTGGATAGCGCCAAGAACGCCCCGAATGTATGTAGTGTAAGTACTCTATAATAAAGGGGTTATGAATTTCCTGTTGGAGCTGGTCGGAATGTTTGGTGCTGCCATCTATTGCGTTTTTGCCGGAAATCTATCGCTTCAGAAGTCTGGATGCAGCTCGAAGGAAGTTCCTGCCCTTCGGACGCACGTAATCTCTATAAATAAAAGGAATTCCGAGGATAATTAATTAATTAATTAATTGAGGCACAGGGGAAAGCAAATCTTGGCAATGCGCCAACTCGGTCCAGAGGAAGCAAATCTTGGCAATGCGCCAACTCGGTCCAGAGGTATAAAAGCAAGATAGAAAAAAACGCGCAGGTCTGTGCATTCAAGTACAACCACCCATATGTATATGCTGAAAGTTTGTTCTGACGCTCACCCGACGCACGTGGAGTGCCGATGGTCCGGGAAGCGTACCATACACATAAATTATTAAATAAACCTTCAAATTAAGCCCGGCGAAGCGGGCTGGGTATGCTAGTTGTTATTAAAAATAATTTTGGAGCTATTACTAAAATTTGCTTGGTGGCTCATACTAAAAAATTTTAAGTTAGTTATACAAAATATTCTTTTGTTCAGTTTACAAAATAAATGCTTGTTTCACTTGCAAAAAAAAAAGTTTGTAATGGTTACTAAAAATTCTGTGGAATACAAATTTACTAAAAAATTTTTAGTAACCTCTTGAATTTTTTTTTACAGTGTAGAGCAGAATATTAAACACGTATATTTTTTAAATTATGGTTAGAAAAGAAAAATAATGCTGACAGTGGTAGTGAAAAAATATATTATGTCTATTGTGCCACAGTTTCACTGTTAATGAATTATATTCATTCCTTAAAGAGGAAAAATATCGCTCCGTTAGGCTGAAATATTATGGAGTTCTTTTGAATTATATCAAAAAAGACATTTTTGAAAATTAGAGAATAGCGGAAGTAACAGCTAAATGTGTTTCAGTAACTTACGAACGATAATTTAATAAATGAAACTTTTGAATTTTGCGATTCTAGAAAATTTATTTAATCAACTCGTAAATATTATTGTAAAAATTCATGTGAGTGAGAGAGAGGATAACTTTTGGTAAAATTACATTATACCTTAAAATTTCTTTGGTTCTTTGGCATGAAACACTGAATTTAAAAACTGAATTTAAACAACTTAAAATATTTGAACTTTTCAACTTTGCCCTAAAATACACAAAATAAGTAAAATATTTTGCTATTAATCATTATTTTCGAATGTTCAAATAGGCTAAGACACACTTTACGTTGGGATGGAACAAGCAGTTGAAAATTATTCTCTAAAACAAAAGTGTAATTGTTATACAAAAACACAACTAAAACTGCCGAAAGTTTTGCTATTAAAATAAACGATTTGCTAAACTGTCAGAGTAGAAATCCCATGCAAAAACGTGAAGTTTACTTCAAACGGACCTTTGATTAACCGCATCAAAGCTCTACCACAAAGCTACTCCGGACAAATGCCTACCAGCTTTTCACCATGATAACGTAATTACGGAACTTGATGTTAATACACTAACCTGGCCATTGATGAACGTCCACTTGCAATTTTAGACATTTTGTTAAATATCTAGAAAAATACATGAGGAATCATTCTCAGTGTCAGTCATCATTTCTCTCAGTGTATAAATATAATAGTACAAGTCATATATTTCCTTGAAGATTTTTTCCCGAAACTCCATAGGGGACCGTCAACAAATTAAAAAAATGAATATCTTTTGAATAACCTTGTCAAAACTAATGTATCAAAAGCGCTCAAACTCTATATTATGATTAAGTGTCTTATTGTAATAAACTGTGTTCATTTTTATGCAAATAGCATACATACTCGCAGAGAAATTAAGGATTTTTATAAAATGGTCCCAATTTTCTCAAAGTTTTTTGCTTATAATTTTCAGAGTTATTAATATAAAATCATATTTTTTTCTGAAAATATGACAAACAATATTGCATACAATACCCTGTAATCAGAATTAAATAATAATAAAAATTATATGAAAAATGAGTAGATTTACTAAATAATTTTTCACCGCGCATGCGTCAACGATATAAAAATTTCATTTGCATATTATGTTAGCTAAATGTATAAAGCAACTTTTTTGAAAGTCTCAAAATCGTAGCTTGAAAATTCTGAAAGTAATCGTCTATAGAAAAAGAACAAATCTCGTTGTTCCCAAAATGAAGCAAAACAATGAGGGATTTTATCCAAATGTAGTAGTACTTCCCATATCCTGTATTCTATATTGACAATAATCAATGAATATATGGATACAACCCCTCTTGTTTTTGTTTGATTTTGTGAATAACGGATTTTCAACTTATTCAATTGACGATTATTTTTAGAATTTTCAAGTTATGATTTTGCGACTTTCGCAAAAGTTGCTCTTTACATTTAGCTAACATAATATGTAAATGAAAATTTTATATTTTTGATGCATGCGCAGTGAAAAATTATTTAGTAAACCTACTCATTTTTCATACAATTTTTATTATTTTTTAATTCTGATTACAGGGTATTGTATGCAATGTTGTTTGTCATATTTTCAGAAAAAAAGTATTATTTTATATTAAGAACGCTGAAAATTATAAGCAAAAAAACTTGGAAATTTTTGGGACTATTTTTATAAAAACATTAATTTTTCTGCGAGTATGCATGCTATTTGCACAAAAATGAACACTGTTTATAAGGCACTTAAATATAATCTAGAGTTTGAGCGCTTTTTTTACATTAGTTTTGACAGGGTTATTCAAAATATATTCATTCTTTTTTAATTTGTTGATGGTCCCCCATGGAGTTTCGGGAAAAAATCTTCGCGGAAATGTATGACTCATACTATAATATTTATACACTAAGAGTTTCGGGATGATCCCTCATATATTTTCTAGATATTAAACAAAATGTCTAAAATTGCAAGTGGACGTTCATCAATGGCCAGGTAGTGTACAAAAGCACATACGGTAAATTCTGTATTACGCGGACTCATTCTAACACGAGTATTTTCCCGGCGAACCCATAGGAAATAACATTAGTTGTTGATGCGATTGCGAAAATCTGCCTAATGCGAAAACGGAAATGTATTTAAAGCCCCACAGAAACGAAAATTTTGTGTAAGGCGGAAAAATGATAGTTTGAAGATAAAAAGCATTTGATTAATAGAACTTTAAAATTGATATATGTATGTCAAATGTTCGCTGCCCAATCATTTAATTAGATTTCAAATAATTTAATAAATTTAATTATAATGAAAACATAACTTTACATTTTTAACAAATGTTTTTTATTATTCCTTATTTTGCATATAAAAGTTATTACTAATAAAATACGCATCTATGAAAATATGTGTATTATCTAAAGTACAATGCATTATGCTTTAAGGTTTACTAAAAGTGGCAAATTTCTGAATCACGTCGAAGTCATTTTATAGGTATACATCAAATTTTAAGAGATTCTTTACAACAACAGTAGAGAGAAATTTAATGTCATTCCTCATAAAGAATCTTTCGAAATTTCACTGTTCAACAAATTTTCGAGACAGGAAAATTAAGGAAAGATCGTCATCAGAGAGCAGTTTATTATAACTCGCGATTCAATATAAGGTTACATGGGGCAACTGGGCCATGATTTTAAAATGTCACTCTGAAGATTCTATCAATTATGCTTCCAAAAGCCAATTTTCATTTGAATTAATGTCCGAAACTTTGAAAATGATCTTTGTTAGATCCACTTTTGCAGAAAAATATTTTCAAAATTACATTTCATTGTCTAAAAGTAATATATACAGGGTGATTCCAAATTTTTTTTACAATAAAAGAAGGGTGATAGTACACATCAAGACAAACAATATTAAATAGGAGACCAAGGGTCCCAAACATTTTCCAAAGGAGAAAGCCGCCATTAAAGTTTAGGAACCAAAATTTCAAATAAACATAGAAAACGGAAAAATCGGTCGATTGATTTGAGGTTTTCACTAAAATTATTCTTTTTGTCGGCATTTTCTTGAAGTTAAATTATAAAGATAAATTTCGAAAAATGCCGATAGAGGGCGCTTTAGACTTTGGAGTAACGAAAAACTATTTTTTGCCGGTATTTTTTGCATCCCATTAAATGTTATCATAAGCTTAGACTCAAACTTAAATTTTGAGCTCAAAATCTGAAAGTGGCAGTGGTTAAGTAGCATAAACTGAATTGTGTTCAGAGGGTTCAAATTTCAAATGATTATAAAAAACCGGAAAAATTGGTTCATTGATTTGCGGTTTTCACTAAAACTATTCTTTATGTCGGCATTTTCTTGAAAATAAACTATAAAGATAAATTTCAAAAAATGTCGATAGAGGGCGCTTTAGACTGGAGTAACGACCAACTATTTTTTGCCGTTATTTTCTGCATCTCATTAAATATTTTCGGAAGCTTAGACTTAAACTTAAATTTTGAGCTCAAAATCTGAATAGTAGGGAGTAGTTAAGTAGCACAAACTGAAGTGTGTTTAAGGGGGGGGGGGGGTTCAAATTTAAAATAATTATATAAAATGGAAAAATTTGTCGATTCGTTTGCGGTTTAAAATAAAATTATTCTGTAAGTCAGTATCTTCTTGAAAATAAATTTTAAAGATAAATTTCAAAAAATTCCATTAGATGGCGCCTTAAACTTCAGAGTAACCAACAATTAATTTTAACCATTTTTTTTTTTTTTTTGTTCTAATTAAATGCTTGCAAAACCTTATTGAATGTTTTCGGAAGCTTAGAATTAAACTTAAATGTTGAGCTCAAAATCTGAATAATTAGGAGTAGTTAAGTAGCGCAAATTGAAGTATCTTCAGGAGTTGAAATTTAACCCTCCCCCCTCCTCGAACACAATTCAATTTTCGCTACTTAAGGGCCCTGTCCTCGCTCGAGGAAACGCTCGCGAGCTAATGCTATTCTTATGGGGAAGCATTTTTCTAATAACTCTTTCGCATTTTCACATTTTTGAATAATTTTTTTTTGCATTGGATAGCTGGGGTGCATGCCGATTGTGCACCTTTTTTACTTTTTCGATTTTGGTTGCTGATATATTTTTTAAAAAGCACTTTCAGTTTTGAAACCGGTTTTAAAAGTGAAACTAACTTTGTAAAAAATATCTGCAACCACAATCAAAAAAGTAAAAAACGTGCGCTATCGACATGCACCCCAGCTATCCAGTGCAAAAAAAATTATTCAAAAATGTCAAAATGTGAAAGAGTTATTAGAAAAATGCTTCCCCATAGGAATAGCATTAGCTCGCGAGCGTTTCCTCGAGCGAGGACAGGGGCCTTAAACACTCCCAACGATTCAGAATTTGAGCCTAAAATTTAAGTTTATGCATTTGAAAGGATTTAATGAGATTAAAAAAAACAGTTAAAAATAGTTGTAAGCTACTCCAAAGTCTAAGGCGCCCTCTAACGGCATTTTGTGAAAATTGTTTTTAAAATTTATTTTCAAGAAAATGCTTATTTAAAAATTAGTTTTAGCGAAAACCGCAAACGAGTCGACCAATTTTTCCGTTTTTTATAATCATTTGAAATTTGAACCCTCTGAACACAGTTCAGTTTGTCTACTTAACCACTCCCAACTATTCAGATTTTGAGCTCAAATTTTAAGTCTAAGCTTACGAAAGCATTTAATAAGATGCAAAAAATAACGCAAAAAAAGAGTTGTTCGTTACTCCAAAGTGTAAAGCGCCCTCTATCGGCATTTTTTGAAAATTATCTTTATAATTTATTTTTAAGAAAATACCGACATAAAGAATAGTTTTAGTGAAAACCGCAAATCAATGAACCAATTTTTCCGTTTTTTATAATCATTTGAACCCTCAGAACACAAATTTGTGCTACTCAACCACTCCCACTTTTAGATTTTGAGCTCAAAATTTAAGTTTGAGTCTAAGCTTACGAAAACATTTAATGAGATGCAAAAAATACCGGCAAAAAATAGTTGTTCGTTACTCCAAAGTTTAAAGCGCCCTCTATCATCATTTTTTGAAATTTATCTTTATTATTTAATTTCAAGAAAATGCCGACATAAAGAATAATTTTAGTGAAAACCGCAAATCAATCGATCGATTTTTCCGTTTTTTATGTTTATTTGAAATTTTGGTCCCTAAACTTTAATGACGGCTATCTCCTTTGGAAAACGTTTGGGACCCTTGGTCTCCCATATAATATTGTTTGTCTTGATATGTACTATCAACCCTGTGTTATTGTAAAAAAAATTTGGAATCACCCTGTATATATATATATATATATATATATATATATATTATCTATCATTATTTCATGAGTCCAGTTGCTACAACTTTATGGAAAAGAGACCCGCCTGGTCCAGTTTCCACAGTTTCCAGTTTCCACTGGATTAGGCGGGTTTATTTTCCACAATTTTTTTTTTTTTTTTTTTTTTTTTTTTTTTTTTTTTTTTTGTAATATGGGGTATCAGGTCTAGTTTTAAAAAGTCTAAATAACTTTAAAAAATTTAAAACCGGCAAATCACCAAAATTATACATCAACTAAAGAGCGTTGTAAAGAAAGACCTTTGCTATTAAGGTATCTAAAAAGACCACATAATGTGTAATTATTTAGATTTATTTATACAAAAAACACAAGAGCTGTCAGTACATATGAATTTTAGTACAGGTAATAATCAAAAAAGTCAGACAGGTATATTAGAAAAAAAATTAATAATATAAATCTATGAACAAACTTGTACATAAGTATTTAAATATCTCATTGACCTTTTTATTTACATCAATGAAAATTCGATAAGTCCAATATATCTGTCGAGAATGCAACCATGCTCAATAAAACAAAACTTTTTTTTATTGCTTTCAATAGTTTTTAATAATGCCGATTTTTCTTATGTAACCCTTTTCATCTGTATCGTAAAATTTCGAGGTTTAGATATCTCACTTAAGAAATTTGCTTTAATTCTCACTGACATGCTTTCTTTTAATTTTATGTAATTTTAATAATATATTATATAATTTTCTTTACTTCAAGCAAAAAACAATGGAGAAATTAATTTCCCAAAGTAAGAGAAACTCCAAAAATGTATTTATTACTGTTGTGTAACTGGATCCTAAATGGTCCAGTTATCCCTGACCAATGTCCCAGTTACTCCATTTTTGAAAAATTCATGGGGTAATTGGAACATTGGCTTTACATTTGAAATATAAAATAAATATGTATACATATCTAATGATAATAATGTAGTTATATGACGAGTCTTTTAAAAAAGTGATTATTTAAGAAAAACACTTACCTTATTTTGAAATAAAGCCGAAGAAGTCCAACCAAATTGACGTTGTTTTTTAAAAAAGACTAAAATCGTTTTTTCGAGTCGATGTTCCTTGTTTTTTTTTTGAAAAAATTATGGGATAGCTGAAACACTGGCCTTACATTTGAAATATGTAGTAAATATGTATAAATACCTAATGATAATAATGTAGTTATATGACTAGTCTTTAAAAAAGTGATTGCTTAATAAAAGAACTTACCGTATTTTAAAATAAAACCGAAGAAATTCAACCAAATTGACGTTTTTTTGACACGCGCTGTTTTAAGTAGATGAGATGGGAGGGCAATATTTACAAAAGCTTAACCTAAAAGACATAAACGGTTTTTTATTAAATAGCCTATGGCCTAGTTACTTCGTGGGTTCAGTTACCCCAGTTTACCTTATTTATCGAAAACGAAAAACGATATTCGATTCTAATTAGCTTCAATAGTCATGCTCATAATTTTGTAGTTTTACGTATGAAAATGATATCGAGAATGCGTCGGAAAAAGTTTCATTACTGAGGGTCTTTTTTAAACAAAAGCTTTGAAACTTTACTAACTTAAAAGTCTTTAACCCTAATCTTATAGATTTTAATTATAAGCAAATGTTTTTTCCTCTAAAAAAATTAAAAGATATTACCTAGTGTATGTTTCACAATTACGAAAATAAGTTGACGAAAAATTCATCAATTAATCCCTACTTGATGACAAGCGATTACTCTATAAAGTTATGTGAAAGATGAGGTATATAATTGTGTTTGATAAAGTGAATGATTTTCATTAAGTGCGAAATGAAAGGAATTTTGAATACATATTATTTGTTTCAGTGTTCGAATAACGTTTTTCTTGATTTTTAAAATTAATAAATTTAATGAAAAATTATTTTAGTTAAATCTTTATTTTAAAGAACGGTACTAAATTTCATGAACGTCAAAAATAAAGATGATCTGCGTAATGTTTTTAATATTTTTGTGTGGTGAAAGAACTATTTTGCATAAGGCGGAATATTGCCAACGGCGGGAAATTTTTTCGGTCCCGATCGATTCCACCTTAATGAGAGACTACTGTATATACAGTGGTGGTCAAAAGTTTCCGGCCACTTAGTTTCTTTGATTTATTTATCAGAAGGTTTCAGCCGAGATGAAACACAATTGCTTCAAAAGTTATAAATATGTGAATAACCTCTAACCACTTGATCTTTTTAAAACCGTTAACGCAACAAATGTTCTTAAAACCAGAAATATGCAAATAAGCGTAAAATGCAGAAGAAAGTGAATTTCTAAGAAAAGAAATTGCCTATTCGCTAAGATATTCTTCAGAGCATTATCTCAGTGTTGGCGTAAATGAAAAAGTCATGATTCTCCAGGAGCATTACCGCAGCGTAAGAGTAAATGAGAAACAGCTAATTTATGTTTATAAACATTGCAACTACAATAAACATTTATCCATAGAATGCCCATTTGGCTTGCGAGATTTTTTTTTACACTTTTTTTACACTTTCAAGGGTTAATATAACTTTTATCAACATTTTTATGCTGTATCTATTGTTATGATGGTTGTCTATGTCATATCTGTTTGCATTTTTTCTAGCTAAATCAACCAAACTGTGAATTTTTTGTCACTAAAACCTTTAAAAATATTGTTGTTACTGCATTACTGGCAATGTTTGCATCCTTCTGGAAGAAATAAATATAACAACAGTGTAGAAAACAATAGAAAGGATTTTGACAAAACAAGTTCACGATGCGAATTTTACAATGAGAGTACATTTAGCATTTTTTTAATTTTTCGTAAGGCACCTTCTTAATATATTTCCTTAGTCGGGGCACACCGATGAAGCACTTGACCACTGTTATTGACTGTAAATCATAAACGTGTGAAGAATGTAACACTTCTCTTAGATACGCTTGGCGTTAAACCTCATTGTTTTGCGAGAGCTATATTTTTTATAAAAATTGGCCACCTGAAAAATATACAGGTATCATATATAATTATTAAATAACCTAAACGAAATACAGCTTTGGTGATTTTATAAGAATATATTGAAAATAACTAAAACAAATTATGTGCAAAGAACATAAAGAACTTCTGAAATGAACGTTATTGAATTCACAAAAAATTGTGTTCACTATTGTACACTGAACCTTTCGGTGTTTTTCTGAAATTACTTTTATTGTGATATAGACATACTATATCCGCATATCTTCACGAATTATCGATATCAGATATATTCAATAACGAATCTTATTTAGAAAGAACTTATTTCGTGCAAAATTTTATAAATCAAATATCATATACGGTATATGAGAAAATGTGACGGCCACCTTCGATTTTAGACGTTTTGATAATTTTCTAGAAAAATATATGAGGAATTCTTCTGAAACTTCAGGTGTTTAAACAAAATAGTACAGGTAATATATTTCACTGAAGTATTTTTCCCGAAATCCCATAGGGGACCGTCAAGAAATTGAAAAAAATGAGGATTTTTTGCATAACCCTGTCAAAACTAATGTACTAAAACCCTAAATCATATCTAAAAGGTTTATATATATATATAACAGGTTCAAAGGGTTGGAAATGTGCAGGGTACAAAAATTTCAATATCTCCTTAACATGGCTCTGACAAAATCAACTCTTACAGAACAATGACAGGAAACAATAAACATTTTTTGTTATAGCAGTTGTCAACAATTATAAAAAATAATAAAATTCTTATAGAACAGCTATTTTACTGTTGCAAAATTTGCATGTGAAAAATAAAGAGAAAAATAGTTTGACGAATTTAAGAAAAATTAATATTAAGTCATAACTTTTCTATAGCAAGATTTTCGCATAAAAACGGAAAATGAAATAAATAGCTTGACCGATTTTAAGAAAAAGCAAATATAATATATAATATATCATATAGAAAATATAATGGACGAAAAACAGATGAATATATAACGTCATGCGAGTTTGTAAAAATATATTACAACATTATAAAAATCAGACAATAGAAACATGGGCATATTTTAACATTTTAAAGTTCTCTGATTTTATTTTAGCCCTTTTTAAATCCATTCCATATATATATATATATATATATATATGCGTAATTGTAATGTATGCGTGTATATTCGAATTTTCACAAAAGGTTTAGGTCCCTAGAACTCATTATTAATGATGAAACTGGATTTATCTCTAATCTTGATTAAGTTTTTGTTGAAAATATATGTATTTAACTTCGAAATATACCTCCGCCTGCAGGCTGAGCCGGCAGGAATTTTTTTCTTTCAAAAAGACTGCAATTAGTTTATTAAATTTAAACGGTTCACGAGAAAAATGTGTTTGACTTTTCCATTTTCTTTTTAAAGTAAAATATTTAATAAAATTGTTTTCCTAGATATTTAATGAACCGAAACAAAAATAGATTTTTAAATGAAATCTTTCCTATAAGAATTAAAGAAATTTATAAATTATCATTCCGTGATGTTGAAAGACATTTTGTTATGTGTGAGACAGTAATCGAAATTCTAAAAGCGTTCGTTCCAGGACAATCAAGTGGTTATGAAAAAGCTTCGAAATCGGAGAAGTTGTTCTTACACTAGTTTTGTCGTCTCCTTGTCTATCATAATCAAGCATCACTCACCGAATACAGATCCAAGGCATGACAAAAAGAAGCATAATCACGTTCTCTTGCTTTCATTTCCCATACGCCATTGTACTATTTAAACACACTGTTTTACTCAGAATATGAAGTTATGAGGATGACATAATATATCATAAAGATAACAGAGGTATACGCGAATAAAAAACAGATTTAAATTTCAGTCACGACTAAATGAAATTTGCCCCAGAATTTTTAATTGACAGATTTCTGTAATATCAGTATTTATTTTTAAAATATATAAAAAAACGGGAAATGGATAAAGTCTTTTTTTTTTTTTTTTTTTGTCATTGTTCAACATAATTTGAGATAAATTTTTGTATTATAGGCGATAGTTTGTTCTGTTATATAACAATCCAAGTCCTGTATTGAACATGCGATCGACAAACGGTGGTGCTAGTTTATTGTATTTCTCAACGAAATGCACAAAAGTTCATTAATTATTCTTTCAAATATCTCCATACAATGTTTTATTACTTGAACCATTTTGATAAATTATTAAATTTTAATATGTACGAAAATTCAAAGAAGGCGCATGTTGATTTCACGAAAAGAATTAAATAACTAAAATCGCAGACATTGTGTGGATCGGGATTTTGGTATTAAGATCATTATATTTATCTTTATTGTTACGAATATTTTGGATAGAAATCATATATCCGCGGTTATATTTAAATTTCTGTATTATAGAGATTCTTAAAAGATAACTCTGATAGTCCTAGAAGAATATAGAATTTTAAGTTGAATACAAGGACAAATACAAGTTTCTCAATTAAAAATAGTTGTATGTTCATATTTACATGTTTACTCATTGTTATAGCATGCCTCTTTGATTAATTTTACTTCATAAAAAAGTAGAACCCTGCTAATCCGAACTAATTGGAATCGGTCATATTCGGATTACCAGAAATTCCGATAAAAAAATGATGCGTTCTAAAAACATACATTTTATAAGTACTCAATAACACAGCACTTATCTGTAATTCAACATTATTAGGCCCGGCATGCTGGATAATCCCGCACGACTTTCGGAAAAAATAGTATTCCATGTTCAATCTCTCCTGGTGTTTATTATGATCCAATGATAATAGTTTGCTTCGTAAAATACAGTAGAACCCCGCTAATTTGAACTAATTGGGACCGGTGCCTATTCGGACTAACCGAAATTCTGATAAAAATCGAAAAAAAAAATGATGCGTTCTGAAAACATGCATTTTATAAGTACTCAGTACTCAGTTTCAGTAATACAGTAAATATCTCTAATTAAGCATTCTTAGGTCCGACATGCCGGATAATCCGGCACGATTTTCGAAAAAAAAATATTATTCCGTGTTTAGTCACTCCTGATGTTTGTAATGATTCTAATGAGAAAACATGTAACAACCCACTACAAATGGTTCAAAATCGCGAAGCCATACATAGCTCAGTCACCACAATGATGAAGGGTGAAGAAAAAAACATTTCTGTAGCTAATTACGAAATCAAAAAGTTGAAAGAAAAAATAAAATTTTATCACCTGAATAAGATATTTTTTGAAATTTAGAAAAGATTTTATAGTGACTGGCAAACAAACTGATATTTGAACTATTTTTCAGATGACATCAACGCGTAGAACTATAGTGCACATTTTCATTTTACATTCGCGTACATATGTTGTACTTATACATCATTTAGAGAATAAAAAGCATGCTTTACTGCCATTTTTGTTTAATTCTAACTACTACACGCTTTTACTGACATTCATCCTGATATCTGGCAAATTTCGTAAATTAATTTCTTTATGTATAATTAAAAAATATATATCGGTTCAAATTAATCGGAATTTTGGATTAGCAAAGTTCGGATTAACGAGGTTTTGCGGAATTAATATCTGAAAGTCTATTTAATTTTAAAAAATACATTATAAAAAATTACGCAGAAATAGAATTATCAAATAAATGCAAAAATATAAAAAAAATAAAACACCGTTATTCATTTTAAATCATTATAATGATTCTCAGGAAATGTATCTTTAAATACACAAATCACTGATGTTAATATTTCTGGTTATTTTCTGCGCATTAAAATTACTTTATCAAAGGAATCTAAGCCTATTAAATCAAGTGCAATCTTCAGCTGCATCATTTGCGGTGCCATCAGCAGTATAATTTAACATCTTATTTATTGGGAATTCAGTAGGATTGGACTTCTAAAATATATACAGTATTTTCGAAACATCAAAGCACAAGTAGGTATTAACCTTCAAATTTCTCAACGCGATAAATGGATTAGTCAACTTCTAAAATTAAAAGATTGCACGTGTTTTTCACTGGAAGTTAAACTTACAGGTATTATTCATTTATTTATCGCACATTTTCAAAGTATATCTTTCTGAAGCAAGAATTTCCAATTTTATATTTTTTACCTTTTAAAACTTGCATTTATTCTAATTGCTTTTCAAAAAAGCTTGGCAAATAAAGGTACTATTTCACTGCAGATTACTTGTCCAAAATTATCAACAATAATCAATAAAATAATTCCTCGAGAAACATACTTAGTACTTTGCGAACATTTAAAATTATTTATTAAACCGATTTTTAACTAATAAAAAATGTGGATTAAAATTAAACAAAATACAAAAAACATTTTTTTACACAACAAAAAATTTTGTCTTAATAAGTTTCTTAATAAATCATGTATTATTATGTTAAAAGAAATCAAAAGTACGATTTTAAAACTACCTTAACGTGTTATTCTACTTTCTATATAAAAAGACTTTAAGCGAGTATTTCAAAGATAGATTACTAAGTGAAGTAAGCAAATATAAAAATTAATATGTATTAAAGATTCAACTTAAATATCTTATAATAAAGATTGGAATTTTCGTAAAGATTTAAAGTTCATAAAATGTAAAGAAACAGATGTGAAATTATTAAGATAATGTAAACCAGTTCATTGCTCAGTGAGAAAAAAATCAATTCAGAGACTTTAAAGGGTTTTAAAATTAAGATGCATGGAAATAATCTTTGGCAAGAAGATAAGCCTAACATAGTTAATGTATACAAGTAATACAACTTAATCCTATTTCTTGTATATATATAAAAAATATTTCCCAAGAAAATACAAAAACGATAATAACAAAATCTAAATTTTGCTTTTAACTCCAACGTCAAAGTCGTAATCTTTTTCCTGGTGAAAAATAAGTAGTAGATTTGTTCAGCTAATTTTTTAATGTTATCACAAAAGTTAATTATCTCATTCGGAAAGCTGCCAAAACGAGATAACATCATTGGAGTTCTGTAATCTAGGTGTGTTAACGCGTCTTTTTTCCTTTTGTGAGCCAAGACTATTATATAAAATTACAAATTTTAAAATGCAATTTACCATTATCTTTTTAGGAAATTCACGTTGTTTTTTAACTTAAAGAAAAATTTTCTGTGTAAAACTCGCAAATTTTCTTTCATTTTCTTTTTTGTTCCACTAATAATAGTTTTTAAGCCGCATACACATGTACAAGAAAATTTGCATTTCCAAATAGACGTTATAAGGAAACATAAAAAAATTAAACGTTAATGTAAGAACAGATTTCATTATCAATTTAATAGTTGTATGACGTTGTATCTTAATTTAAATCAACTGAATACCTGAAAATCAAAGTAAAATCATTTTAATGCAGGGTATGTCAAAAAAAAGCGCAAACGTGCTTTAATTATGTTAATTTATAACACGATTATTCAATCGGTAAATGAATTATAAGAGATAAAAACATCTAAGTGGGTGAAAAAAGTCCGGGCCAGGATTCGAGCCAGGGATGTATTGGCCGAATCCACCAATGTTTTTCCAACTGAGCCATATAGGAGGACTAATTCAGCCAACTAACTTTAACGAACATACAATCTGGTCTGATACTTTGGATCAGCTCAACAGAATAAATCAAAGGTTAATGTATGGAACTGCAGAAAACGCAACATACGAAATTATATTAGATTAATTTATGCATTTAATTTATGATTAATATTTAGAGAAAAAATGTGCTTAAATGAATTATCACCCCTCCCCACTCTGTTGGAAATAAAATTATGTTAATAAAATAAGCTTGTCATCAATTTTCAGAAAGTTACACTTTTTAAAATTTTATACAAACATCTAGACAAAAACTGATCCATTGTATTTTTTTCCTTTTTTGCAACAATATCGTTGGATCAAATTGCATACCTATGTGATTAAAATTAACTGAGTTATAAAGGAGGAAACAAGCGGATTTAGGTCCACTTTTTCATTTTGTTAAAAATTCCACTTTTTTCATAATGAACTTCTTGTGGCACTAGGAGAAAAAAAGCTAAACTATTGATTTTTTTTTTTCTAGATGATCGCATAAAATAATCTATTCAGATTTATTATGCGTTCATTATTATATTCAGAACTATTTCCTTAACATTATTTAACTTCCGAGCCTGTTTTGAAAAAAAAAAATAATAATGTAATTTTCAAAGCTTAACAGACTACAATAGGATAAAATTTCCAATATGTTTTAAGACAGCCTGTCTGAGAGTACACAAATTCATTAACGTTTGTAAGCTGAATTATTTATAACATATAATACAAAATGAAGGTGTTATATATAAATCAGTATAAACAAAACATGTCATCGTAAATATATTTTGAAACACTATACAGTAATAGTTTATAATTTAAATTAGAAAAATTTTGGGGTATGTAACCTTTTATTATTTTTTTACTGTATATTTTAACGAAAAGCACCATTGTAAACTGTATAGTTGAAGGAATCCAGTTTAAAAGATGGGGTCTAACAAAAAGCAAATTTCAAGACGGTCAAGTTTCAAGTTTTATGAATAAAATAATTTCCTCCAAAACTAGTATTATTCCTTTCTGTAAAACAACTGATTTGTAAGAACTTAACGGTCTGAAAAATATTTGTTATTGGTCTTATTAAATTTTTAGCAAAATTCGTTTTACTTTTCTAAAAATTATATTTTTTAATAGTCTCATTATTGAATAATAAAGAAATTTTTTACTTTTAAAAATATATCAGCTCGCGGTTAAATATTGTTTTATGGGGGAAAAAAGAAAAAAAAAGGCTTTACCATGCTTTAACTCGAGCACTTCAAATATCACTATTTTAATTGCTTATAAAATAATTAGAAAATGAACATAAACATTTTCTAGGAGATGTATGTCCTAGGCCAAAGCAATATTAATGTTAACTGTTATTTCTAATATTTATCTATATGTTGTCATAATAATAAAAGAAAACCATTTGCCGGCTTTAATGTTTGGTAATAAGAAGCATTCCAAATGGAAAATTTCCTCGAAAACACAAAAATAACTTACTGTTGCTGTTGAGAAAGTAACTGTGGAAGTGACTAAGAAGTCCAGAAGAATTACCACTCTTCGTTATATATGTCGGATACCGAATGGACTACTTACAGAGGTCGTTGTACCAACTATAACTACTGGTAGGTGTCACTGTTGTCAGAGTGACCCATTTCGCCGTTCTCTGGATAACAGTCGATCGGCCAGTAAGGTGATGAAGGCGAAGCTTAACTCTTTTACAAGGACCATTGCGTCACCCTACAAGGAACACCTTACCTGCAAAAAGAAAGATCACCTTTTTTTTCCTGTTCGGAAGAATGGTCTAAACTGATATTGTTTAAAACCTTTGATGTAATTTCACTCAACCATGGCATGCATATTTGCCGCTTTACAATGGATTCTCTCATTTTTGCTTGATGATTAGTTAACTTGTATGAAAGTGATGAACGAACATAAATAATTTATTTTAATATTCATTCTTCAAAATAATCATTATTTTCAGAAGTTATACTTATTCTAGCTTTAAGGTATTATTAAGTTAGCATTCAATAATGTAGGATATTGTAAAGTAAAATCTAATAAAATTTTACCACTTGAGTGATTTTTCCCAAGGACCGTTTACATAAAATTTATGAGGTATAATGATTTTGATTATACAAAAATGGCGCAACATTGATATGTTCAATGTAATCATTTACATTAGAATGCTTTAAAGGATTCTGTTTTCATTTTAGTAAAGATAAAATTTCCATATTTTTGTTCAGTAATTTTTTTAAAAAGTACAAAAAAAAAAAAAAAAAAAAAATAACTTCTTTACAAATAACTTTGATTTAGACTTTTCTTGATCGCAATTGAATTAATCAGAAATTAATGTAACATCCAGTTTCATATTTTCAGAAATTCGTGCAGCATTTAGTTTATCATATTTTCAGAAATTAATGAAACATTCAGGCGCTCATTAATTTAAGGTATTAGTATTGGAGTATAAAAATCAGCAAGTACAGTCAACCTTTCTACAAAACTGTAAAGTTAAAAAAAAGAAAGCTATTATTGAGAAAAGTTAAGAAATGTAAATATTTTTCTCATTAAAAGAGCTATTTTGGCATCGACGGTTTGATTCCTTCTAATGTAAAAAATAATCATATTTCGGTAGGATAATTATTTTTCATTTATTGAATCTGATGCGTAACATTTTATCTTGCAAGCTTTGTCAAATATCTAGCTCAGGTATATTTTAGCCTTCAGAAAGCTAATAAATAGTTAGAGACTATTAGATAACAAAAAATGAAAGAACATATACTGGTGAATTATTTATAGAATCCATCACTTTCGAAATTTGTTTGTGCTGAGACCAAGCACCAAGGGTCAGTCATAAAAGGGGTAAAGCAATTGCACTATACCCGCTCAAATAAATCTGATAAAACAATAAAAAATATTCTTTGAAAAAATATGTTTGAAATAGTTTTTCACCCGTGCTGGCCCCGAAGCCTAATATTTACAAGTAGTCTCCAACGCGATTTAAATTTTCTTAATTTTGAAAAAAAAAAAATGCAGAACACCAAAAATAATTTTTGCACTGAGGACTTTTTAAGGAAAAGGTAAATTGATCGATACTCAGCAATTTTCCAAAGAAGAACTTAACTTTGAAATATTTAACTAAGTATTTATAAAACAGACTTAAATGATGTAGAAATGTTAATCAGTCAATAATTTTAGACTAAATGTGTATTTAATTCAATTGTATTACCATTTTCCTCCTTTTAATTTCAAACAGATGCTTTTCTAAAATTCCAGCTTTAAAAGCAGTCTGGTTTATTCATTCAAACAAGTAAGAAACATTCAGTGTATACTTATTTTTAATCACAATAAAATGTTCATAAAATAAAGTCCTTTCACAATGGTTCAACATCTTTAACAACAATCACTGAATAACAAACAACGAGCCTTTAGACAGAAACGTTACTTTAAGATATTAAAAAAGGTAAAATTAGGACACTGGAGAATAGCACAAATGTTGCTTCATGTATCGATTACTTCACAAAATGTAAACAATTCTCGACTCTGACAATACAGTGACAACGCAAGTTCACGTGGATCTTTTTCGATTTGCCAAGGTCGAAGTATATGCATGACTGAAAATTTCCCGGTATACTGAAGTGTATGCTAATTCTTGAACTAGCGGTCAGCGAACGCTTTGATGTCAAAGAATGGAGATTAAGATTATTATAAATAAAAATAATAATAAAAAAATTAATCGGTAAGACAAACCAAAACAACGCCGTTGTATGGATGTGTTTAGGATGTTGTTGAATGTAACCTTTTTTTTTTTTTTTCGTTGTCTCGCGATAATTAGCTGCTTTAGAGTAGGTTTTTGGTAGTTTATGCACATAAGTGCTCCATTAGGCACACACATAGTATAAAAAGACAATAATATTTACCTTAGGCAAAAATGAATTTAGATGTGTTATTAAAAACAAGTTTTTTTTTTTTCAATATAAAGTTAATCGATGATTTACGAAGGTCGTTATACTTAATTATATTTTGTTTAGGTATTTGTATATTGTAAATGCTTGAGAAGACAGCAAAATATCCCGTAAAACTTTGTGACCAGAGATGTAGTAGAGGGTATACGGTGGGTATACACCGTATATCTTCTGGATTTTCTTAAGGAACTCCATATGCACTATGTTTCTCAAAAAGGCTATAGTATATACACTCTAGGTATATACACTCTATACACACTCTACATACACTCTATACTAAGTATATACACTCTAGCTATAGTATATACAAGGTATCTACTCTCTGTTTAGAGCGTATACCCTTTGTCTAAAGCGTAAAACCTCAGTTTTTTTTTTTTTTTTTTTTTTTTTTTTTTTTTCTTTACGACTACAGCACTGTTTGTGACGTTGCATTTTGACTTAGTTGACTGTCGACGTGACGGGAGTGCAAAGTCACTGTACATGGATTAAATGCCGTCATGGCTACTTTTTAGCATTTCTATGACTACTTCGGGAAATCATAGTGTAACTTCAGATTAAAAAATGTAACATTTCTGCCTATCCCGCATCAGGATTAGACTTTACCCGTATCCGAAATAATTTTTTAGCAATTGGATTTTTCGATTAAATATTCGATATCGGGTCAGAAACCTGATTATGGGAGGCACCCAGCCTGGGTCAGGTTGACCTAACTTTTCTACTGAAAGTTGAGTTCACTTTTGAATCTTGCATTATCCACATTTCCCCCGGATACTCTTCGATAGTGTTTTTTTTTTAAATTCATTTTTTATTTATATACTTATTTTAATTTATTTTGGTTTTGCTTGATCTGGGGTTCGGATCTGAAACCTGCACAGAGTCACGTGACGTGATTTTAAGACTTATTTAGTAAAGTAGGGGAGACCGGGGCAGAATGGGCTACCAGGGTAGAACAAGATACGGCATTTATTTCTTGTGATTGGCGCTAGAGTAGCACGACAACGCTTCACGAGACTTATTTGTATGCAGGACGTTGATGAGTTTCATCTGTTTGATTGTTAGAATTCATTAACGCACTTTGGAAATTATTAGCTACAAGTTGTGTGTCTTATTGTAATGTTTGAAAATTAACGAAGCTAGTTAAGCCTTCCTTCCGTATTTTGTCCTTAATTAACTTTAATTCCATTGAATTAATCACATTTATAAAAATATATTTTATGAATTGATTATTGATTGATATTAATGACTGAATTATATGATTGAAACATCAATGGTTAAGGATATGACGTAGCGTTTTTCAAATTTTATTGAGTGGGGTACAACGGGATGGGACGGAACGGGGTACGTCCATTGTTCCGCCCAGGTGTTTTGCATCGTTTATGTATAAAAAAATATATATAAAATATATATAATAATAAATAAATGTAAATACGAAATTGCAATGGGATTCAATAAAATTGTACTTTTCTAGTTTTTTAATTTATTGATTAATGTTATCAACGAAACGAAACTAACTGCTTCAAGAATTTACAACATTCGACATACAAGGGATGAATAATACAAGAGAGTAGAGGTCCTCCATGGGCCAAAATTTCCAGGCCAGATCCCTGCTCCGCCCGTTTATATTTTTTTATTTTTATGCCGGACCAATACAGATAGTAGATTTACAGTAAAGATTTTGTAGATATACTATTATTGTGTTGAAAATAATAGTATATCTACGTACCCATCGTCTTATGAAGTTCCTTTACCTGCGGTCTATTCTGTTGAGCTGTCTAAATGACAGACCAGATATTATGACCAATAAGGTTATCTGAGCGAAAAATCCCAGTTGGCTATCGCCCAGGTAGCTTAACAGGTAAAGCATTGGCCTTGTAAGCCAAGTATCTGGGTTCGATTCCCAGCCTGGTAACTTTTTCGCTCAGTCGGAAATATTCAATTCGTATTATTACTTCACCAATCAGTTAGATTGTGTTGAAAATAATAGTATATCTACGTACCCATCGTCATATGAAGTTCCTTTACCTGCGGTCTATTCTGTTGAGCTGTCTAAATGACAGACCAGATATTATGACCAATAAGGTTATCTGAGCGAAAAATCCCAGCTGGCTATCGCCCAGGTAGCTTAAAAGGTAAAGCATTGGCCTTGTAAGCCAAGTATCTGGGTTCGATTCCCAGCCTGGTCTATTTTTCGCTCAGTTGGAAATATTCAGTTCGTATTATTACTTTACGAATTAGTTAGATTGTGTTGAAAATAATAGTATAAATAATAGAAACAATGATGATTACTTAGATTCTTAAACTTTGAACATTCAAATAAGGATTTATAAAAAAAAAAAAAAAAAAAAAAAAAAAAATATGATTTAGACTAAAAGAAAAAAAAAGAAAGTTAAAACATCATAACCTTTGAAACTGTGTAATAAAATGTAGATGTATGAAAATATTTTTTTCATATCATTTATTAAAGATTTTCTCAAATCGAAAGGAGCTACTTTCTGACACATTTCTGAATTCCGTTATTTTCGAAAAAGCATAAAATTAGTAAGCGTTCTTATTCTGAAACTATGTAATAGAATGGCGTTATCCATTTTTTGATACAAACAATATATCTTTAAGAAAATACTGTCAAAGTTAGCGTTTTGAATCGAATTTCCGCAGTGGCACTATGTAAAAAGAGAAAAATCTGCAGCCACTTGACAAGAATCTCTTACAATTAGATAAGTAATATATTTACCAAAAATGGAAAGCACTATTCGATTCCAAATCCTTTCAATAATAGGTTTATAAATTATATACCTTTACATCTATAAGTTAGTCAGAAAATATATCAAAGTTTCGCGTTTTTGAGTAGTGAATTTAAGAACAATCAGGAAGTATGCTTAAGTGGGCATTTACACATTAAAACAAGCCCTAAATGCTTTTTTTTTTCAATAACAGTACCCAATTCTGATATCATAAATGGACTCTACACATTTCAATTAGCCTAAAAACACATTTTTATGCGATTCGTTACGATAATTTACCAAGAAGTTATTTATTTTAAATCGCGTATATTTCAGGGGCTGTATACAAATTGAAGTTCCGTATGCCATTGTTAGCCAAGGAAGCTGCCTTCTTGATCAAGGCATTATCTTATGACAGTCATTGAAGATTGCTAGATTACAGGATGGCATAAGAAGTTTTAAAATATCCACTCACTTTTATCATAGATGGCGGACTCTTCAGCCATCATTTTGCTATTTTTAAGCATAATTTCAAAAATACTTGGTCGAAAAATTTGAAGTTTTGTATTTCCATAAAGCAGGATATAATAAATCTAAATCCATCGAAAAAAATTGTAGGTTTCAATTTATAAAATTTCGATAATATTTCTCATAACCTCCTCAGTCCTGATGTCGTCTGTAATAGACACAAAAGAACATTCTTTAAATGAATTTATTTTATTCTAGAATTGTTAAAATTACTTCTAGATTTTTTTTTAAATGCGTGCATATCACACGTGTTGATATCGAGACTGATGCATATTTGGAGATAATTTTAAACAAGTTTTTGTGGTCCGTTGTGATATTTCTTCAGGGACTGAAGAGGATAATCATAATTCATATCATAAAATGATAAAAATTGCAAATTCAACGTATTTATGTTTAGATATTTTAGTATTATTGCAACATAAAAAAATAGCACATTAGAAGTATAATTTCAGGAGATATTAATGAAAGTATGAAAATGCAATTTAACATTAGAAGCACTAAATTTTGAATACGCATAATTCAAAAACTATCGTTCAAAGAACTTGAAATTTGGTGTCTAGGCATAGTGCAAACCGAAGATTTGATTGAAAACGAGGATTGTTAAAACTGGGTATTGCTGTTGAAAAAAAAACGAAGTTTTGTTTTGTTTTAATATGTAGATGCCCCCCCCTTACGCAAATTTTATACACATCATTTAAAAGTAGATTTTGTTTCCACTCATTTAGTACCAGCAACTTTCTTCTACGATAATTTGTTGAGGAGTTAATAGGGGGTGTTTACTCTTTTTTTCCACGACTGTAAGTTATAAACATGCATAAAAATTAGGCTTGAACATAATTTCACAATAAAAAAATACGTATTTCAAACAAGTCTGCAAGCTAAGATTACGTTATACTTGTTTATTTGGATCCTTCGTCAAAAAAACACAAATAAATTTACTTTTTACTTTTAGCTTTCTTGGAAAATGAAAAATCTATAAACATAAAAAAGGCCTTCAGTTAAGCAAATAAATATTCATCTTTTGTTGAAATCACACGGTAACAAACACAGACATTTATTGATAATTATTTTATAAAATTTTCAAGTTATAAAGGAGAAAATAATTATACAAATTCATTGAAATTCAAAGTGTCCCAAAAAAGGGACGCTAGGCATAAATGAATGAGATTCTGTTAGCGGTCTCATAGACTGCTGCTTTTATCACTTTTCCAAAATTAACATGCAATTTTCAGTTTAATTGTAAGATACTACTGTAAAATTGTTTTCTTTTCATAGTACTATAATTACAAATTTTTGAATAGTGAATTTTAATATAATATTTCTTAAATAGTCCTGTGCAAAAATTTTAGTACAGAGATAGTATTACTTTTCTGTCGTCACTTTCATATTTATAAAATTCTAAGGCTTTTTTTTATATGAGATATAGATTTTTTTTTCATTTTGATCATTATATATACGATAAATTTGCTCATTATATTAGCTTTCAAGTTTTTTGTTATTTTTTAAGACAAAAGTATATGAAGATGTGTTAGATTTCATCTTTTTACACTATATGCATCAGTAAAAAAATATATTAAATGTAATATTGCATGCATCCAAAACTCCTTACGTAGTCTTGTGTGATACATATTTGAAAATCTTTAAAAAAATTTAAGCAAAAATATAAATTTAAAAATAATTAGTAGGGATTTTAAAAAGAACGAATTTTTGTAATCTTTTAAAACTTTTTAATTAAATATGCGGTTTATTTATTTTTCCAAAATATACTTTTAGTTGAAGCATACTGTTTAAAACAAACAAAATTGTTGAAAAGATAAATTATCCTCTTCAGTGTGTAGGGCACTTTTTGTAGCTGTTTATACAAAGAGGTTAGACGTAGTTTTATTTCAATTTCAAAGATGTGATTTCGAAAAAGTGTAATACCAATTTCGTTATGGTAATATAGTTAACAAGGTGCCATGAATGTCATCTTTCCTCCGCACAACAATTAAAATAAGACAAATAAGGAAATTATTTTAATTTAAATTAACCATTGTTTCAGTATATATGAAAACGCTTAAATGATTTTTTCTACTACATTTTCATTATGTGTCAGACTGATTCATTTTTCCTGACATGCTTTTTCAGTTCTTCCTCGTACCTCCATATACTGGCTTTTTGCGTAATATTATAGTGTAAGAATTATATGTTAAATTTTTAAATTATCCAGTCGCAATAAGTAATTCATTTTTAATTGCCTGTTGCTGTTTATTTTAATTCAATCTTTAAGACAATATATTTCTATAAAGTGTTTTCTATATTATGCGTAGATTGGGATTGAAAATGAAAAACTATTGTATGAATTACCTTATATATTTTATTGAAACAATTCTAGCATGAGTAACTTATTTTTTATTTACCGTTTATTGAAAACATACTTTGATTTTATGAATTATCTCATGCTACTTTCAAATTTCTGTAGATTTGAGGAGTACTCTATGTGGATTAAGTATACAACTTCATATATATAAATAACTTTTATCTATTCTCATTTTTTTATTTATAAAGTGACATGTTAAGAAACTGATTAAGATTATTTATATATTTTATCTTTATAAATTAACATGTATTCAAACTGCGATTTTAAATAATCACAAAATACTCAGTATTAACATTTTTGGAAAACTTTACAATTTTTAGGTTTATAAACTTCTTATTATTAACATCATATTTAAAAAAATTAATAATCATCTAGTTTAGGCAATGCTGAGCAGGATTGGCAAGCTTGGCTAACTATTGGCTAAATAAAGAAAAAAAATTAACCAAAATGCACAAAATCAATTAAATATCCATTTCAATTTCACCTGAATATTTTTTTAATTATTTAAACTTTTGAAACTAGTAGTAAATAATTTGTATTATTTACCAGTGGTAGAATGAAACTCATTTAAATAAAACACAGTACTTTTAATTTACATCAATTTTATTAAAGTAAGTAATATAGCACAATAATTACTGTATTTAAAAAAATCCTCATTTTCCTTACTACAATACAAGCATAGTATAATAAACAAGTCTTTTAGCAGTAGGATACTACAATCAATTTTTCAACATAGAATGGATGAATGCAAAAGATGAAAAAGAAATACATGTTTTAAAGAAAACTTGAAAAGAGTACAAAGACATTTCGACATACCCATATATATTTTTAGAACATTAGTCTTTTAAAACAGAATGAGATATGCATGCTAGATGCTAGCATAAATAATTACAAATTTGGCTATTTACACTATGTTGTGCGGTTTAAAAAGATGCATTTTTTTATTAAAATAATGTATTTTTATACGAAAAACAAACATTTTGTAGGTATTTTCTTCTCTCTTTTTACAAAAATGGCAAAATTAATGATAAAATAGTCCCTCTACAAAAAAAGTAAATTAATTAAATTTTCCAATTTAGATTCCATATGACCATGTTTTGAATTTAATTTATTTACATAGTTAATATACTTTAATTTTGAACATCAGTTGATTTCTTCCATTCCTTCTAGTTGCTTTCGGTTTTTCCCATTTTTTTCCACTGTCCTGGAAAACTGGTTTCTTCTGGAAGAAATCCAACCCTGATGCGATGCATTTAAATTTTTCAGACTCGTGGATTACCCCTAATTCATACCAAATTTTCGTAACTCTATTAAACATTCAGATATTATTATTTATTAACTACTTCAAAATCTGTTTCCGTATGAATTATGTGTGTATGAATATCATAGTTTAAAAAAATTATAAGAGGTCTTATGTAACATTTATGAATTATTTTTCATTGTTTAGCCTCCTGAATCTCCTAGTATCTGCGTAAAAATTCCATGCCTTATTACAAGCATTTTGTTTCAACATACATTAAGTATTTTTACAGTTCTTAGTTTTATTAAATAGTCTATTTCTACACTGAAAGTTTTATCCTCAACTTTTCTAGTCTTATAAAATAATAAATGCGTTTTATGAGTTTAGAGAATGTGCATTTTTAAGTAAAATAGACAATCTTTGCAGTGTGGGTAAAACTTCATTGATAAAATTAAATATAAAAATACAGAAAAAAATATGAATGACATATATCATTTATAATGATCAGAAGACAGTGCTAGTGATTTGAACTGCCAAGTATAAAGGAATCATTTATCGTAGTAATGAGTAAAAAGAAAACAAAATAATAAGAACTTGGGCGAAAAATCATATGTGAAACATATTGAAAAAATTATAATCCGGAAGTCATAATGACTAAATCCTACAGAAGGAGCCTCTAAATAATTTAATTTCATTAAGAATATTTCAATAGTTATAAAGAGATAAGGAAATTTCTCTTACCTCTGAGTATCTTGTAGCGACCACCCAGATCCATGTCCTTCTTCACCTTCGGAGCAAAAGATCATAGCAATATTTCACAAACAAAAATCTAAAGTGTAAGTAAAAAAGAAGAGAATGGTCACATTATTGTTTTTTTTTTTTTTTTTTTTTTCATTTAACGTACTCCATAATGTGAATGTAGTTGGATTAAGTACTTAATTTTATTAACCAAACCCTTTTATTCTATCTTTTAATTATATATCGTAAAATGTGAAAAAAGGGAGAGAAAAAGCCTCTACAGAAAGAAACATTGTAACAGAGTGAAAGTAAGAAATGCGGTACAGGCGAACTGGCCCTAGATTCACATGTCTCTTATGGCTAGAGAGTAGGTGCAGCAAAACACAAGAATGAAGGCTGGGAAAATAAGTCTAAATTTATATGAATATAAATGTAAAATGTTAAACTCGATTAAAAATGATAGTTCTAAAAAGTCTGGGATATATATATATGCATAAATTTCTTGTTTCTATGATTCTGACACATAACAAAACATACAGTGGCGGTCAAAAGTTTCCGGCAAGCAAAATTTTTTTAGTTAATTTGTAAGTATACCCATAAGAAAAGGAATCTCAAAGTAATACTTATACATTTTATTAACATAATAGTTAGGAATTTATTTATGAAACAACAGATAAACATCAATAAATTTAATTGAAAAAATTAAATAGAAAGGAAAACTCATGTTCTCAAAAGTTTCTGGCCACCTTCGAAAGTTTGGAAAAAAATAGTATTGTAATAGAAAATAACAGTGATCAACAACATTTATAATTATTATTTTATCACCATAGACTTATTAATAATTACTGCAGCACAGAAACTTGACATCGATTCAATAAACGGCTGAAGATTGTCTATGGTAAGTTTTTTCGACACTTCTTGCAATTTTTAGGAAATTTCTTCTGAATTGGAATATTTATAGTTCCGTACATGTTAGCCATGTTCTTTCCAATGATTTTCTATTGGTTTATATCGGGCGTTTGGGCTCGCCATTTCAAAAGCGAAAATTTTTTGTGCAAAAATCAACACCTGATGAGCTTGCATATATTCGTCGGGACGTTATCACGTTGAAACAAATAGTTGCGACCACAATTTTTTCTCCAATAAGGCAGCAAAGGATCTTGCAAGATATATTTATACATTGCATCATTCATCTTGTCGTGGATTTCAAATAACGACTGACACTTTTTGAAGAAAATGCTCCCCACAGTGTAACGTATCCTTCGCTATGCTTCATTGTTGTAATAACATGTGTTGAATCATAACTTTTATTGTTAGGTAATCGGATGTAGTGCCTGCAATCACTCCCAAAAAGTTTGAACATCTAATCCTGGGAAAAAAGTATTTTTTCCAGATTTCATTTGAAGAGACTTTGTGTTCCTTGAAAAACGCCAGTCGAGTACGTTGATATTTTGTTACTTATGAAAGTTTTTTTAACACCGACTCTGCCATAAAGTTCTGTGTCACCTCAGCATCTTGTCACAGTAGACCGACTTATTTCAGCAATATTTTCATTCCATAAATCGTGAGATATTGCAAAGACATTTTTATATGGGTCATCAACTGATTCTCTCCTGGTAATTCTTTCGACAAGAATATTCATTTTTCGAGGCCTTCCAGACTCCTGAAAGCATTGGCCTTTTTTATATAATTTTTAAATATCGTTTACTGTAAATTTTCTGATCGAAAACTTTGTTGCAATCTCACGAGAAGATTGGCCCTTTAATGATAAACTAATCACTCATTTACGCACAGTAATTGTTGAACTTTACATTTTTGAATTTAAACAACGCTATTTCTGGCAATTCATTCACAAACATGGACATAAAATACTTTAATGCTAAAAAAACCCCGAGAAATGACGAATGACCGGAAACTTTTGCACACGCGAATTTCGAATTCTGCCCCTTTGCAGCAAATGTCTTCAGTATCCAATCAAAATGATCACATGATGAGAGGTCATTCACATATTCCTAACTTTTGAAGCGATTTCGCTTCTTCTTCGCTGAAATCTTCTGGTGAGAAAATCAAAGAAATTAACTGGCCGGAAACTTTTGACCGCCACTGTACATTATGAAGGTCGTTCCAATACGTGTAGAATATTGTAACGAAACTTTACAATTTAATAAGATGAAAGATGATGTCTAAATAAAGATTTTGAAACAATAATTACACATTTGAAAACGCAATTTCATCAGTTACCATGAATAGCCGGAGTTACCATGAATCCGAGTTCATTTCTGGAGTCCTGGATATAATCTATAGATTTCTATATATGCTAGATATTATTCTAAAATATATCTCATTTAGAAAGTGCATAAGATATTTGAAAGTTCCACATCATCTATTTCCGTAAATAAACTGAAATATACTTGCTGTCTTTTGTGCAGCCCTGTACATGATCTGTACACATCTAGCAATATGCAAACGTTTGTTAAATTTGAAAAAGTTTAACCACAACTGAAAACGTACTTCCAGCAATTGATGTTCACAGCAAGTGCTATAACCGTACTGTTTAGTGTTTCCTACAAAACAACCAATGAATATATGCACTATTCTTTTTAGAATAAGTAACTTGTAAAGCACTTTAATGATATATATCCTTTTCAATATTTAACAAGTAAGAAAAATCATGCGTTAAGCATACATTATGAAACCCTTACCAACACTTCCTGAAAACTTTAACAAGATTTTGTTATCCAGGTATTACTGTCCATAGCCAAATATGTATTCCAATACTTTTGAATAGCTCTACATTTGATCTGTCAGTTGATATATAGACTATATAATGAGGAAATTTAGTTTAGCAAGAAAACGCTATAGTGATTGAAGTTTTCCTTTCTGCAATTTATGCTAATAGATAAAATCATATTTGAATATTTTTGTTCAGCCATGTAATTTACTTAGTACCTTTAATACATAAAAGTATTTTATTAAAATATAGTTCAAGCAAAAATACTATTTAAACTACTTATGTCAACTTTCCCAAAATTACCATCCAAAGGCGACCATGTGTATTGTTCCTTGCGTGACCTTGTATATCATTTTATCTATATTCTACAAATATTTCTTAACTGAATGCAGTTCAACATAACTAAACTGAATGCAGTTCAACATAAAAACGCATACCTTATTTAAAAACCACCTTTAAGTACATTAATCTTTAAATCATTTTTTATTTTGCAGTGAAAGTATAAATATATAGGAAATTTCGTTGTTTACCAACTAGCAATATGTTTAAAATGTACGTTATAAAAAAATTGTTTCAAATAAAAGAAAGTTTAGCAGCCTCTTTGTGTGAAACTATTTATTTTAAATTATGACTGTATTAAATTTAAAATGTAATCTTTAATTTTTTTTTTGCAGTTAAAGTACACTGAATACGTGGTAGTGTGACTTTACACCAAAAATAGTGGCAACTAAGTTGCCATCAAAAGCCTTATTTGTTTACAACAGTCGGTTACTGGTGGTTTATTACACCAACTTATTGGTGGTACTTTCTTACACTACTTTTGTGTAAAGTAACGCAATTTTTTTACAGTGCAGTCAAACGTTACTGAGGACCTTTCTTAACCCGCGAGAACTCACGCATGAGATTTTCTTTCTCCATCATACCCTTTTTAAGACTATTTTTAAGACTATTTTTCATTTTAATAAAATTTCAAAATGTGATTTCGATTACTTTACCTCTTTTTTGAATAAAAGTACTAAGCCAAACAAAAAATTTGATATTAAGTGACTGTAAATTAAAAGAAAAGAATTGTGCACCGTGAGAGAAATTCTCGCAGCGAGTTCTCCCGAGTTAAGAGAATATATCAATATTTTCAGATTATTTCAACAAAATCTGAAAAAAATTCTTTAGTTATTAGAGTCGGGTTCCAAGAAGAATTTAATATCCATTACACTGGTATTTCACTTTCATTTGGGAAAATACAAAGATTGAAAAGAGTGCTTAGTTTGTTCAATTTGATTGAACGTATTTCAAGAGAAAAAAAATGATTTTCCTTTAGTGGTCAATCTATCAGAGTTTGGGGATTTTTAGGTCGTCGTACTTCCTTATGTGTGATACATCTAGAAAATAAATTCTTTTCATTATTGTATTATTGTTGTTATTATTATTATTGTTATTATTATTATTATTATTATTATTATTATTATTATTATTATTATTAAAATTGTAATTTATTCAAGAGATATATTATTTTAGCAAAAAATATTTTAGTTTAAAAAAAACTTGTATAAAAAAATAAAAAGAATATTTCCCAGTTAAACTGATGGCATTGAGCTCACAGGCTATGCATACTAATTGTACGTTACCCTTATATTATCAAGGGTTAAGGCCGTTCGAAAAACAAATTAAGGGGAAAATAGCTCCCCCATTTCCTATTTTTATACTTAATCATTGAAAGCTCTAAACTAATTAGGGATACGTTTTATCAAATAAAATATCTATATCCAAAATTCAGAGCAAATTGGATAATTCTTAATAAAAATCCATTTATATAACTTAAGAGGAGTTATCCCTCTCCTTTATACTTAACAAGTAAACTTCCAAAACTATTCAGAGATTTGCCTTATCAGAAAGAACCTACATCTAAAATTTAAAGCGAATCGGATAATTCTGCATGTAAACACATTTATCAAAATTAATGGGGGTAATCGCACGTAACACCTTTATAATTAAAAAGAACCTCACAGCTAATTAGGAAAGCATCTTATCACTATGAACCTGTTTCCAAAAACTGAAGCAAATCGGTTAATTCAGCAAGAAAAGCATTTTCATAAGTTAAGAGGGATAGTACCACCGATCACCTATTTATACTTATCCAATGAATTCCCAAAACAAATCAGGGAAGTGCCTTATCAGAATGAACCTATATCCAAAATTTTATGCAAATCGGTAAATTCTTCGTAAAAAACCCATCAACTTAAATTAAGGGGGTTACCTCCCATTTCCCCCCTTTTAGACTTATTCAATGAACTCGCAAATCATGGAAGTGCTCTCACCAGAATGATCCTATGTCTAAAATTTCAAGGAAATCTGATTAATCATCATGAAAAACTCATTTATCAAAATTAAGCGTGGGGGTTTAGTCCCCGTCCCCTTTTTTTATCTTATCAAACGAACTCTCAAGACTAATCATGGCGATGCCCTCATCAAAATGATCTTATGGCTAAAATTTGAATGAAATCGGATAAATTCTGCATGAAAAACCGATTTATATAAACTAAGGGGAGAGGCATTAGTCCCCCGTTCCCTCTCTTTATACTTATCCAATGAACACCTAATACTAATCACTCAGTCGCCTCATCAGAACGATCCTATATCGAAATTTTGAACGAAAACTGATGATACTGCATGAAAAACGCATTAATATAAATTAAGAGAAGGGGTATTAGTTCCCGTTCCCCCAGTTATACTTATCGAATGAACTCCCAAAACTAATCAAGGAAGCGCCTTATGAGATACCTATAACCAAAATTTCAAGCGAATGGGATTCTATTTTTATCATGCATTATTGCATGACATACGTACATACATACAGAATAAACGGGCATATAAGCTCTCAGGCTTTGACGGCCTGTGAGCTAATAAGTTCTTTTACGTTGGTTTTAGAATGAGTATAAAAAGTGAATGATTTCAGGTTTTTTCCTAGTGCAAAGAATGATTTAATTTTTAAGCTATGAAAAAAAAATTCAATGATGTTCAACATTTTTGCTTGAAACCTATTGTTGAATTTAAAAACTGTCCTTATCACATCTCAAAATTTCTATAAATAAAAATTATTATAAATTAAACTGACAGTAGTTTTGAGGTCTGCGAAAACTAGATTAGGTATTTTTAAATTAAACTATTGCATTAAAAGTTCAAAAAAAAAAAATCCAGGTGTTCTAAAACAAATAACGTAACTAAAAATTTTTCTTAAAAATTCAAATACTTGATTACAAATATTGTTTAATTTTTTTAAAGATTTTTTTTTTGTATCGACAGTTTTCGCTTGTATCAATCACCAAATCTTTTAATAGTCTTTATGGTTATATTTACTCACTTATTTTGCTATAATTAAAAGCGGTAACACATTATAAAGTTATGAAGTCAAAAACGGAGAATAGTGACAACAACTGGAGCATGTAAAAGTAGCATTGCATAATTTTAGAAGACATAGCATAATTTGTATACCATTAATAAAATGCAGTTATTTTATCTTCAGCAATGCATAAAAATGCGAATAACATTTTGAAGTTTCGACGAGTTTAAAAAAAGCTTGTTCGCAAAGCACAGTACAAATGAGTAATTCTAAGCAATGTGCTGTTTATTTTATTCATCTAATATGAGTAAGAAGCTATTTTATAATGCTTAGTATATTAATGTGTATATATATATATATATATATATATATATATATATATATATATATATGTGTGTGTGTGTGTATATATATATATATGTGTGTATATATATATATATATATATATATATACATATATACAGGGTGTTTCAAAAATGACCGGTATATTTGAAAAATCAATAAAACTAAACGGGCAGCGATAGGAATACACCGTTTGTTGCAGTATGCTTGGGTAACAATAAATTCTTAGGCAGAAAAGCTTAAGAAATTAGTTACAATTTTCAACAACAGATGGCGCTGCAGCCTGAAAAAATCTAAAGTGCGATATTTTCCACATATCCATCATGCGCAGCAATAATAGTCTCTGAACAAAATTACCAGAAACCTTTGTAAACGTGTCAGGCGAGATGGCTTCACATGCAGAAGAGATGTACTGCTTCAGTTGTTCATTTGTTTCTGGATTGTGGCGGTACACCTGATCTTTGAAGTCAAAAGCCTCTATTCTAAGGAATAAACTATTTTTTCATAGCAAACTGCAATCTGTAAACAGCACATGTTTACAGCAGAAAGACGACTTACAAAATGGTAAACTCACAGACTGCGTTTTCTTCTATAGCGTTCAAATCGCCTGCAGCGCCATCTGTTGTTGAAAATAGTAACTAATTTCGAAAGTTTGTCTGCCTGAAAATTTACTGCTGGCCCAAGCATATTGCAACAAACGATGCATGTCTATGGCTGCCCGTTAAACTTTTATTGATTTTTCAAATATACCGGTCATTTTTTAAACATCCTGTATATATTTATATATAATGAAACTAATATAAGTGATACAACGGTAAATTTCAAAATAGGATTTCTCTGATATGATTTTTTTTTCATTTTACATGTTAGCTAAGATAATAGCGATACCAGCGACTGCAATTCAAATAACTGGAGCTTTATAGTACATTTTTTGTTATGATAAGAATCTACATGCCTCCACTCACCACTCCTCTTCCTCTCTCGCTACTGTAAATTTTCCATCACTTCTAATTCTTATTAGTGAAATTATGGGATATATTTAAAATCGGAAACTTTAAATGTCATGCTTTAGATAAAATTTGGAAAAACCACTTCCTGCAATTTCACGAGTTGTAAATACCAGCAAGTTGTCGATACATTAAGTTTTTTCCGATTACCATCGTTACTGTTGTTAAAAAATACCTTTTATAATAAATGTGGGTTTATTCGTAATATTACTCAACTTTTAAAAATGCGTTTCTCAGTATTAAAGCAGTCTCCAAATGTGTTTTAAATCCTACTTCGCATAACTTACAAGAAAAGTAAATTTAGAAACAATGAAATTTTTAAAATCAAATGCAAAAAATATGATTTTAAAGTTTGTACAAAAATAAGTACAGTCGTGGGAAAAAAAGGAAACACCAACTACTAACTCTACAATAATTTATCGTAGAATGAAGGTACTAGTACCAAACGACTAGAAATAAAGTCAACTTTTAAATAATGTATATAAAATTTGGTTAGGGAGTCATCTAGATAATCAAAACAAAACAAAACAAAACTTTTTTTTTCAATAGTAAGACCCAAATTTAACGCCATAGATTTCATTATACATCCTTCAATTAGCCTAAATATAAATTTGAATGATATTCGTACGATTAAATTACGAGGAATTAATTATTTTAAAAGGTAATTGTTTTAGGGGCTGTATCCATATTGAAGTTAGGAACTTGAACGTTATTGAAAAGCTACAGATTGAAAAAATTACTTCTAGTAATGTATTATTTATTGCTAACATGATCATTTCACTCACTTAGTATGCTTCGTCTATTGCTATATAACGTAAAATCTTCTTCATTATTCATTTTATAAAGCTTACAAGCAAGGTTTAATGATATATATCAATGGATATACACCTTGATATATATCAAGATATATATCAGATATTTATTTTTAAAATGCCATAAATTTTGATATTTTCAATATTTATATATATTTGACACCAATTTTTAAAATTCAATTAATTGTCTATAAATTGTACTCTGTGCAAAAATGAAATCCGCCCAACTCCGAATGATTTTCAAGTTCTTGATAATCCTTAAACATACAGTAAAATTTGTCTAAGGCAGTATAATGTCTATCATGGAAAATCCTTTCGGTCTTGAACAATTCCGCCTTATACGGAGTTCACTGTACTGTGCTATACTATACTATATAAGTAGAAAATAATGACAGTTCTACATCAGCAGCAGCATAAAAAAGCATGGAAGGATCCTACTGCAGCTGTTGAGATTGTACTAGAGAAGAAAGTTGTCACAGATAATCTTCTTGGAGGACGGGCAAAAAATGTTTAGAGGGGCTTTTTAAGTGCGTTCGTAATTATGTAAATACCTAGCACCTACAGTTGTCGTTCAGTCCGTTCGTCCGCATATAACAACGCAAAAACTACCCAATCGAATCGTTTGAAATTTAAAATATATAACTAATACATAATTTTGTCGAGTTATTTCAAATTTTATGAAAATCGGATGCATAGATCAATTACAGGAACAATCAAAAGTATTCCATTACATTAAGGTCAATGGGGAAAAAAGTTTCAAATGCATTTTAATCGTTTGAAATTTAAAGTACATAAATAATACATAATTTTGTCGAGTTATTTCAAATTTTATTAAAATCGAATGCATAGTTCAATTACAGGGACAATCGAAAGTATTCCGTTATATTACGGTCAATGGGGGGAAATGTTTCAAATGCATTTTAACGGTGTTACACTCATTCGAACATAATAAAATTGATCTACATCTATAAAGTACATATTATAATATATATTTTGCATAATGTGTGGTGCAAAGAAAATTTGTTATTGATTTATAAGACCACATAAAAGTACTCCATTACATAATGGTATCGGGAGAACATTGTTTGGTGCACATTTTAATTTTAATTGACTATTTACAATTTTATGAGATTGTTATATGAGAGTGATATTTTTAAAACTTCGTTATCGTACGAACGCACCTGATTTGCTACGCTTCACGTGCAATTTCCAACCTTTTTTAAATCAATTTTGATCATAAATGGAAATTAAATTAAAATCTTATACAATACCACTCCTATACACTTTCTCTTTTGCTAAAGAAAGTTTTTTGGTGCTGCCATCAACTTTTTGAGGGGACTTGATTTTTAGGGGAGAAGCCTTTTTTTTAATTTTTCAAATCGACTTTGACTAAGAATGTAAATAAGACGATAATAATATACTTTAACATAAAGGTGTCTTTTCAAAGGGTAGTTTGAGGAGAAGAGGGATAAATTGGAGGTAGGGCTCAATTTTTTTTTTCTGATGATGAGGTTGATAAGGCCATTAGCGAATTAATGTTTAAAGGGGATTAGCGAATAAATGTTTGATGTTGAAATCTTTAGATTTAATTCAAATACTTGATTGCGCATTGCTCATGTGGCCATTGAACCAGATTGAAAGATTTTGTTAGAAGAGAAATTTTCCCACGAATAATGAAATATAGTGAACTCAATACTGAATGTGGTATTCATCATATTTTTAGAAAAATTACAAAGGATCATCTAGAAAGCGCAATCCCTGAAGGATAATCAAATAAGTCCATATTTTTCAAGATTGTGCGGCGCACGTCAAGATTATCCGCACATACACATACACACACATATTATTAGAAAAATGAGGAGTTTTTTTTTTTTTTTAAATGCCTCAAAGCAAATGTATTGCAAAAAACGTTTAGCATCTAAAAAACAAATAAAATCTATTTTACTGTTCAAAATATAGTATATAATCTATTTTAAAACAAACATATAATTAATGTTTTAGTTATTTATTAAAATTGTTTTACTTAACTCATACATAAAAATGTACAGTAAGTCAAAAAGAATCCGCATGATAGCCATATCTTCAGTTTTATAATAACAGTCATAGAATAAAACTATTTGCACTATAGTCCCTTGTTTGTTTTTCTACATTTCTGTTACGGTCAAAATTTCCTTATGTGTCCTATGCATATTTATTTGTGTACAAACATTTAGAAACCCAAAACAAAGTCCTTTTTTTCATTTCATTCGGATTGTCATGTTTATTTCACCTGAATACGAATTTCTATCACTTTATCTTTAAAAATTCACAAAATATAAGTTAAAGCACATATGGAAACAATTTCAATATTTAAAAATAATTTTTTAATTCCATGATCATTTTTCCTATGTATTTTAAAATAACGATGGAATAATATTTTATCAAATCATGAAGAATTCCAAAAAATATATCCTTTATTTGCTTTTTAGAGTGCATGAAAAAGAAGAAAACCGATTTTCTAATATTATCTTAAATATGGTTGCTTTAAGTTCCTGGTTTTAGATATTTAAATCGAATGTTAACTTAAAAACTTTTAATTAGAAGTGCATGAAAATGGAATTTCAAAGGTTCAGATAATAAACATATCAAAAAAAAAAAAAAAAAAAAAAAAAAAAAAAAAAAAAATCCCTGTCGGCTGGGCCTATAGGCGGAGGTAGATTTCGAAGAGTGCTCATTTCAACAACAACAACAACAAAAAAAAAAATAGAGATAAACCCAGTTTAATAACTTCATTTGGCCGTTTATGAAAAATTTTTAATTTCATTTTTCTGCAAAAACTGGTTTTATTAAAATCATCTTAAGAAAAATTCAGCTCAAATGCCCATTTTGACAATATATTTTGAAATAGATTCTGAATTTATTAAAAAATCGACCAAAACAGTACATTATACAGTTCCTAAATAACAAGAAACTGTCAGTTGAATGCATTTGAGAAAAAAATTGAATTTAAAAATGAGTCATAAAATAATCGATTTGTTGTTTGAATGCATCCTTAATTCTTTAATCATGATTGCTTCGGAAAATTTTGTGCGAAATACTCACTTTGACAGCATTTAAAAAAATATATTCTATCTTTATCAAAAAACTGGCCAATGCGACACAGTATATAGATCCTAAATAAGAGGATCTGTAAATTGGATGCGTTTGAAAGCGAAAATGGATTTTAAAACGAGTCATAAAAAAACGCAGTTTGCTATGTGAAAACTTCCTTTTCAACTTCTCCTTAACATTTTCAAATCACGAAGACTTCGGGAAATTCTGTTCAAAATACCCTTTTTGGTAGCCTTTTTCAAAATATATTCTGTCTTTATCAAAAAATCGATCAATGCATCACATTATATAGTTCCTAAATAAGAGGATCTGTAAATTGGATGCATTTGAGAGCAAAAATGGATTTAAAAACGAGTCAGAAAAAAACGCAATTTCTTATTTGAACACTTCCTTAAATTTTCAGTCACAGATGATTTCTGAAAATTCTGTTCAAAATACCCTTTTTGGTAGCCTTTTTTGAAATATATTCAGTCTTTATCAAAAAACTGACCAATGTATCACATTATATAGTTCCTAAATAAGAAGATCTGTAAATTGGAAGCGTTTGAGAACAAAAATGGATTTAAAAACGAGTTACAAAAAAACGCAATTTCTTATTTGAATACTTGCTTCAATTTTCAGTCCCGATGACTTTCGGAAATTCTGTTCAAAATACCCTTTTTGGTAGCCTTTTTTGAAATATATTCTGTCTTTATCAGAAAATTGACCAATGCGTCACTTTATACAATTTCTAAATAAGAGGATCTACCATTTGGATGCGTTTAAAATCAAAAATGAATTTAAAAATGAGTCAATATAAGCAGTTTGGATTTGAGATTTTTTTCTCCAACTCCTATTTTTGTTTAATTTCTTTTTGCTATACGAGTTAGTCCTATAAAAAACTTGTCAATATAAAATTGTAGATATTTTTGAGAAGATGCAAAATAAATTTAATCAGATTTCATATCTTAAAAATTGACGGAGTTACGGATTTTTCTCTTTTTTCAGCGCCCTTTTTCTTTTCGTTTTTAATTTTTTTCATCGATAAAACTTGGTCCTATAAAAAACTTGTAAATACAAAAGTTTTAGATAATTTTAAGCACATTTACAAAAAATTTAGTTGGACTTGATATCTTGGAAATTGACGAAGTTATGAATTTTTTTCTCTCAAAATCCCTGTTTTTTTCACCCCTTGAGCCCACTTCTAAATTTATCAAAAATCTGTCATGCATATACTTTTGGCCCATTGTTAAGAAGTAATATAAATTTTAAACCGATTCGATATCTACTTTAATTAAGAAGTTACACTCTAAAAAATAAATGTGTAAATTTACACTCAAAAATGTGTAAATCGATGATACAAAAACGACATGTCTATGTGTGTAAATTGGTGTGTAAATTGCTCCAAATGTGTAAATTTCAAAATACACACTTTAATGTGTAATTTGATGATAAGTCCAAATGTGTAAAAATTATCTGATAACTCCTGAAATACATGCTTCAATGAGTAAATTGCTGGGCAATACACATATTTCTGTGCAATATTTTTACACATATTTCTGTGTAATATTAATTTTTTGCACATATTTCTGTGTGATACTTTTACGCATATATCTGTGTATTATTCAGTTTTTGCACATATTTCTGTGTATTAGGGAAATACACATAATGTTGTGTAACATGCAAAATACACAGATTTGTGTGTAATATTCTGTTCTTTCACGTTTGTCTGCGTAACATGCAAAATACATAATTTTGTGCAATTAAGTGTTTTCATTACCGAAAAAAAAAAAAATGCATGAAGGACAAACTCGTATGTTGGCGTGTTCTTTCCTTTTAACAGATTTGTAGTCTAAGTAGTCGAAAACAAGATCAAAAATCAATGTTTGTTCAATCTGAAAAAAATTTATAATTGCTTCTGTTTCTGTAATTGGATTTGGTGTAAACATTTTAATTTTTCGGCCTAGGTTAAAACTATTTCTTCTGATATTAAATGACATTTTTTAAAGTTTTTATTTATTTTTCTTGTAATTTTTGAATGCAATACGCTTATAAAAAATCTTCAATTTAAAAATCACAAACGAAAAACATACATCTATGAAAATCTATGAAAAGCTGTCTTTTGTCATAGGTAGAAAATAAAATAAGAAATGTATAGCATGTAAAATAATGAAAATTCGAAGTTTTATAGCAAAATATAGTATAAACACGTTGAAACAGATAGTATTTAAATCAAATAATTATTTTAAATGCAATATAATGTTAAAACTGCAAATATCTACTCTAATGTTAGAATATGTGGTTTAACCTGATTTAAACATGAAAAAAATGATTTAAAACACAAAAATGATAAATTATTTTTTCCAAATTTGTAATAAGCAGAAAATAACACACTTCTCATCCATAATATTAATTTTCAAGTATTAAATTGTAAAATAAATGAACTTATCCTTGAAACAAAAAATCTGTTCTGGGCTATCTAGCCCTTTTTACAAAATTCGTTTTAGCAATAACGATCTAAAACTGCTCAAGTGATCAAGTAAACTTTGACATAAAAGTTTAACTCAGTATCGTCGTATGTTGAGAATTGTAAGAACGTACGTGGCAAAAATGCTATGATGGATGATAGCAGTAATGAATAAGACCTCCGATTAAGGGTGTATTTCAATACAAATTGCCTTTTTTCTGATTTATTTTTAAAGTTGTTTTTGCTCTCAGACGCATCAAACTGGCAAATTCTCTTATTTAGATAGTATATTAAGTCCCGTGTTTGTCAATTTTTTGATAAATGCAGAAAATATTGCAAAAAAAAATGCTGTTAAAGTCAACATTTTGAGCCGAATTTTCCGAAGCGGGAGATCTGGGAACAAAAAAAAGGTCATACTGAGGAAATAATAGTTTATAAATCAAATTCTAATGAATTAAAATAAAATAAAATCACACGACATCTTATAGATCTCTTTGAAAGTCACCTCAGCAAGTTTCGTGTTTTTACTTCTAAAAGTGAGTCTGAAATTGTATCAAAAAATTTCGAGCTGTTGAAGGTGAAATTTTTTTTTTTTCAAATGCACCCTTAATGCTCACTGGTCATTTTGACTTTAGTGTATATCGCAGTTATGTAACACGTTGATACAAAGGTGTAATTCACTTTGCATTATGATTTGATTGAAGCAAAATTCATACTTAAAAAAATTAATTATTAAAAAATAATTTTAATAATTCATTGCGGAAATTACATTTTTATTTAAAAATTATACATTAAAAAATAATAACTCTTGCTATCTATGATTATTATTTTTTAAAACAAAGCTCATTTTTCAGGTCTTATATGGAAGTTTTTGCACGATTTTCCAAGGATCTATGTTCCTAGGGTCAAAATCACTCTGATATCGTCATAAAATAATACAAGCGGATTTATAAGAATTTACTATAGTGGCTTTAAATGAAATGTGATAAATTTTTTTCCATATAATTGTCGGTTACAAATCCATATAATCGTACTTATTTTTACCAGACAGAGCTAAAAACAAAGTAGGAATACACAGTTAATAACTTTTTTTATGTGAATGAAGTATAAAATTGCAGACTATACATAAAATAAAGTCACACTTTGGTATATTATCATTAATATTTTATTTACAAGATTAGAGGATAGTTATAAATAACATAAAATACGCTTTTTTCAAAAAAATATCAACCGACTTCAAAAAAGCGCTAAAAAGAATTAAATAATTCTTTAAAATTCTCTAATGACAAAACGTTGTCCAATAAGCACACATCGGATAGCAGGTACCGGCATAAAAACGGTTAAATTTAATGTATATAATTTAATATCTACCAAACATAGATTTTAGAGAGAATATTTTTTACAAGAGATGAATTTACATATTTATGATTTAATTTATGAATATATACATATAAAAAGTAATGAATTACTTTTTGAAGTCGGTGCCAAACAGTCACAATTGATAACCATTTTCGTTATGTTACTAGGCACAATATATTCACAATTCTTATTATATTTAAGACAGTTTGGCACCAACTTCAAAAAGTAATTCATTACTTTTTGTATGTATATATTCATAAATTAAATCATAAATATGTAAATTCATCTCTTGTGAAAAATATTCTCTCTAAAATCTATGTTTGGTAGATATTAATTATATACATTAAATTTAACCGTTTTTATGTCGGTACCTGCTATCCGATGTGTGCTTATTGGACAACGTTTTGTCATTAGAGAATTTTAAAGAATTATTTAATTCTTTTTAGCGCTTTTTTGAAGTCGGTTGATATTTTTGTGAAAAAAGCGTATTTTATTTCTTACTTTTTAGTTATTCATACTGTAATAGTCAATTATGTGTACTGACATATGGTGCGTCTTTGAAATGCGATGACTAATTGATGAACTTTCCTGGACTTTGATGTATTCAATTTTCTGGTCAATTTCCTATTTCATTTTCAGCTATTCGAGAGCAACTTACAATGTCGGCTGGTATCTTTGTGGATCTTTATGTTTTTAGGATTGGTAACTTGTTTTGATGAGATCTCGCTCTTCGAAAAGTTACTGCATTCATTGAACTAGTCCACATCGATTCTTACGGATCTCGGAAATAGGTTTGGAAAAGCTGACAATCCATATCAAGTAAAATGATCTTACACATTACAGAGAGGCAAAGTGCTATGTTACATATATAAGCACAGCAAAATGTCTCCATATATCAATGTATAGTAAAGTGTTTTTCTAGTATAATCAAAATTATTCAACATTCAGTGAGAAAAAGTAAAAATAAATATGTTATGAAAAATCGCGCTATTCTTCATCAGATAAACAGTACAATCTAATTCCCATAAAGGCATGGGAAAGGAACAGTGATGATGTATGAGGAATCTCAAACTGATAACCGAAACTTAGCTCCCCTATCTGAGAGTGAAAACATTCGATGCCCAGACACTTCTTCGACAATTGTTTTTGTCCAAAGTATAGCAATGCTAGGAATTTTCTATTACAGATCTTAATTATAATTGCCTGAAAGAATTGGATTGTATGCGTTTTAAAAATTATCAAGATTGACGATTATGGTCAACTCAATAAGATGCTTAGTGACTCGCTTTTGTCCAGAATCATTTCACTTAAACAATATATCCCGTGTATCGTCATTTACATATCAAGGAATCCTACCTGAAAAAAATTTAAAATCATTCTAATATCTAATCCGGCAACCATATCCGAATCTGAAGACAATTTCGCATCACATGCCAATGCGCATTATTGTGCGTTGACTTATGGAAATACTTTTTCATCCGGAACAGCATGTATAGTAGTGGATTTTTATATTTTAGGCACGTACTTTCAATGTCAGTTGATATCGATGTGGCTTTCCGGTTTGCGAAATTTTTTTTTCCGAGCACCTTCGTCGTTCCAAGCCCAAGCTCGCACTCTTATTGGTTGTTGCTCTCAGCACTGTTTTCACGTAACTTGGCGATAACCATACTTGGCGAAAAATACTTCGCTCGTAAGTGAACGAGTAAACCTAAAACCTAACCTACTCATTCTTATTCTTCCTTCATTCTTATCCTCGTGGTCTTGTGCTCTTGTGTATTATTATCTTGTGTTATTTTATAAAATGGCTAATGCTTTATTTATTAATAAACGGGAAAAGTTACTTTGTACTCGGTTCGGAAGGAAATCAAACTCCTCAACGGAAGCATCTATCGCTACGCCAAGTATGATTATCGCCAAGTTACATGAAAACAGTGCCGAGAGCAACAACCAATCAGAGTGCGAGCTTGGGCTTGGAACGACGAAGGTGCTCGGAAAAAAAAAATTACGCTTCCGGCTTATTGGATGTGAGAACTTGTCCAGTTAAGATTTAGAACTTTGGAATGATCTCGCACTTCGGAAATTTACTACATCCAACAAATCTTAAGTTCCACATTGAAATCTAAGACCATCGAAGGAGAGCGTCGATAATCTGAAAATCCATCAGTAAAGTGTCCTTACACAATTAGAGCACGTCAAAGTGTTTCCATGAGTTAATGCAGAGTAAAGTATCTCCATACGTTAGTACATATTAAAATACTCTTCTTTCTGTCATAAAAACTAAAAATTAAGATGCTACCAAAAATGCACTATTAATAAATAATCTGCAGTCATCTAATTCATCAATAAAGACATCGGAAATGAGCACTGGTGCTTGTATTTTGAGTTCAAATCTAATAGCAGGAACTTGACTACCTCCGTATGAGAGTGGCAACATTCTACACTGTTAAAAATTTTAAACTTTTGCTTCATCGTCATTCCACAGTTTTTATAAAATATATCTATCTGGACCAATGAGAATGCTCCATAATACAGTGAAGTAATCGTTTTTCATAAAAATGGTGGAGTGACGATGCAGTAAAAGTTTAATATTTTTAACAGTATATGTTCACACTGTGATTTGACAGACACGGTTTTTCAAACTACACAAAATGTGGAAATTTACCATTCCAAAACTTGACGATAGTTGCCTGAACGAGTACTATTATAAGAGGGCAAGAAGTTAACTAGCTTCACTTTAATAGCAAGCTCATCAATATATTTCGCCATTTTCTTTTCTTTAGACTCGCATTAATCTATCAAATATCCCTGTATATTACCACATTGATATCAAGGAATTCCGTCAGAAGAAAATCTGGAAGCATTCCGATATTTAATTCCATAACTGAGTCTGAATCTCAAGACAGTGTCGATATACATAGCAATGCACTTTAATTTCTTTGAACATCCGGCATAGAAAGGACCCTGATACACAGGCACTTGCGTTCTGTCATATATAGGTACTTTAAATGTGAATTTTCAGCTTTTTGGCACTTATTTAAGATTTCGATAAGCATCGATGTAGATTTTCCATTTTGATGTATACGCAAATTGATCCAGTTAAGATTTCGCACTTTGGAAAGAACTGGCATCTCTGCAACAGTAGCTATGACCCATATTTTTTTTTCACTATTTAGCGAAACGAGATTGAGCAAGCAATCAGTAGCCTTCATTTTTGCTAACTTTTCACTGTTTGAAGTAAACAGCGAAAAGTTCGCATAAATGCAGGCTACTAATTGGCCAATATCATTTTGCTAACAGCAAAGAGAACTTGGGTGGGATCCAGTAGATTTCGTGCTATTAAAGAAAACAGATTGACCAATTAGAAGTCTGCATTTTTTGAGAAATTGTCGTTGCTTAAAGTAAGTACATTTTCTTATTGGTCAATCTCATTTCGCAATAGAGCAAAATCTCTTTGAATCCCGTCCAGTCAAAATTTCGCAAGATCATGTATCTGCGTAAGAGTAACAGCATGAAAAAGGAACACTTCTAATTGGACGACTGCTCGGAAAAAAAATCTAAATTTTAAAGTTCTATTTTCAAAAAGTTTTAATCAACAGACGGATGAAGCATTGTCATTGGTCAAAATAGAGATCTATCACTGCCCCTCTACAATGCCTATTCACTGAGCAGACGACAAGCGTGAAACGTCATGAAGTGGAGGCAAAATCACTAACCCTACTGGTTCCACAATCGCCACGAAGCTCAGAATGCGATCGTTGTCAGGGAAACCGCCTCCACTACGTCACAAGCGAGAAGGCATTGTAGAGGAGGCAGTGGATCTATACAAATGGTGGAGTGATTACATACACTGTTAAAATTTTGAAACTTTTGCTGCATCGTCACTCCATCGCTTTTATAGAATATCTCTATATTGGCCAATGAGAATGGTTTATAATACAGTGAAGTAATATTTTTCTATAAAAGCGGTGGAGTGACGATGCAGCAAAGTTTCAAATTTTTAACAGTGCAGCTACAGCTGCAGATTTCTAACAGTGTAAATTTTCAGATTGATCAATCTCCTTTCTCTAAGAGCACAAAATCTATCTGGATCCCGATCGTTGTCTGGTCAAAACGCCGCACTTTGAAATAAAAAGATAGTGTATTGGTAAAAGAGTAATAGCCTGAAAAATGAACGCTTCTAATTGGACGACTGCTTCAAAAAGAATTTGAATTTTTAATGTTTTTGTTTTTTAAAAAGTTCTAATCACCAGAATTTGATGAAATTGAAATGGGACCACAAGGGCATCTTACACTTTCAAACAAAAAAAGAATTTTCAAAATCGGTTCATATTTAGGGAAGTTATGAGTGAACAACAAATACATACAGGCCGAAATCATAACCTCCTCCTTGAAGTCGGTTAAAAACTTATTTTAACACTCCGTCTACCAGACAGTTCACTGCCTCCTCTACAATGCCTTCTCGCTTGTGACGTAGTGGAGGCGGTTTCCCTGACAACGATCGCATTCTGAGCAGGGCCGATGACAGGTTTCACGGGCCCCTGGGCAGGCAAAAATTTCGGGCCCCTACAAGTAAAAGTACAAAAATCCGCCACCTATTCGAATCAGCTTATAATTGAATCAGTGATATATATTTTTTTTAACTTAAGAACATAATGTTTATTGTTTTTTATTTGAATCAAAACTACTCCCCCTAATTGAATCAGGTTCGGATTTACAAACAGGTTTAATTTAAAAGGTGATTGTTAAACATTGATTGAATTTTGTCATAAAATCATTTACTCCAGGGTATTCTGAAACTTCAGGGCATTATCAACTCGACAACTTCAATGTTTATGACACGTTTGTTTATTACTTACCCATCATACGTAGTATAAGGGTAAATCTTTCAATCGTGACAAATGACGTGTGTTCAAAATCCGTTCAATCCGTTCAAAAATGACGGATTTACACGTTTCAGATACTGGAGATTCCGAAAAGCATATTTTTAGAAAAGAAAATTGCCATCCATCCGTCTGTCTGTCTGTGTGTGTGTGTATGTCTGTAAACGCTCTATCTCCCGAACAAATTGAGATAGAGATTTGGAATTTTGCATGTACTTGGTATGTAAGAATGGGACGAAGCCTATTTAATATTAGTAACCTCGATTATAAGGAACTATTTTTCTCGGAAAATAGTCTCTCGAAAAATTCGTTTTACATAAAAATTTCATTAAAAAGTACACTTTTAAACATTTCAGTAAAAAAATGGTACCTAAAAATCTTGAATGTTGGATTCCAATTTTTTTTTTTCACTTTTAGTAGGAGCCCAAAACGAGACTATAAAAAAAACTAGAGCCTGCAAAATTTTGCTTCATTTGGGCACTTAAAATAATAATAATAATAATAATAATAATAATAATAATAAATAAAAATAAAATGGTGGCTGCAGAAAAGAAGTACATTATCTGATTTGGTTGAAGAAAGTAAATAGCATTAAGGAAGTTTTAAACATTATTGGGGCTTCACAACGAGATTAAAAACATTTTTTAAATATATGATAAAAAAAAAATTACCTTAAAAGTTTTAAATCTTGGGTTTCAACTTTTCCTCACTTTTATAAAGACCCGAAAAAGACAATTTATAAAGTACTTATAGTCCTAGAGCCAATAGCACAAAAACCGAAGGTATCAAGCGTAAGAATAAAAAACCTTTGTTTTATGGAAGAGTAGAAGTGGGGGAGCCTAATGATCCATGTCTACCAGACGTGAAGTGGCGCATAAGGCAAAAATTAATAGCACTAGTGGTTGACTCGTTAGTTTATAATTGTGTTTGGCCTAAAAAGGTACGAAAACATAGAGGACGGGGAGCAAGAAAACGCAATGATAAACCTATGAGTCGATCAATAGTATTATTAATTTTTGTCTTATGCACCACTTCACTTCCGGCAGACAGGGATCATTAGATTCTTCTATTTTCCTTCTTCCATAAAATAAAGATTTTTTCTTGTGCTTGATACCCTAGGTTTTTGTGCTGTCGGCTCTTGGATTTTAGAGTCTGCAAAATTTTTTTCATCTGGGCACTTTAAAGAAAATTGGGGCGCATCTCAGTTTTGGTCAGGAAATAATAAGATTAAGGAACTTTTAAACTTTATTTTGTTCTTTTAGCGAGATTAAAAAGCACATTTTTAAAACATTTGAACAATAAAAATGGCTCTAAAAGTTCTTAGTCTTGAGTTCTAGTTTTTCTTCATTTTTATAGAGGGTCCTAAAAAAGACAATTTAAAACATATTTATAGCCTGAAACTATTCTTTCTTCTGAGTACGATTCTATTCTAGAATTGTGACAATAGAAATAGAGCACATTTAGTTGATGGAGCCCCCAATGAGATTAAAAAGCAAATTTTTTAAACATTTGAATAAAAATTGGGGTTTAAAATATAATCTTGGGCTGTAATTTTTCCTCATTTTTCTAAGAAGCCCTAAAAAAGAGAATTTAAAAAGAATTTAGAGCCTGCGAAATTTCTTTAATCTCGGCACCTAAAAGAATGCTGGCTATAGAAAGAAAGCACATATCTCTTTTGGTTAAAAGAAGTAATAATATTAAGGAAATGTTGGAAATTTTTAGTTCCCCCCCCCCAAAAAAAAAAAATTAAAAAGCACATTTTAAAAACGTTTGAATAATAAAAAGGTTTGAATCTTGAGTTTCAATTTTTCATCAGTTTTAGACTTTTAGGAGATCCCCAAAAAGACAATAAAGTATTTAGAACCTGCAAAATTTCATCAGGGTACCTTTAACAAGAATGCTGACTATTATTTAGATAGAAATCACTTTTAGTTAAAGGAAGTAATAGTATTAAGGACGTTATGAAACTTGTTATGGCCCAAACGAGATTTAAAACATATTTTTTAAACATTTGAATAAAAAAAATGGATTTAAAAATTTTGAAATTTTTGATTCCAACTTTTCTGCACTTTTATAGAAATGTCTAAAAAAACAATTTAAAAAAGAATTTAAAGCCTGCAGAATTTCTTACATCTGGGCACCTTTAAAAACAGTGGTAGGAAGAAAGCATATATCCAGTATTAAATTCTGGGGATGGCCTGGGGGAGGGGGACATTCACCCCGTAGCAAAGAGATGTCCCTCTTCGAAAAATTTGAGATTTGTGTTTTCAATGGCCAAAAAGTGCAGTCCCCCCCCCCCTCTCCCATCACGGAGTCAGAGAAATCCCTCCCACAGAAAAGTGTCTGATTTTAACACTGCGCCGCATATCTGTTTTGGTTTTTAAAAAAATACAGTATTAAAGAAGTTTTGAATCTTTGGTGATTTCACTATGGATAAAGCCCCTCAAAAAAAATTAAAATGCCATTTTATTTTTAAAATAGAATTTAAAGCCTTGAAAATCCCTTCCATCTGGATATCTTTATAAAGAATGGTGGATATAGAAAGAAAGCAGATGTCTATTTATTTCCAAAATTTAACCAAAATCTTTGATATAAAAAAAGAGAATTTCGATAAAGCAAAATAAAATGTTGTTAAAAATTACATTTAAAACAATGATTTTAAAAATTAAAAAATATGCTATTTGGCTCAAAATAACAATAGCTTACTTCTAGGGCCCCTGAATTTGGGAGTTGGTCGCAAAGGCGCTGGACTAGGGACCAGCAATTTTGAGGAAATGTGGTGGATTTTGAATATTATTTAAAAATTTACGCATACTGAATTTAGCGTTTAATGAAGTTATAAGTGAGTTTGATATTTTAAAAAATACTAATAGTAATATATTAACGTATTTCTGTTTTCAGAGATTTTTCTTTCTTTTTTTATCTTTTCATAATGATGGTTTTAATTTAAGCTCGCTCGTCAGGTCTAGGAGAAAAAAACTGGAGGCTTGGAACGAAGGTGAGAGGGGCCCTATTACATGTCCTGTATATAATGTATGCATGTATTTATGCAAAAATGATCCTCACAGTTCTTTTTTCAGCTTAGGGCTCAATACAAATGCATCTCCTATCGCCCACTGTGCATATCCCTATCACTCGTACAATAGTATTTTAGCTAAAGTAATTACCGAAATATACAGCTTGATACCAATACAATACCTAGTGAGACATTAGGATTGCAATGAATGATACATGGGAGACACATGGAAGCCTCAAGGCATAAGCACGGGGGTCGGCTATCTGAGAAGAAGACAGGAAGTTTTTCAAACACTATCAACTATTTCACACCTTTAATCGAACTCTCAGTAAGAAATGTCCCCTACCTTTCTTGGAAATCTTCAGTTACGATTCTGGGAAATGTTGTTCAGCTGGTAAAGGAAAAAAAGTAAGACCAAATAAAGATTTGGAACATTATGAAATTCCAGTAATTTTTCCATTCGAAACCGGGCCCTCTTTTGGTCCCGGGCCCCTGGGCAGCTGCCCCCTGTGCCCCTCCCTCTCACCGGCCCTGATTCTGAGCTTCGTGGCGATTGTGGAACCAGTAGGGTTAGTGATTTTGCCTCCACTTCATGACGTTTCACGCTTGTCGTCTGCTCAGTGAATAGGCATTGTAGAGGGGGCAGTGGACAGTTCCGTCGGATCGGCCAACAAAAATTAGTTAAAAATTCCGTAAAATTAGAATGTAAAAAAATCTTGATTTAAAAAGTAATATTAATAAAAATCGGATTTTTGTATTTAAATCATATTTCTTTTTATTATTTAAATCGGTTTTTTTTTCTCCAGCATTGAAATATTCAATAGATGTAGGTTTAGGCTATAGGTTTCTAAGAATAATAGATTCTAGGTTTCTAAAAAATTAGACCTTTATTTACTAACATAATCTATGTTTTTACACTTTAATTAATAAAATTTAATTATTAGTCAGTATTTACAAAAATTATAAAAGCTGTAAATTAGTAAGTTCATTAATTAATATAATACTATAAAGTTATGTACATTAATATTTTGCAATAATTATGTAAAACTACATTAAAAAATAATTATTTTACATTTATTAAAATTATCAGTAGATGCATTTAATTTTAAATTGATTACAATCTTTAATTAGGTATATAATGCATATTGTAATGCTTAAATTACTAAAACGATAATTCAGTTGTTACTATTTATTCTAAAAAGACAAAGGGCAGTATGCTTGTTCTAAAAAAAGACACTATTACATAAGAAAATATATTACTAATGTGCTTAGTAGCAATAAAAATAGGTACATAATTTTTTAGTATGATAAATAAAAAAATCATAAATTTTCAATACTTCTATAAATTACGAATTGAAAAATACATTTACATAACATGTTTTAATAATATCCTGCTTTTTCTCAAAAAACAAAGTTCTATCATTTTTGTAAAGTCTTGCGTATACATATTTATAAGTACACTGTGGTATGGAGAGATTTATTATAAAAAATAATTCTGGCAACAATTGCAAATAAATTTCACTATATTTTAAAAGGTAGGGGGCATTTTGCTAATTTCATAAGGAGCAAGGTGGGGCAACCTTAACAAATAGCCAAAATGAAACAGTAATCAACAGAATTAATAAAAACTGCAAGTAGTTTCATTAGTGGCATAAACAACATAAGTAACAAGTATTATTTGCATTTGTAGTAAAAAAAATTATTGTTAATTGCATAAATCATAACTTACACAATGTATGTGCATGCTAATATATGTATGTGTATGTAAAAAAGAGTTACAACGATTTATACACACATTCAGAATAAATATATAAATATCCAAGTTATATCTGAAATCTTTATAATATTTAGCAACAGTATTGCACTATTGATACATTGCTGTACTTAAATAAATATGTATACTATATTAATTAAGCTGTGTTTAGCATTTTTATACCAATTAGTTCTTTTTCTGTTACACATTTTTTTTTTACAACATTTGTCGAACAGTTGTTATTATTCTATTCTTCCTTAGCTCTAGTATTTGGTATAAGTTCATAATTGCAAAAGTAGAATAGAAAAATAATATTCTGCTTCTTTATTCTTTTATTTAGCAGAAATTTATCGTACTTGAAATGCTTATTTCATATAAAAGAATGAATAATGTAATTACTTAAAGGAAATTATGACATCACAAATTATATTAGATTTAGATATAATTCTTAAATAAAAGGGTTTTTTATGCCTTTACAAACTTATTTTATTTAATATTTTGCAAGACTCAGGAATTAAGCTTAGAAACAATTATTTAAAGCTTTTTTTTCTTTATTAGTAAGGAAAAATACATGCAGAACCTTTCCAAATTACATTAATCATACATTAATACGTTTATGTCGTTTAAAACACTTACATTTAAATCAATTTTGAATTAAATCAATGATTTTTTTAAATTGTTAATTAAAATCACGATTTAATCGCTAACTTAAATCAACTAGTTAAAATATTTGACCCCCAAAGTAAAATCCAAATGAATGTGATAAAATTAAGAAATTGGTTTGTAAACTTATTTTATTAGACCTAAATTCGAAAAAATCTCGAAAAATTAAAAAAAATACATTGAATAAAAACTAATGAATTTTACCTGTGGTTATATGCATTATTGTAATTTTTGTGCACTGTTTACCTTTTTTTTTCTTTTCTTTTTCCTTGGGTTAATCATATTATTTTCATATAGTTTATATCGTATAGATATTTTGAAATTCCTCTCATTAAAATCATTCACAAAATAAAATGATAAAAACTTCTAGAATAAAAAAAATTAGACAATAGAATTATGACATTTTAGCCTCATTCTTTCAATTATAAGGATTATTCATAGATTTTTATTTATTTCAACAAAATGATTGAAATTTAAAGAAAAACAAACAGAAAATTTTTTTGTCATACCTTTTTTTCATCTACGTATTTCTTTATTTTTTCACGTAATCCTTAGAAATTGTAGAAAAATTGTAGAAATTGTAGAAAAACATATTCCAATATTAATTACAAAAGCAATGGCATGAATCATTTACACATGTCAAAGCATTTGTAAACTTTCTTGGATATATTTAATATTGTATATACAGAATACTGAAACATTCTTGTAATATATTTTGCCTAAGTTTTTAAACTTTGACGCACTAAACGTACATAAACGGCTATTTTTACAAAGAAAATGTTCTCGTTCTCTGTGTATTCCAAAGATCAACAAATGAACTATACTGTCTGTAATTTAAAAATCGTCTGCGTTTTCCTCTATTGCACATGACATATGCGCAAGTAAAATTATAAAGCAACTAATACATATATTACTAAACTTTGAAAGTTTATCACCTGCAAAATCAAACCAGCAGGCTTAAGATTTTTTTTCTTTTGAAACCGCAGATGTAATTGTCACAGAAGTGCGTTTTGTTAAAGACAGCTGATCGTTAACAAAAAAATCACAATAAACATAAATTGGAATATGTATACCTGAAACATTTTTACACTCTTCTATTTTTAAAAGAAGAAAATAATGGATTCGTGAAAATATTCGAATTCCAGTTTTTAAAGGATTTTACACGTTTTATGAGGTCAAAAATACAAAATATATATATATATATGTAAATAAATAAATAAACATGTTTTTACAAAATGTTTGTTTGTAAGTTTGTGACTCTGTCTGTCTGTCTCTATGTGATATAAATTTTGTGGACGTTCTATCTCAAGAAGCATGGAATTTGATTAAAAAATATATTCAGATAGTATCTGATATAAATTGATACTGATTAGTTTTTGCTGGAAATCACTCAACAAGTGAAGCTGCTATGCTGCATTTTTTACGAATAACGCAACAGCTATATATCGCAATAACTAACGCACGGATTTCTATCAAAAATCAGATTCAGTTTTTCCTAGACATGAATTGATGCTGTTTGCATTTTGGAGCAAATCACTCATCAAGTGGGGTTGCTATTCTGCATTTTTCACGATCTTTGCAATAGTTCTATCTCAAGAGCTAATGCACGGAATTTAATAAAAATTTATATTCAGGGGATCCATGATATAGATTGATACCGATTAGTTTTTGGTGTAAATCGCTCAATATTTGGCGCTGATGTGCTACATTCTTACGACTTACGCAACAGCTTTATCTGAATAAATAATGCAGAGATTTCTGTGAAACATCAGATTCAGTTAATCCTTGACATGAATTGATGTTGTTTACATTTTGCTGTAAATCGCTCAACAGGTGGCACTTATATGCTGCATTTTTCACGAAATCCACAATAGCAAGAATCAATGCATGGATTTTGATCAAACTTCAGATTCAATAAATCATGATATGAACTAGTTATGTTTAAATTTTGGTGTCAATCGCTCAACAGGTGACGCTGCTATATTGTTTTTTTCCGGATCCCTGCAATAGCTCTATCTCAAGAACTATTACACGAATTATTTCATCAAACTTCAGATTCTGTTATAGCTTGATTATTGCTGTTTATGTTTTGGTATAAATTGTTCAAAAAAGGCGCTTTTATGGTGCAATTTTCCTGATATTCACAATAGTCCTAATTTAAGAACTAATGCACGGAATTGCATGCCTTTCGAATCCTCAAAAGGATCATAGATTGTCATTTAATTTTGGCACTGTGGTAGGGAATTTTAAGTATTAACATGCATGAAACAGAAGAAAATTTTGAGATTGCCACATCCGACTTGTTTAATTATATGAAATTCATATAATTGAAAATCATTCTGTTTTGTGCATGAATTAATTACATTTTATTTACATCAATTTTTTTTTTCTTAGAGGTACAGATAGCGAATCGGGTACGGGAGATGAAAATTTCGAACCTTCTTTGGGATTTGGGAGGGAAAGTGTTGGGGAAGGTGGGGAGAGTACATTTTGATTTTATTTGAACTTTATACATACACGTGCATATATATGTATGTCTATTTGTGTATTAGAAATATGATTCTACATGTCAATAATTATTTTATAACAAGCTGGAAATTGCACGTCAAGCGTAGCAAATGAGATGCGTTCGTACTATTAAAAATATTCAGATTTTGGTGTTTTGTATATAGTATTTGGATATAATATAGTGGCCGAAATCTTCCGTGTGTCCCTGCAAATATTATCTGCTTTCTATTATGCAGGAAGTAACTTGTAATAAACCTCAACAACGTATATCAATTTCATGAAATGTGAAACAGTTTAATAGTATTAAAACGCGCCCCAAACAGTATTTCCCCCTTTAATATTATGTAATAGAATATTTGTATGTGGCCCTGTAAATTAATAAAGTACATAATGTAAGTATTATTACTTTGTTACTATGGAATTCTTAAAAGTTATCGAACAAATGTTGAAATTTTATTTCTAATAACGTTGAATTGCAATTGAAAAAAATATGGTGGATTTTTTTTTTTTTTTTTTTTTTTTTTTTTTTTTTTGAGGGAGGGGGAGTGTGGCACCATTTATATCGTCAACCAAGCCCGGACGCGTGCATATTTCTTCTTTGACCAAAACTTTTTATTTTCATATAAAATAAAATGAAATGAATTCATCAATCACATAGGATCTTAGAACTTTTTAAAAATAGCATTCGAAACACCTGCGGTTACTGTTAAGCTTGCACCTTTTAATAAGCAGGTGAAAAACCAGGGCCTGATTACTAACGGGGCACTCTCCCACCAGGAAAAAGAAATAAAGAATTTTTCCTTATTTATGACAGTAATCTTGTATGAAAAGAGCGTTTAAAGAAGACGAAAATTTCTATAATTTTTTTCTGGTGAGAGAGTGCCCCGTTAGTAATCAGGCTCTGTGAAAAACGGCTTATGTACGAGCATGTTTGTTAAATTTGACTTCACGACATGAACCAGCCATGGTCGATAATTGTAAACAATAAAGTTCATTTAAAGCATTAAATAAAGTGTTTTCTCATCTGAGCGGAAACAGCCCAAATCAACAAGTAATGCTAAAAATTTCCAACAGAAGAAAGAAGATTTCCGGAATTCAGATAGTTTCGGCCGAATTTTTAACAGCATTGTCGCCGATAACAAATTTTCGGCAAAACTCAAATTTTTTTCCGAAAACGAAAACGAATTTTCGGCGAAACTTCAATTTTGGGCCGAAAACGAAAACAAAACCGAATTTTGGGCGAAAACGAGAACGAAATCGAATTTTCGGCGAAACTCAGATTTAAAACCGAAAATGAAACCGAAACCGAATTTTTGAACGTTCTCTACTTGTACTTATGTGTAACACGCATAGTTCCAGACATTTTTCAACATTTACACATTTGTTTGAGTTTATAAAGAGATAACAAATTGTACATATGATTTCACAAGTTAGATGCACAAAAAAACAGGTAAATTTTTATATTAATTATAAATAGAAGTTTTCATATACGTCCATTAAAAACATTTCAAAAATATGCATTAAAATATTTAATTGCTATAAAGGACGTTAAATACTAATAAAAACATTAAAAGATCTTAATAATTTTTACATGTTTCGATTGAATTTACTCAATCATCATCAGAAAAATACAAATAAACACAAAGATGGAAAATGACAGAAAACTATTACAAATGAATTTTAAAAGTAAAAATCACGCGCGTTATATTTTAATTATGTATCACGTTGCTTAATTTTTAAATTATTTAACAATTCAATCCAAATATTTGGGATTTGAAATGACAAGGAGTCATTGCAGACCATTGAGCTTCTGACGTAAATTTCAATACTCTCTCTAATAAAAAGTTGCAAATAAAAATCTGATCTATAAATTAATCTACTCTCATTAAACAAAATATCTATGTTTTCTATTTGATTTAGCCTAGATAATGCGGTTTTACCTCTATTAAATTTTATGTCTGCAATGTGTTCTTTACATCTTATTTTGAATTTTCTTTGAGTCATGCCAATATAATAATTTTTATAACCACCTTCTTTAAGGAGTGGAATGATATAGACACCTGATCGGTCAAATTTATCAATGGGGTCAATTCTAGTTGTTAAAATTGATTTTAATTTTGGAGGGGGTCTAGCAATTAAATTTAAATCAAACTTTTTTAATTGTGTTTTAGCAGACTCGAAGAAATTTGGATAATAATTTATAACAACCCTTTTCATGTTATTTTCGTTGTCGGTTTTATTTTCAAAAACTGCATTTTTCATTTTGTTAATAAACTTTTTAATTAATTTATTAACTATTTTAACTTGATATCCGTTGTTAATAGCTATTGTTTTAATTTTATCTAATTCATCATTTAAATTTTCAGTAGAACAAATTCTAAAAGCTCTGTTAATAAGGAATCTAAAGGTAGATAATTTATAAGAATATGGAGTGCAAGCATCAAAAGGTATAACATTTAAGTTTGTTATTGGTTTTCGATATACTGAACGAATTAATTTATTATTTTCTCTTTTTAACTCAACATCTAAAAAAGGTAATATCTTATCAGTTTCAAGTTCGAAAGTAAATTTAATCTTATTATCTAGATCATTTAACTGCGGAATAAAAATTAACAATTTACGATTAACAATTAACAATTAAAAATTTTTATTAAAAATTAACAATTATGTAGATGATATTTTTATTGTTTGGCAGGGGGGAGTTGATAAATTGTTAATTTTTATTCAGCAGTTAAATGATCTAGATAATAAGATTAAATTTACTTTCGAACTTGAAACTGATAAGACATTACCTTTTTTAGATGTTGAGTTAAAAAGAGAAAATAATAAATTAATTCGTTCAGTATATCGAAAACCAATAACAAACTTAAATGTTATACCTTTTGATGCTTGCACTCCATATTCTTATAAATTATCTACCTTTAGATTCCTTATTAACAGAGCTTTTAGAATTTGTTCTACTGAAAATTTAAATGATGAATTAGATAAAATTAAAACAATAGCTATTAACAACGGATATCAAGTTAAAATAGTTAATAAATTAATTAAAAAGTTTATTAACAAAATGAAAAATGCAATTTTTGAAAATAAAACCGACAACGAAAATAACATGAAAAGGGTTGTTATAAATTATTATCCAAATTTCTTCGAGTCTGCTAAAACACAATTAAAAAAGTTTGATTTAAATTTAATTGCTAGACCCCCTCCAAAATTAAAATCAATTTTAACAACTAGAATTGACCCCATTGATAAATTTGACCGATCAGGTGTCTATATCATTCCATTCCTTAAAGAAGGTGGTTATAAATATTATTATATTGGCATGACTCAAAGAAAATTCAAAATAAGATGTAAAGAACACATTGCAGACATAAAATTTAATAGAGGTAAAACCGCATTATCTAGGCTAAATCAAATAGAAAACATAGATATTTTGTTTAATGAGAGTAGATTAATTTATAGATCAGATTTTTATTTGCAACTTTTTATTAGAGAGAGTATTGAAATTTACGCCAGAAGCTCAATGGTCTGCAATGACTCCTTGTCATTTCAAATCCCAAATATTTGGATTGAATTGTTAAATAATTTAAAAATTAAGCAACGTGATACATAATTAAAATATAACGCGCGTGATTTTTACTTTTAAATTCATTTGTAATAGTTTTCTGTCATTTTCCATCTTTGTGTTTATTTGTATTTTTCTGATGATGATTGAGTAAATTCAATCGAAACATGTAAAAATTATTAAGATCTTTTAATGTTTTTATTAGTATTTAACGTCCTTTATAGCAATTAAATATTTTAATGCATATTTTTGAAAAGGTAAATTTTTGTCCAAAATGTGTAAATTTTATGACAAGTATGCATTTTTAAAAAATTACACACTTATCTGTGTATATATAATTATGTTAAATTTAGAATAACTCACAAATTCGTGTAAATAATGGCATTTTTCAACATTTACACACTTGTCTGAGTTTTTCAAGTGATAACAAATTACACACTTACTTTCATAAGATAAATAGACATAAAAATAGGTAAATTTCAGAGGAAAAATGTGTAAATTTTACTACAGGTGTGTAATTTTAGAAATTTACACATATCCATGGGTAAAATCAGCCAATTTACACATTTATTTTTTAGAGTGTATGGCGTTTTTTCTGTTTTCACAAAAACGCCCCCTATTCCGACCCCCATGGTCCGATTTTGCCCATTAACGAACTTAGCCAAGATTTTATCTCCTTTGATTTTATGTACAAGTTTGGTGGAGATTGGTGAAGAATTATAGAAGTTATCGTGTCCATAAAAAAGTGATATATATATATATATATATATATATATATATATATATATATATATATAAACTGGTGCGATTGCAATAGGTAGTATTTCTTACGAAATCTACCTAAAAAAAAAAATGGGAGGAGGAGTATTTTTGTTTATAAATTTCTAAACTGACACAATTTTCAACGAAATCATACCCTACAAAGTATTCATGTGAATTATGTTTATGTTTTAAAAATTATCTTATAAAATAAAAGCAATTCAATATATAAACGATTGTCTGAGTAATTCCTAAGTAAAAACGTTTATTTTTAAAATTACTTGCTTCAGTTTTAAATCATTTTAAATTCACTACTTTACATTCACTAACAGCATTTAATACTGGTGTCAATTTCTATTTCCATATTTTGATTTATATGAGTAAATTAAATATGCAATAAAATTATGGTATTGCTATTGAATTGTTAAGATTGAGGCTCCTTTTTTACTTTCTTCTTGAAAAAGTAAACCATATATAGCTATAAAAAAACTTTATACGAATTAAAACGGTGCTTTTCACTTATTATCTTACATTGATTAGAACATAAGTTACAGGCATCCTTCGGATATATTTTCTTACTTACTGTACTATTTTAATAGGAAAAACAAAAATTTTATCCACTGAAAAGGAAAACTTTATTCTATTGCTAACTGTATCAAGAGCATGTTTGCTTTTGAACATTAGAAGTACTTGAAGGAAAATTTTGAAGAACCACACCGTTAAAAGGATCAGATACGATAGATTCTTTCATAATATTTTACGAGGGAAAAAAACGTCTTTAAAAGAAATTATGTAAACACTTTTTTAAAAAGATCATTTAGATAGTGTATCTTCAGTATACTGTCATTTTCAATCAAACTGATTGGTAACGTTATCATACAAATTGAATATTTCCAACTGAGCGAAAGAATGCCCAGGCTCGGAATCGAACCCAGATCGTTGGCTTACAGAGCCAAAACTTTACTGTTTAAGCTAACTGGGGCGACAACCAGCGAGCACTTTTTCGCTCAGATAGCCTTATTGGTAATAACATCTCGTAAGTCATTTAGACAGCTCTACAGAATGAACCGCTTGTAAAGGGACTCCGTATAAACGATGAATACGTACATAAACTGTTATTTTAAGTTATCTGAGCGAAAAGTGCTCGCTGGTTGTCAGCCCAGTTACCTTAAACGGTAAAGCCTTGGCTCTAAAAGCCAGTGACCTGAGTTCAATTCCCAGCCTGGGCAGTTTTTGGCGCACTTGGAAATATTCTATAGGTATGATATCTTCAGTAAGTTACCAGAGTATTTTTTTAATGAAAATTTACCTTTAAGGTGATTATGCAGTTCCTACTTTAACCTTAATAACCCTGCAAAAGATAAATTAAGCACTTCGTCTAAAATTATCTGTTAATTTTCAAAGTGAAAATATGTTTAGATTCAATAATAATTTACAATATAAAGCTGTTAAGAGACCTTTTTTTCGATATCTGTCGTTGATATAAATTAGATTCAATATGTATTGAAAGATCAAACAACTTTTTCATTTTTAAAAGAAAAGTATATTTTATTAATAAAAATTTTTTTCACGAAAGTATAATTTTCTTTTCTTTTTTTAATTGAAAAAAATTAAAATCCATATGTACATTTGCAGTGTCACATTAAAATGTATGCTTTGATAAAGCTTCGTCATTTATTATGAAAACTTTCGTTGCTTTCATTCTTTGTAGAGGTTTAATATAAATTTAGAAACAACTTTAAAAATACCAGAATTTGCAAACTTTAACACGCTCGCTGCCGCTTACGTGAAGATGAGATGATAGTTAATGCCGCACTGTAGAAGTGGGTTTTTCCCAGAAGCCGATTTACTTTTTATAACAAAGAATCAGTGAAAGATTTTCATGCGCCAGCGCGTGACTGGCCATTGGACATAGCCCCACATCACGCGCTGGCTGGCGTGTAAGTGGCACTTAACGTTGGCGCCTTATCACGCGCTGGCGCGTCTGCGGCAGCGAACGTGTTAAGCAGACTAATTTCGAAAGCCTTTAGTGTATCGTCCTCAGTGCACTGAGGATGCTGAGGATGCAATTTATATTATATTGCACCAAGTAGCATCTTAATAGTTATATATAGGGGTTTACTCATAAGTTTAATAATATTTTCAGATGTATTCACGCTCTATTTATTTTGTCAAATTTAATTAACGTTTTCTATAAATAAATGTGATAGCAAGTATTTCTTTTAATCCTTTCGGATTGCAACATATTGTCAATATTTCACTTTCTCTCAGATATTGTTTTCTACGCTGTTGTTGCCGACTTTTTTTTTTTTTTTTTTTTTTTTTTTTTTTTTTGTACAAATGACCATGATTTATTTCTTTATTTGTTTTTCAAAGTTTATACTATACAATATGATAGTATTTTATTTATCTTTTATTCGGTATGTCCTTCATTTGCCTCAGATAAAAAATCGACTGTTCTATGTTTAAAAACACTTATATTTGATTGACTTATATATGACAAACTTACGTAAGACATTTATACATTGGCATTACATCAATATTGAGAAATATATTTTTGGAGATTGCATAAATATTCAGATATAATTATTTTTTATCGAGAGTAAAGTTGCTTATCAAGAAACAAGTGAATAGAACTTTGACTTGATAATGTTTAACATGCCTGAGATGACAAGAAGTGCATTTTCAAATTGAATAAAGATCAAAATGTAAAAAAGGATTATTCTGAAAGGTTTTAGATTAGGTGGTGATAGGTATTAAAAACAAAATACATGCTCAACAGCATATTCTTAAGTTTGTGAATTATAATATTACCATTATTAATGAATAATTGCTATTTCAAATACAGATTAAACAAAAATATGAATTAATTTCATAGTTTAACTTTCGCAAAGTGTTCACAAAAGAAATTAAATATATATAAATTAGTCTATCTTCTATCATAAATGACTGGCGTCTTACAGATTGGGATTGATTCTTCAAAAATTCACATTTCATTAAGCATTCATTCAAATTTATAACATTTTGTATTTTGTATTTTTTCTTTTTCATTAGATACTGCGTTTAAATAATTAATAAAATAAAATTGTTGACTTTGAATGTTTAAAATTATTGTTCAGTTTTAATACCTAGATATCATTTATGGCAACAAACTAGATGCAATTGTGAAGAATCTTTCCAAGAATGGGAACTGTACTTTTTTATTACTAACTAGAAGATAATAAAACGATTTTTTATGTTACTATTTCGTTAAATTACTCTTATGTTATTTTAAATAAAAATACAATGTCATTCAGACATAAGAAAAAGGTAAATAGATACATTAAACAAACAATATTTTTCCATGAAATTTACTTAATATTCACCAAAATTTTAATATAATTATGTGATATATTAGCTATGTAGAAAAGAGTGTCGCATAGTACCATCCCTGAAATTTAATTTCAAGTAAAGTTCAGTTTTTTACTTTTACCTGCCTTTCTTTTTTCTTTGTCTTAAATTTACAAATATTTATTCTGCTTATTTTTTCCTTCTCTTGTAAAGTGTATTACCAAACACTAAATTAAAATTTAGAACTTCATTGATATTCTAACTTAATCATAGAGTATTTATAAAAGAGAAACTCCAACGCATGGAGGATATGCCAATTAAGTATCAGGTTTCATTTATAATTGAAGTCTTTTAGGAAATTGGCTGGAAATGTGACACCAAACGTGCTGTAACCACGGAGGGCGCTGCGGATGAATAGAGGCTATGCTTCAGAGTTTTCCTTAGAATTTAAATATCTGCACCGCCTGATAATATAGCAAGTTACTACAGACCATGACACAATGTATAAGGGTAAGTTGATGGTTTAAAATTTATTTTTATCCTGGTTTTTAAAAGTGTATTATTATTATTATTAAATTTATTCTCTGATAGTCTCGCTTTATTGCATTTATTTTCAATTAATCATAAAAATTGTGAAACAAAACATATAATAATGTTTTTTAAATAATTTTCAATAATTAATATAAGAAAAAAATCCGCAAGTTTAAAAGAAATGTTTGATTAAAAGAATGAGTCCGTTGTTACTAAAATATATATGTTCATCAATTCTATAAAAAAGCTTAAACAAGGAAGTAAACCTTTTTTTAATAAAAAAAAAATATTGACACTATGTTTTAACTTTGAAACAAAGAAATAAACTTTTATACTAAATTACGGGTGTAGCAATAAGGAACATTCATTAACTTTCTTAATTCGTAAAATAATAAGCAATTTTTAAAATTTTTTGGGGAAAACTTCTGAAATTGGCTGAGCTGGTGTCATTTTTTATATTAAATTATTATTATTATTATTTTATTCATATAAGATAAGATATATAATAGAAAATATTTGATACATGGCCATATTAGACACATAAAAAATTACTTCAAAGTCAAATTTAACACCACAAGACATAACACCTATATTTTCTAAAATTAAAAAATAATAATTAAAATAAAGAGAAAATTTGTGCAATTAAAATCGGTAAAACTTATTTTCTGATGCTTGACTCTGATTCAAATATAAAAAATTACATTTTTTAATATTAGAATTTCTTTGACACGGTTACTAAAATGCTAAAACACTGACACCATGCTTCATAAATGATTTATTTAAAAGCAAATAAAATTTTAATTTTTGAGTATCGTTGTAAGAGTAGGGGAAATTGTTTAAAAAAATTTTTGAAAAAAAATAAATAATCAATACTGTATATTTCGGAAAAAATGAAAACAAAAATAAAAATATTTAAAAGTGAAAATATCAGGTGTAACATACGTGACTGGTTTCTTAGAAAAAAATACATTATTTTACTTATATTATTCTTATATTCAGAAAGCAATATTCAAATATTATTATGTGTCTTAAAATTTGCAGATTTTCCCAAGAAAATTGCAATACTCTATACTATCACTTGCCATGTTTTAAAAATTCATTTACTAAAATAGGCTCTGAATTTTTAGGAACTCGGTATACGATTCGATTAAAAAACACTTTACAGAGGATCTTAAACAATTTAATACTGAATAAACATATATTTAATATTAAAAATGAGAATTACTTTATTCGTACTAATTTAGTAACATTTTTAAAAAAGCAAATTTGTTTAAATAATTAAACAGAATCGTTGATCTTTCAAATATTATAGTGTTAAAAATCTTTTTAATTAAAATCCATGTCTGCTTTTCCAAGATTTTATTAAAAGTTGTCCTTTCATAAAAAACTAAACGATATACATTTTAAAATAAATAAAATTTCCATTTAAATTATAGTAAGTAATTGCTGATAGATAAATAATTGTTATTAATTTCATCTTGAGTATATTCAAATTTTTGTATTTTAATTTTAATCAATTGGTTTTGAAACAATTCAGTATTTTTTTATTTACAAAAATTATGCGAATATATATATATATTTTTTTTACAAAATTTTATATTTAAATAATTTTAATTAATATACATTTTTAGCCCCATTAATGCAATGACTTTTTCAATAGAGTAATTTTACTTGGAAAAAAAAGGAGGGGGGGGGTTATTACTAAACCCTTCCTAGTTTCTTCGCATATTCTCAACCGTTTAACTATTGAATATAAATTATTTCATCATCTGGCCACAATGGAAATTATGCACCTTGTTTATCGGGATTTTTATATTGATTATTATCTTTATATTTATTTTATGTACTAAATTCTGCTAAGAATAATATTTTAATATTCAAAGGAAAGTTTTAAAACTTCCAGAGTTCTGTCAGGCTCAACCATTGAGTTTAATTTAGCGATTTTTTTTTTTTTTTTTTTTTTTTTTTTTTTTTTTTTGTCTTTTATAAACATATTCGACTATGGTGATCAATTCTAGCTACAAACGAGTTACTTTTAAGAAACAATACTAGTCACTGAAAAAGACCCGGATAATGATGTTAATTCTATGGAAGTGTCCTTTTCAAATATCTCGCTCCAATTCTATCTCGCTAGTTTTTACTTTTTCTAATTTGATTATATATTTTTTATATTAAGATAGTTTCAATTTCAGAACCTGTTCTAACCGGTTTTGAATGTTTTTTTTTCTTTTTTTAATCTGAAATTACAAAATTGAAAAAGTAAAAACTAGCTCGGTTGTGGGTCGTCTTCATCTACCCTATGCAAAAAAAATCATGCAAAAATATTAAAATTTGAGCGAGAAATTTGAAAAGAACGCTCCCATAGACTTAACATTATCATCCGGTTATTTTAGTGACTAGTGTGGGGCCTTAAAGAATTTGATAGTCAGAAAGGGCTTTAAAATACTAAACAAAATAAAATAGAACAAGATCGAACAAAATTGAATTTCAGAAGTGAAGAATTTTATGATAATATAGATGATTTTTCTGTTAAAATATTATTTTAAAACTTCATGGTTTTCCTAATTATATTCTTAACCCTCTAATGTCCATTGTAGCATAACTGCCAACTTTCAATTAACTTTCCGTAATACCTGGATTAATTTGATTCAGGTTAATCTCATTTCCAACCAGAAAATTTACTTCATGAATATTTATTTATTTAATTTCAGGTTTCTAAGTAAAACGTATTTAATTTCATTTCTTTAAAAATATTCTGGTTGGAAATTCAGTAAACCAGCGTCAAATTAACGCAAGTATTACGGAAGATTAATGTCATCTTGGCACTATGTTGTAGCATATACAAGATATATCTAAACTCTTGGACTAAACTTTAAGGGGATGATAGTACACATCAAGACAAACAATATTAAATGGGAAACTAAGGGTCCCAAACGCCTTCCGAAGGAGATAGGTGCCATTAAAGTTTAGGGTCCAAAATTTCAAATAAATGTAAAAAAGGGAAAATTTGAAAGATTGATTTTCGATTTTCACTAAAACTATTCTTTATGTCAGTATTTTCTTAAAAATACATTATCAAGATAAATTTCAAAAAATGCCGATAGAGGGCGCTTTAGACTTTCGAGTAACAAACAACTATTTTTTTCCGCTGTTTTTTGCATCTCATTAAAAGATTTCGGAAGCTTAGACTTAAATTTTAAGCCCAAAATCTGAATAGTTGGGAGTGGTTAAGTAGCACAAACTGAACTGAGTTCTGAGGTTCAAATTTCAAACGATTATAAAAAACGGAAAAATAGTCGATTCCTTTGCGGTTTTCGCTTAAACTACTCTTTAAATCAGTATTTTCTTGAACATAAAATTTAAAGAGAAATTTCAAAAAATGCCGATAGAGGGCGCCTTCAAGTTTGAAGTAATAAACAACTTTTTTTTTTTTTTGCATCTCATTAAAATTTTTTAGAAGGTTAGACATAAACTTAAATTTTAAACTCAAAATCTGAATCATTGGGAGTGGTTAAGTAGCGCAAACTGAACTGTGCTCAGTAGGGGGGGGGATTCAAATTTCAAATGATTATAAAAAAAAACGGAAAAATTAGTCGATTTGTTTGCGGTTTTCGCTAAAGCTATTCCTTATGTTAATATTTTCTTGAAAAAAAACTTTTTAAAATAAATTTCAAAAAATTTCTTTAGAGGGCGCTTTAAACTTAAGAGTAACCAAAAACAAGTTTTAACCGTTATTTTTTGTATCGAATTAAATGCTTGCAAGAGCTTAAACTTAAATTTTGAGCTCAAATTCTGAATCGTTGGGAGGGGTTAAGAAGCGCAAATTGAACTGTGTTCAGGAGTTGAAATTTACCCCCCCCCCCCCTCGAACACAGTTCAATTTTGCACTAATTAATAACTCCCAACGATTAAGATTTTATGCTCAAAATTTAAGTCTAAGCTTTTACAAGCGTTTAATGATATAAAAAAAATAACGGTTAAAAATAGTTGTACGGTACTGCAAAGTCTATGGCACCCCCTATCGGCATTTTTTGAAATGTATCTTTAAATTTTATTTTCATGAAAATACTGATTTAAAGAGTAGTTTTAGGGAAAACCGCAAACGAATCGACAATTTTTCGATTTTTTATAATCATTTCAAATTTAACCCCCCCCCCCCCCCCTACCACCACCTTCCGAACACAGTTCAGTTTGCAATACTTAACCATTTTAAACAATATAAGTTTTTGCAAGTATAAGTTTTTGCAAGCATTGAATGAGGTTCAAAAAATAACATTTAAAAATAGTTGTACGTTAGTCCAATTTCCAAGGCGCCCTCTATCATTGTTATATTAAGTTGTTTTTACTTTGCTCTGTAAAAACAGCTGAATGATAAGGGATTCTATACAAATTGACATCTTTTATTAACTGACTTTTAGGTAAAAAATTAGTATTTAATGAATACAATACCTAATACAAGATTGCTGCTAATAAGTATCTTAACACCGGTGATAGAAAACAAATAGAGCTTTTATTCATAGGCATTTTTTGTAATTTATCTTAAAATTTTATTTTCAAGAAAACACTGATTTAAAGAATAGTTTTAGCGAAAACCGCAAACGAATCGACTATTTTTCCGTCTTTTTTATAATCATTTGAAATTTGAACCTCTGAACACAATTCAGTTTGCGCTACTTAACCACTCCGAACTATCTAGCTCAAAATTTAAGCCTAAGCTTCCGAAAACTTTTAATCAGATGCGAAAAATAACAGCAAAAAATAGTTGTTCGTTACTCCAGTGTCTAAAGCGCCCTCTATCGGCATTTTTTGAAATTTATCTTTATAATTTATTTTCAAGAATATACTGACATAAAGAATAGTTTTAGTGAAAACCGCAAATTAATCGACTAATTTTTCCGTTTTTTATGTTTATTTGAAATTTTGTATCCTAAACTTTAATGGCGCCTATGTCCTTCGGAAGACGTTTGGGACCCTTAGTTTTCTATTTAATATTGTTTGTCTTCATGTGTATTGTCACCCCTTAAAGTTTTGCCAAAGAGTTTAGATACACCCTGTATACTACCACCAGTGTTTTCAATCTAGTGGATATTTTAATTAAAATACTTGAAATTCCACCCAGAAATTTCAAATACACTATCTACCAATAAGTATTTGGACACTTTAAATTTTTGACATTTTGTCACATAGTTAAAAATATGGAATTCTTCTGGAACTTCAGGATTATAAAAATTATGTATTTGTCATATTTGTCAACATCCATTTTATAAGCAGGGCAGTTAGGGGGCAGACAAAAAAATCAAAGGATAATAGAAATATTTGGGATCACCCTGTACATGAAAATGCGTGAAACGATTTATCGCTGCAGAATACAAATATGTGGATACTGTACAACATGTATACTAATTTTTGTAAGAATAGCATGTATGTTCATGGAGAAAGAGCGATTTTTTTGAAAAATTCAAAAAATTCAGGTATGTTTTTTGTTTGTATCATGCAGGGTTTTTGACCAAATTTAACGCGAATTTCAGAAAAATTGGCAAAATATAGTAGAAAAAACATAGCGCAATTGGAATATTGATATATTAAATATTTTAAGAAATACGAGTAGTTGTATGAAATAATTTTTATCTGCGCATGCGCGAACGATAAAAACGATTTTTTTACACCATTTAATAGTCAATTCTATGGAGTTACTCAGGAAAGAAATCCAATCAAATATCGTGGAAATTCAGAAACGTATCATTATTGTATTAAGTTGTTTTTACTTTGCTCTGTAAAAACAGCTGAATGATAAGGGATTCTCTACAAATTGACATCTTTCATTAACTGACTTTTAGGGAAAAAAATTAGTATTTAATGAATACAATATCTAATACAATATTGCTGCTAATAAGTATCTTGACACCGGTGATAGAAAATAAATAGAGCTTTTATTCACATTCAGGGCCAAAACTAAAAAAAGGGAAGAAAGGCATTTGCCCAGTGCGCCGGGAAGAAAGGGTGCCAAATGTAAATTTTGTTTGGCGATTTTTTTCACGTCTATGTTTAGCATGATATTTGTTAAAATCATCCTATCTGAGATACGCCAAAGCATTGAAGAATCTAATGATGATGGCATAAAGATTGTGTTTAAAGCAGATTTTTAGATATTGTATTAATCAAATACTAATTTTTTCCTAAAAGTTAGTTAATAAAAGATGTCAATTTGTGGAGAATCCCTTACCATTCAGCTGCTTTTAGAGAGCAAAGTAAAAACAACTTACTATAATAATGATATCTTTTTGAATTTTCACGATATTTGATTGGATTTTTTTATGAGTTACTCCATAGAATTGACTATTAAATGATGCAAAAAAATATCGTTTTTACCGTTTGCGCATGCGCAGAAAAAAATATTTCATACAACTACTCATATTTCATAAAATATTTTATATATATATACAGGGTGATTCCAAATTTTTTTTTACAATAAAAGAGGGGTGATAGTACAATTCAAGACAAACAATATTAAATAAGAGACCAAGGGTCCAAAACATTTTCCTAAGGAGACAGCCGCCATTAAAGTTTAGGGACCAAAATTTCAAATGAACATAAAAAACGGAAAAATCGGTCGATTGATTTGCGGTTTTCACTAAAATTATTCTTTATGTCGGCATTTTCTTGAAATTAAATTATAAAGATAAATTTCAAAAAATGCTGATAGAGGGCGCTTTAGACTTTGGAGTAACGAACAACTATTTTTTGCCGGTATGTTTTGCATCTTATTAAATGTTTTCGTAAGTTTACACTCAAACTTAAATTTTGAGCTCAAAATCTGTAATTGGGAGTGGTTAAGTAACACAAACTGAGCTGTGTTCAGACGTTTCAAATTTCAAATGATTCAAATTAAACTTAAAAATTGGTCGATTAATTTGTGGTTTTCACTAAAACTATTCTTTATTTAGGTATTTTCGTGAAAATAAATTATAAAGATAAATTTCAAAAAATGCGGATAGAGGGCGCTTTAGACTTTGGAGTAACGAACAACTATTTTTTGCCGTTATTGTTTGCATTTCTTTAAATGATTTAGGAAGGTTAGACTTAAACTTAAACTTTGAGATGAAAATCTGAATAGTAGGGAGTAGTTAAGTAGCACAAACTGAACTGTGTTCAAGAGGGAGGGGGAGGTTCAAATTTAAAGCAATTATAGAAAATGGAAAAATTGGTCGATTCGTTTGCGGTTTAAAATAAAACTATTCTTTAAGTCAGTATCTTCTTGAATATAATTTTTAAAGATAAATCTCAACAAATTCCGTCAGAGGGCGCCTTAAACTTCAGAGTAACAAACAATTCATTTTAACCATTATTTTTTGGTTCTAATTAGGTGCTTGAAAAAGCATTTTAAATGTTCTCGGAAGCTTAGCTTTAAACTTAAATTTTGAGCTCAAATCCTGAATCCTTATGAGTTAAGAAGCGCAAACTGAAGTGTGTTCAAGAGTTAAAATTTAACCCTCTTTCCTCCTCGAGCACAATTCAATTTTTCGCTACTTAAACACTCCCAACGATTCAGTATTTCAGCCCAAAATTTAAGTCTATGCATTTGAAAGCATTTAATGAGATTAAAAAAAATAACAGTTAAAAATAGTTGTACGTTACTCCAAAGTCTAAGGCGCCCTCTATCGGCATTTTGTGAAATTTATCTTTAAAAATTTTTTTCAAGAAAACACTGATTGATCAAGAAAACTGCTGATTTAAAAATTAGTTTTAGCAAAAACCGCAAACGAATCGACCAATTTTTCCATTTTTTACAATTATTTGAAATTTGAACCCTCTGAACACTGCTAAGTTTGTGTACTTAACCACTCCCAGCTATTCAGATTTTGAGCTCAGAATTTAAGTTCAAGTCTAAGCTTACGAAAGCATTTAATAAGATGCAAAAAATAACGCCAAAAAAAGAGTGTTTCGTTACTGCAAACTCTAAAGCGCCCTCTATCGGCATTTTTTGAAATTTATCTTTATAATTTATTTTCACGAAAATACCTAAATAAAGAATAGTTTTAGTGAAAACCGCAAATCAATCGACGAATTTTTCCGTTTTTCATAATCATTTGAAATTTGAACCCTCTGAACACAGCTCAGTTTGTGTTACTTAACCACTCCCAACTACAGATTTTGAGCTCAAAAGTTAAGTTTGAGTCTAAGCTTACGAAAACATTTAATGAGATGCAAAAAATACCGGCAAAAAATAGTTGTTCCTTACTCCAAAATCTAAAGCGCCCTCTATCGGCATTTTTTGAAATTTATCTTTATAATTTAATTTCAAGAAAATGATGACATAAAGAATAATTTCAGTGAAAACCGCAAATCAATCGACCGATTTTTCCGTTTTTTATGTTTATTTGAAATTTTGGTCCCTAAACTTTAATGGCGGCTATATCCTTAGCAAAACGTTCTGGACCCTTGGTCTCCTATTTAATATTGTTCGTCTTGATGTGCACTATCACCCCTCTTTTATTGTAAAAAAAATTCGGAATCACCCTGTATATATATATATATATATATATATATATATATATATATATTCCAATTGTACTATATTTTTCTACTATATTTTGCCAATTTTTCCGAAATTCGCGTTAAATTTGGTCAAAAACCATGCATGATATAAACAAAAAAAATACCAGAATTTTTTGAATTTTTCAAATAAATGGCTCTTTCTCCATGAATATACATGCTATTCTTACAAAAATTAGTGTACATGTTGTACAGTATCGACATATTTGTATTCTGCAGCGATAAATCGTTTCGTGCATTTTCATGTACAGGGTGATCCCAAATATTTCTATTATTGTTTGATTTTTTGTCGGCCCCCTAATTGCCCTGCTTTTAAAATGGATGTTGACAAATATGAGGTCAAATGTAATCTTTATAATCCTGAAATTTCAAAAGAATCCGACAAGTGTATTTTTAAATATTTGGCAAAATGTCAAAAATTGAAAGTGTCCAAATACTTATTGGTAGATAGTGTAGCAACCGTTGCTTTATTTAATGACAGTCATTCCGTCGTTAAATAAGAAGAAATTTATAATTGAAAATTCAGGTGTGAATTCAGATTCTTTTCATTTCGGAATTTCTAAAACGTAGTCTAACATAGGAATAAAAGTGTTAAGGCTGCTAATCATTCAGCTATGGGCGTTTGATGCATTCGGTATAGTTAAAATATTTCCTTGGGAAATTAATATTTTTAACTTCTATTTTTATACACCTCTTAAAAATGTCGTTTTTTTTCTTAGTTTTCAAAAATTTTCTTAAATATATATTTAATTTTATGTGTAGTAATAACATTTTACTCATAGTTCGTTAGCTTTTAACACATACAATATCAAATAAAGCATAGATTTTAAAAATATTTGGAAAAAAAGAAAAAGAAAGAAAGAAACATCCTTTAAAAATAATATGCAGAAAAAAGAGTTAAACATATATTTTCCCCAAAAAATATTTTAATTATACGAATGCATCAAACATCCATTGATTTAACATTACGGAGGAGAATTCCGAGGGAGAGTGACCAGCCCCCTTAAGGTAAATTCACATATCCCATTGGTACACTATATGGCCAAATATGACCGGTCACTATTTTAGACGTTTTATTACATATCTGGAAAAATACAAGAAGAATTATCCTGAAATTCCAAGTGTGTAAACAGAATAGTAGAGGTCATTTATTTCCGCGAAGATTTTTTTTTTTCCGGAAACTCCTTTGGAACAAATTGAAAAAGAACGAATATCTTTTCGATAACCTTGTAAACACTAATGTAGCAAAAGCGTTCAAACTGTATATTATAATCAAGTGACTCATAGTAATAAACAATGTCCATTTTTGTGAGTAGGATAGCATATATATTCATAGAAAAATTAAGGTTTTTATAAAAAGAGTATCAAATTTGCCCAAGTTTTTTGCTTATAATTTGATGAGTTCTTAATATAATAAAAAAGTGCTTTTTTCACGAAATATGAAAAACGACACAAGACCCTGAAATCAGAATAAAGAAATACTAACAAATGTATGAAAAATGAGCAAGTTTACTAAATAATGTTTCATTGCGAATATGCAAATGCAATCAAATGTAAGGGAAAGTGGGGATAAAAGAGACATTTTCTCTTTATAAGCTTATAAAAAAATGATAGTAAAAATTATCAATCTCTTGCTTGTGCCTGATTCTCGTCTACAACCTTTTCTTCAAAACCTCTTATCCGAAATACAGTAATTTAAAATCTGTATAAATTGGAAGAAATGTCCCTTTTAACCCCGTTGTAGGGGATGAACGGGACACTGGGCGGGGTTTAAAGGAACAAATATAAATAAAACACTTTTATGAACATTTTCTTTTTATTTCCGACTTCATTATTCAAAAATAAAAGATAACAATATACAAATAAAAGTCAAATATATTGCAACATATGATGAAACAAAAATAAATAAGGTGAATTTCTTTTTAGCAAAATACAGGTACTTAACACCTTTTTTGACTGTGTTTTTTCTGAATACCTGCCACCCTGATTGATATTTATATGATTCATGTCAATATTACCAGAAAATGCAAATGGTTTTACCCTTTTTTCTGAAAAAAATGTGCACTTCGAAATCATTCCCAGTGCTTTTTTGGAGTTAATGGATAAAGCGCGACAGGAATGTTACCATAATTGTTCCATTATCTTTCGCAAATTTTTTGTCTTTATATTGCTTTCATGAAAATCAAATATGAGAAGCGATGGATCAGTTTCGGCAACTAGAATATTTATCTAATGCTCAATTGCTTTTAAAAAATTCAGTGATCATCCATCAACTTTGATGAACAAGTCCAAGTCTTTGCTATTTAGCAATCCAAGCATGGACTCTTTGTAATTCTTCTTTGCAAAAGTGAATACCTTTGAACAAAGTTACTTAGTGCATAAATAAAAGGTTGTCAAGTTTACCACATTCAGCTGATGTTACATGAGAAAATTGCTTTTACCAAGTTTTGTAATTATATTAGGTGATCCATTCAACCATGTTCTTTTAACCGCTCATTTGCTACCCCTTTTAACCCCATACCCACCTAGTGAAATTAAAAATGCATTTAGGCATGACAGTATTTTAACTAACACAATTTACTAGTATTTACATAACGTGCTTAGTTTTTAGTGCTAAGTAACATAAATTTCTATAATGCTAAACATAATATTAATTTTTTACAGAAAAAAAAACCAAGATCAAAATTGCTTTTTCATACCAAAAACAGGTATTACTTTCACCACATACAAATTGCTGATGTTAATTATAAGGATTATTAAAATAGAACAAGTATTGCCATCGATTGAGCCATAGTTGAAAGTTTGTTTTCTTCTTGAAATTGTGAGTGTCCTTTTCATTCTTTGTCCCTTCACCCCCAGTCTCCCCTAACGTATATAAAGGTTAGCTAAATTTACAGAGCAACGTTTGTGAAAACCCCATCATATTGCTTGAAAATTATGAAAATTATCGTCCATGGAATAAGCTCAAAATCCGTTCTTCCCAAAAGGAAGCAAAAAGATGAGGGGTTGTATCAAAATATAGTACACGTGAAATTTTGTGTATGTTGTATAGACATTAATCAATAATTATATGGATACAGCTCAACCTTATGTAGTAAACCTTTCGACTTTTTATACAATTTTTATTATTGTGTGCAATGTTAACTCTAATTGTGTACAATATTATTTGTTATATTTCCTAAAAAGAACATTTATTTATAGCAAGAAATCTGCAAATTATAAGCAAAAAATTTGAAAAAAATTGGGACTGATTTTGTAAAAACCTCAACTTTTCTACAATTATACAGTTGGAAAAAAAATTATTTGTATGCTTCACTTTTTAAATTATAATAAAAAAAAATAAAAGATTTAAGTAAATAATAATGTAATACATTAATTCAATTTATTTAAATAATATAAAAGCAACAGTAAAATAAAAATACTTTATTTTTTACATTTTAAGAAACAAATATCCAAAATGTAATGCAAAAAAGTATTTGTACACAACATTAATGTACTAAAATTAATGAAAATTTAGTCAAATGATACAAATTAATAGTTTGTCTTAAGTTCTTTAGCTTTAATGACTGTTTCTAGACACTGGGACATAGATTCCACCATTTTTTTTTGTGTGTATGTGTGTGAGAAAGAGACGATTGGGTCTATGTTATTCCCTGACTCAATAACAGCTTCTTTTAAACTGTTTTTAACTGATATATATTTTTTTCAAATTTGTGCATCCAATAGCATCTACAAATGTTCTATTGGATTCAAGTCTAGAGATTATGAAGGAGTTACCAAAAGCCTTAAGTAATATAGAGTAACCATGTCCCGGTAATCATAGTAGTAGAGTTGCAAAAACTCGGTTTATTTCCAATAGACCAGGTTTATTCCCAAAAAACGGAATTATTCCAAAAAATCCCGGGTTTTTTTGCAGGTTTATTCCTAAAAACCCGGTTTATTCCCGGGTTTAAACCGGGTTTTTTCTAACCTTAGCAACGCTACATAGTAGTATGTTTTGGATCGTTATCCTGCTGGAAGTGAAAAGCTTCCCCTAAACCTAATTTTCGAGCACTGCTTAAAAAGTTATGCCGCAACACATCAATGTATGTTAAAGCTGTCCTTTTAGTGTCGATATATTCGAAAATTTCTACTTCATTAGAAGCCATACGTACACCCCCAAACCATAATATTTCCCCCACCATGCTTGATAGTTGGGAATATATGTTTTTGAATCTGGAACACTTTTATTTTTAAGCCGAATTTCTCGAATACCTTTTCCAAATTTTCCAAAAATCCATTAGTTTACTTATATATGCCAAAGCAAATTTCAGGCATTTTCGCCTATTTGTTTCACTGATGAATGGCTTTTTCCTTGGGGTTCTTCCTTTTAAATCTGCATTGTGGGGAACATTTCTTATTGTTTGCGCTAGAGGTCTGCACGGGCCGAAATTTCCAGTCCCGAGCCCGGCCAGAAAGTTAAAATTTTGGCCCGAGCCCGGCCCGAAAGTTAAAACTTCGGACCGAGACGAGCCAGGCCCGAACGAAAAAAATACTGGCCCGACCCGGCCCGGCCCGGCCCGAAAGTTAAAATTTCGGCGTAAGCTCGGCCCGGCCCTTAAAAAAGTTAAAAATTCGGCCCGAACCCGGCCCGGCTCGGGTGAATTTCTACAGAACATTGATCTTTTCTCTAACCGAAGAGTTCAGGCCAAAAAAACTTATCTTAGTCTTTTTTTTTTCATGTTTATAATCTCTATTTACGCAGAAGTGCTATAGGCTGCGATATTTACGCTTTTAATGAACCTTTATTTGTTGTATGTAAATGTTTCAGTTATCATTAGTATTATTAATACATAAAAAAAATCTAAAAAATAGTATATGGTAAAAGTAAAATCTTCTAACACATTGGAAAGAAAAAAATACGCTTCCTTTTTAGCAGATATAAATGTTTAATATATTTTTTTCTCGCGTATTGTTGAATTCATTTTGCATGAATGAACAGTTTAAAAGAAATTTGCAGTTTTCAGTTAAAAAAAAAAAAAAAAAAAAAAATCCGTCATAATCATGTTTTTTTTTCTTTATGTGTTTAATTTTATTTTAAAACGCCTAGTGATCTACGATTATTTAAAAAGAATAAATTCTAATGTTTAATTGTGGAATAATGACGACATAAAAGTATATGCTTATTTTGCAAAAATTTTTGGTTCAAGCCAAACTTTACTGATTTATGAAAAGACTTTTCCACGTCAAAAAAAGGATTTTCATACGAGAAGATTGAATAGGAACTGATTATTTTGGTCCGTGAAGACTAGGAAGAACAAAATTAGTCTCGGCTTCGTACGGAGAAAATAAGTTAGGCTCAGCCCGGCCCGATACTCCCGGAAAAAAAATTAAGGCCCGAGCTCGGCACGGCCTGAAAAGATTAGTGACTAGGCCCATCCGTCCCGGCCCTAAAAGATTAGTGACTAGGTCCGTCCGTCCCGGCCCGAGTCTTCAGTAGCAAGGCCCGAGCCCGGCCCGAATGCCATCAATGGAAATCGGGCCGGGCCGGGCCGTGCTCGGACTTCGGGCCGAGGCAGATCTCTAGTTTGAGCTGTGACTCTGATGATAGAAGATATTGCAAGGTCTTCAGCAAAATTTTGAGCTGAACCCATAGGATTTTTCAAAGCTGTTTTAACAAAACTTCTTTTTCCCCTGATTGTTAATTTGCTGGGGTGTCCTGGTCTTCATTTATTTTAGATGGATCAAATTACCTCATATTTTCTCGCTATGTACCCAAAAGTTGTAAATGGTAATTTAAAAGCTTTTACGAATTCTCGGTTTGATTTTCCATTTTTATGAAGCACAATGATACGATTTATTAAGTCTAGAGGTACCTCTCTAGTTTTAGCTATCATTCTTAATTTCTTCAAGAGCAAATTAGATTAAATGCCAGGCAAACATAAAATGAAGTTAACAATTATTAACAACTTCCAAACCATATTTCAATTTTCAACCATGAGCATTATAAACACAGTCGAATCTTGCAGCGGAAACTTACAAATACTTTTTTTGCAAGAAATTTTTAAATTTTTTGGTCATAAATTTATTTTACATCGTTATCGAAATTTTCCGTTGTTTAAATTAAAATGTACAGTAAAAACACTGTATTAAAACTATTCTTGTTAAAATATCTGTTTTTACTTAGGTAAAAATTAAACATATTAGAGTGTACAAATAATTATTTTGCCAACTGTACATGCTATAATCATAAAAATAAACACAGTTTATTACAATAAACTACTTAATCATAATCTACAATTTGGACACTATTTCTACATTAGTTTTGACAAGGTTATACAAATATTATTCGTTCGTTTTCAATTTGTTGACGGTCTCCTATGGGGTTCGGGGAAAAATCTTACCGGAAATATATGATCTGCAATATTCAATTTACACACTTGGAGTTGCAAGATAATTCCTCTTGCATGTTTCTAGATATTTAACAAAACATCTAAAATTGCAAGTGACCGGTCACCTTTCGCCATGTGTATATGGCTAAATAACTAAGATCTGAAACTTAAAAATGGTATGTTTTTCTTGTATAGTACATTGAGGTATAATCTCCTTGCATTTTATTTACTATTTTGACGATTTGAAGAGCATTTTATGGTAATGACAACAGAAAAGGTATTTATTTATTTACCAGCAAAAGATAAACAGATAGAGTGTGTCAAAACAATTGAAATGTTTTAGCCGTTAGAAATATGCAGATCTTTTAGATCGTAAAAGATTTCGAACAAAGATAAGAATTAAGGTTATTTATTTTTACGAAATAATCCCGCCACTAATATGCCAGAGTTTTCTGGCAATAGAAACCGAAATATGCATTTTTAATGCCGGAATGTCTTAATTTCATAAACTTCAATCGCGTCATAATACGAAAATCAAATTTTCATTGTTTTACTTCTCAAAATATATATATATATATTTAAAAATAGAACTTATAGGATATATAGAAATAACATAACATTTTTTAAGTGTAACTTTTTGGAAAATTATTATCAAAGCTATTTCATTAACATAATTTGATAATTTTATGTTAGAGGCACAAATCCTGTCAACTGAATTTTTTTCTCGACTGTAGCAGCTCTCTTTTCTGTTTGCGCAAATTTGAAACAAAGGATTGTTGTAGAAATGAAATGCCTTAGTTTGTGGTATTTTCCTATTATTTTCTTTCCTTTTTTCTATTTTTCATTTGAAATAGATGAAAAGGCGTATCGATTAAATGATTGTAACATAGGTATTTTATATAAGTTATATATTCCAAAGGAAATGAGTGAAAAGTTTGTGTTTTGAATGAAATTAACACAATACGAATGATCGTGGACACACACTTGTCGTTTAGCCACCTGTAACATAACTTATAAGACTACCATAACATTGTACTCATAAGTATAATTGCTACTTGATATTGAACATTTTTGAAATTTTCATTGTCTACGTATCTCCAAAAAATAAAAAAATAAAGCTTGATAAATATGTCTTTTGGAAACCCTGTATAATGACATCTATAAATAATATTGAGATTGCATTCTATAGTATTGGGTGTGCCAAACGTGCACGGCCTATGCTGCGTTATAAAGTTTTAGTTTTAAATGTTGAATTTGAATTTAATCGTAAGTATATAGTATTAATAATATATAAATACTTTTATATATACAACCAAAGTATAATACATTTTCTTTTATTCTAAGTGTAGTCTATTTACACGATATCCTAGAAGTAGTTCATATTATTTCTATACTATTTACTAATAAACAGGATTTAATTGGATATGATAATTTTTTTATAAACTATGGTTGAAATAAAATTAATTTCAACAATTTTACATTATTTCTCTTTTCCTGTATTATATCTCCCTTAGTATTTAATTTCCTTCCATTTAATTTTTAATATTATTTTTACTTCAAATTTAAACTCGAAATAAACAGTCTTATTCAGTTTGTTCATATAAAATGTATTAATCTTCTTTTCTTATATATAAAACATATGTGGTATAATTTTACAACTGAGTGGAAAAGTGTTCAGGCCAAGATTTGAACTATTGGATTTTGGCTTTTGCTGACAATAGTCAATCAACTGACCTATCCTGTTCAAATATGGCGGGCACAATTAACTGAGAGCCAATTGATAAAAGCATCTGAAACATCTTAACAGAATAAGTCGCAGGTAATGCAATTTAAAATAAACGTTAGAATTTAACTTAATTAGTTTTAACAAAATTATTAGAATTTGTAAAAAAATCATACGAGTTGTAATTTTCAAACTGAGTAAAAAAGTGTAGGACTTGAACCATAGATCTTTGATTTAATGGTTAAGATTCTGGCTTTGATAATTTTCCACCCAGTTGAAAAATTATAATTCATATCACTTATTTATCAATTAGAATAACTGTGTTAAAATTAATCAAATATACATATAAACTTTTTAATTTCTTATACTTTTCTAATCTTTTCCTTAAAGTAAATTTAACTTTAATGCATATTACAAAGATTAATCTGCCATACACAGCTACCAACCTTCTTTATTTTCTAAATAAAAAATATTTTGAACTAGAAATTATCATTTATAAATTAAACCAAACAGAAACCTATAGAAATAGAACACATTTTATTAAAAAAAATTTCTGGTGAAAATGCGTTTATTTGACTGGAGTAAACTCTCAGAAATTTGGTGTTTAGCAGTTATTATACAGGGTGGTCATAAAAAAACTTTGCCGATATACGGAGCTCTAGCGGCCAGTCCGCTCAACCGATCGAAATGAAATTTCAGATATAGCTATTCAGAGGTATGAGCTCGAGATTCTGTGAACGACAACAAAATGGCGCTCACGGTTACGGTTATAGTTACAGAAACGCGAAAATTTCCAATGGCAACACCCTTTTTTTATCGCAAAATGCTCAGCGCATGCGAAAACCATAAAAAGCGTTGGAACCGTACGTGTATCGCAAGAAACGAACATGTTATGCACGCACAAAAAACTGTTCTGCGAATCCTCCCCCCCCCCCCATAAAAAAAACTCGATTAGGGTGCAAGGAGGAAATTTGCATATGACACAGAATCAGTACACTAATCTCTGATTACAATACAGATCGGAGAAACTAAAACTTTTATTTTGATTACACATTTTCCACATGGGTGTCATCACAGGCAATTAATGGCGATGGCACCCATGTGGAAAATGTGTAATCAAAAAAAAATTTTGATTTCCCCGATCTGTATTGTAATCAGAGATTAGTGTGCTGACTCTGTGTCATATGCAAATTTCCTCCTTGCGCCCCAATCGAGTTTTTTCTATGGGGGGGGGGGAGGATTCGCAGAACAGTTTTTTGTGCGTGCATAACATGTCCGTTTCTTGCGATACACGTACGGTTCCAACGCTCTTTAGGGCTTTCGCATGCGCTGAGCATTTTGCGATGAAAAAAAATGGGTGTTGCCATTGGAAATTTTCGAGTTTCTGTAACTAGAACCGTAACCGTGAGCGCCATTTTGTTGTCGTTCACAGAATCTCGAGCTCATACCTCTGAATAGCTATATCTGAAATTTCACCTCGATCGGTTGAGCGGACTGGCCGCTAGAGCTCCATATATCGGCAAAGTTTTTTTATGACCACCCTGTACATTTATACAAATTTAAAAAAATAAAAATTTACTTAATGAAATATTTTTAGGGAGGGGGGAGCTGCTGTTCTGCACATAGTTACCGGTTACTGTTAGTTTGCCCCTGATGTAACACTAAAGTTTGAAATAATCGTTCTCGGTATGCTTTGTATTTTATGATGCATGAATATTATAATTGAATTATTAAAAAGTACATTAACCTTAAGGAGTTTCAGTATGCATAATAATATTTTCTTCCCATATATTCTTGTTTTATCTTGACACTTTCTAGCACCTTCAACATTTTCTTTTTTATTCAAAGGAATAGGAACATAGAACTCAGTTTATAAATGCCAGATGTCATTACAAAAATTTTGCTGAAAGGTTTTCAGAACTCATTTTTCTCTTTACTTATTTCAAAGTGATGAAAACGTGCTTGTCACTATTCATGATTCAAAATGAGCTGATGAAAATGACACCATGAAAAGTAACTGACGGAATCATAAATGATGAGTAAAAAGGAAGTGATGAAAATCTGCATCATAAAAAGCTATAAATTACTCTTTTTAAATCCACAAAGAAGCAATTTCTCATACAGTATTATACGACCTTATTGTACTGAGTGGAATAAAAATTGTTTGTTTTTCGGTATGGAGAATTCATTCTATATACTATTTCTGTCCAAATTATGTTTCTAAATACATTCTGACTTAAAATAATTTACTATTTGTCTAATATTCGAATTATTATAGATGATTTATACAATTTTAACTTTACCTATATGAAAGTGAAAAACCGGGTATACCAAATTTCAAATGTTAAGACCATTCTGGCTAAATGTAACGACCCCTAAATGTTTTTTTACTTAAAGTCTTAATGAAAAAATCGTAAATAAATGCTATAACGAGGCATTCGATCTTAACTTAACAAAATCCGAAACATTTTTCTACATTCAAAACATTTTCTTTAAAAAAAAATTCCATCAAAACGCACATCGTTCAATATACACCTCTCCCATCTTTTCTAAATGCTGCAAAAATTTCCGAAAATTGCTCACAATTTTTCTTTTATAACTTCGAAGATCAAATAATCTGATGGATGTCCAAGGCTGCAACGTCTGTTTCATTTACCTAAGGCATAAGCTTAAGAATAGGCGATCAGTTTTTAAATTAGAATTATGAAATATACTTTGAATTTTGGCAGATTGGTGAATTCAGATACTTATTTGAGACGAAGCAAGTGATCTAAATGCGGAGAGTGTTATAAGAAATTTATAAAGTGGGCTTAAAGGATATTTTTCATATTTTGCATTAAAATTATGTTTAGAGCAGTAGCGTGTTTAATTAAGCTGTTTTGGATAAGTAAATTAGAAATTCCGGCATAATCCTCAAATAATAAATTTTTTTAGATGGTTATTTAAATATGTGTTTAAAATCAGCAAAATAAAAAAAAAAATGCGTATCTTTAAAATTTTCAATTTTAAAAAGTAACGTAGCAATAGTTATCTATTTCGAGACACGGGGAGATTAACGGACAAACGCAAGATTACGGAATTAACTTTCGCATTACTTTTAAATGGTGAAATATCTGAAAAAACTTTTCTAAATTGAAAAAAATTATATTATGGTTTTCTTAATGTTAAAAAGTAAGTTAATTTCAGAAACATTGTAATACTCTATCGCTTAAACGCTGAATCTAATTAAGCTCTAAACATTGAAGCTAATGTCCCCAATTTTTATTCGCACGTTTTTTAAATCAGATTTTTTAAACCTGATTTCACCCTTTTTATTAATTAAAATAAGAATTTTCTAGCTGTTGTTTAGAGTACTATCAAAAAGGAAAATTGTGTTTATTGAAATGAGTATTTATGCTTCCATATTAGATCAATATCTGAAAATTGGACAATTTCACTCCAATTTTTTTTAAGTTAATATACCAACAATGAAACTATTAAGAAAGAGGAATTGTTCTATACTTAAAATACCGAAGCTTCATGGTAAAATTTCGCTTCATTTTCATTTGTACCATGGAAACGTTTTTTCATTTCAGAAAATTTATAATTAGCACGTCTCTTCTTTAAATTTTATCACATAAAGCTTTCGTTTATTGGACGACAGTTTTCAGTGCCCACGATGCTGAATTTTAAAGCTGCTATATGCCATCATTATCCATTCTTCTAAAATAGCATTTGAACAAACTTTTGTTACATTTCCCATATATCTTTAAAATAGCTGGGCAATTACGAGGCGGCGGTCGCGTAACACGAGAAAACTCGTCCAATGAGCATATTTGGGCTCTTCAGAAATCTATCGCCGAAACGAAGCCTCTCCGCTTCGCGGCGAGAAATAGCTTTATGTCTTTAAAATACAGACAGTTCTGATGACAGATTCATAACTTTAGCTGTGTATATTGTATGATGTCATACAGTAGGTAGTAGTATTAGTAGCATTATTAGTGGTAGTAGTATTAGTAGTAGTATTAGTGGTAGTAGTATTAAGTAGTATTACTATTAAATTTAAGTAGACGTGCATTTTGTGTTTTAATATTTTCTATATGAACTTTTGTATAGGTGAATTATTACGTGTTTCTGTCCTGTATTATTACTGGAACAATAGTTATGCCTTTTCTAGAAAAAAATGAAGGTAATTATTTTATTTTTAAAAAGTGTTTAATGTAGTATTCATTGATTTAGCATATTTGCAATTTTGCGTTTTCATGCGAAATATGTATTTAATTGAAATATTTACTATGTACATGTATTTCAACTGAAGAGCTAAAACATTATGACCATTCCTACATTTTACAATGATGTCACATGGATGACATAAAGGAAAAGTAATAAGATGGGAATGGTATTTAACTGCTGTTAGGATATTTGAGGAATCATGTTTGTGCTTACTTCTGCCTGTGATGGAAAAGGCTGTTGATTTAATCGACTTTGACAGAGAGCAGAATTCAATGGGCAAACAGCTCAGAACGAGTAACTCAAAGACTGTGCGAGCTGTGTGTTTTCAGTGATATATTGTTAGTACTTATGCAAAGCGGATGAATGACTGTGAAACCATCAGTGCACCTCATAGCGTTGAACACCATGCATTATCAAAGAAAAGGGACATTGGAGACTCTATCACTTGGTAAAACAAAATCGAAACCAATGACTGGGTCAACTGACATCCCAATAAAATACAGATCATTGTCGAATTGGTTCGGAGCACATAGTTCAGATGACAGTGTTGAATATGACACCACAAAGCAAACGTCCCACTCATGTGCATCTGATGACCAAGCATCATCACCAACTTCTACTCTGCACCCAAAAACATCATGACTCTGTACATGGGACTCTGTATATTTGGCAGAGAATTGTGTGGTCGGAAAAATCCCGATTCATCCTTCAACACATTGATGGACGTGTCCATGTATACCGTGTTCCAGTCGAGCTGTTGCTTCCTCTTGTACAGAAGGTCATTTACACACCTGTGGCGGCAATATTATGCTTTGGGAAACGTTCTCATGGGCCTCTCTGGGACCTGTAATTGTGATATAACAAAACATGAAGGCCGCGGATGATCTGAACCTCACTGCGGACAAATTGTACCCTTACATTGTATATGTCTTTTCAAATGGAGATGGAGTCTTCGAACAAGACAACGCTCCCTGTCTCATGGTTCGAATTGTGCTGGAGTGGTTCAAGGAATATAATACAGAATTCCAATTAAAGTACTGATCACCTAAATCCGCGGACCTCACTCCAATAAAGCACATTTGGGGTTTAATGTAATGGTAGCTCAGAGCTGAAAAACAATTATGTACAACAATATAATTCAGGCAACAATATAATTCAGATTTGTTTGACCGCTGTTTGAACATCTGGTACAACCTGTCTTCTGCAATCAAACAAAGATTTATAATACCCATATCAAGATGGGTTGCAGCTGTTTTGCGTGCCAAATCTGCATTAACGCCTTCTTAGATAGGTGATCATAATGTTTCGGCTCTTCAGTGTATGTGTACCATGCTTAAATGTGTCATATGCCATTTAAATGAAACAGTATGCAACCGGGCTAAAAATTATGTTTTCATAAAGTTTTTAAATATAAAAACCAATAGACAACATTATTAAAGAAATTATTCAAATTCATATTATATAGTATAATAAAAACTTGTAAACATCCGCATCATTATTTTAATGCTTTTTTGAGTATGAAACGCAAAAGTGTACTTTATTTTGTTGAGATATTTTGTAGCCACAAGAGAAGGTTACGATTCTAATTTAAAGAAAGACTTTTCAAAGATGTTATTTTACAACATGTTTATTGAATTTTAAAATAATACTTATTTATTTATTTTGCTTAAAATTTTTCTAAATTAATTTACAATACCTTAGCGAATTTTCTTCTTTACCTTTAAAAGAAATATACTGTAAAAATTCTGTAATATCAATTTTTCTTTTGCTATTCCTTTGATTGAGTTATATTATTATCAATAGAGTCACTCAATAAATAACATTAAAAAAGGAGAAAGTTCCATTTTTTTTCGATAGATAAATAGTACATCGTCTAATATGAATGTTTGCCCTACTTGATATGTTAAAAATATTCGGCTTGTATTTAAAAACAATTTGTTTCAACAATTCAACCCATATATATATATATAAATATATATATATATATATATATGTGTGTGTGTGTGTGTGTGTGTGTGTGTGTGTGTGTGTGTATAAAGATCAACTTAATCCCGACAGGAGCATTTTGCCAAATTTCTAATGTGTTTTCGCCAGTTTTCAGAAACAGAAATTTATGCCTTATTAAATCGCAAAAATGCTCCGGTTAAATAAGGCAAATTTTGAAGTAAAATCTTATTGGTGGGTATAAACAAGGATTCTGAGAACTTTTTGCGGTGCATATAGGGGGTAGCTCTCCCCAAGATGTTAAGGCCTTTCAAAATACTGTGTTTTTCAAAAAGTTTCTTTAATTTTAAATATACGAACATTGAAACATACGAAACTAATTAACTTGGTAGGTAATTTGTGCGCAACAAATTAATACATTTCATTTAGTGTACTGTTAATGGTTTGTAGAAAACTGTCCAGTCATTTGAACATTTTTTAGAAAACTATTTACTAACAGTAATTTTATTTGATCATGACCATTACATGATCAATAATATTGTCATAATTCCTTCATAATATGGTCGGGTAAGCATTAAACAAAACTAGCAACAAAATGACTAGACAGATTCCTGCCAAATTTGAACAATGTAGTTACTGCCATTATTGTGGTATTTTAACAGTTTGTTTATATTTTTAGTTTTTATAATTCATCAGTGTTTGCAACAATATTGATTTTTAGATGTAGGATACATCTTAACACAGCTTCAACGATTCGACGCTGAATATAGCCAGATATGGTGGCTCCGTCAGACAGCTGATTGGGAATATAGTACTAACGTCACTTCGTATACCATTTCAACGCGGGAATATATCGAAGAAATATTTAGCGATTTTATGAAAAAGTGGAAAATATGGGCTAGAAGAACTAATCGAAAAGGATTGTCAACTTACGTTCAGGACTCTCTCGATATTATAGCATCAGGAATCATTATTATGAATGCAAAAGATGCAAGGTAAGATATTTATTACTTTGACTTTTTAAGGCTCCACACTAGGCGCAGAAAAAGACCCGGATGATAATGTAAAGTCTATGGAAGCGTTCTTTTCAAATATCTCGCTCAAATTTTAATATTTTTACATGATTTTTTTTTGCATGGGATATCTGAGGAAGTTCCACAACCGGCCTAGTTTTTACTTTTTCAATTTTGGTTTCCGATTTTTTTAAAAAAATTACTTTAAATTTCAAAACCGGTTTAAACCGGTTCTGAAATTTAAACTATCATAATATAAAAAATATATAAGCAAAATCAAAAAAGTAAAAACTAGGCCGGTTGTGGAACGTTCTCAGCTATCCTATGCAAAAAAATCAGATAAAAATATTAAAATTTGAGCGAGATATTTGAAAAGAAAGCCCCCATAGACTTGACATTATCATCCGGGTCTTTTTCTGTGCCTAGTGTGGGGTCTTAATAAATAATTTAAATTTTAAATTTCAAAATTTTAAATATTAAAACTAACAACGATACCTTTTTTAATATCTATATTTTGAGCATATTAATGGCATTTCTTTATAACTTCTTTAAAGTAATTTTAAAAGTATTTAAATCAGAAATTAGGCAATTATTAATGTATCATCCAAGAATAGATACGAATCATCATCTGTCTGTCCAACATTTCTATTTAACCAGCATGTAAATTCACCATATGAAAGTCTAAAAATGTTAATGTTGACAAAAATAACAGCAATGAACATCATAAAAGAAATTAGAAAATGTCTTAGAGGTATATTGTTGTAATTCGTTCAGGTAAGTGTTAATAATTTTTAAATATGAAAGGTTTGACACTGGGACAGAGTCAAAACCATTAAACTGTGAAAGAAAAAAAAGCTATAAATGCTAATATTCTATGCTGTAAGTTCAATAAGTGAAATATCCAGTTTTCACGACTCAAACGCATGCAAAATAACCTCTATTCAAAAATTTTAAAAACGGAAACAAATTAATATGAAAGAATGAGTTCCTTCTGTGTTTCTATTTTCTTTTAATTTTACCTTAACCTTCCCCCCCCCCTACAACCCTAACATTTCAATCAAATGCTTAGTATTTGTATAACTTTTTTTTTTTTACTTTCCTGCTTATTTATTACTTTATTGCTACAGTAAATAATGAGTTATTTAAATCTTCACCTATCAAAATTACTTATTTCACCCCCTCCACTCTCACCCAAACACAGCATGTAAAATATTAAATAAGTAAACAAAACTCTCCCATTTTTAATTTTTTCTGCTTTATTTGTAATTTTATAGCAACAGTAATTAAATAATAATTTGTTAAATTAAATGCCCCTCCGCCAAAAAATGATAATAAAATACCAAAGTAATTTTTTTTAACTTATATTTATTTTTCTCTAATTATTTTGCTATTTTTTCTAACAATAAGCGTATATTTGAAAAAATCTCACTTCTTCTAAACTTTCGGCTTTTTTCCTGTGAACTCCTTCTTTCTCTCACATAAGTGCAATATCTTTCGATTTCGATTTAAAAAATCTCGCTATACTTTACTTTTTTAATTAATTCAACCATCTCAATCAACGCCTCACACTTTAAAATAAATTAATTAAATTAAACTAAAAAATAAATAAAAAATGTAATTTAACAAGTTACAACAACCATTTGGAAAATTATTTTGACAAAGATTAAAATTTAAAACTTATAAAAAATTCTATATGTATATATATGTTCCTCATTTAATACAAACAAGACATGTTTATTTTGCACTTAAGTTAAATAAAGGTGAAACGCCTCAAAGAGATTATCATTTATAAAGTCATTTTCCTCCTAAAGGATTTATTAACTTTTAAAAAACAAAATAAAGAGGCGATAGTGTTTCTTACTTTCTAAATTCTTTCAATGTCTTATGTAGATAAATCTAAGCTGTCTATATTCTAAAGGGCAAATATGTCTGTACATAATGCATACATTCTTCTGCGGATGACAACACTTAAAAGTAAAAAAATTACCGCCATACAAAATAAGTGCCAGCCAAAGATAAGTTGCACCATCTGTGGAATGCCGCATTAAGGGTGTTCTTAAATCAAAAAGGGCAAATTTGTGACACATACTTTAATTTATTTTTGTTCGGAAATGCACGAAAATAGCAGGTGTTGTTATTCAGAAGCTGTCTAATGATACTCAATTTTCTGTTTTTTTTTTTTTTTTTTTTTTTTTTTTTTTTTTTTTTTTTTAACGCAATAGATTTTTCATAAAAAGCCTTCAAAGTGGACACTTTTGAGCACGTTTCCCGACGAAAGCAGAAAACCCGGTCGGAAAGCAGGAGAAAAACGGATGATGACGTGATCGAAATGGCATAGAACTGGATAGATAATTTAGGTATCACAAAATGGAAAACTAAGCTTCCATAGTCAGGCATTCCAATTTTATATCTTTCTGTTAAATGAATTGAATCAAAATGAATCAATGAATGAATCAAAAAAATGAATTTGTGTATGTGTCAAAACCTTTTAAGCTTGTTGAGCGGAGCAGTTGAGAACACCCTTAACATTTAACTGCTCCATCTGTCCCTATGGTCTATTTCACTTTTACTTATCCTTTTCGTAGAAGATAGAAATAGCGCTAAGTTCACCATTAGCGAATTTAGAAGAGTTAAATTATCACACGGTGTATTTTCGACCATTTTCCCCTCAAATATCTGTCTATGTAACTGGGTAAATATCTGATATTTTCTATCATAAGATAGTATGTGTGATGTCAGGTTAAGGCTCCTGTCCATGAAAGCAAAGACACTCAAGGACTCAAGAGCTAATGCTAATCCTATGAAGAGGTTCTTTTTTAATATATAGTTTGCATTTTAACATTTTTTAAATTTTCCTTTTGCATTGAATAGCTGAAATCCATCTCTACATCGCTTCTATTTTACTTTTCCGATTTTGATAGCAGACATTTTCTAGAATGACACTTTCATTTTCGAAACCAGCTTTGAAAGTGAAAGTAACTTAAAATATCTGCAACTAAAATCGAAAAAGTAAAAAAAAAGGAGTGATGTAGAGAAGAACTTCAGCTATCCAATGCAGAAAAATTATTTTAAAATTTCGAAATGTAAACAAATATTAGAAAACAACCTCAACCCCTTAGGTTTAGCATTAACTCGTGAGTGTCTTTGCCTGCAGGTATAGGAACCTTAATATAACTCTCTGCAATATCTCTCTCATGAGTACATTTAATAACTGTCTAATATGCCTCAAAATATTAAAAATATACATATTTCTCCCCATTGCTAATTAAAATTTAAATTCTTTTCAGGGTATTGAAAAACAACTTCCTTTTAAAGAAGCAATTTGTGTTCATTTTCAAAAAAGAATTTCCATGACAAGGCATTTATTTTAAATGTACCAGGTGGATTCAATGTTTTATAGAAGTTTTATATTTTAATAATACTTGAGAGAGTTTAAGTTCTTCAAAATATCACTTTCATAAGTACATTTATCTGTCGCAAACTTTTCGTTTCTCCTTTCATTACTGTCATCCAAGCATAAAAAATGATTGATTTTAGAAGTAATCCTGAAACATAGACACCCGAAGATTCAAAGGATCGATTCAACTGAGAATAAACTAAATGGTATTTGAGAAAGTGGAGAATAATTTTTTGTACATGAAAAAAGTTATGTAATGAAAATATATTTTATCTATGTCAGCCATAAAATAAGTATTTTTAACAGGAATGGAAGGGAATTTTAGAAAGAGATTAAACTAGTATTTTAGGATACAAATGATAGTTTAAAAAAGGCATAACAATAATAGCTAAAAGTTTGACATAGACTACGAAAGTTAGTGATTTTTTCAGTGTTTTTAATAAGGTAGTTTCAATTATCTTTTTATTATAAAATTATAAAATTTTTGTGAATGACAAATTAAATATTCTTGAAATATATTTTTATATACTACTACGAAACTCGTGCTTTGCTGGGACTCGCAAAGTACTATTTCATAAGATAAATATTTGAAAGTAACAATATTTTTTACATTATTTTTGTATCTTTATTAAGCAAAAACGTTATTTTATGTTTTGGCGTATTTTAATTTTAGAAATGTAAATTCAACCAAATGACTAAGGATTTCTCAGATTTTTTTATTTATAACAATTTTAACAATTAATTTTATTTTTTAACAGTTCTTTTGTTACACTTAAAAATCATAATATAATTCTTTTAAAGTGCGTAAATATCGTTTCTGTAAATGATTTCACAATATAAGAATAAAGTGTGCATTTGAATTCTTAACACTGAAAAATACTTTTATAATTGAATGTAAATAATATAATTTTCACAAAATTTAATTCATTAAAAACATGCTATAATTTTCATAAAAGAAGGCATTTTAAAAATTTCAAAAAAGAAATCGTGAAACTGTTATGTTATTAAAAGGAATGAGGCCAAAATATGTGTCGTTTCCAATCAATCTTAATAAAGTATTTTATTAAAATGCACATTTTTTCTCAAATAATACACATTTTTTATAAAAGAAAATTTATTTTTCTTTTACATTTTGAAGTATAAATTCTGCAGTTATTTTCAATCTTTAAAATTTTTTGTCTTCGCAAAATGCAGACATATAGATTCCTTTCCTTATTTAAATAATTTTAAAAATGACAAATTTTCATGCAACGATATATTTCATGTTCTTAATCATTCATGACCTCATTCATTTTTACTGACTCAATGATTTTTATTTACACCAAGAAATACGCAGGTTTCATAATCCTTTACCAAAATAATCCGTATAATGGAAAAATATATTCCGCATAATAATAAAAATAGTTTCAAATTATTCGATAAGAAAATAATATTGTCTGAATCTACAGATCATATTTTATTTTTATCAAGTTTAAAATTATTTATTTCTTCAATTAGATTAAAAAATTGAGAAATTTTCGCGGAATAATGAAATATGTTTTATTTGATTGCATGTATAATTTCTAACTCCATGATTTATATTTTCTTCTGAAAATGTACGTTTTTTAGTTTTCATTTTCAAAACTGCGGTTTCAAAACTGTTTTTCACAATGGAAAAACATATAATATAAATTCATTAAAATAATAAATTTTTTAATGTTATTTTGTAAAAAAAAAAAAAAAAAATATTGTGCAAATCTACAGATTACAATTTAAGTAGCCTAGTAGAGGTCCTAATAGTTCAAATAATACACTATATGGCCAATAAAAATGGTACGCTATATGGCCAGTGTTTTTTATACTGCACTAATATTTTTTGTGGATTTATATACAGGGTGTCCGAAAAGTCTGGAAACGGCCGAATAACTCGAGAAATACATATGAGATTGGAAAACGTAAATATACGTGCTAAATATTTTTAAATAAGCTACTCTGTGATACCAAATTTGACCTTCGAAACCGACTCCCTGGGGGTCAGAGGGGGTCCAACTTTGAAGTCTTAAATTATAACCCCCATTTTTTATTACAGATTCGGATTCTACGGACAAAAATACGTAACTTTTGTATTTGATGTTTATTTCAAATCTTCGTTTATCACGGTGTAATCGAGCATATTAAATCAATACATATTCCCGCTTTTCTAACGGCATTTTCCCTAATCGAAACTGATTGGGCAGAATTTTTGACGTCAAATTCCTCGTCTTTTTCAGGAATAGCGTTTCCTGAAAATCACCCATGGCGATTATTTCAATAGTGCTACACTGTTAAAAATTTGACCCATTTGCTGCAGCGTCACTCCACAGCTATTATAGAATATCTCTTTTGTGACCAATGAGAATGCTCCATAACACAGTAAAGTAATCGTTTTCTATAAAAGCGGTGGAGTGACGATGCAGCAAAAGGGTCAATTTTTTTACGGTGTACTTTACTGTGTTAAGGAACATTCTCATTGGTCATGAAAGAGATATTCTATAAAAGCTGTGGAGTGACGCTACAGCAAATGGATCAAATTTTTAACTGTGTAGCACTACCGAAATAATCGGCACGGGTGATTTTCAGGAAACGCTATTATTGCAAAAAACGAAGAATTTGATGTCATAAATTCTCCCCAATTAGTTTCGATTAGGGAAAATCCCGTTGGAAAAGCCGAAATAGTATCGATTTAATATGCTCAATTACACCGTGATAAACGAGGATTCGAAATAAACATCAATTACAAAAGTTACGTATTTTTGTCCGTAGAATCCGAATCTGCAATAAAAAATGGGGGTTATAATTTAAGATTTCAAAGTTGGACCCCCTCTGACCCCCAGGGGGTCGGTTGCGAAGGTCAAATTTGGTATCACTGAGTAGCTTATTTAAAAATATTTAACACGTATATTTACGTTTTTCAATCTCATATGTATTTCTCGAGTTATTCGGCCGTTTCCAGACTTTTCGGACACCCTGTATACATGAGCAATAAGTTATCTATCGCCGGCATTTAATTTTGTCAACCGTTGATCGTAGTTTCAATTACAAAAACATTTTAAATGAGCTAAACATTCATGTCGTGACATTATTTAAAGTCGAAAATCAGTTTTATAAAAATTACCAAATCTACATTTTTATAAGGACCCTTTATCCTTTAGTTATATTTTGGGAAAGTTTACTCATATCATAACAGATGTAACACAAAACGTTTGATTTCAGTGCTACAAAAACTGAGAAAGTTATCAAATTTCAAAGTTTGAGAATTTTGTGCATGATTTTGACTTTTATTGAGGGATAGGTTAAAAATGATTAAAGTAATAGGGGGATTAAAATCAGGGTGTGATGCCCCTTTTACGACAAAACACCTTTATCTGGTATCGCCAAATCGGTGTATCACCAAAGAGGGTTATTTAATTCCAAAAATTTTAGCTGTCTTTTCAGGGTCGTATTCAAAACGAAGAATGAATTATTGAAATTAAACAATACCAAATATGTATCAATTTATTATCATATCAAAAAGCGGTTTACTACAAAGAATGAATGTATCAAATGTTGGAATCTACTAGTGATATATTTAAGGGTCAAAAAACATTCAAAAGTCAAAGTAGATAGTATCTGTATACAGAAAATAAAACATACTAAGAACTAAATAAAAGCCAGCAACAAGCCGAGCTATAAAGAGCAAGAAAATAGGAATTATGCTAATTTTTATAATATTACAACGCCAAACATTCTGAATAAAACACAATGCATCCAGCAGTGGACATGGTAGTCAGCGCTCAGTTCGTGATGGTAGTCTACAACCACACGCAATAAACCGAAATGATACTTATTTATGGGGAAATTCAAAGGAATGCTAGAACGGCTGCGATGATTTATTCAAAACATTTTCCTAGGGATCTACGTCTTCCGCATGGAACTATAACTGGTACATTACACCGTCTTAGAGAGGCGAGCTGAGTTGCATCCTGACACAGAGCAAAAACTCGGACATCCTACAATATTTGAGTGACACCGAAGGAGGCGCTGACATTCGCTATTTTAAATCCACAAATTAGCATGGCGGAAATACGGTGTTCCTTAAAAAAATCTAGAAGGTATACAACGTATACCCGCGTGTACCCTTCACTACATCCCTGCAGAGAAGCCGGAAAAATGACAATAATTTGGCCAATACTAAAACCTCTGTAGATTGAAAACCAATTAATGGAATACAACAATTTTTTTTTCTATATTTTTATAAAATACTAGTGGTTTAGAAAAATCCAAATATATATATTTAGCAATATTAATTAGTTAAATTTTAATGGCAATACTGACATTTTAAAAATATGAATTTTCGTAGAACATTTTAAAAATATGAATTTTTGTATATGCATTTTGAGCGTAAAATTTCAAATATATATATTTAATATTGCATTTATATTTGCTTATACTACTATATTTTACACTGAACCTAAATTTAAAATATATTCAAATTTATTTGCATAATTAATGGCTTAAAAATTAATTCTATTTATTAAATTTAGTAAAGACATTACGTCTATTTATACAATAAATTTTTTTTCTATGGCAAAATTCAAGCTAAATTGAGATTCAGTATAAAATATAGTAATGTAAGTAACTATAAATGCAATATTAAATATATATCTGCAATAGAATTTTTAAAATCTTGCACGCAAAATGCATATTTGAAAATTCATAGTTTTAAAGCATAAATTTTTTCATTAAAATTTAACTAATCAATATTGCTGAATATATATATTTGAATGATTTTTTAAAACGCTTAGTATTTTATGAAGGTATAGAAAAAAATTGTTCTGTTACATTAAATGGTTTTGATATTACAAATCTTTTGTCATTTTCCGGTTGCTTAACTTGATCTCCTTCCTTAAACAGCTTTCTGTTTTCATCTTTAGTTATAATATAAAATATAAATTTGAATAGACACCGAGTAAATAAATTTGAAAAGAAAATCATTTTACTGCGGAAAATCCGTCAATGTTCCGTTCCCGTGACCGACAAATAGCCGAGGTACCACTGCGTATACATGTCATTTGTAGAGAATTGTATGCTCTTTTATTTATGTTGGAGTATTTTTTTTATAAAAACCCATAGTTTCTGAGATATTTTCAAATTTCTAAAAAAGAGCAGGGGGACTTATTTTTGCCCTCCTCCTCCCCCCGTTCATTTCCTATTCATGAGGACTTTTTACCTAGTGATTAGTAGCCATCAATGAACAAATGTTCCAAATTTCATCTCTGTAACATTTATTATGGCAATTTTTCCTAATATGATTGGATGAAAATGGTCAAGGTTTCGGTTCCGTGAATGGCGGATAACCGAGGTTCCATGTCATTTGTAGAGAATATAATGCTTTAGTTTAAGCTAGAGTAATTTTTTTAATAAAAACTCATAATGTCTGAGATATTTTCAAAAACCTAAAAATAGAGGGGGGTTATTTTTGCCCCTCCCTCCCCCCGCTCACTTCCTATCGATGGGGAACTTTTTACCCTGTCATCAGTAGCTGTCAAGGAACAACTGTACCAATTTTCATCTCTACAGCATTTATTATGGCAAACTGCTCCAAAACGAGCTTATTTGATTCGACTACTCATAGTGTTCACGGATGAAAATCTAGGATTAGTTAAATCTCGATATGCATATTAAAACGCAATCGGTTTGCCAAGTCATATCTTTAACATTTAAAAATGCAGTTTTACCGGTTGATTCATAGGTTTACCATTATGTTTTCCTTCTTCATATCCTCCATGTTTTCACATTTTTAGGTGCAGGAAAGTAGAATTGTAAACCTGAAAGACAAACGCTAAAATCGGGTTTTTAGGTGTTTTCCACTAAGATACGACTTGGCAGACCGATTGCATTTTAATATGGGAATAATAATTTAAGTAATCCTAGATTTTCATCCGTGAAGGCGTTCAATTGATTGTCCGTGCTGGGAACATAAGCATCCAGCAATCTTCCGAGATTTATAGATATATATATAAATGGTATATTATACATATTGTATCCTTTGATGTTTTTGTATAGTGATTGTAAATACTAGTGTATGTTTAACGCTATTCATGTCAGGAGCAAGGCAGACCCCTATCACAGCTGGCATCTAGAAGGCACCAGTTTTGGGCTCTCGCATAACAATCGCTTGACATTTACGTCAAGAATGGTTTATTGGTAGATTTACAAGCCAATTAAGCGAGACCGCACACGTTTTTCTAGTGGAGGCTCCCGGTCATATTTCCGGCTAGGAGCGAGTTGCAGACAAGAGGGGCCAGCCCCCCACGCTCGAACAAGAAGCCAACGAATCTGCTTCAGGAATAGGCCGGGGGAGAGACTGAATGGTCATTTTCGGGCAGATTGAATCGAAGGGGAGTATTAGCCACGCCCGCCATGAAAAAAAAGAATATAGACTGTTTTCTTGAGGAGTTCAGATGAAAAGTTCGCTCCGAGATGCGAAGATGTATTTATAAGAGAAGCGTTAATAATTCCAAGGAGGACGTACCAACATAGCCTGTGATCCGAAAATGATGACCGCCGATGAGGATGTGTGATCGCCTATGATCCGAATGTGATGTCCGCCAGTGATGATGTGTGATCGCCTATGATCCGAATGTGATGTCCGCCAGTGATGATGTGTGATCGACTGTGATCCGAAAGTGATGACCGCCGATGAGGATGTGTGATCGCCTATGATCCGAATGTGATGTCCGCCAGTGATGATGTGTGACCGCCTGTGATTTCTCCGAATGCGAGCCTTAACTGAGTGCTGGGCACGAAATAATATGAAGGTAAGGTTTTTCTTAAAATTTATATTGTTTCCCAAAATGTTTAGGGCAAAATGCCAAGTAGGGGGTTCTGCACGCTCCAATTGGTATTCAAGATTAGAGTATTAAAACCAATAATTATACAAGTAGAATTAATAGTGTTTTTTTTTGTTTTTTTATTTTATCTATATTGAGAATAATGTGTCTTGTGACGCACCGACAATTTGTAAAATACTTGTAAATAAATTTATATGTTAGTTGTTAAAAAATTGTTGGTATCTTTTCGACCATGAGTCTTATTTTATTTAATTCTATTATGATCTGATTTAAAGTTATGTTTTATTTACGATCCATAAGTTAATTCCATCTTCAAAAACAATCACAACGCAATTTGGTAATGAAGGCAGTTGCCTCACTTATATCGAAGGGATTAACCAGGATTTAAACGAACGATCACTGTTATTTTTGTATTAGATATTAAAAAATTGCATGAGTTTGCACTATGAATACTTTAAATTAAAATGATTAGGAGTGACTAGCATAGTTCATTCAAGGATTTGGGTTATGCTGACATGTCGAAATAAAGATTTCCGTTACAGGAGCCCAGTTCTGTCCAGCATATGCCCCAGAATCCTATTTGGTACCGTGACCTTTTCGGATGAGTTCCGGAGGTTAATAATATTGTTTTTGTTATAAAAAGTTAATAGTAATTCATAGTGTTAGTTTTACTCAAAATTCTACGCGCTATTCATGGTTTTTAATGTTAAATTAAATTTTAAAAGTAAAACTTGGTGCCAATGGAGTGTGCTACAACGTTTCTGACTCATTCGTCCAAAATGGCTATTTTTTGATGTGTTATACTAAAAATAAATATATATGTTTAAGTATGATTATACTGATGATATTGTGTTTTAAATTGGAAACAAACAATCTTATAATTGTGTGTGGAAAGGTTTTAAGAGTAATATTATGAAATAAGGTTTCAAATTATATGATATATTTGAAAAATTTGAAAGAATTTTAAAATAGATTTTGCATCACATTGATTTTATTTATGGTATTTTATTGTAATGATTATATTTTGGGGGTACATGGCATTTTCTCTGTTATTGAACAAAAAAAGAAGTGTTTTATGTGAATTTATAAGACCAATTTTATGCCGCAAAGGAAAAAAGCTGAAATAAAATAATAATAATAATAAGAAGAAAGGGCAGTTTAGAAAATTAATAATTTTGGTACTGATTTTCTATGTGTATTTTATACATTTATTTTGAATTTGATTGTATTTGGATTTTGAGGGACAGTGTATATATATATTTAGATATTTTCTTGTGTGTTATAGGAAATTTTATTCAGGAGTTAAGTTGTATTGCAAGTTGTTTGTGTAAAAATATATAATATAAGGGTAATGAATGTCAATTAGGACAATATATGCCGAGGAAAAGAGGAAGGAAAAGTTTACAAAATCAATCTAAGCCAGGGGTGGTAACAAGAAATAAATCAAAATTGAAATCTAAAACGTTAGAGATTAAAATGGACGACCCGTTAAAACCGAATTTGTCGCAAATGTTATCATTGATTGTTCCCTTTGACGTAAAAAAGATTAGCAATGTGTTATTTTATTTGAAAGAATTCGATGAATTATTGGATCGGGTCCACGTAGAAGAGGATTTTAAATTACAGATATTGAAAGCTAAATTTGTGGGTACGGCCCGTGAGAAATTAGTATCTGACCAGACGCTAAATGAGGAAAAGAATTATACAGAGTTTAAAAGAAAAATCGTGGAATTGTTTCAGAAAAAAGATTCTTTTATCGAAGCACAGATAAATTTTAACTCAATTAAGCAACTCCCAAATCAAAACATGAAAGATTTTATAGAATTTTTTAACAAGGCCGCATCAATGTATTTAGGTGCTTCTGGCCAGGCAACGGAGGTGGGAGCTAATAAACTATTCGATTTAATAAAAGCCAATAAATTTTTGGAGGCAATATCGCCAAATATTGCGTTGGAATTGCGAAAATTATACATTAAAGATTTTGGGAAATTGTGCGAAAAAGCTCAGACGATCGAAGCCGCGTATAAATCGACAGTTTTAGATCAGATTAATGCGGTAACAGCCAATACAAGCAAAGAAAATGAGGATTTTTGTACGAATTTATTACAATTAAATAAAGAGCAGGCTACGGCCATAGCAGAATTAACTGCTCAGGTCAACGAGTTGAAGTTACAAACTAAAACCCAAATTAGGGAAGATAATTTGAAAGAAAAACGATGTGAAATCTGTAATACGAATCGGCATGACATTTCCGAATGTTGGTACAATTTGAAAAATTCAAATATTAAATTTCGGAACCAGGGACAGAGAAATTTTGCAAATAAGAATTTTGGTGCGAATAATTACAGGACGATGGAAGGCTATGGATTTGCAGCGCCAGTATCACAAAATTATTTTCCCAGTGCACAAATGTATAGTGATTTTAATTATGACAGATTTCACAGGGATAGAAATTATCAGGATTATAATAGATTTGAAAATTTTTATGAAAATTTCAATCATAGTCCTCCATGGAATAGGGATTCCTCGGATAGAAGCTATAATAACAGAGATGACAGATCAGGGGTTGCACGCTACGATGCATATTATGGAAATCGTAAACAATCGGATGAACATAGGAGAGGGCGAAATGACTATTCCAGGGATGAACCGCAGCATGACAGAAATAGAAATTCAATTCAGGAAAAAGAAAATAAGAGAGATGTTTCGGACAGACACAAAGGGAAAAGAAAGTCGAATTCGGGAAACTTTTAAGGGAATCTGCAGTTGTAAATAATAGTCATAAGAAAGACCCCGGTAGATTCCCGATAAGGGGGAATAAGTTCGTGATTGCTAGTGTGAATTCAGCGGGAAAGGATAAACTTCCCATCATTGCATTACAGATTTTTGGGTTAAAAGTTGACACGCTGCTGGATAGCGGGGCCGCAGTTTCGCTTTTATCACCGGAGGTTTTAGAGGCGCTCAAACAAACCGATGCAAAAATTAAATACTTGGCGAATAGGGTAACAATCCACACATTCGATAACTCAGTCATACCTTTTCGGCAATGTATAAAAATAAGATGTCCGGAGGCGGTCCAGCCTAATCAGCTGATTTTAATTGAACCAACTGAGGAATTTAAAAATTTATTTACGGAATGTTCAGTTCATGAGGTACCAGTCACTAACAAAATTAATTTAATTATAACAAACAATACTGAAGATAAGATTATAATTAGAAAGGATACTAGGGTCGCACTGATCAGTTCGGATTTTGTTAGTAAAAATAACTTAAAGCTTAATGAGATTGAAGAGGGAGAAATTTATCAAATTAATAATCTAGATTTACAAGAAGTTAGGGCTTTGAGAGAAGCGGAGCTTGACAGATCGGATTTTAATTTAGATCATTTAACAGGTGATTTTAAACAAATGATAGAAAACTTATTGATGAGTCATGCACATGCTTTTTCGAAGTCCTACAAATCTTTGGGTCAGTCTTCATTGGTATCGCCCAAAGTACAATTAAATCACAATTTTCCTATTCAGCATAAACCATATAAGACGCCTGAGGCAGTTAAGCAGTATGCGCAGGAAGAACTACGAAAATTGCTAGAAGCGAAAATAATCGAAAAATCTGATTCGGATTATGCATTTCCGGTATTATTTGTAAAAAAAAAGGCACGGAAAAAAATTTGGTTCGCTATAGAATGGCGGTGGATTACAGGAAGTTTAACGAGATTTTAGAGGGGTTTCCATATCCGGTACCGGACGTAAAAGATGTTTTACAGGCAATTAGTGGAAAAAAAATTTATACAACATTAGATTTGCATTCGGCTTTTTTCCAAATTAATTTACGCCCGGAGGATCGTCACAAATTAGCATTTGTGACGGAGTTTGGGAAGTACGCCCCTTGCCGTCTCAATTTTGGGCTTGAAATAAGTAGTACAAAATTCGCTGAACTTATGGATAGGGTCCTGGGACACTTTCCTAAGGACAAAGTAGGATATTTTATAGATGATGTGGTTTTTGCCGAAGACAGCCCGGAGGGAATGGCACAGTTGTTAAAGGAAGTTTTGGAAACTCTAATTGATCACAATTTAACAGTTGAACCCTCTAAGGTGCAAATATGTAAACCGGAAATTGAATTTTTGGGTTTCAAAGTTAATAAAAACGGATATGCCCCATCAGAAAAAAACGTGGGGAAGGTACAACGATTAACTAGACCTAAAAATAAAAAGGGGGTAAAGTCACTTTTAGGTTTGGCAAATTATTTCAGAACTCTTATTCAAAATTATGCCGATATTGTCAATCCTCTAGTCGAATTGACTAAACAAAATGTAAAATTTAAATGGACTGACGAGACGGAACAAGCATTTTTAAATATACAAGAGGCAATCGTGAGCAACCCCACCCTTAAACCGCCAAAATTTGATAGGGAGTTCTTTTTAATAACTGATGGTTCAAAGAAAGCAATATCAGGTGTCCTTGCGCAGGAAGATAATGGATACTTAGTCCCTATTGAATTTTACGGTAGAAAACTTAAGCAGTCAGAAACGGCTTACCCAAGCATGAAGTTCGAATTATTGGCTATTCATGACGCAGTTATGCATTTTAAACACATGCTGTTAGGGCGAAAATTTACTATTTTAACGGATAACAAAGCTCTCACATATCCGCTGAAAATTGAAATGCAGTCGGATATAGTGGCTAGATGGATTTTAAATCTCAGCGACTATGACTACAATATCGAATACATCGAAGGGAAAATTAATCCTTCGGATTTTTTGTCTAGAAACTTACTAAATAATATTACTAGTAGCAACGAGTTACAGAATAACTTATTCAAAGTAAATCTTAACTTGAGTGAAGAGAACATTAGAGCCAAGCAATATGAGGATGAAAAATTAATCACAATTATAAAAAAGGTTAGTCAAAGAAAAACAACAGAATAACAAAAAAGTATAATTTAAACGAGAATAAAACGCTGGTATTAAAACAAAACGGGAAATATCCAGAATTAATAATCGTACCGGACGAGCTTAAGTTTACGGTTATGGCGGAGGCACATGGACCCCATTTTGGTTTTAAAAAAACATACGAAACTGTCAAAACCCGTTTATTCTGGTACGGAATGTACCAAGATATAAAAAATTATTGCACAAATTGCGTAAGATGTAATTGCAGTAAGCAGCATCAGACGATTAAAGTACCACTTGAAAAAATGGAAAGAAATTTACAAATCGGAGCAAGTCTACAAATGGATATAGTAGGTAAATTACCCATGACCCTCAGGAAAAATTGCTTCATTCTGACTATCATAGACGCAGGCTCTAGATTTTTAGAAGCAGTCCCTTTACGAAATGTGGAGTCCCAAACTATCTTGAACGTTTTAAATAGGTACTTCGGAGCCTACGGCTTGTGTTCCGAAATAGTTACAGACAACGCACAATATTTTCGCAGTGCGCTTTTTAAAGAATATTTGAATACACTAAATATAGATCTACACACGACAAGCGTCTACAAACCTTGTGGGAATGGTCTGGCTGAAATCATTAATAAATCGATTAAGGCATCCTTGGTGGCAATGTCCAATTCCACTCTTGAGTGGGACTCCAGACTCGAATATTTTAAACTTAATTATAATACCACGATCCATCGAGCACTAGGTTATTCTCCTTCAAAATTATTCTTTGGTAGAGAAATTACAAATCAATTTACGGTATTAAGTGCTCCGGATTTAACGTGCACTCAAGCGTTCGTTAAAAATAGGATAGAACATATGAGGGCAGTTCACCGGCAAGCCATAGCTAACCAACAAAAAATTATGGCGGAATATATCAAAGAAAATGATCTCCAGGAAGTTAAAAAGTTAGACGTGGGTCAAGAGGTGTACGCAAAAGTAATTGGCAAGCCTAGGGCTTTACACCCTCGTTTTGAAGGGCCTTTTGTGGTAGTAAAAGTTGTTCGACACAATAATTATGTGCTCCGTCTGAAAGAAAAAATAAATGGGCCAACAATACGTCGACACATACAATTTCTTTTTGCACCCAAGGCTACGACGAGGAATGCCAGAAAAACTAAGGGCGAGTTAAATGAATCAGACTCGGAACAGAATATTGAGGATTAAGTAAGGGCACTCTTACTTAGATATATAGGTTACGGAGGATTAGCTTGTACAAGACTGTCACAAAGACTTGATTAAAAAAAAAAAAAAAAGGGCTCCTTTCAGAGCCATACATGAAAAAAAAAATAAAATAGAATAAAATAAATAAGTATTACGGTTGATAGGCAAATTTATATAAGATAAGGTGGATGAACGCATTTCCTCTTAAGATTAATTATTGAGTGAATGTAAAGATAGCTTAGATAGTCAGATTCATTGAAAATTTTGAAATAAAATTATAACAATAATATTAATAATTACTTCTTTCAAAAGTGGTTTTGTTTGGGCGACACAGGGAGATAATACCTCTTTATATTTAAAGGCGAAAAGGGAACTTAGTTTAAAGAAAAAAAAAAAAACTTTTGCATAACTTTATCTTTGGCGGGGCAACCAACATTGGGGGTTTTGGGACTTTGCATGTAAAAAATTCTTTTGCTGGCAGAAGATTTTGATTTACTTGGCCAAGGCATGCAGGGTCGTGAACTATCATTGTTTTTTATTTGCTCCGAGAAGGATAGATTTCGAAATTGGGTAAAAGGGTTTGGAAGTAAATACATTAATAATAGTGATACAAAAAAAATAAAACGGATATATAATAAAAGGGGTATAATAATAAGGATTATATAAGTAATAAGGAGACATAATGTAGCGTTGGTAGGATAAAATAAATAAATAAATCAATAAATGTGGTAGCTTTTTGTTTTTCCCTCCCTGTTTGGTTTCAAAATAGTTTAAAAAAAATAAATAAAAATAAAATAAAATAAAATAAAATAAAATAAAATAAAATAAAATAAAATAAATAAATAAATAAGTAAAAATTTCTTTATATCAGCACATAACAAAATGCTTATACGGCTTACACAATGGATTACTTGTAGAGTTTGACGACTAACAAAATTTTATTGAAGTATATGGTTTCCGCGGTCATCAGAATGACATAAAATTTTAGAAATTGGGATTTTTTTTTTTGAGTGGACAGGTTATATTATATATATAAATGTTATATAAAGAAAAAGGGTAAAATTGGTCTTGTAAGATTAATTTTTCAATATGTATAAGGAATGAAACAAAAACAACAGCACTTACTATAAGTTTTGAATAGTGCTAAGGGTGAAAATCATCCTGCACAACAAAATTGTAAATATAAAAAATTGTGTGTATTGATTTTATATTGAAATAATGTGAATGGTATAAAATGTGTATCATATATAAAAAAAATTATAGTGTAGCATATAAATATGGTGATGCATTGTTTGTAAGCTATGATAACAGCCATACTTGTAAATGGAAAAATGAGTCAGAAATGTGTTCTTAAACTATTTCAGTAACTAGTTTTGGACATAATAACAGCTTTAAAATAAATAAATAAATAAAATACATATATATATATATGTATATATATTATCATTGCTTTATTATTTCGGAAATTCGCGATTTTAGGCTAAATTATGGGAACAATATAAGTATTGATGCATAACGGAAAGAAGAATCCTCACACATTAACAACCTCCCAGCAGGGGAGATAAGCAAGTAGCAATACAATCAGAGACTGCGAATCATTGTGTTACGTAACCTGAACTTTCTTTACAGACATGGACAAAAAAAATCTAGGCATTCTACGATGATCATTTTAGATTGTGATGTACAGAATTAGACAACTGATGGCGTTGCAAGTGTTCAATCACAAACAGACTTTGAAACAGTGATTTATCTTTCAGGATCGCCGAACACTTATTAAAAAAAAAAAAAAAAAAAAAAAAAAAACTGGAGTCATGACGGGAAGTTTTCACGAAACTCAGTTGTTTCACTTGAAAGATACACGGTTTACACACCTAATAAAAAAAAAGAAAAAGTACTCTTTTGTCTGTTTGTTTCTTTTTTTTCATTTAGTTGGGGGGGGGAGAGATGCTGGGAACGTAAGCATCCAGCAATCTTCCGAGATTTATAGATATATATATAAATGGTATATTATACATATTGTATCCTTTGATGTTTTTGTATAGTGATTGTAAATACTAGTGTATGTTTAACGCTATTCATGTCAGGAGCAAGGCAGACCCCTATCTCAGCTGGCATCTAGAAGGCACCAGTTTTGGGCTCTCGCATAACAATCGCTTGACATTTACGTCAAGAATGGTTTATTGGTAGATTTACAAGCCAATTAAGCGAGACCGCACACGTTTTTCTAGTGGAGGCTCCCGGTCATATTTCCGGCTAGGAGCGAGTTGCAGACAAGAGGGGCCACCCCCCCCCCCACGCTCGAACAAGAAGCCAACGAATCTGCTTCAGGAATAGGCCGGGGGAGAGACTGAATGTTCATTTTCGGGCAGATTGAATCGAAGGGGAGTATTAGCCACGCCCGCCATGAAAAAAAAAGAATATAGACTGTTTTCTTGGGGAGTTCAGATGAAAAGTTCGCTCCGAGATGCGAAGATGTATTTATAAGAGAAGCGTTAATAATTCCAAGGAGGACGTACCAACATAGCCTGTGATCCGAAAATGATGACCGCCGATGAGGATGTGTGATCGCCTATGATCCGAATGTGATGTCCGCCAGTGATGATGTGTGATCGCCTATGATCCGAATGTGATGTCCGCCAGTGATGATGTGTGATCGCCTGTGATCCGAAAGTGATGACCGCCGATGAGGATGTGTGATCGCCTATGATCCGAATGTGATGTCCGCCAGTGATGATGTGTGACCGCCTGTGATTTCTCCGAATGCGAGCCTTAACTGAGTGCTGGGCACGAAATAATATGAAGGTACGGTTTTTCTTAAAATTTATATTGTTTCCCAAAATGTTTAGGGCAAAATGCCAAGTAGGGGGTTCTGCACGCTCCAATTGGTATTCAAGATTAGAGTATTAAAACCAATAATTATACAAGTAGAATTAATAGTGTTTTTTTTGTTTTTTTATTTTATCTATATTGAGAATAATGTGTCTTGTGACGCACCGACAATTTGTAAAATACTTGTAAATAAATTTATATGTTAGTTGTTAAAAAATTGTTGGTATCTTTTCGACCATGAGTCTTATTTTATTTAATTCTATTATGATCTGATTTAAAGTTATGTTTTATTTACGATCCATAAGTTAATTCCATCTTCAAAAACAATCACAACGCAATTTGGTAATGAAGGCAGTTGCCTCACTTATATCGAAGGGATTAACCAGGATTTAAACGAACGATCACTGTTATTTTTGTATTAGATATTAAAAAATTGCATGAGTTTGCACTATGAATACTTTAAATTAAAATGATTAGGAGTGACTAGCATAGTTCATTCAAGGATTTGGGTTATGCTGACATGTCGAAATAAAGATTTCCGTTACAGGAGCCCAGTTCTGTCCAGCAGTCTGAGCTGCCATCTCCCGGTTTATCTAGAAAGAGAGAATCTTTAGCAGACGTTCTTATCGATAATGATAAAATTTCCTGCCAAGATACAGAGGATGAGGATTTTCTTCTCGTTCTATAATCACAACTGCCATCTTTTACACATTTTACTTAGCATTATTTTTGAACGGAAAAAACTGCCTACTTTAATATAACATTTCGGTGATTAGAAAGGTTAAATGTTTTTGTTCAAAAATAGTTGTAGGAAAAAGATGTAAAAGATGGCATCTATGCGTTTCTTAATTGGGTCATACACTGTTAAAAAATTTTCCTAGTTTGAAACAAATTTCGCTGCTCAACAGCTGCCACTATAAGATGGTGAAATCTTGAACCAATACAGGGTGTCCCAGAACTTTGTGTACAAACATGGAATAAAGGTAGAGAACATCGTTAGGAACCATAATTACATAGGAAAGCGTCACCCTTACCTGATAAAAAGACACAAAAGCACAATAATACCACAACACGGAATTTAGTGTAAAATGCTTTACTATACAACAAAAGAGCACAATGTACTAATTAAATGCATCACAGAAGGTGATCGAAATTATGTCCATTGACGTGAATGTACGCATGACCTACGCGACATGGATTGGCGAACATTTTCGAACAGACACTGTTAAAATCTGCTGCATTTTGTTGCTACGCACTCCGCCGCTTATATATAACATCTCTATTCTAATCAATGAGAATGCTCCATAATACAGCCAAGTAAACGTTTTCTATACAAGCAACGGAGTGCGTTGCAACAAAATGCAGTAGATTTTTAACAGTATACCTGGCGTTTCTCTGATCGTCGCAGCAGCGATGGCGATTCGTGCCACTATTTCCATTTTAAAATTTACGGGCGTCTCGTACACAATGTTCTTCATGCACCCCAAAAATAATCAAGAGGCGATAATTCACGCGATCTGGGAGGCTAAGCTTTCGGACCACCACGCCTAATCCAATTTTTTCCAAATGCCCGGTCAAAATGGTCACGTACACACCTTGCATAATGAGATGGCGCCTCATGATGTTGGAATTACATTTCGCGCAGAGTATGTACGGGGACATTGTTAAGCAGTTATGGAAGTACCTCTTGAAGAAAGACGAGATACTTCTGAACATCCAGTCGAGGTGGTAAGATATATGGCTCGACTAAACTGTCCCCCGCGATACCCGCCTACACATTAACAGTGAAGCATTGTTGTGCGGCTCATAGTCGGTTACAGTGTGGGTTGTATAAGGCCCACGTGTGGGCATTGTGCGTATTGAACACCCCTTCACGTGAAAAAATTTATTCAACACTGAACATAACTGAACTGGAAAATTGCGTGTCGGCCGCACTTTGCTGAAGAAACCACTGTGCAAATGCAATACGTCGTGGGTGATCATCCGGCTGCAATAATTGAACTCTCTGAAGATGAAAGGGATGTAAGGCTTCACCCTGCAATACGCGATGGACAGTTGATAGAGACGTTCCGGTCGCAGTAGCAAGCGCCCGTACAGTGGTACTGGTACTGGGATTTTGGTCCACTGTAAAAAACCTCCCCTCTTCGAATATGGGTGTTCGCGCTGTTCGAGGCTTCTCAGTATCTTACATCGTGGCTATAAAGGATCAATGCTCCGCAAGGTTCTGATGTACTCGAGTGAACATTTGATGATATAGTTGGCGCCTCCTTGGATATCTTACCCGATACAACCGAACAGCAGCTCGTCCATTTCCGTGTGGATATCAGTGAACTCGACGTTTTTGAAACGATTCAGGTTAATTGTACGCAATCGGCGTCTGAATGAGGAAGCCACACATGCTGATCTTGAAAACTTGCGTGCAGCGCCACCTATCGATTTCTACCTATATAATCTACCTAGCGATGTTCGCTACCACCCCTTTAAGTTTGTACACGAAGTTCTGGGACACCCTTTTTTTGGATGTCCTTTTGAAGGATAGTGCCAATAGCTGGAACGAGGTTGAAAAATGAAACTCCAAATGTTGATACGAGATTTCACCATTTTATGGTGGCAGCTACTGAGCACCAAAATTTGGTTCAGACTAGGACAAGATTTTTAACAGTGTATTATAGTATTTTACAATGTTTTTCCAATATATTTATTTATTTTCTCTTATAACCCTTTTAAGCGTAGTGGAACATTATTTTATATCATTTAATTTTAATCAAAATTTATGATAGAATTTTTGAACAAAATTTTACTTCCATAATTTTAGTGAAAAAAGTTGTAAAATTGCATTTCCTTCCTTGCATCTCGAAAATTCTGCTATAAATTCAATATTACTGAGACACATTTACTTATCCGTTAAAAGTTTTTTGAGTTCAAGTAATGGGTAAATTTCCAAAGTACCCACGTTACTTAAAGCTAATACTAGAATATTTATTTTTGTAGCTCTATATTAAATTAAACTTTAAAAAATCCTTTCTAGATTAGTGTCAGGAATTTGACGTTCGTTCCAAAATCTTTTTTACGAATGAAGACAAAATTTAAATTAATGTTTAATGTTCGTAAGACAATCATTTAGAAAGACAAAGTGTATGTTTAAGGTACCTCACTATGCTAGAAAGCAGACTTCGAGTAAATATTAACTATATTTTTATTGTTTTATTGAAACGCTGCACACTGAGCTGACCAAAACAATTTTTATGTCTTCGTATGCTAATTGAAGTATGCGCTATCTAATAATAAAATTTTGGACACCTGTATTCAAAAAACAGTATTTATTCACATTAAATAGTTAGTAAAGACTCCACAAGAAGCAATTACAGCCGCAATCCTCCAAGACCTGTTTTCTACACGTTACAATTATGACAGCTAATGATATTTTAGGTAACTTTCATTACAAAAAGTAAAAAGCTACCTATTGCAGCCGTCCGGAGGAAAGCATTTCCAGAAAATTTTGGTATATTTTCACCGATCATGACTCCCAGACCCCAAAACCACCCTTCGTTCAAATGTTGACATATATATATATATATATATATATATATATATATATATATATATATATAAAACCATATATATATATACAGGGTGTTTCTAAATTCATGGTCCAAACTTTAAGGGGTGATAGTACACATCAAGACAAACAATATTTAAATAGGAAACCAAGGGTCCCAAAGTCTTCCGAAGGAGATAGTCGCCATTAAAGTTTAGGGTCCAAAAATTCAAATGATTATGAAAAACAGAAAAATTGGTCGATTCGTTTGCGGTTTTCACTAAAATTATTCTTTATGTCAGTATTGTCTTGAAAATAAATTATAAAGATAAATTTCAAAAAATGACGATAGAGGGCGCTTTAGACTTTAGAGTAACGAACAACTATTTTTTACCGTTATTTTTCGCATCTGATTAAAAGTTTTCGGAAGCTTAGGCTTAAATTTTGAGCTCACAATCTGAATAGTTGGGAGTGGTTAAGTAGCGCAAACTGAACTGTGTTCAGAGAGTTTTAAATTCAAATGATTATAAAAAACGGAAAAATTGGTCGATTGATTTGCGGTTTTCACTAAAACTATTCTTTATGTCGGTATTTTATTGAAAATGAATTATAAAGATAAATTTCAAAAAATGCGGATAGAGGGCGCTTTAGACTTTGGAGTAACGTACAACTATATTTTACCGTTATTTTTCGCATCTCATAAAATTTTCTTAGAAGCTTAGACATAAACGTAAATTTTGAGATGAAAATCTGAATCGTTGGGAGTGGTTAAGTAGAGCAAACTGAACTGTGTTCAATGGGGGTGGGGAGGTTCAAATTTCAAATTATTTTAAAAAACGGAAAAATTGGTCGATTCGTCTGCCGTTTTCGCTAAAACTATTCTTTATGTCAATATTTCCTTGAAAATAAATTTTAAAGATTAATTTCAAAAAATACCGACAGAGGGCGCCTTAAACTTTAGGGTAACCAATAACTATTTTTAAGCGTTATTTTTTTTTTATCTAATTAAATGCTTGCAAATGCTTAGATTTAAATTTTGAGCTCAAATTCTAAATCGATGGAGTTGTTAAGAAGCGGAAACTGAACAGTGTTCAAGAGTTAAAATGTTACCCTCCCCACCCCTCGAACACATTTCAAATTTCCGCACTTAATTACTCAAAACGATGCAGATTTTGAGCTCAAAATTTAAGTTTGAACTTTCACAAGCATTTAATTAGATACAAAAAATAACGGTTAAAAATAGTTGTTGGTTACTCCAAATTTTAAGGCGCCCTCTAACGATATTTTTTAAAATTAATCTTTAAAATTTATTTTCAAGGAAATATTGACATAAAGAATAGTTTTAGCGAAAACGGCAAACGAATCAAACAATTTTTCCGTTTTTTATAATCATTTGAAATTTGAACCTCCCCACCCCCATTGAACACAGTTCAGTTTGCGCTACTTAACCACTCCCAACGATTCAGATTTTCATCTCGAAATTTAAGTTTATGTCTAAGCTTCAAAAAAAAATTTATGAGATGTGAAAAATAATGGTAAAATATAGTTGTACGTTACTCCAAAGTCTAAAGCGCCCTCTATCGGAATTTTTTGAAATTTATCTTTATAATCCATTTTCAATAAAATACCGACATAAAGAATAGTTTTAGTGAAAACCGCAAATCAATCGACCAATTTTTCCGTTTTTTATAATCATCTGAATTTAAAACCCTCTGAACACAGTTAAGTTTGTGCTACTTAACTGCTTCCAACTATTCAGATTTTGAGCTCAAAATTTAAGTTTAAGTCTAAGCTTACGAAACCTTTAATGAGATGCAAAAAATAACGGTAAAAAATAGTTGTTCGTTACTCTAAAGTCTAAAGCGCCCTCTATCGTCATTTTTTGAAATTTATCTTTATAATTTATTTTCAAGACAATACTGACATAAAGAATAATTTTAGTGAAAACCGCAAACGAATCGACCAATTTTTCTGTTTTTCATAATCATTTGAATTTTTGGACCCTAAACTTTAATGGCGCCTATGTCCTTTGGAAGACTTTGGGACCCTTGGTTTCCTGTTTAAATATTGTTTGTCTTGATGTGTACTATCACCCCTTAAAGTTTGGACCATGAATTTAGAAACACCCTGTATATATATAGGGGAAGATGGGGATACTTGAGCCATTTTTTGAATTTTAATTTTTTTTAATTTTTTATATTTTTTTAGAATAAAATAAAATATTGAAAATGAAAATTTGATATTTTTCCTTCAACTAAAAACCACTTTCAATAAATTTTGAACTATTTTTCTATGTATAATAAATGTTTATTTTTTGTTTTACATCATGGCTCAAGTATCCCCATGGCAGGGATACTTGAGCCATAGTGAAGGGATACTTGAGCCACTACGGAAAAATACCTACAAAAATAATTTTTTTCGCTTTATTTTTGCGCAAACATTTTACAGAATGATAAATTATGAAACGTAAAGTCTTTCAAAACCAATTGAGAAAACAAAGCTAGTAATACGACCATTTTTTGTCGTTAAAACTGGCTGTCGAAGGATAATTTGAACTTGAGTTATAACGACGGTAGAAACATCCTCAGTTCAGAGCCATTTAAATTTGGAATCTGCAATTCTTCGGGCAAATTTCATTTTCAAAATATTAAGCACTTATCCAACAAATATTTTTACAGTTTTCTTTCTGGCATATTTTATTAGTAACCAACCATCAATAGAAAGTTTTCTTTCACATCATCACCATCATTGACAGAATTTTCCTCTAATGATATTGTCGAACTCATGCTTTTAGTTTAGTAGCTGTCGGAATTTAAGCCAGATGTATCATTCTACTATTTCAAACACTTTTTTGATTTCACAGGAAAAGATTTTGTCTTCCTCTTTGGCTCCATGTAGGTAAGTTTGAACTGGGATTTTTGTTGCTTTTCTTGTTTTTGTGCGCTCTTTTTACCAATTTTTCTTCAATTTTCTTAGTTAAAAAAAAGTTACAGCAACAGAGGTTACGATTTCAATATAAAATACTAATCTTAATATGTTATATTAAAAAATAAATATTTTAATATGTTGGACCTAACTAATTAAAGTATTGGAGATTATAGCCTGTAAAACCGTTTTAAAAAGTTATTTTCATTTAATGAAAGTTAAATTGAAAACTATGTTTACATTTATCTAGACAGGCTATTTTGTTAGTCAAATCGAAAAATAAAATAGACATTTTCATTTAAAAAATATACATTTTTAAACATTTTTAGGTGGTTATTTTTTTAAGAAAAAAAAAATAAAATGAAAGATTATACTCCCTTTTCTTCAGAAAAATATCTATTAGTGAATATAAGGATGGAATTTTATTTTTTGTTTGTTTCACCCGTGTTTAATTTCTAGTGGGGATGGTTAAGACATGGCTCAAGTATCCCCACTCTCATTGGCTCAAGTATCCCCACTATCACTATTTTTGTTTCCCAGAGTTTTACTAAATAAAGCATGCAGCAAGTAGAACTATTTTAGACTCAAAATACAATTGAAATTATGCTTATTGAATGTATGTATATAGTTGCAACTTTAAACAAAACTTTGATTACAAATAAACAAAAAAACCATGCACCCAAATATTTACTTCAGATAGGGAAAAGACAACTATTAATCACTATACTTTCAAAATGGTACCAAGATGTGTGATTTCTTTTTTACATATTCAGAACTATAAATATGTTATCATATTGGCAGTTTTAGAAAGAAAAATTAACCAACTGTCGAGATAATAGGGGTGGCTCAAGTATCCCCTATGCTCAAGTATCCCCACTCTCCCCTATATCTGATATTTGTCATGCGATAACTAACGTATTTATGAACCGATTTGAATGAAACTTGGTATGTACATAGTACATACAAATATCTCGACCGAGTTCGTTGGCCAGCATCATCCGCCATTTTGTTTCAAAATGGCGGCCATTTAAAAAAATTAAAAAATTTAAAATTTAAAATTAAATGTGAAAAAATTAAAAGTTGAAAAATATTTTTATTTTATGTGTTAGATCTTAAAACACCAATTTCAGAACACTTTTTGTTTTGTTTATATCTTAAAAAATGATTGAATTATAGTACTTTGAATTTTTCTTATAGCTGACATTTTGAAACGATCTAATTTTTGTCATGCTATAACTAAACAATTTATGGACCGATTTGAATGAAACTTGGTATGTACATAGCACATATAAATATCTCGACCGAGATCGTTGGCCAGCATCATCCGCCATCTTGTTTTAAAATGGCGGCCATTTAAATTTTTTAAAGAAATTTAAAATTTGAAATTAGGTACAAAAAGTGAGAAATTGAAAGAGATTTTTCTTTTATGCATTTGACCTTGATACAAAGATTCGAAAGCACTTTTTGTTTCGTCTGTATCTTAAAAAATGTCTAAGTTATAGTACTTTTAATTTCTTGTGTTGCTCACATTTTGAAATGATCTGGTTTTCGTCACGTGATAACACGCGTATTTATACACCAATTTGGATGAAACTTGATGCGTAGATAGGACATACTTATGCCTGGACCGAGTTCGTTAGCCAGTTCCAACCGCCGTCATGTTTCAAAATGGAGGAATATTATTATTTTTTTTTATTTAAATTTTAAAATTAGGAGAAAAAAGTAAAAAAATGAAAAAGATTTTTCTTTTGTGTTTTGACTTTAATACAAAGATTCTAGAGCATTTTTTGTTTCATCAATATCTTGAAAAATGGCTGAGTTTTAGCACTTTCAATTTCCAGTGAGATTGACATTTTGTAACGGTCTAAAATTTGTCACGCGTTAATACGCATACTTATAAACTGATTTCGATGTAACTCCGTGTGTTCATGGTACATACCAATGTCTTGACCGAGTTCACGTTCCAAATTTATCCGCCATCTTGTTTCAAAATGGCGGCCATTTAAATTTCTCAAAAATCTTTTAAATGTATAATGATGTATAAACAAAAAATTAGAAATTAAAAAAAGTTTCTTTCTAAACAATTTGTCTTAATAATGAATTCCGGAGTATTTTTTGCTTTGTCTTTACCTTGAAAAACGCCTGGGATGTAGCAGTTTGAATTTCTAATGTGGGTGACATTTTTTTTAAAGCGTCAATTTGCCCGCGATAGCACTCGTATACATATAAATGGATTTCGATGCGAGAGTGCATGTTCACATGAATTAAGATTTCGATCAAGCTCATTGGTTTTTTTTATCCATCATGCTGCTTTAAAATAGATATCGTGGGATTTGGCGACTCTACAAATTGCTTAAAATAAAACCAGGTTGAATAAAAGATGACTAATTTCTAAAAATTTCTATTAATATTCAGTATTGACAAAAACTAGTATTCAATGTTGCATAATCGTGTTCCACTATTCTGAACTTCCTATATTTGATTTATATAACTAAATATAAAAAAATAAATAAGTATATGAAAGCTACCTCTTCCTCCCGGCATTGCCGGAAGGACTTTTTTTATTCGGCTTGGTAAAGACAGGCAAATTTCTTCACTGATATTGAACGGTCGTCGCATCCCTTAATTTGGCGATCCAATTAGTTCCAGAATTATTCGATTGGATTCAGGTCTGGACTCTTGGCGGGCTGATTACAGTCGATTAACCCTACCAGTCCATGGTGACAACACCCAGCAACATGACCGCTGGCGTTGTCATCCGGGAAATAACATGGATCCAACCCGTAGACCTGCCACAATGTAGGAAGTACACGGTCATCCAAAATAGTACAGTAGGCATCGGTGATGAGCTTAGCATTAAGTGGAACCAAGAGTCTCACTTAAAACTACGAAAAATAATATCCGTAGCATAATTCCCAACCTTCCAGAATTTAATGTGGGCACAATGCATTTTGGCAGGAGGTGTTCTCCAGACAGATGCCAGACCCCGACCATATCATCCAAACGGTAAAGTGTGAATATTGATTCATCACTTCAGAGAACCGTTACTACTTTTTCACGGATCACTGTCGATGTGCTTTGCACCGCCTTAACAGAGCAGCGCAGTTGGAATTGATGTTTAACTCTTAACTGCTGTGACAAAAATTGTCGCATAACTACTATGAGCAGTCTGTCAGACCGCTTAATATAAAGATGAATAAAATGTTAAATTAACTCTAATATACTCTGTAATACTATTTTTATATTAAACTTTTTGTACAGGACTATTATAAATAAAATTCAGCTATTTAAAAGTCTCTAGAGATAGTAATAGGGCTCCAAACGAAACAAAATTCAACCAGTATCTGTTCCTAAACTAAAAATTACAGGTTAAACTCCGAGAATTTAAAATCTCAGCGGTCTGTGAGGCCGCTAACAGCAGTTAAGGGTTAAAGGCTTATGAACGGCAGCACAACCATGAAGACGAAGCAGATGAGCTTTCTTACGGATTGTGTTGATGGAAATAATACACCCGGATGTTCGTTGAAATCCTTGTCATATGTGTGCCATTGTCTGGATGTAGTTCTTCCAAATTTCTCTGGACAACACCCATCGGTCCCTATCTCCAAGTTTCGTGAGTCTACATACTCTGGGCATATTCTGACACTAACCACTTACCTTCCACTTTTGAATCACCTAGGTCACTGTCGATTTTGTGTAATTCAGTTAGCAAGATATATCCCTTAAGTATCGTCCATTTCCTTGGTGCCCGATGATTACAACTTTCTCGAAGTCAGATAACTGTGTAATCAGTGGCATCTTGCTTGTGATTTATGCCAATGTTTTTCCGACAACATATTAAACGATGGAGAGGGTGACATATGTCAGGACCACAGATATCGGCATTTGCATAGGTGTCCAAATACTTATTGGCTGATAATGTAGTTATTGTTAAAAATTGATAAATTAATATATCAGTTTATTCACAGAAAATCGTTTGCAAATTTTGCTACTGTGATATTTATTTTATTTATAAGAAGCGACTCGTTGCTATGGCAGCGAAGCTGTTTTTTTTCGTCTGCTTGACTTTTACATTTTTGTATCTTTTGAGATGAGTTAAAAGTTTAGATAAAAAAAAGTTGGCATCAATTTTTGATGGAATGAAAAAGAATTTTTTTTAGAGAGAATGTTTATATTTTTTGTTTGTCGTGCGTGTCTTGAGTTTTATTGAAGAATTATGTTATTTTTATGAAAAGGCACGCAGAAATGCATATAGGATCATCTTTCCAGTTTTTAGTACGATGATCAGAAATTATCAAGGTAAAAGAAATTTATATTTTGTACATATTATACATTTTGTACATAGTATGTAAATAATTTGAATTCAATATTTCTTTATTCTATAATTCTAAGTATGTAATAAAATTTATTAAAAGAAAATTCAAGAATAATTAGAGCATTTTTGAACCAAAATAATGAAGTTTTGATTGTTTACAAAACATCTGGCGCCCCGAGCACGGACATTTGAATAATACTGTTGAGATATTGAATTGTTTAATAGCGTATAGTGTTTTCATAAGCTGTGCATTACTACTTAATTTTTCTAAGATGAATAAGCTAAAGAAAAAGCGTACGCCGCTACGTTCGTCATTTACCAGAACTTTAAATGTTTTGAATGAAGAAATTAACAGCGAGTCATTAGATAAGGGTAAAATTTCAGACGATTTTAGTAAATTAGAAAATTTGATTCATGAAATTAAATCTATCGATTAATCTATAATTGAACTCATGTTAGATGATGATAAACGCGACGAAGAGGCTATTGGTAATGAAGTAGTAGAAAATAAAATTTATTCAGATCAATTTATTACCATTACGCGTAAAGTTAGTGAAGCATTGGGTACAAATAAATGTAATCAAGATGATAGTGAAAAAAAAGCACAGATCACGGTTATTCCAAATCAAAGCATTATAAATTACCTAAACTAAATATTAAGCCATTCGATTCGCAGTTAATAAATTATCTTTCATTTTGGTCCCAGTTTCAGAAAATTCATGAAGACATAGATTTGGATAATAATGACAAATTTCAGTATCTATCCAATCGGTGGAACTTGGAACCAGTGCCAGGCGGTTGTTAGAGAGCTATCCAATGACCGCAGTTAATTACCCCAAAGCTGTCGAGGCATTTCAAGAGCGTTTTGGGAATAAAGATTTACTAATAGAAGTGTACGTTAGAGAATTCCTAAAATTGATTGTAGATAATGTACAGGCGCACGGCAAAGATAAACTTCCGTTATCAGATTTATTCATGAAAGTCGAGGCATATTTAAGATCTTTAGAATCAATGGGTTTAAGTTTAGAAAGCAATTCGGCGTGGCTATATCCCATGATAGAATCTAGTTTATCTGAAGATGTATTAAAAGCATGGCAACGATATAGTATTTCAATCACATCAAACGTTGTTAGTAATAATAATGCATTGTCAACAAAATCAAATATAGTAAGTTTGATGGAATTTCTGAAACAAGAAGTTGCAAACGAGGAAAGATACAAATTAGCCACATCGAGTTTTATAGAGCTCGGCTTTAAAGACAAACCTAAAGAAAAGTTAAGAAAAGCAGAAAATAAATTACCTACTGCAGCAGGGCTATTTAGCGCAAAAGAACGCCTTTGTTTATTTTGCAGTAAATCTCATGAAAGTAAGGACTGTATTAGAGCTAGATCTCTTTCCTTTAATGAACGGAAGGCCAAAATTAAGAATTAAAATTGCTGCTTAAAATGTCTTCGTTTTGGTCACCACGCTAAAGTTTGCAAAGTTTTTATTCGTTGCCACGTTTGCTCTAAACCCCATACCGAGTTATTATGCCCTGAAATTTCAATGTGTAAAGAACCAGAAAATACATCTAAGACCCCAGAAGTAATTCAAAGCATTATAGCAAATAAGCAGTGTTCTGCTGAAGTAGCTCTTATGACTTTGGAAATAGATATTAAAGGTCGAATAACAAAGAACGTACGAGCGTTACTTGATTGTGGGTCGCAAAAGAGCTATATTTTAAAAAGTACAGCTGAAGAGCTAGGTTTACATCCCATTTCTTCAGAAGCTATTGTACACACATTGTTTGGTGGTACGCAAACAGAAGCTAAATCTCACAATAAATTCCAAGTTGAGTTAAGTTCTTCTGGTAGACAGAAACAAACGAAAGAAGTCTTAGAACTTTTGGATCAAGATATAATTTGTAATAATATTCCTCGGATACCGAAAGAATCAGTAATTAAAGAGCTTAAACAAAATAAACTATGGATCACAGATTTAGGAGCAGGAAGTCCAAAAATTGAAATTTTGATTGGAAGCGATTACTACGGACAACTTCTTACAGGTCGAGTAAAACAGTTAAAGAGCGGTCTTACAGCAATCGAAACAAAGTTTGGATGGACACTTTGTGGTCGTTTAGAAAGTACATCACAGTCTTGTCTAAATTATGGAAATATGTTTATCATGAACCTAGCGTTAAAAGATATGAAGATTCCAGAATTATGGAAATTAGAAACAATAGGTATAACAGATCCCTGTCAAACTTTGTCTAAAGTAGAAGAAGAATAACTTGCTCATGATAATTTTATAAAAGAAGTTGATAGAAATATAGAAGGTCGCTTTTGTAGGTCTTCCTTGGATTAACGGCAAACGTGAGATTTCCTCAAATAGACACATAGCTGAACGAAGCTTGATAAATTCAACAAAGAAATTAAAATCAATGAAAATGTTTGAAGAATATCCTAAAGTTTTCTATGAATGGGAAGAAGAAGGCGTTATAAGTAAAGTACCAGATGAAACACTCAAGATTCCAGGACATTTTTTACCTCATCATCCCGTCATCAAACCAGATAGTCTTACTACAAGTGTTCGACCAGTTTTTGATGCATCGTGTAAGGTAGGGAGGTCTCCTTCTTTAAATGATTTCCTCTTCAAAGGACCAAACCTCATCGAACAAATTCCTGCAGTGTTAATAAGATTTCGTGAGAAAGCTATTGGGGTAGTAGCCGATATAAGAAGAGCATTTCTTCAAATTGAAGTCAAAGAATCAGATCGGCATTTCTTGCGATTTTTATGGTGGAAGAGTCCTGAAGAATTTCAAGTTTATCAACACAATAGAGTAGTTTTTGGAGCAACTTGTAGCCCATTTTTGCTAGGTGCAGTTATAAGATATCATTTGAGTAATGTTGATGAAGAAAACAAACAAATAGCTGAGAAGCTTATGAAATCATACTATATAGATAACTGCGTTACTTCAGTCGACAATGTGCCTGAACTAGAAAATTTTATTTCAAAATCTACAGAAATCATGGCTGATGCGAAAATGGAATTAAGAATGTGGGAATTCGGACCAATTTAAAGTGAAGACAGCAGTTTCCTTAGCGAAAAAAAGATGCTCAGCAAAAATGTAACCACGATAGTTCCGGTTTTAGGGATGAAGTGGGACATAATGGAGGATAGTTTGAAGATCGCTCATAAATTTAGTGATGAGATAGAAAATCTGTCGAAAAGAAAGATATTAGCTGTAACCCAGGGGATCTTCGATCCAATAGGATTTTTAGCCCCAGCATTGTTGCCAGCCAAACTGATAATTCAAGATGCCTGGTCAACGAAATTAGATTGGGATGCTCCACTTCCAGAAGAAATTCGGAATAATTTTCAAAAATGGTATAGCGAACTCAAGTATTTAAATGACGTGAAGATAAATAGACGTGTAGGCTATGGTTGTAAAGAAAAATGGTCTATTCATACATTTTGTGATGCAAGTACCAGAGCTTATGCAACAGCAGTTTTCTTACGTTGTGAAGATAAAGACCCAGTCTTTGTACAATTTTTAGGAGCTAAGTCTCGTCTTGCACCACAGAAAAATATAACCATGCCACGTTTAGAGCTTCTTGCTTGTATTTTAGGAATAAGGTTGACTAAATTTGTTTTGAAAGCCTTTAATTGTATTTCCATACCAGTAAAGTATTGGACCGACTGTTCGACTGCTCTCGCTTGGATTCGAAGAAATGATCAATGGGAAACGTTTGTAGGCAATATAGTTAGAGAAATTTGTAAGTTTTCCGAATCTCAACAATGGAACTTCGTACCTGGTCATCTCAATCCTGCTGATCTACCTTCTCGCGGATGTAGTCCTAAACAACTGCTGAAGATGAGATGGTGGGAGGGACCAGAATGGTTGAAGTTATCAGAAGAAAATTGGCCACATTCAGAAACACGTCCCAACGAAGAATTAGTAATGATGGAAAAGAAGAAAACTGCAGTACCTACTCTTTCATGTTCTAATTCACATGAATTTATGATATATAGTAGAATTTCAAAATTTGGTAGATTTATTAATGTCGTATGTTGGGTAAAGAGATTCATAATGAAGTGCAGAAATCGAAATATATGTTTTCCATCAGAATTGTCGATTGAAGAAAAAGAAGAGGCGGTAAGGTCGCTCTGGTTTATTATACAATCTGAGAGTTTTGGTAATACTACTGATGCAATAAAAGGATTAAAGGTTATGAAAGATCAAGAAGGATTGTTGAGAGTAAAAACAAAGATATTAGAGCGGGATGACGAGTTTTCTTTCAGATATCCAATTTTATTACCATCGAAACATCATGTAGTGAATTGTCTGATTCAAGAATGTCATTTAAAGAATTGTCATGCTGGACTTCAAACAGTTGGATCCATTTTAAGAGAAAAATATTGGATAATTTCTTCTAGACGCATCATTAGAAGTCAATTGTCTAAGTGTTACAGATGCAAAAGATACTCTGCAAAACCATATACTACACCTCCAATCCACCTACCTCTAGATCGAGTCAGAAATTCCAAAGTTTTTGAAGTTGTCGGAGCTGATCTTTTTGGCCCTCTTTTCGTAAAGCAAAGATCTAAAGTTTGGGTTGTACTTTTTACATGTGCAGTATATAGGGCAATACATTTGGAACTTGTATCCAGTCTCTCAACAGAAGGATTCATTCAGTCACTTCAAAGATTTATATGCAGGAGAGGAAGGCCGACTACTATATACTCTGATAATGGCTCAAATTTTAGAGTAATCAATAACCTTTTAAAATAATTGTATTGGAAGGCAATAGTTTCTTCGAAAGAACTGTTTCCTATTAATTGAAAGAACTGTGCCCTATTAGTCATCCATCCAGCAGCAGCTTGGTGGGGTGGATGGTGAGAAACAGTACATCTAGAAGTGACAGAGTAGTAAAGAGACTTGTGAAATGACTTTTTCTAGAACTCTGAACTGACTTTTTCTAGAACTCTGAATTGACTTTTCTAGAACTCTAAATGTTTCATTATTATTTTATTATTGTTTAGTTATTATCTTTATTTAATTTTATATTTTTTTATTTTGAATTAGAGTTTAATTTGATCAAAAGTGATCTTAAGTTTAATTTGGCTTCCGCCTAAATTAAAGGTGGGAGTATGTTAGGAATTGATAAATTAATATATCAGTTTATTCACAGAAAATCGTTTGCAAATTTTGCTACTGTGATATTTATTTTATTTATAAGAAGCGACTCGTTGCTATGGCAGCGAAGCTGTTTTTTTCGTCTGCTTGACTTTTACATTTTTTTTTATATTTTGAGATGAGTTAAAAGTTTAGATTAAAAAAAAGTTGGCATCAATTTTTGATGGAATGAAAAAGAATTTTTAGAGAGAATGTTTATATTTTTTGTTTGTCGTGCGTGTCTTGAGTTTTATTGAAGAATTATGTTATTTTTATGAAAAGACACGCAGAAATACATATAGGATCATCTTTCCAGTTTTTAGTACGATGATCAGAAATTATAAAGGTAAAAGAAATTTATATTTTGTACATATTATACATTTTATACATAGTATGTAAATAATTTTAGTTCAATATTTCTTTATTCTATAATTCTAAGTATGCAATAAAATTTATTAAAAGAAAATTCAATAATAATTAGAGCATTTTTGAACCCAAATAATGAAGTTTTGATTGTTTACAAAACAGTTATGGCTATTTTATTTTTAAGCTTGCAGACAGGAAAAATTTAATTCGTTTCGAATGTAGCGTTAAAATAACAGGGCTCATACCTTCACGTTGCTATTATTTTAATTTTACAATTAGGTTTGTCAATATCTGTATATAATAATAAAAGTATATGTCATTACATTAGCTGTTATCAGTTCATTTATATAGAGTGGTTTTAAAAATGGATTTAGCTGCCTGTAGCTTGAAGGAATCATCCTAATAAAACCAAAATTGGCGCACTTATTGTTCGCAAAAGAAGAAGAACAATGGAACAATAAAAAATAGCAATAAGAACCGCCAACAGATGGAGTTACATATCCTGCCCATGCAAATGTCGTTGCAATCTCCAGAAAAATGAAGAAGTAGTCATTCCTGCTGGGCATTTTTTTATATATGTTAAATATTTTTAAACTAGATATATCAAACTGATAAGAATTTCGTGCGAAGTTACTGGCAGAAATGACTGTTTCTTGATTTTGCTAATGCTTATAACGACTTTTGCACCGACAGGACATGTAATGTAACCTGTTGGTGACTATTGCTATTATTTTTTTCCCATTATTCTTCTTCCTCCTCGAATAATTAGTGCACCGATTTTGGCTTCATTCGGGTTATCCCTTTAAGCTACAGACAGCTCCAAATAGAGAGACTTTTTTTATGACCACCCAGTATTTCGGCATTTGGTAATAAAACAAAAATTGCTCACTTAACACTAGAACCGCAGGAAAATGAATTCAATTTTTATAAAAATATTTCTCATCGAAATTTTCATTTAAGACTGTTTATGTTAACTATTGAAAATATTTTTGCGCAGCATATTTTAGCTTTAGCATAGCTTATTTTACTAAGAGTTTTCTGGTTCGAATCGACATCTCTCCATATGATACAGGTCAAAATGACCCGTCACCGCGGTTCTAGTGTTAAAACTTTATAAAACACCGTTGAGACTTTAATTTCAAACATCTGTTTTATTCTATAAATTTAAAAATAGGAACTATTTGCTCAACCAAATAATTAAAAAACCCTTTTAAAAAACCCTTTAAAAAACCCTTGGAAAACTGCAAAGGTTATTTAATTTACCAAACGACATTTTCCTAGCGTATTCAAAGCAACTTCATAGCCTATTATCATGTTAATATTAAGAAGAACAACTATATTCGTAAGGATTAAGTTAGTAATATACTCGTCCTTTATTACAGTCCTTCATTTTTGATTTAAATAAAATAAGCTTTTTTAAAAAAAAATATCAACCGACTTCAAAAAAAGCGCTAAAAAGAATTAAATAATTCTTTAAAAATCTCTAGTGACAAAACTTTATTGAAAAATGAGACATCGAATATCAGGTACCGGCATAAAAATGGTTAAATTTAATTTATATAATTTAATATCCACCAAACATGGATTTTAGAGAGAATATTTTTTACAAGAGATGATTTGCATATTTATGATTCAATTTATGAATATATACATATAAAATAATGAATTACTTTTTGAAGTTGGTGGCAAACAATCACAATCGACAATGAACATCACCATTTTAGTTATGGTACTAGGAGCAATATATTCACAATTCTTATAATATTTAAGATAGTTTGGCACCACCTTCAAAAAGTAATTCATTATTTTATATGTATATATTCATAAATTGAATCATAAATATGCAAATTCATCTCTTGTAAAAAATATTCTCTCTAAAATCCATGTTTGGTGGATATTAAATTATATAAATTAAATTTAACCATTTTTATGCCGGTACCTGATATTCGATGTCTCATTTTTCAATAATGTTTTGTCACTAGAGATTTTTAAAGAATTATTTAATTCTTTTTAGCGCTTTTTTTGAAGTCGGTTGATATTTTTTTAAAAAAAGCTTATTTTATTTCCTACTTTTTAGTTATTCATACAGTAATACTCAATTATGTGTACTGATATGTGATGTCTCTTTGCAATGCTTTGACTAATTGATGTACTTTGCTGGGCTTTGAAGTATTAAATTTGCTGGTCAATTTGCTATTTCATTTTCAACTATTCGAAAGCAACTCATAATGTCGATTAGTATCGTTGTGGATCTTTAGGTTTTTCGAATGTGGTGTCTTATTTAGGTAAGATCTCACTCTTCAAAAAGTTGTCGCATTCATCAAACTTTGTGGTCCAATTCGATTCTTAGGGACCTCAGAAATAGGTATCGACAGACACAGTTTTCCAAATACACAAAAAGTACACTGTAAAAAATTAGATGCTTTCGCTGCGTCGTCATTCCATCGATTTTGTAGAAAACGACTACTTCAGGCTATCATGGAGCATTCTCATGGGTCAAAAGAGAGATATTCTATAAAAGCGGGGGAGTGACGATGCAGCAAAAGGGTAATTTTTTTTTTTTACAGTATAGGAATTCCAAACTTGCAAAACTTTGACGATAGTCGTATAACGAGTACGATAATATGAATGCAAGGACAACTTACACTGTTAAAAATCTGCTGCATTTTGTTACAACGCACTCCACCGCTTGTATATAATATCTCTATTCCAACCAATGAGAAAGCTCCATTTCATGGCCAGGTAACCGTTTTCTATACAAGCAGGGGAGTGCGTTGCAGCAAAATGCAGTAGATTTTTAACAGTGTACATACATCTGACTTGTATGCTCGATATGAAAGCCTGCTTATAAGTCATCGTCAATATACACTGTTAAAAATTTGAAACATTTGTTGCATCGTAACCGCATTGCCTTTACAGAAAACGATTACTTTACTCTTTTATGGAGCCTTCTCATTGGTCAAAATAGAGATGGTCAAAAAGCGGTGCTCTGTAAAGTATGACTATTGTGCTGCATTGTCACTCCACCGCTTTTATAGAAAACGACTACTTCAGGCGATCATGGAGCATTCTCATTGGCCAAAAGAGTGATATTCTATAGAAGCGGGGGAGTGACGATGCAGCAAAATAGTCATATTTTTTACAGTGTGCAGTGATGATACAGCAAAAGTTTCAAATTTTTTAAAGTGTGCAGGAACGAAATAGCGCAAGAAAATTTTTATAACACGAAGGAAGCACAGCCATGAGCTCCACACAAAAAGCATGTGCAATGGTACCAGCAGGATTCGAACCCACAACCTCCTACGCTCGCAAAATGCGCGCAAAGCGGCGTGGTGTCTTGAAAATTGACCAATTTAAAGGTATCCTTCTTTAAAGGTACCACCTTTTTTAGCTTTTTGACACCTATTTCCGATGTCGGCAAGCATCGATACAGACCTCCTATTGTGACGTATACAAGAATTGATCTTGTTAAGATTTCTCACTTTTCAAAGGACTCGCATCTCTGCAACAGTGGCTACGATTCATGTGTGTATTTTTTCCCACTTTTTAGATTGAGTAATCAGAAGCCTGCATTTTTCCAAACTTTTCACTGTTTAAGCAAGTAGCGAAAAGTTCGCAAAAATGCAAACTTCTAATTGGTCATTCTGATTTTCCTCACAGCAAAAGAGAACTTGGGTGCAATCAGAAGCGTGCGAAGAGAAAACTGCGCCCGGAGCAAAGCGTCAATGGAGGATATTCCAAATCTGCGTTCGAGGCTATAAAAAGTCACGTTGTACCGGTAATTTACCCAAAGAACTTCTAACTTAAAGGCAGGAAGGCTGCTACTGCTTTCCTATGAACTGTCTCATTGGCTGGTGGGGATTTACCTTGCGTCTACCGAAGCTTTCTCTTCTTTACACTAGAAGTTTTTGCCTTGATCACGTGATCATAACGTAGATGGAATATCCTCCCTTTGGTGCTCCCTCCCCCAACTTTCTCTTGTAACACCCAAAAATGACGTTGGTACTATAAATTTGGTGCCCACTAAATTTTTGCGTCCGGGGTGACCGCCCCCTTCACCCCCCTTTCACACGGCGTTGGCTGCGATCCGGAAAATTTTGCGCTATTAAGGAAACCAGATTGACCAATTAGAAGCTTGCATTTTTTGTGAAATTGTCGCTGCTTAAAATAAGTATTATTTATCTTATTGATCAATCTCATTTCGCAATAGCGCAAAATCTACTTCAATCCGGTCCAGTCAAAATCTCGAAAAATCATGTATTTGCGTAAGAATTGTTGCATGAAAAACGAATGCTTCTAATTAAACGACTGCTTGTAAAAAAAAAATCTGATTTTTTTTATTTTTTTAAGTTCTAATCAACAGATGGATGGAACATTTTCATTGGTCAAAATAGAGATCTACACAAACGGTGGAGTCATTATGCAGCTACAGGTGAAGCTGTTTAACAGTGCACAGTTAAAAATTCGACCCATTTGCTGCAAAGTTACTCCACAGCTTTTATAGAATATCTCTTTTATAACCAATGAGAATGCTCAATAACACAGTAAAGTAATCGTTTTCTATGAAAGCAGTGGAGTGACGCTGCAGCAAATGGGTCAAATTTTTAACGGTGTGGAAATTTTCACATTGATCAATCTTATTTCGCTAACAGTGCAAAATCTATCTAGATCTTGGCCGTTGTCAGTGAAGATTTCGCACTTTGTAGAAAAAATATCTCGTATCGGTGTAAGAGTGATAGCCTGAAATTTTATTTATTTATTGTACACACACATCTGACTTGAGCCCCACCAGTGGCCGAGAGGTTCAGACCTCTCAACTGGTAGACGGCAGGTGCTGGGTTCGAACCCAATCGCGGCTGTCGGCCTAACCGTTCGGAGTTTTCGTGGTCTTCTTCGAACCTTGCGTAAATACGGGTTAGGTTCCCTTAGAAAAACCCCCACGAAGGGCACTCCCCCGGTCCTATATCCCATTAGTGTAGATAATCGGACGACAAGAATAAACCAAACCAAACCAAACCACATCTGACTTGTGTGTTCGATATGAAAGCCTTGCGAATACCTGAAAAATGAATGCTTATAATTAGATGACTGCTTCAAAAAAAAATCTGAATTTTAATTTTTTTATTTTTAAAAAGTTCTAATCACCAGAATTTGATGAAATTGAAATGGGACCACACGGGCATCTTACACTTTCAAACAAAAAAAGAATTATCAAAATCGGTTCATATTTAAAGAAGTTATGAGTGAGCAACAAATACATACAGGTCGAAATCATAACCTCCTCTTTGAAGTCGGTTAAAAAACCCAAAATTTTCATTCACAATCTATTTCCAATCCAATCTCCAACAAATATGGTTATAACTATATGAAAACTATTGCAACAATTAATGTGTTGTACTGAATATAACGCAGTAAATATTTAAATATCTGAGGATTTCAAGAAATTTTACAGCTATTTTTATAAATTAAAATGGAAAATAAAATGAAAATTTGAATAATAATGAAAAATCATCAAAATTGTAATTTGAATGAGTACATCTAGGCAGATTTTTATGTTAAGGCTTATATTAAACACAAAATAACCACAAAGAAATGCTTCAGCCACGAATGCTAGAGTACTGGCCACACTGTAAAAAATTTTCAGAAACATTTCTGAAAATAACGAAGACCTGTGCTGCACGATACTAACGGAAAGGTTTCTGATTCGAACAGGAAAGCGTTTCGGTTAAAACACGGAACCTTTCTGATCCGTAATGAAAAGTTTCTGAATGTATCCGAAGCCTTCCTGAATATATCTGAAAGCTTTTCGTATACATCTGAAACCTTTCTGAATAATCTTAAACCTTTCATTATGGATCGGAAAACTTTCTGAATATATCGGAAATATTTCATTACAGGTCGGAAAAGTTTCTGAATATATCGAAAATACTTCATTACTGATCGGAAAAGTTTCTGAATATATCAGAAGCGTTTCTGAATATATCTGAAAACATAGTAAAGCTTTCATTAAGGATAGGAAAGTTTTCAGATTGTGTAGCCAATCTTTCATATGGAACATTTCATTTGGGATCGAGAATGTTCCTGAATATGTATAAAAGTTTTTATTATATATCAAAAAGGTTTCCTGTTTTAGCTAAATGTTTTTCGGTTGAAATCGACTGTCACTGTAGTGCAGATGTGCTCAAATATTTTTCGGCGATGTTTCCGTATATATTCGAAAACATCGCGGAAAAATATTTATACGCATTTTTTAATATTCTGTTTTGCTTTGATAGTGGCACAACTGAAAATTTCGCGTTCATCCTTAATTTGAAGTCAGCAATAAAAATATGCATTATTGGACTAATGAAAGACTGAAACAATTGAAAATAGCATACTAACTTTATAATAAAAAATACTGTAACTGCACTGTTAACATCAGATTTAGGGAATCAGAAGAAAAAGAAATTTATATCTGAAAGAAATTTAGCTGTGGCCTGTATTTTCAAAAAGAAAAAAGGTAGTATTACTATTAATAAAAAAAATAATAACTTCGAGAATTGATCCCCCCCCCTTTTTTTTCGCAAAAACACACATGAACATTATTTTTTAGAGGTTTTTCTTTATATTTTTGTGTGTGCAACATGAATGTATTTTATTACCGACATTGCTGCTAAGTCTTATGCACTGGAGGAAACAAACTACCCCCAAAAATTCCTCTAGCGAAACTTATTAAAAATTTGCTGCAGCTCTGTTTTAAGAGGTTGTTTAATACAGCAAAGTACTGAAAGTAAGTCAACCCTTTAGCAGACAGGAAATTCTAATAATCTTAAGAAATTCTTATAATTAGATTTTTTTTTTTTTTTTTACAACTTAAACTTCCAACTTTTTATTACTTTTTTTACAACTTAAGCATGAGATACACATGATAAATCTAAACGGCATCTGTAACTTCTTCCCACAAACACTCTCTTCTGGGTTTGCAATGCAAATTCATTATTTAGAAAATTCCATTCAGCAAAGCTTAAAAGTAGAAGTAGATTGTGTAAAAAATCATAAGCTAACTGTACATAAAAATTAAATGAACGCAGAATCATAATCCAGTTAATTTCAATCCAATTTTTCAGGTGAGATAACACAAATTATGAGTCATTTAAATAACTTTTTTGTGGGGGGGGGGGGGGTGTCAGATTGAAAAATGATAAATGTAAATATTAAAAACATTCAGAAAAAATCTACTAGGTTAGATATCTGTAATGATTGGAGATCTTTTTTCACTGCAAAAACTTTTTCCCTCATCTTCAAATAATTATTAGCAATATGAAATGCTTTTCAAACGCATGTTGTTAGCCACCAATCTTTCATGCGTTAATAGTACAATATGGAACTCACAATTTTTCATAGTAAGGAAATGCTGATGATTTTTCTTTCCTCAAAAAATGTCCCTTAGCCCTAACTTTTACCTTCATGGTTTGATCAAGTCCATTAACGAATTTAAGGCTCTTTTTCCTGCAAACCAAGACACTTGCGAGCTAGTGTTTTCCTCTATGAAGTTATTTCTTAATAACTCGTTTCTATTTTTCTTCCTTTTTTTGTATTGGATAGCTGAGGTTCTTTACATTGGTGCTTTTTTTTTATTTTGGTTGCAGATACTTTTTAGAATGACACTTTTATTTTCAGAACCGGTTTTGAAAGCAAAAGCAACTTTGAGGGACCTCAGCTATCCAATGCCAAAATAATAATAATAAATAAATAAAATACTTAAAAATCTCTAAATGCAAAACTGTTATTAGAAAATAATCTCTTTCTAAGAGGAGCATTAGTTGAGAGCGTCTCTGCTTGCAGGAACAGAAACCTTAAGGCTTCTTAATTTTTTGTGTTAATTTCAAAATGATCCATACAAAATTATCGCAGTTATCGTGCGGACAAGAAAATGAAGTATATATATTTATATAAACGAAAGCATTGCAATATACAGGATTTCTTACATAACTCACCTAAAAACCGTTCCTTCAAAAGCTTGTCAGATTACATAACTCTGTAATACATTTCTTTATGAATATTATGACATACATTTTTGTTATGAATGCATAATAAATATTTTTGTTCTTTAGTATATATTGAAAAAAAGGAACATTTTATTACTATTGTTCTACTTATGCATTATCTATGCAAATATTGAAATTTAATAAACATATATGCTTACTTTCAATTTTTCTTTGAGTTGCATGCATCATTTCTTTTCTTTTTCCCTTTTAAGACTTTAAACATTAAAAAAATTGTACAATAGTTTTTGAGTCAACATTCTTACCTAACCTAGATGACTACATATTGTCTTTTATGACCAGAGTTTCCACTTCAAGTCTCCCCAAAATATTCAGGACCATTTTGCTGTATTTAGTCACTATTTTACATCATAGATTCCCCCCCCCTCCCAATATTTTGATTCAATTTCTTTCTTGAACAAAATGATGGAAAAAATACAGTACTGGAAAATAAAAACAAAAATCCAGGGCTTATCGAGATATTCCAGAATCCTTGCAAACCCTATTTAGTCTTTCCTTATTTGTGTTTGGTATATGTATTGCATGTCAATTCAGACATGTATAAAATTGATGTCCTTCATAAGATGGCTCCTTGATTACTTTTTGATTTTGGTCACAATTATTTTTTATAAAGTTATTTTCACTTTCAGAACCCGTCAGAAAGTGAAAGTAACTTTATAAAAAAATACTTGAGACCAAAAATTGTAAAAGTAAGCAAGGAGTGTTCTTGTGAAGGACATCAACTATACAATGCAAAGAAAATTATTTAAAAATGTCAAAATGAGAAAGATTTATTAGAAAAATGCCACCCTTCAGGAATAGCATTAGCTCACAAGTGTCTATGCAGGCAGGGTCAGGACCCTTAAGACTGATTATTTCAGATTATTTTGCATATCAGTGCATGAAGACTTTCACAAAATATAGCTAATGGGATTCAGAGGTCATATAAAACATTAATATATTTAACTATTTCAGAAAGGCATTTTTTTTATATAAACAGTACCTAAAATAACTATTTTACTTATTTTATTTATTTATTTTAACAAGGTATTTATGACAAATTGTTAAGAATTATACTTATTGAACATTGAATAAAAATAATTTTTTAACTCAATAATTTGTCCAATTTTTAATTCAGTTATCCCATTATGATGTTTATGAATATAAATTATAAAAGTGATAACACTAAACATATTTAACATTCTACTTCTCTTATTGAAATAACTATTGTCAGCATTACCGATATAATTTTTAACAGCAAAAATACTTTGACACACTAAGCAAATATTTCAAAATATACACATAATTTTTTTAATTAAAATACTTATTATATTAATAAAAAGATGATATCTTATATAACCAGCACATAAAAAACGCAAATTTGTAGAGAAGTGCAGATAATGAAACGACCATGCTATATTATGTCAGTAATTGTTCTTAGTAAAATATGTAATTAAAAATGCTTTAGTTTTCATGGTTTAAATGGCAATATTTGTAACATCAGTAATTCATGTAAGTTTATGCATATGACTAAGTATTAATGTTAATATTATTAAATACATACCAGTTTTATGCATGTAAAAAACCTCTGCTTTCTTTTAAATAGACTGTACACAAAGAAACACATTGTTTCTAGCTCAAAGATAACATATTATTTAAAAAAAAACAGCTATGAGCTATTGATCTCAAATTAGACTCAAATTTAAAAGTATATAAAAGCTAGATACTTATGAATCATCAACAACAACAAAAAAAATTATTCAAAATGATTTATTGAACTAATATTTTATTCAAAAATTAAAAATATCAGTCAGAAAGATTTTAATAAGACTTAAAACTTCGACAAAATATTACAAAAAGTAATTAATTTAGTTGGAAATGTTTCGGGGATTAATTTCAGAATGCAGCTTTCATAAAACAAATATGTGGTTGTTGCTCGTTTAGGGCATTCAATATTACACAAAAAATGTATTCCTACTGCTACAGATACTGCCTCCAAAAATCCATTACATTCGAAAATAATACTTTTTACTGAAACCATATTTACTCCAATATAGTTAAAAATGTTCCCGATAACAAGAAAAGACTGAAATGTTTCACTGTTGATGTTGACTTGTGATGGAATGCACTCCAAAGACAAATTTCTTTGCCTCTTTGGTGCCAGCAATAACTTGTCGGTGTAAACCTTTCTTCTTGGAGTAGGCACTAAATCTTTATTTTTCCTGACATCCTCTCTCACCTTATCATATACCTTGATGTTCCAACTTTCATGACCTTTCCCAATGTAAGATTTTAGGGAAGGATATTCATATATTAGTAAACGAACTATGATGTCCGGCTGTTTCATATTGGGGAATAATGTATATTCCTTAATTTCGTTTGAAAGATGTCTGAACAATTGACTTTTTGTCAACCACAGCAACTCATCAATCATTGTGATCAATCTGTTGAAAAATTCTCTTTTGGAATTAGAAATGTGGCAGGCCAAGGAAGTAGTTTTATGCCCGGAAAGAAAATGTATTTAGTATAATCATTTCTGAAACAGAGATACATGTTATTTTCTGCTGAGACTGATAAACTAAATTATTAAAATAAATGTACATGTATCAATATAAAAATAAAAACCCTAAATGAGTTAAACGTGGGATACAGCCAGGGTTGGAAAAAAAACAGGTTTTTTTGAAAAAAAACCAAAAAAACCGGCTTTTTTGGTTTAAACCAGGTTTTTTTGGTTTAAACCGGGTTTTTTTAAGAACATCCTTTTTTAGTACATACACATGCATATTTATTAATAAAAATAGACATTGTTGGATTATATGTAGTATAAATTCATTTTAAAATAATTTAAATTAAATAATTAGAGTGAATTATGTAGAAAATTGAAAAAAAATCATATTTTAATTTAAACAGTTATTAGTAAACAGTCTTATGTCCAAAAAATAAACTACTCTACACAGTGAAACTTTGAAAAACTTTATAAACAACCTTTTGATTACTTATAATAAACATCTGATGTAGTTTGATGAATGTAAATACGTATTATTTTCCATAATAGAAAAAAAAAAGAGATACTTCTTGGGGGTTTTGTTTTTTGAGAGACAATTTGAAATCAACCTTTATAGTCATTCGATTTAGCAGATAACAACAGGGTTGTTATGATTTTGCCCAGCCCAAAAAACGCAGGTGGGTTTTTTGTGAAAAAACCTAGGAAAAAACCCGAGTGGGATTTTCAAAATTTCAACTTTAAATTACATATATAATGTATTTATATTACATATATAATATATTGTAATATATTTCTTAATATCAGTACACCACTCAAAGTTTATAACCATCACCCCCCACCCCAAAGAAAAGAAATGTCCTATTTATACCATCAAAATTTTTAAAAGAAATAATTGTTAGTTAATCTCTGTAGCACGTGTAAGTAACAAACAAATTTTTTCCCCTTAAAAAAAATACTTTGATGTGTAATCCGTTCTATGTTATACAATAGAAACTCAGAACAAAATACCATATATACTTAGAATCCTGATTTAATTATGTAGACATGTAGAATTACTTGGCTTATTCTATTATTTAGTAATAATAAAAAATACTTTATAAATTATTACTAATAATCAATTTATCACAATTTTGATTACTGTCATTGATATATGTCATATCTATATAATAAAGGCCAAATGTATCTGTGCGTAACGCATACGTCATTTTTCGAATGGCAACACTTTCTGATGAAATTTCGCTTTTGCAATTTTCATTACTGCAAATTTTTTAATTCCTAGACATTGCACATTTTTAATCTTTACATCGTTGTATAGGGAAAAATATGTACTTTCAAATGCAATTTGTTTGAAAACTGTATCTTAATTTGTTTTTGAGATATTAATTTTTTCGTAGTTTTTAATTTAATTTTTCCGGAGGTGGCAACTTGAGTACTGCATTTCTGTGCAAAGTAAATGAAAAATAGCCATAAAGTAAAAAGAAGAAATGGAGAGAACTTATGGTGGCTGGAAGTGATGCAAAAAATGTAACATTAAACCTAAACACAACCACGTGTTTTTGCTAAAAAGAAGGAAACTTTCAATGACAAGTCTGTGGAAACTCTTACTACTATAGTTTTTAGTTTATAATAAAATAAAATGCTACTTTAGAATGCTTAAATTTAAGTAGATCATTTTTATTTAGAGAAAAAATGCGCGGCTGATGTCAAAGGATTTAGTACCTGTTCAATGAGATTCTTTTTCCTTTTTTTCCCCTCCGGGTTGATTTTTTTTTTTTTTTTTTTTTTTTTTTTGCACAGTTAGACAAGCAAACACAGATGATTTTGGCAATAATTCCAGGTTTAAAGTAATGTCCGGTCCCCAAATTTTTGTCGAATTATTTAAGACATTCAATTATAATTATATTAAAATAACATTATTCGCTTAATGTAACTTTTTATAAATTTCAGTTAAGCTTCCTAGAGCAGACGATTTTTTAGTTCTTTTGTTACCTGTCATTTTACCAGAAAGAAAATGCAAAATAAAATTATTTAATTTTTCGGTACTACTCTGTTATTCCTTCGACCGATTTCCCCAAATTATACAAATCGCCAAACTAATAGCCAAATTATACACATTGACGTAATTTTTATTTTAAATAATAAAAAAGCAAATAATTAGTAGAATGTTAATAAAAATACAAATGAAAAGTCGAAATAAAAATTACCTAATGACGTTTTAAACACGTGTATCGTATTTTAATGTCATTGAATTGACGTTCACGATCATCCATTATTGGTCTTTAATATTATTATTTGGCGATAGTATTTTGGTCGACAGGATAACAGAGTAGTAATTATTTTTCTTTCTTTTTGGAATAATTACATATATATTTTTATTTTATTCCTTTTTTACTTTAATTTTAGAACCATTTTTACTTTTGAAATATATTTTCAGAACAGAAAAAAAGTATATTTTTCACATAGAAAATTGATCTGAAATAGAAAAAGAACAATTTAAATGACGAAATCAGATTTCATAATTCGATAATATCCAATGTTAAAAATGTAACTGAAAATTTGTTTTGGCATGATTTGTAAAAATCAAAATTTGCGTATTTCACGGAAAATACGGCATCTTCTTTGACGTTGAAGTGACGGAGTGCAATTGTTTGTGTATTTTAATGTTTTCTTTTAATTTGTGTTGTGTATTTTAATTTATAAAGCGAATTTTAAATTTGTCATAGAGTTAAGTTTGAAGCAAACTTTTTTGAAAAAATATACGTGCAGTCATTTCTTTACTTTTAACATTTTAGTATGCGCGTAAGATTTTTCGGTACTTCGTGGTTATCCCGTCGACCAAAAAATTATCACAAAATCATAAGATTAAGTGCGAATAATGGATGATTATTAAACACGATACACATGTTTAAAATGTCATCGAGTGGTTTTTAATACCACTATTTATTTGTATTTTTATTCATGTTTTACTAATTTTTTTCTTCCGTTATTTAAAATAAAAATTATGTCAACATATATAACTTGACTATTAGTTTGGCGATTTTTTTTATTTGACGAAAATGGTTGACGGGATAATCAAGTAGTACCGATTTTTCATATGCGCAAAATCTATATTGTAACGAACAAATGTGTCCATGTGTCACATAAGCAATGACGTTATTTTGCGAATGACAACATTTCAGGATAAAATGACTTTTTGCAACTTTTGTTACTGCAATTTTTTAATCTTCTAAACGTCGCACATTTTCAATTTTTATTTCGTCATACAGGAAAAGAAATCTACTTTCAAATACAATTTGATTGAAACTGTAAAGTTCATGTGACTCACGTATTACGAGCTTATATTTTTCAAGCATTATTTTTAAATCTCTATTACGTATCTCCATTAAGAAATAATGACACACAATTTACTCATAAATCTGTAAATATTGTTTCTGATAATTTTCCATTATAAAATTAAAATTGCATGAGTAATAAAATAAGAGAATGGCTTAAAACGCATATTAAATTATTAAAATTTACAAATAGTCAAACAACTTAAAATTTTACACCACCAAATAATAAAAAAATACTTTGAAAATACTTTGAGTTTGTTTGAAAACTGTATTTCAATTTACTGATTGGCTGTGGTTTTAAAAAAATCAGGTCTGAGTTATTTTTAAATTTATCTCTACCGAGTGAAACTCGATTACGATAGATTATTCTATTTGTCCTTAGAAAATTATAGAGTTCGAGATTTGTTTCTGGCTAATATACTATAGCAAAATTAAAATTTCTTTTATAAGTAATAAAATTAAATAAATAAATAAATACAAATTTAACAGACATGTAATTGGAATACGTGCTCAAAGCATTGAAATGACCAGAAACAAAATTGCTGCCATAACGAAATCTTTGGCTAACAACTTCTGGCATGCGTCTAATACGGAATCGTGACTTTTGATAAACTTTATTGCTCTATTTGATTCCATAATTACTATTTTTCATTTAACCCTTTAGCCTAACCATGTTTTTTCGTTATGTAATATTTTAATTCAAAGATTTATTTAATATAATATTGAGATTAATGTTAATTTTTTGAATTGTATAAAAAAAATGTAAAGTTATCAAATACAAATCTTCATACCAATACTTTTCAGAGTTATTATTTTATGAATGAAACATGAATGAAAAAAATCCGCAAGACACTTAACCCTTTGAGGGAAAAAGCACTTCAATTTTTAAAGTGCTGAAATGATTGATTGACAATAGAATTTAAAAACAAATTTGTTTCAAAATATTTAAAAGCGTTTCTTCACGTATTTGAGAAAAATAAAATTGCTATTTCAAATTACTGGCATCAATGTGGCGTTTTGCAATTAAAATTAAGTGGGATATATTTTAACCCGCCCCTTTCATAGGGTTAAAAGGTTAAAAATGCTTTTTTTGAGTTAGTTAGAAATCTAAAACGCATATTACATGTAGAAAATTCATTAAAGTTTTCATTTAAAAAAATGGTTTTTATCTTTACTGTGTAACCCGGGAAGCCGGGTTCGATCTACTAGTAATTGTAATAATCAATTAGCTACTTTAAATTTAGTAATAAGAAATTTTTTTTTCAAGCATTCTCAACCACCTCCAATAAACCCCCAAAACCTGAAAAAACCCGAAAAACCCCAAAAACCCTCATAAAACCCCTGAAAAAACACAGTGGATTGGTTTTTTCCTGAAAAAAAACCCAGGTATTTAACAACCCTGGATAACAAAGGGGGAAAAATTAGTTTGTTATTGTTAAAATACTATAACTAGCACCCAATTTTTGAATACTCTCTTATACAACTTCATATTTTGATTTTTAAAGATTATCTCCCCAAGAAAAAAAAAAAAATCTTTTATAATTTTATCAAAATGTTAAAGATCATCAAGTTTTGTAGCTCCATATTCAAAAGTTTGTGCATGTTATGATAGATTGCTTTAAATAATCTGTATTTTTTAATGAAAATATTTTATACTAAATATTGAATATTTTTAATCTATTTTATCTTTGATCAATTCACATGTTCTAAGATTTTTCTTTACAGCAATGGAATATGTTCATCAATGCATAGTGATTTTCATCCTATACATAAAAAAAACCTAGGCCCAGTATATCTAATACTTATTGCTGAAAAAAAGTGTTAAAAGAGAAAATATTTATATCCAATAATTTGTAAGTCTTAAATTATAAAGAAAAATGAGAAAATATCATTAGATTTTTTCGAAAAAAACCAATTGGTTTTTTTTGAGAAAAAAAAAAACAATTGGTTTAAACCGTGGTTTAAACCATGGTTTAAACCAATTGGTTTAAACCATGCCAACCCTGGATACAGCATTACCTTATGGGAGCTTTAAGATATTACATTTAGGTTTTAAATTGTTAAATATATCAAATTCTGTGTGATACTCTGCTATTAATATAAATGAAAAAGAAATTTCATATTCTATTTACATAATTATATAAACAGTACAAACATTATTTTGGATGTAAAAAGAGATAAAATTTACCCACTGGTGTTTTTTATTAACTTCTTTCATAAATTCAAAAGATGGATTTTTTTTTATATTAAAATTTAAGTGATCCTGTGGTGGGACTCTAAAAAGGATTTGCTTTAAAATTACATTACAACTTTTTCCTTTGTCTTCTGAAAAATATTTAAACATTCAAAATTTTTTTTTTACTTTCCATATACACATTCAAATATATCACACTTTCACTGAGCTTATAGCGTGTATTAAATGCATTTATTTTATTAAACTAATTTTATTTTAATAAATATCTTTTGCTTCATTCTATCCAAAAACACAAGCAATTTTTGCATAGATATTTTTTTCTTTTGTACTACTTGATTATTTTTTCAACCAAAATCTATCGCCTATGATAAAATACCAAAAATGGATAATTGTAAATGTCACTTGACACTTAACAAGAACGTTACATCATCAGTGATTTTTAATTTATACTTTTATCAATATCATACTAATTTACTCGCTTTTTCATTATTTAAAATAAAAATTATGCCAATTTGTATAATTTAGTGATTAGTTTGGATATTTGCATAATTTGGTGAAATTAGTCAATGGCATAATCAAGTAGTAATTTTTTTTTTTTTTTTTTTTTTTTTTGGCATTACATTTCACATAATTTGGATACAATAAAGCAAAGTAGCCTTTTACAAATTTTAATGGATTAATTTATAAACTAAATTATATAAAATATAAGTTTTCCTGAAAAAAAAACTTTATTCAATAGAAGAAAATAAATACCAGAAGACGGAGCGTAAAATTAAGACTAACTTAGAAACATATTAGGGCATTCCATGGAAAAAAGACAAAATGTTCTGCATGCGAAAACTTAACTTAAAAACCTTTATCTATTGACTTATAAGTTGTTAAAACATAAACTATACCTCAAAGTAAAATATTTTGCAACAAACCTTCAGCTGATCAAAAATGTTTTGTGGGAATTAAAAAAAAAAAAAAAAAAAAAAAAAAAAAAAAAAAGATTTTTTTTTATATGTGTAGGAGTGCAATTTCATCTTTTATAAAAATTTACGATATTTTCCCTTTACTGATAGGTAAATTTTGAGACCTTTCTTGAGACTGGTTGGAGAAAATCATGGGTAAACTTAAATCTTCTACAATAATTTTAATCCTCAACCGTTAGGTGGATTTTGCAGCTTTTCTGCAAGCAACTGCCAAAAGAGCAGAGCTTTTTCTGCGATTGACCAACTACCCATTGATAAATCCCCCCCCCCCCCCACAAGGACCAGTTGACAAAACCTTAGTAGTGAGACACCTTTGTGGCTTTTTCCTGCGACTGGCAAAATTTATTGATATTTTTTCTGCTTTTGAGCAATGAATTTCACAGTTTTTATAGTCAATCCAATGGCAAATTTGGCTATATTTACCTGCAGCTGAATGCAAATTGTGATATTTTCTTTCTATGTATCAACTATCAAAAACTCCGCAGCATTTTTTGCCTGCGATCAACCAATGTATTATTTCATGGAGTTTTATTTACTTTTTTTTAGTTTTTCTTTGACATAGCAAAAATTTTTATAACTTGGTTAAATAGAATTTGAATTATTAGGACTGTCGGCCATTAAATGGACCGAGCAGAGTGTTGCAGCATATTTATGGAAGACTTAAAATATTACAACAGTTCTCATAACAAATACTTTTATTAATGACTAGGATGATGACCAGCGTTGCCATGGGGGCCCAGCCTGAAAAAACCCGCCCGGGCCCACTTGAAAAAACCTATTATGGGTTTTTCAAAAATTTTCATGATTTTACAATTGTATCAATATTTAATCTAAGTTATCAATGCAAAAATAAATGCGAATTTAAATATATTTCAAAAGAACCAGATTTAAAAGGAATTTCTAAGCATTAATAAAATGCCCCCCCCCCCTTCAAAAAAAAAATTAGCTGTAAAGAAGGAAAAGAAAAAGTTTTTAATTGATCTCTTATTTACAATTAATGAAAGAAACTATATAAATTTAGCATATTTAACTTAAAGCAGGGTTGTTATGATTTTGCCCAACTCAAAAATTCAACTGTTTTTTTTTTTCAAAATTTCAACTTTAAATTATGTAAGGTTTAGGTTAATTTTTTTAAATATCGTTATTAATATTTTAATATTGATATGAGGATATATTTCTTAATAACAATACACCACTCATATAGTTTCTTTCTTCATCACAAGGGGGGGGGGGATGCTTAATTCTCCTAATGATTAAAAAGAAATATGTCACTCTTACTTAAATAAGGAAAATATGTATTCCTTGCAAGTATAATGCGTTTAAACATATTGTTCACTCGCAAGAATAGTGACACATCTCAACAAAAGTAAATTTTAAATGAGAGGCAAAAGACAATTTGCATAATTATACTGTATAGCAGTTAGTTCTGCATGCAGAAATGGAAACATGCATAAAAACACAAAATCTTCAAGAATGAGGATGCAGAACGAGGTATCGAGAGTTGAATACCTCCTTACACAATCCACCTCACTTCTGTGGTCAGAAGTCACAAATGGATATATCATTAAAAAAGTAAATTTCCATATAACTTCACTTATGAAACTGTTTGTGTAGCAAGACACACATATGATGGAATAAAATGATTAGCGGAATAAAACACAGCATGAACTTTTGCAAGATTTATCACTTTTCTTGTAGTTGATCGATATGATGTTTTAACATATTTTAAATTGACTACATATTACAGGGAAGGTGGCAGTTTGTTAACATGTATCAAACTATAGTAAAAATCGTAAATAAGCCTTAAATGAATTATTATTAAATGGATTATTATTAATAATCCAAAACATGCAAAAACAGTAAATCTTAAAAATCTATCATAGTTTTTTAAGAATCTGATTGTAGTTTATCTCATAAAATACTACAGTACACTCCCTCTAATCCGCACAGGTTGGGACCAAGGGTTTTGCGGATTATAGAATTTCGCAGATTATAGGTCATTTCTTTGTTTACATTCTAATATTTAGAATTTATCAACAAATGTTAAATATGCAGCAAATAAATAACACAGAAATGAAAGAAAATACTTTTTCATGCATAAAAAGCTATAATCAATAGGAACACATTTAAATGATATAATAATATAAAATTAATTGAAAACATTTTTTTATTTTTAAATCTATCAAACATCACAGTGATGGTTGTTTGCTTTATCATTTTTTATTTATGCTATGCAGTTTAATCTTGATGCCCTTAAGAGTCAGAATTTCTTGATTAGTAACATAAGTTTGTTTATTCTAAAAAAATAAGATATTTATCCTCAAGAGCTATCTATCTTTTACATAGTCAGCAAATGTGCTCAGAAGATAGCAGTCTTAATAGTTATTTATAAGATACATAAAACATTTTCTTTTAATAAATGCAGAAATGCATTAAAAATTTCTAAATTCATCAGTACAGTCCAACCTTTATTATAGTCAAAGTGTGCATCTTGGTTAAAAAAAAGGAGAATTTAACTGTTTGTTTTCATCTAAAATATAGAGCAGATTATAGGGTTGCAGATTAGAGGGAGTGGACTGTATTATGATCAATCACAGTAAAGAATTACACCTATAGTAGTACTGGAATTTTGCATTTATGAATCACAATACAATTGATTGTAAAATACAGTACACTCCGTAAAAGCCACACAGCTTGGGACCAGAGGTTGTGCGGATTTTAGAATTTTGCAAATTTCTGGTCATTGCTTTGTTTATATTTTTTAAAACAGTAATTTAAATGTAATTAATAATGCAGTCAAAACTATAATGAATGCTTACAATATAATAAAAAATAAAATAACTAATATACTAAAATAATAAAAAATTACATAATTTTCAAAATGATTAAAGCATTAAAAGCAGTTCAAGTTAATAATTATTAAGGTATGATTACATTTCCATTATGCAGATGAAATGTACTTTTCCGAAATTAATCATTGTGTCTTCATAAAGGCACATTACTAATTCATATCAAAATAATAAAATATGGAAGTTTCATGGTCAGACTTAATAACCAAAAAAACTTGACTAGTACATAAATATATTTGGTAAGATTGTAATTACCAGTGATATCAGCAATATCTTAAAGTTTTCATTAAATTTATTTTTCCTTGATGAAAAAACAGGAATTCAGTAATAACAAAAATTACAAATTGAAATATGTTTGGAATCGATATAAGACTAAAACAGTCAAATTTTGTAATTATATCTGAACTAAATATTTCATAGTTTACATTCGTAAATTATGTGGGGATTTTAGGGAGTCTACTGTAATAGAATATTTAAAAATATGCATAAAATCAGGAGAAATATGTCGAAAATCAGGAGTATAGAAAAACATTGAAAATTAAGAGTTTTCTGTTGAAATCTGGAGACTTGACTCGTCTGAAATATTTATTTTAATTAAAATATAACAAAAATAAAGCTTTAAGGATTACCTTTTTTAAATGCTCAGGTACTTCATGCCTCATTTTATGGACAAAAAACTGGGATTTCAACTTTATTTTGTGCTACATTCAACCATGATTTCTAGAAAAAAAAATTTTTTATTTATTTATTGTAAGCATGATTTGGCCTTCTTTAACATGGTGTGCCAAGTGCATGAACTGAATGTGAAAATGGCGATTTTCTGATAGGACAGAAACATTTTATGTTCTGGCAGCCTTTGAAAATGAAAAATCATTGCACACACACTTAAAATTAATCTGGAGGACTTTTTTTGCATATGTGAGTGTGAATGTTTGTTTCGCGACTATTTTTGACATTTGTAAAAGGGAAAGGTTTCAGTCTTTCAATTCAATTAATTTTTTCCTCTGAAAATAATTATACAACTTAAGAGATTGTTCTAGTTTTGTAGCATTTTCTTACTGATTTTTCATTGAAATTTGCATTTTATTTTTGTGATCTTCTGGCGAAATTCACATAATCTTTTCGCTATACTCTGATAAAATTCACATATTCTTTCTGAGATATTTTAAAGAAATTCACATTCAAGACTTGAATTTCAGGGCGGGATGGCGGGATTCGAGCCTGAAATTTTGAAATCCCACCTAAAAGAATATCGTATGCGGGAGGCTCCCGCTACAAAAAAATCACAAATTTTCTGATATTTTCGTGTGAATGAATGACATATTTTGCGAGTTTTTTACAGCGACAAATTGATTGAATTCACGATGTTTTTCGCAATGGATCGTCAAATTTCGCATTTTTTTCTGCAATCGATTGACAAGTTTCGTGCAATTTTCTGTCGCGAGAACGGAGTAATTCCGTTTCAAATTTTCCAAAAAGTTAACACATTCGATTCCAAAAGTTATGAATAATCATTTATCAGCTCGGAAATTCGGATAGTTATCTCTGAATTTCCATACTAATAACCGATTTTTCATAGTTTTTGGACGGAGGACTAAATGCATATTTTCACAATCAATTTCATCAATCATTTGCAGAAAATTTTGTTAGATTATCTCGATAGAAACGCCAATTTTCTCAAAGAATCGCGAAATAAAAACTCGCTTTTTCTTAAATGATCGCTATAAAACATAAATTTCTTTAAAAAATCGAGAAATAAACACTAATTTTGTGAAATGGTTGCGGAATAAACGCGAATTTCGTAAAATCATTGTGGAGTAAACGCGAATTTCATAAAATGATTGCGGAATAAACACGAATTTTGTAAAATGACTGGGGAATAATTGCGAATTTCATGAAAGAATCGCCATATAAACAGCGACCTGGGAAGGGGAGGGAGAGTCGCCCTGGATGCAGAAAAGTAGGGGTGCCGATTTTCTACTACCAACATCATTTTTGGCCTGTAAGAAGAAAAAGAATACTAAATTGAAATTTTGCATTGAGTACAGTTTTCTCTTTGCACGCCCCTGCATATAAACCCAAATTTATCAAAATGCCACTTAAAAAACACGAATTTTATGAAAGAATCTCGAAGTTTTCATTAAAAGATCATAAAAAAACGGCAATTTTGTTGATAATCGAGGAAAAAAATGCTAAATTCTTTAAAGGATTGCGGGAAAATGCCAAATTTGTCAAAGGGATCTTCAAACTTAATTCTAAGCAAAAACTTCCTTGAAATTCGCAACAAATTTTCTGAAAAGTTACAGCAGATTGTGTGAGAAATGGGGGGGGAGGGAAATTACTTTTGGTTCTGTGTTTTTTCTGCGACCTTTTGACGAAATTTGTGGATTTTTCGCGATCTTTGAACGAAACTATCGGACTTATTTTTTTTTTTATGAAATTTGCAAATTTTTCACGGTTTTTTGAGGGAATTTGCGGATTTTTCACGGTCCTTTGACGAAATTTGCGGAATTTTCGTGATTCTTTGACAAAAATTGCAGAATTTTTGAGATCGTTTGGCGAAAGTTGTGATTTTTTTGCGATTTGTGTTTTTTTGCAGGTATTTTGATGATATTTTCGTTTCAACTGTGATCTCCATCCGAAATTTGCTTTTTTTCCCCGAATCTTTGATGAAATTTCTGTTCTTTCACTATTGTTTGATGAAATTCACATTTTTTTACGATCTTCAGACGAAATTTGAGTTTTTTCACGATTATCTACAGAAATTCGTGTTTTTTGCGCAAAACTCTAACGATATTTACGATTTTTCTGCGAATGATTTACGACATTGATTTTTTTGGGAGGCGATTTAACGAAATTTGCAATATGTTTTTTGTCTAAATTTCCGGATTGAGGACGATTTTTTTTTCGGAACCGAAAACCTTTGATTTTTGAAAAATACATAGCAGAATCGCCTTTGGATCGTTTAGTTAGTATGCTAAACCCAGGGCAAACATATTTTGGTGCCCCCTCTGCTTTCCTCAGTAAAGCATATTTACAAATATAATTTTACTAATTTTCTAATATCTTACTTCATTTAAAATTAATAATAATAAAATATGTAATACTGAACTACGTATTCTCTTTTGTAAAATATTGATTCATTAATCTTGTAAGTGGAATCGGAAATAATCTAAAAAGATTCCAGTTTATACAGGATCTTTATGCCATATCCTTAAATTCTTCTATATTTTGGCATAACCCAGACAGGATGTGTTTAACAATACCGTGTTAAACATAAACGTGAGAAATATCAAAATACAACAGGTTCACATGGTCTCCCTTCGCTTGGCGCCTAGGGCATGTGCCCCCTCTGCCCCCCATTAGTTTTGGTCTGTTAACTTGTTATCCAACACTGGTTCAAACAGCACCCCTTACCCCTGATTCAACAATAGCTCTAAATATATATATATTAGGGATGCACCGAATAGTGATTTTGCCCGAATACCGAATATTCGGCCAACAGCTGAACCGAATACCAAATATTCGGCTAGCCGAATAGTAATTGTTGGGCCGAATACCGAATATTCGGCCAGCCAAATAGTAACTATTCGGCCGAATACCGAATATTCGGCTTTCCAAATACTTTTTATATTTCAAAGTTTAAAGATATTAAAATGTTACTTTTTAAAACAGTTTTACATGATATTTAATAAAAGTACTTATATTTTAATAAACAAGAACTTTTTATAAGAACATTCAGTATTGAAAAAAATCTGACCTTTTTTTTTAAGAAGCAGAATTATGAGACTTTTTCAATTAATAAAATCATCTTAAATATCATGATTTCTTCAACGAATTAAAACAAATATTTTGAAATCAAAGAGAAATAATGAAAAAAATAGTTGAAGAAAAACTATACAGTCTCATATTTGTTCTTTTTAAATAACTCAAGGCAGATTTTTTTCAATATGAAGTATAAATACTTTCAACTTAATTCTGAATAAAGGAATGCCTAAGTCATAGTTCTTTTTAGGTAGCTTTCATTACAAAAAGTAAAAAGCTACCTATTGCAGCCGTCCGGAGGAAAGCACTTCCGGAAAATTTTGGTATATTTTCACCGATAATGACCCCCAGACCCCAAAACCACCCTCCGTTCAAATGTTGACATATATATATATATATATATATATATATAACCATATATATATATATATATATATATATCTGATTTTTGTCATGCGATAACTAACGTATTTATGAACCGATTTGAATGAAACTTGGTATGTACGTAGTACATACAAATGTCTCGACCGAGTTCGTAGGTCAGCATCATCCGCCATTTTGTTTCAAAATGGCGGCCATTTTAAAATTTTTAAAAAATTTAAAATTTAAAATTAAATGCGAAAAAATTAAAAGTTGAAAAATATTTTTCTTTTACGTGTTAGAACTTAAAACAAAGATTCCAGAACACTTTTTATTTTGTCTATATCTTAAAAAATGATTGAGTTATAGCACTTTGAATTTTTCTTATGGCTGACATTTTGAAACGATCTGATTTTTGTCACGTGATAACACGTGTATTTATGAACCGATTTCAATGAAACTTGGTATATACATAGTACATACAAATGTCTCGACCGAGTTCGTTGGCCATCATCATCCGCCATTTTGTTTCAAAATGGTGGCCATTTTAAAATTTTTAAAATTTTTAAAATTTTAAATTAAATGCGAAAAAATCAAAATTTGAAAAACATTTTTCTTTTACGTGTTAGAACTTAAAACAAAGATTCCAGAACACTTTTTTTTTTGTCTATATCTTAAAAAATGATTGAGTTATAGCACTTTGAATTTTTCTTATGGCTGACATTTTGAAACGATCTGATTTTTGTCACGTGATAACACGCGTATTTATGAACCGATTTCAATGAAACTTGGTATGTACATAGTACATACAAATGTCTCGACCGAGTTCGTTGGCCAGCATCATCCGCCATTTTGTTTCAAAATGGTGGCCATTTTAAAATTTTTAAAAATTTAAAAATTTAAAATTAAATGCAAAAAAAATCAAAATTTGAAAAACATTTTTCTTTTACGTGTTAGAACTTAAAACAAAGATTCCAGAACACTTTTCATTTTGTCTATATCTTAAAAAATGATTGAGTTATAGCACTTTGAATTTTTCTTATGTCTGACATTTTGAAACGATCTGATTTTTGTCACGTGATAACTCGCGTATTTATGAACCGATTTCAATGAAACTTGGTATGTACATAGTACATACAAATGTCTCGACCGAGTTCGTTGGCCAGCATCATCCACCATTTTGTTTCAAAATGGTGGCCATTTTAAATTTTTTAAAAATTAAAAATTAAATGCGAAAAAATTAAAAGTTGAAAAATATTTTTCTTTTACGTGTTAGAACTTAAAACAACGATTCCAGAACACTTTTTATTTTGTCTATACCTTAAAAAATGATTGAGTTATAGCACTTTGAATTTTGCTTATGGCTGACATTTTGAAACGGTCTGATCTGAACGATCCACAAGGTTGCTTTAAAATGGCATACACTTTATAATATCGTGGAATTTGGTGACTCTCTAAATCGTTTAAAATAAAACCAGGTTGAATAAAAGATGACTAATTTCTAAAAATTTCTATTAATATTCAGTCTTGACAAAAACTAGTATTCAATCTTATAAAATCACTAATTTTATAAGATTTTTTCCACTAATTTGAGCTTAGTATTTTTGAACAATATAACTTACCTTAAAATAAATAAATAAATATATAAGTATATGGAAGCTACCTCTTCCTCCCGGCATTGCCGGAAGGACTTTCTTATGAATGGTGGCATTTTCCATCCTTCTCATCATATCATATTTTACAGAAATCAAAACATGCGAGTTGAAAATATAGTTATAGTATCTTCTTTATTGTTAATGCAACAAACGAAAACACAAGTTTTCTTGAGTTAAATTTTACATATAGCAAATAAATAATTTAAAAAAATTCTATTTTATTTAAATATGATTTTATTTCTAACTATTTTAAATATATTTATAAATTGACAGTTAAAAGCAGAAATCGTGAAAAGTTTTTTAAAATGTGTTTTAAAAGGCTTTATTAAGCATTCGATTCGGCCGAATACTTTGATATTCGGCAGGCCGAATAGTTTCATATTCGGCCAAGCCGAATATTTGGCTTAACCGAATAGTTTGATATTCGGCCTAACCGAATATTCGGTAGCATGGCCGAATACCGAATAGATACCGAATATTTGGTACATCTCTAATATATATATATATGACATTATTGATAATACTTGCTAATCTTAATTGGCAAACGGCAGAGCTCCCAGCTTTCTTGTTAAATTTTTCTTTTTGTTTTTTAATTTAAATAGATAAAAATATAAAATAAGGATCATTTATGTATTATATCATTAAAATACATACAAATGTGTATATTTACATTTATATTAAAACTGCATTATTATTATAAAGATATTTGTATCAAAATTTTGTTACGTTTAATATGAAAAGCATTTATGTCGTGTCTGCAACTCATAAACTTGAATGACTAATTCTACATTTAAAAAAACTATAAAAAATAAAATATTGCTAATATTAATTAATTTATATATACATTCAATTCTTATCAAAAATATTTTTTTAAATAAAATTGACATTTTCTAAAAAGTATAAAAACTTTCAAAATAGAAACTGCGTACATCATGTCTGCAACGTCAATAATTTGTGATTTGTTTCGAATTTAAATTCTTTTCTCAGTAACATATAAATGTATTTTGAAGAACTTATCTTTTATAGTAACAATTCAAATTATTCATTCAGCTCAGTATCTTATAAACAAATAATTCAATGAACTTTGTAAATGTCATGTACGCAATACTGTGGAATCACCCATAAATAAACTAGAAATGTATATATTTTAATGTATTTACAAGTAAGAAATTTATCCTTTTTCTTAGTAAATGTTAAAGTATTATCATCATTTTTTTTAAAATAGTTATTACTTCTATTACCTTTCAAACTGAATTTCATGGACATCAGTGAAATATGCAATACTAAATTAATCACCTGAATTAAACTGGTAAACAAGTTAAAAATAAATATTAATAGAATTGAATTATAACTTTAAACTCAAAAGTAAATAATAATATAACACAGACTTACTTTGTTTATGCAAGAAAAATGCTTTAGAACATCGAAGTGGTGATTAGGCGGGAACATATCACTTCCGATTCTCGCGGTTGCAGAATCACTCGACTTGAGAAATAGTTGGACTGCGCATGCGTTAGCTAGGATTTCGTTCACTTCGGAAAGTAAACCGAAAATTTCCTGATTCTATCGGAAAGTGAAAACAGCGCTGACATATCAGATAATATCGGGAAGGTTCCTGCTAATTTGAATAACGTTCCAAAAATTTTTTACAGTGCATGTAGATCAGCGCCAAGTACTGATCAGGAAAAAATCGCCCCACTACCAGGCATCAAGAATTGTTTAGCTAAACACTAAGTCAGGTAAGGCTTATACACTATATTGCCGTTGATTATGGGACACTTGCGATTTTAGACATTTTATTAAATATCTAGAAAAATACATGAGGAATGATCTCGAAACTCTTAGTGTATAAATATAATAGTATACGTCATACATCCCCATGAAGATTTTTTACTGAAACTCCATAGGGAACCGTCAACAAATTAAAAAAGAATGAATATCTTTTGAATAACCCTGTCAAAACTAATGTAGCAAAAGCACTCAAACTCTAAATTATGATTGAATGCTTTATTGTAATACACTGTGTTCATTTTTATGCAAATAGCATGCACACTCGCAGAGTAATTAAGGTTTTTATAAAAATGGTCCCAAATTTGTCCAAGTTTTTCCATTATAATTTTCAGAGTTCTTAATATAAAATAATATTTTTTTCAGAAAATATGGCAAACAACATTGCACACAGTACCCTGTAATCAGAATTAAAAAATAATAAAAATTGTATGAAAAATGAGTAGGTTTACTATATAATTTTTTACTGCGCATGCGTCAAAGATATCAAAATTTCATTTGCATATTATGTTAGCTAAATGTATAGAGCAACTTTTGTAAAAGTCTCAAAATCATAGCTTGAAAATTCTGAAAGTAATCGTCTATAGAAAAAGGACAAAATCCGTTGTTTCCAAAATGAAGCAAAAAACGAGGGATTTTATCCAAATGCAGCAGTACATCCCATATTGTGTATTCTATATTGACACTAATCAATGAATATATGGATACAACCCCTCTTGTTTTTGCTTCATTTTGAGAATAACGGATTTTCGACTTATTCAATTGGCGATTATTGTCAGAATTTTCAAGTTATGATTTAGTGACTTTCACAAAAGTTGCTCTATACATTTAGCTAACATAATATGCAAATGAAATTTTGATATCGTTGACGCATGCGCAGTAAAAAATTATTTAGTAAACCAACTTATTTTTTATACAATTTTCATTATTTTTTAATTCTGATTACAGGGTACTGTGTGCAATGTTGTTTGTCATATTTTCTGAAAAAAATAATATTTTATATTAAGAACTCTGAAAATTATAAGGAAAACCTTAATTACTCTGCGAGTATGCATGCTATTTGCATAAAAATGAACAAGGCTTATTACAATAAGGCATTCAATCACAATCTAGAGTTTGAGCGCTTTTGCTACATTAGTTTTGACAGGGTTATTCAAAAGACATTCATTCTTTTTTAATTTGTTGACGGTCCCCTTTGGAGTTTCGGGAAAAAATCTTCACGGAGATGTATGACTTATACTATTATATTTATACACTAAGAGTTTCGAGATAATTCCTCATGTATTTTTCTAGATATTTAGTAAAATGTCTAAAATCGCAAGTGTCCCATAATCAATGGCAATATAGTGTATTGTAGTTCATTACATTTGTAAATATAGTACATTTATGAAAAATCAAATAGGCTTGAAAAATTAAATATACTCAAATAGTACATTTTTGAAAACTAACACAGGCCTACGAAATTGAAATTTGAGAAAATTATTTTTATGTTATTTTGTGAGCTGATTTCGCAAAGGACCTCCATTTTTCATCACGTCAGCATTTTCTGTAAAATCAATATCGATATTTTTACTAAATTTCTATTTGAAAAGAAATTCTCTCGAAATAATTCGATTTCTGTACCAATAAAAACAGGTTTTTTCAGCCAATAATTTTCGTTCTTTCAGTTTAACAATTCAGCTGGCTCTTAAAAGTCCCGATCTTTAGTTACGTCATTAAGTTCAAACATGAGAGAATGACTGAGGTAAATTGCCTCGAGAGGAATTATATTCGGTATCGGAGCCTTGATTTTCTGGATGTTCCGAGTCTGAAGACTATAAAGATGTTACTGACAGTACAGTTGGAGGCAAAGACTCTGGCACACTAGGTCCATGAGGAGCGGTGTATGATCAATGGAATGTAAGACTGAAAACCAAGTAAAACTAAATTTAAAAAGAAAACGTCACGTGATAGCAATTTTTCATTACTTTTTTTAATCAGCACCAAAAAATACATAAAGTTCAGATTAAAGTCCCCTTGTATTGTTCCATCTCAATTCTAAGAAATATTCTGTGTAAGCCATCATTATTTTTGTTGTGATGACATTTTTGGTAAGTTCCAGATATTGAGCTGTATTTTTTTTTTTAATTCTTGATATTGAAAAATAATTTCTCCAAAACAAATGATTTAATAAAGATATTGTCTTTCCATAACTATTTTGGGAACCTTACAAAAATTGAAATAAAGATAAAACTTGTTCATTTGTTAATACATAACTTAAAACAAAGCAATGTATGAGTTAAGTAATCAGTACGAAAGTAATATTTATTTTTCTTATTTCAGGGAAATATCAGGCCTAAGAGCAAAGATGACACAAATTTACAGTTCGGCAAACATTTTATTGCCCAATTTGAACATAAAAGCACAAGGTGAAAGTGAGTATGGTGCATTAATGGGAAAAATTCGTGATCCTACCATATTAAACGAGATATGGAAGTCCTGGAGATTACAAGTTGGAGAAAAAATACGCCCTTTTTTCTTAAATCTTATAAAGTTGGTAAACAAAGCTGCTCAAGAAAACGGTAACTTTAATTTTTAGCTTCAAACTTGTGTAAATCTTGATTAAGAAATGAAATATCTTGTACAGGTTTAGAGCGGCAGGCTAAAAAGTAAACTTTGGTATTAGCAGACCGAAAGTTAAACAACTTTCTTTAAAAACCGTAAAAATAAAAGATATGAATTACATGAGAGTGCATACTATATCACAATCTATGGCTCAAATTTGGACAGCTGGTACTCTTAAATTACTTCAAAAATTTGCCGTCAGCAAACGAAGAATTATTATAAGTGTTTATTATTTTTATAAACTGCAGAAAAATTACTACATGTTATTCCACCTGGTGTAACATTTTCTCAAGCAATATCTTATCAACTAATCTTATTTTGCCAGAACTCATGTTGTCTATAACCAATACAAAAAACAGAAGTTTTGCAATTGGCAAAATGCAGAAAATAAGTTACGTTGGCTTATGAATAGAACTCAAAATTTAATGCAACATTTTTTTTTAAATTATAGAATAAATTATATATCTACACTCTAAGAAAAAACTGTAAATTTACTGCAATTTGAGCGGTTGAAAAACTAATTTGAGCATTTGTCTTTCAATTTTTAAGGGAAACAAACTTATTTGATAAAAAATGATCTAATCAACTAAATAAGCGGTCTTATCCCAGAGATACTTAGAAAATTAAGGGAAATACACATATTCTTACAGTTCTAGCCCATCTGTTAGCAAAATTACGATTGATTGATTGGTTGATTGGGGTTTTATGGCGTAAAGTCCTTTCAGGAATATGTTGCACCAAAACACAGTCAAAATCAAACGAAATAATAACCTAAAATTACATGAGATAAAAATGTACAATCAAATGAAGGCAATCATAACATGCATAAATAAAAACAGCTAAAATGGTCATAAAATGATTAAAATATAAAAAATAGATAATTTAAAACATTAAAAATTCATAAAGTAATAATTGTTAAAATAGAAACAACGCGTGAAATGTAGAAATGCTACTAAAACAATCTTTAAAATCACAGAGAATTTAAATATAACAATGTTTAAAATTAATTTGATATGAATTCTTCATAAACAGTATTCTCCTCATCAGTATTCGAGTCATAAGAGTCAGATTCCATACCCTGTTCTGTATAACGATTCAGTATTTTAGGATCTTTCAAGTCGCATGGATCATGATCCAGTTTTCGCTGTTTTTTGTTACAGTTTGCCACTGATGGGAAACACGTATACTGTATAGTCTTCTCCTCTTTCTTTTTAGTTTCTTCTATCTTCAATAGAAGAAAGTATTGTAATCGATATTTTTTTAGATTTCCGGTTTTCGACGGATTTACACGTTTTAGGGGTCTGAGATTCCAAAAAACATGTTTTTACAAAATGTCTGTCTGTCCGTGTGTCTGTGTGTCTATGCCGCCATTCTACCATAAGTATGAAAAATCTAAAGTGTATGAAGTTATGCATAGAATTGAACCAAATTTTTTGAGAATGTTTTTGACTGTGGCAAGCAGGTCCTCCTTCAGTTTTGAAATATTCCGCCTGAAGGGGGCGCTGCAATCGTGATTTTTGTGTCATTTTCAATATTGTACCGACCAAAAGTATATGAAGTTATGCATCGAATTGAACCAAATTTTTTGTGTATGTATATGACTATGGCTAGTTGGTCCTCTCTGAATTTGAAAAAAATCCGCCGGAAGGGGGCGCTGCAATCGCCATTTTTGTGCCATTTTCAATATTGTACCGACCAAAAGTATATGAAGTTATGCATCGAATTGAACCAAACTTTTTGTGTATGTATATGACTATGGCTAGTTGGTCCTCCCTGAATTTGAAAAAAATCCGCCGGAAGGGGGCGCTGCAATCGCGATTTATGTGCCATTTTCAATATTGTACCGACCAAAAGTATATGAAGTTATGTATCGAATTGAACCAAATTTTTTTGTATCTGTATGACTATGGCTAGTTGGTCCTAACTGAATTTAAAAAAATCCGTCGGAAGAGGGCGCTGCAATCGCGATTTTTGTGCCATTTCCAATATTGTATCGACCAAAAGTACATGAAGTTATGCATCGAATTGAACCAAATTTTTGTGTATGTGTATGACTATGGCTAGTTGGTCCTCCCTGAATTTGAAAATAATCCGCCGGAAGTTGGCGCTGTAATCGCGTTTTTTGTGCCATTTTCAATATTGTACCGACCAAAAGTACATGAAGTTATGCATCGAATTGAACGAAATTTTTTGTGTAAGTGTATGGCTATGGCTAGTTGGATCGCTCTGATTCTGAAAAAAATTTGCCGGAAGGGGGCGCTGCAATAGCGAATTTTATGCATTTTTTCAGTATTGCACCGCATAAAAGTGCATGAAGTTAATTTTAGAACTGAACTAAACATTTTGTATATGATTATTTTTTGATAAGGCAAGTTGGTCCTCCCTGAATTTGAAAAAAAAAAATCTGCTTATCATTCTATTGTCCATCGGCTCGTGCAGAGACGGAAATTCGTTTTTACTCCGATTAATTGATTGAAGCAGAAATTTAAGATGAAAATCAAAGTTGGTAAGGTATTGAATTAATATTATTAAAGCATTAAAATGAGTAACTACTTTTTTTTAATATTAAAATGTATGCATGAGATAGAAGAAAGTTTTGGGATTGGCACATCCAACTAGTTTTGTTTGGTTTCTCAATTTGACCAGTACGGGAATTTTGAAAATCAAATGCAGATAGATCAGGGTTTTTTTTTATTAGATTTAACTGCATTTGTCTTAGTCTGGAGTTCGGCAGCTTTTTTGGATATAACTAAATTTTTTTTGTGATTGACTCGTATGGTGTTCTATTATAACAGGTTCCGAGGATGGTAACCAGCGTTCTAATTTTGGTGATGCATACCTTTTAGTTGCACATCTGACATTACGGGTTTGTTTCTGTGGTGTATTGGATTGAATAAAGGAATGTTTGGATGCTAATGTGCCTTATGAATTGCAATTGCTGTTTGAGTAAGCTTGAATAAGAAACACCAACTGATGGGGTTCTTGACTCAACAATTTTGAGAGCTTCAGATTAAGGAAGTTTTTGGGTTATTTTGATGGTAAGAATTTCTTTTTCTCGGATCCAAATGGGACAGAGCGAGAGTATGATGTATGAAAACCTTTGCAGTTTGTACAGCATTGAAATTTTTTACAAGTTTTACCATCGTGGACGACTTCTGCACAACGGGGACAGGTAACGGTGCCACGCCGGTATTATTAGTATGGCCATAACGCAGGCATTAAAAACAACGGAGGGGATTAGAAATATAAGGACGGACTGAGCACTTTAGATATCCAGCTTTAATTCTGGTAGGTGATATATGGCTATTGAAGGTTAGTATTATGTGTTTTATCGGAATTATCTTTCCATTTCGACGGATTGTGATACGGCGTACTTCTATGATAGTTTGATCCTTTAAATTGTAAGAAGTTCTTCTTTTGTGGAAAATAAAAGATCTAGTTCAGATATTACACCACGACAGGTATTTAGAGTTTGATGTGCTTTAACAGAAACGGAAAAAGTACTTATTGTGTTGCAATTTGAGAGAAATTGTGACTGGCAGGCTGAAGAAACTTCAGCCAATAAATCCCCAGACTGACTAGTTGAGAGAGTGACCATCACCAAAAAAAGATTGGAATGTTTTAGCAATACGAAATGGTGATATTTTCTTCAAAGAACTATCAGATATGCTATCGGTGCTTTTAATTGTGAAAAATCGAATAAATGACGAATCATGTGAAATTTATTGCTCTCCACAAGGGAGACATATAGAAGAAATTGAATTTTTTTCCATCCATATGTGAAAAATAATAATTCAGAACCCGGCCGCATCACCAACTGCCGAGCCCAACTAATGGATGCACATTCGTGCAACAGTGCTAACCAGGGCCCATACGGTCACAAGCCAATCCTATATCAGTCTCCACCCTTAAAGAGATGACTAGTAATTGCCTGCTCGCTTAGCCAGTGACCTTTAGCCAGTGACAGAGTCAGCTGACCAGCCGATTGATGCATACGGGACATATATGCACCTCCCGTTTATTTGAAGCAGAGGCCAAATCAGTGTGTTGGTTTCCCTCAACTGCCAGGATCCTCTTTCCAGGGACACAGGTTGCCACGCACGGCCAACACATGGGTGGTTTACAATTCTCCATGAGTCGACATACTTGATGATAACGACTCATGCAGAATTGCCCTCACCTCCAGAGGGGAAACCACAATGAGAGTGGGACAAAGAGGAAAGGAAGACAGGGACGTAAGATGAAAAAAAGAGAAAGATCCCTCAGGCGCCCGGGATTGTGAAATCCGTGAATACCTAAAGAAGGTATCCCCCTGGGGACGCAAAATTACGGTGCTTTCCACAAATTTTCTTCCGCTAGGTTGCACCCTTCATTTTAGCCGTTTCTTGAAAAATAATGTCACTTAACGGTAACATCATTTTAATCCCTCCAAAATAGCGCTTTTCTGATACTTATCTAGCGTGCTACATCCTTGGAACAGTGAGTTATTGTGTTTTAAAATGCTTTATAACCTGTTTAATGAGCTGGCAAAAATGATGGGCAGGGAATTTATTTTACGTTTTTATTTTGGAATCTCTACTGCCGGTCTTTGCCTGTAATTTTACAGGACTATTTTTAACAGTGTAGAAGTATATTTCTATAAAATTGACATTCCTATTTATATAAGGTGGTATGGGGTAATAACGCCAGGCGGGGTAATAACGCCAAGTGCTTATATTATGCATAATTATGAAATAATCTGGTAAATGACACCCATGTGCTCTGCGCAGAAGGGTTTTGAGTCATATAAATCGCAAAAAAAAAACTTCAAGTTAATTTGTTTCACTTTTAGGTCTTGTTGTTTTTACAAGCAACTAAAATTAACGCTTGATCTAAAATATGCGAGATACGTTTTGTGATGTGAAGACTACATTTTTATCCGGAAATACTTTGTTAATTACATAAATTTGTAGTACATTTCATGGACTTTCAAAATGTTGTTGAAGATTTTGGATATCTTCTCCAGATAATTTGTAATTTAAAATGTACAGCGCAATAACTATAACGGGGTAATAACGCCAATCCTTGGCATTAATACCCCGATTGATTCTCTACAGTGGCCGAGCTATATCCTAAATACTGATTCAAATAAACACAGTTAAAACTGTGCAATGTTTCTAATAATTCTATTTAAGAGGTCCTTTTTAAGCAAAAAGAAGCTCACGGTCTGCTATTCTTTTGCCTCATCCTCCCCCCCCCCCACACACACCACACCTTTATTTTTCTTACTCTTCCACAAAAAATTGAACATTTTCAATAACTTAGAATGCAATTTGCCAATTTATAAGTTTGTAGAGTTTGTATATTTAGAATTGGGCAATCTACATGCAATTATTCCATCTTATTCCATAGTTTTGTTTGCATAGCGTTATTACCCATATAGGTGGGTAATAACGCCAAATAGCATTGGTCAAGAAATCACGCCATTACATTTTATGAATACATATCTGTTAAATTATTTTTTTTATATAGATAGTCAATGAGTTGCTGTATCAAACCATATATTTGTTTGAAAAATACAATCTAAAACTGAGCCGTGAAAATTGGTAGAACCTTAACGTGGCGTTATTACCCCAGGATACCTTATTTAACATAAACAAATGCTGTATTTTGTTTCATCTCATCGAAAAATGCTGCCACCTTAGTTTGTTTACTTAGTTTAGATTACAAATTAAGCGTTTTGGAATCATATTTATCGTCAAGACAAGAAGGATAGTTTTCATGTACAGAAAGAGAGGGATATTATATTGTAGGGGGAACTGGGGCACATTGATACACCCCCTGTACTGCACACAATGTCATTACAGGAAGTTTCACAACAGCTTCAAAACGTGATACTAGTGCACTCAACTACATACAGAAAGTCTTGGAATTATTCAGTAGTTTGATGAAATGGGACGGGTGATTGATTGTTTTTGTCGGTCAAAAGTAAATTTGAGTTGTACAATTGAAATGGTATTATACAATTGTTCCAATATTTTCAACCGAAAAGAATAGTCTTCCTGGCAAGTAAAGCTATTCTTTATCAGTTCCTCATTCTTTATTGTTAGATAAATTATGAAGTGTTGGATTTGCGACTCATTTTATTCAAAATGGCTATATGGGGCACATTGATACAGTCTTTGTCGGGGCACATTGATGCAACCTAAATCCTTTTCTAGCTCATTTTTTCATTACTTTTTATTATTTTCTTACCATACACTCCTTAATCCAAGCATTATTCGCCATAAATTTCTAATATTAGTTTTTTATTGAAGTGAAATAGCTCTAATTTCTTTATATTAGAACATTTTATAGTATTTTTGCAAACAGAAGACGTACGAACTTACCCAACATCTAATGCTAGTAAAATTAACAAAAGAAAAGGACGGCAGCCTGGAAAATCTTAAGTTTGTATCGATTCTCCAGAGAATATCGAGTATTTTCGAAAGTATTTTCGACATGAGAAATGTTAAGTAAGACAAACAAGCTGCAGAACAGCACAGGATAATTATATTATAAACAGAACTTTTTATGTAATTATCCTTTATTTTCTGTTTATAAACCGATTTCTAAACAGAAAACCTGATAATTTTTTAACCTTTTCTAAGAAAGAGGATAATTCTGGGGTTGGAGTGCCAGATATGACAAAGTTACCACAGCCAACAGTCTGAGAAGGAACAGCCAGAACATCAGGTCAATATACATTTCATTTTGATTGCTTTAGTATTGCTTACAAATAAATTTTGGGCGATTTGAATATCTATAAATAAATATAAAATGGTTTTCTAACTATTCATCTAAGAAAAATAAGCATTGGTGTTATTTTGTCTCTATTTTCCCAGGCATATCAAAGTGTCCCATGAGATGTATCAATCTGCCCCAGGGATGAGGCACATTGATACAAATGACTTTTTTTGATTTTTTAAAAATTACATGGAAAAATAATTTATAAAACAACGATTGAATTTTTTTATAACACACAAGTTTTGCTGACACCACATGGAAAAATAACTTGAAATTTCTGCTTTCTGGACAACAAACAAATTCTTAGAAAAGAGCTGTATCAATGTGCCCCAGTTCCTCCTATATATATGTACATTGAAAAAACTATTTCATGCTTTGTAGATTACCTATTAAAGAAATGATGTTTACGATTTATATAATTTGAACTGAATTATATTTTCCTTAGGTTATGAAAATATTGGATCTACTTGGCGAAACGAATTAGGTTCTGATGATGTTTTAGATGTTGCCTTGCAGCTATGGGATGAAGTTAAATCATTTTATGCACATTTGCATGCATATGTGCGGCACAAATTAATACAAACTTATGGGGAAGAATATTTTTCTAACAATGGCCTCATTCCTGCCTATCTCTTAGTTAAGTATTCGCAGTTGATCTCCAAAGATCCAATATAATTTTTAAATTTAAGCCATTTTTAATGTTGAATTATTATATATTTCATTAGGCAGCCTGTGGGGAGAAAACTGGGTTGCACTAAATGATATTCTAAAGCCATATCCTAACCATCCATGTCTTAATATGACGGAAAGCTTCAGTTCAGAAAATTACTCGGCACATGATCTCGTCAAGAAATCGGAAGAATTCTATGTTAAAGCTGGCCTAAGACCAATGAAGCCATCGTTCTGGGAAAAGTCTATGTTTGTTAAGCCTGGAGATGGTCGGCTTGTTGACTGTCATGCAGCTTCATATGATTTTGCTCTGAACTGTGATTACAGGTATATTTTCAGATTTAATATCATACCAACATTTTGTAAATTAAAAAAAAAATCTTGAACAATATTTTATACTGTAGAATTATCCGCTTTTCCTGTGCATATTTATATTGCACAGTATTTGCTATTTTTATGAACAATGGTCAGTTGTAGTAACAAGTAAATTACAATAAAACAGATTTCATGGAATTGTGTCTTACTCGTATGTTTCGGTAGCAACAGTTTATTGTTCTTCATATTAAAGAACCAAACCGTTGGGTTACATTCGATCCGAGCAGAAAAAATTCTATTTTGAGCTAACCCAAACCCAATCCGACGCCGACAAAAAAATTCCATTCACTTGAAACTCGACACAAACCTGACACAATTTAATCAAAAATCAAGTAATATTAATCCATATGGACTATATAACTATGGAAAAATATTCTTAAATTTTATCTCTGATATCAATTTTCTCTTTTATGTTGAAAAAAATACAAACACACACATATACGCATTAGCATTCAAATAAAAACTTTGTAGTAAATCCGTAAAAATGCACATTCAATCCAAAATTCATTCAAATCCTTAGGCCTGTGGCTAAGAAAGGAAGGGGGCAAATGTGCGGCCCTTCAGAGCTAATAAAATTAGTGTTAGCTACAATTTTATGTACTACTTTCAATTTTATTCTGTAAATACCTATTCTAATATAAAACAGGCGTATAATAAAAGGAACATTTAAAACAGAATTTTATTATTTATTTACTTTGTGTCCATAAATGTTTATATATTTTTCTTTTTTTTTCCTCTTTTCTTTTCCTACTTTCTTTTCCAGTCTTTAATTCTATATTATCCGTAGTTGGACTCCAAGAACCCTCTTTATAATAACTTGGGGAGACTAATACTAATACGCATGTTTTACATTCAATGCTAAAGAAAGTGTAATTTATAAAAAAAAATCCAGACATTTTGGGGAGAGACAATTACATAAGGCTGTTTTCAACTCAGAAAATAAAAATATTATCTTTTTCTTAATTATTGAAGGAGAAATAGCCTTAATTTACTAGCATCCATCAGACTGAAATGTCAGAAAATGGAGTTGCATAAATGTAATACATAATATTTTAAAAAAAGTTTTTAATTTCATGATCACTTTTTAATAAGTGTAAAAGTAAGTTTGAAGTAACAGCGGTTAAATATGGATTTTCAAATGTTTATTTCAGACGTAAGTTGAAAGAGGTAAAGACGTAAAGAAGTAAGTTGCCTCAGATAATGCTAAAATGCCAGTCTGTGATAAAGTCTTCCATTCTAATTTGCTCAAGCCTTTTCTTATCGAAAAGGGCTTCAATAAGAACTTTCTCTAAATGACAAACTATATTAAATGTGGCATAAGTTGCTTTACGTGACAACTCCTTTAGAGTAGTACCCACAGTATCAACAAATTTAAACTCTAGGATTTGTATGTGGTGTCATAGTATGCAATTGTTAAAGGCAATTTAGTTTTTAAGAAAGGGATTTACTTTTTTTTCAAATATTTACAAATAGGTTTGCTGAGGAAAAAGCTTTCATTTAGAAATAATCCATGATAATCATCAAAATAAACCATTATTGCCTGTGGGAAGCCTGGAGGTTGAAATCTTAGACCACAGACAGTATCTTTTATCCTTCTGATTGCAGCGTTTACCAATCCTCACTCAGATATTGGTGTGTAATATAACTCTGCATACATCTGCTGAGAAAAATGGAGCCTGGAATCCAGAAGCGAGATCATCTTCACATGTTCTTTAGTTTTCTTATTTTGGGGGAAATACATATGACAGCTTAAAATCATTTAAGGTCACCTGGAAGCAGTATATTTCCGTTCGTTGCACTCAACTTGACCCACACAAAGCGGATTAATAGTCTTTCAAAATTGTGCTTGCTGATCGTCGTTTCGTTTCGTGTCCATGAGTTTGTTAGCATGAAACATTTTTCGAAAACCTTAAGTATTGTTTGTCAGGATAAGAGACTATGTCTAAAGGTAATCGCCGGATGCATTTGAGCAATTACGATTTATTCAAAGTAGCTTCTTTTTTAGACAATCAAAAATTAGAACTAGATCCACGGAGATAGCGGCAAAAAAATATTGAAAGCTCCTTCAAACACTTGTATGCCTGGCAGAGCCCAGACTTATTTAATATGGTACGAGGGAAAGTTCTGTAACCCATTGTAACATCCCACATAAGTAGTCTGCTATACTCCTCTGACAAATTTGATAGCTTTATTCGTCTGAGTTGTTATATCGTTAATCTGTAAGTACTCAGAAGGCATCTAGGTTATTGTCATGTAACATTTACACATAGAATTACGCTGAATAACTCTTTTTATCTCAGTTGATTTCTTTTAACCGGCATTTTCACAACCTCTCTGTAAAAAAATTATACGTATAAAAATATGTATATTTTTAGAATGTACCCTAAATCTAGGCAACAGATTAAAACAGTAGCGTGGTTAAGTGAGATCGCTGATCACGCATAAAATTTCATTTAATATTTCTTTCAAAACAACTTATCCTTTAATTAATAAATCCAAATTTTTAATTTATAATTATTAATGTAAACCAATAAATTTAATTTTAAAAGAATTATAAAAGTAAGTTATTTATTTTTATCAGATAATGTCATTAGAGTGTTAAGCAGATAAAATTAATTAATTTCAGCTCATTTAGTTGCTAAATACATCAATACAATATTTAAAAGCCCTAATTGTGTACATAGGGTAAACGCTATGAAATGTTAAATTTTAACTTAAAAATTTGGAATTGATTGCTTTTTCTGCGGGTTTTTGATAAAATTCGAATCCACAAATGTCCCATTTACACCGGAATTTTTGGTATAAAAATTTATTTTTCTAATGTATGTATAGAAAACTCATTTACTTATTTTGTAATAAATTTGTTTATTATTTCCTTGTGTCAATCAATTATTTTAACACTATCCCAACAGAAGAATATTCCTGATGGCCCAATATTTTCCCCATTATTAGACCAATATATAGATATCAAATAACTTTTTTATAAAAGTAGAAAAAATGTGCTGAGAAGGGTTAAGCATTTTTTATATTTAATCTCCTGGAACAAGGATTCTTTCTGATATTGTTGATGGATCTGCATGATTGTAGATTATCTGGTATGAAGCGCTATTTTTTTCCTTCCTATACTAAATCGAGCGGGAGATAATGACTCATCAAGGTCCCGAATACTGAAAAACTGCTTTATAACTAGGTAGAACAAATCAAATTAATTGATGTTACCTAATGTTGGCTCAGTGAATTTAAATATTTTCAAATATATTCTGTAAATATGCTATCATTTATATCAGTTATAACTTTCGCTTATATTTTTCCTGTGTTTCAAACCACTACCATGTTTTAACAAACATCGCTGTAGTTTGATGCCATGGCGATACACTCAGGTACAAAATTGGTAGCAATTTTAAAAATAACAGAATTTTTCTACCGAACTTACAACATCGTTTCTGAAATAGCTCATATTTGCCCCCAAATCTTGACTTCGACAACTATTCTTAAAGAAGAATCATTTTAATTTTCATAAAAACCTTATGAATGAAGACACATATGAGGTTCGAAAGGTTGAATAATTTTAAGTTCCAACAATTTTTTTAAGCTATTGCATAGCATTTATCACGGGCTTTGAGCGGGGCGACCGAATCCAAAAATTCCGTAACGCGAAAAATATTAACACATCGGTAACGAAAAAACCTAACACTCGGCTAACGTCGTTTCAGCTCGGCAAACTTCGGTACGGTATCCTTCGGTAGACTTCGGCAGACACTAACGAGGTATTTTTCAGATATTAGGATATCAAGTCTCAAACTTATGTTTCTTAAGATCTAATTTTCATAGCGCGGCCAAATTTTGTTTGGTAATTTGTTATGAGACATTGTTAATTTTTGGTGACAGGAGACCCCCCATGGTGAGGGTCGAAAAATTTAAAATGCTTATAACTCGCGATCTAAGTTTCGTAGCGCGGCCAAATTTTGTTTGGGAATTTATTATGAGGCAGTGTTAATTTTTGGTGACAAGAGACCCCCATGGTGAGGGTCGAAAAATCAAAATGCTTATAACTCGCTATCTACTTTTCGTAGCGCGGCCAAATTTTGTTTGGTAATTTATTATGAGACATTGTTAATTTTCTGTGACAGGAGACACCCCACGGTGAGGGTCGAAAAATTTAAAATGCTTATAACTCGCGATCTAATTTTTGTACCACGGGCAAATTTTGTTTGTTAATTTATTATGAGGCAGTGTTAATTTTTGGTGACAGGAGAACCCCATAGTGAGGGTCAAAAAATTTAAAATGCTTATAACTCGTGATCTAATTTTCGTAGCTTAGCAAAATTTTGTTTGGTAATTTATTATGATAATGTTACTTTTTGGTGACGGGAGCCCCCCACACGGTGAGGATCGAAAAATTAAAAATGCTTATAACTCACGATCTAATTTTCGTAGCGCGGCCAAATTTTGTTTGGTAATTTATTATGAGACAGTGTTAATTTTTGGTGACAGGAGACCCCCACCGTGAGGGCCGAAAAATTTAAAATGCTTATAACTCACGATCTACTTTTCGTAGAACGGCCAAATATTGTTTGGTAATTTATTATGAGACATTGTTAATGTTCTGTGACAGGAGACACCCCACGGTGAGGGTCGAAAAATTTAAAATGCTTATAACTCGCGATCTAATTTTTGTACCACGGGCAAATTTTGTTTGTTAATTTATTATGAGGCAGTGTTAATTTTTGGTGACAGGAGACCCCCATAGTGAGGGTCGAAAAATTTAAAATGCTTATAACTCGTGATCTAATTTTCGTAGCTTAGCAAAATTTTGTTTGGTAATTTATTATGATAATGTTACTTTTTGGTGACGGGAGCCCCCCACACGGTGAGGATCGAAAAATTAAAAATGCTTATAACTCACGATCTAATTTTCGTAGCGCGGCCAAATTTTGTTTGGTAATTTATTATGAGACAGTGTTAATTTTTGGTGACAGAAGACCCCCACCGTGAGGGTCGAAAAATTTAAAATGCTTATAACTCACGATCTACTTTTCGTAGAGCGGCCAAATATTGTTTGGTAATTTATTATGAGACATTGTTAATTTTTGGTGACAGGAAACCCCCATTGTGAGGGTCGAAAAATTTAAAATGCTTATAACTCGCGATCTAATTTTTGTAGCGCGGCCAAATTTTGCTTGGTAATTTATTATGAGTCAGTGTTAATTTTTGGTGACAGGAGACCCCCCAAGATGAGGGTCAAAAAATTTAAATTGCTTATAACTCGCGATCTAATTTTTGTAGCACGGCCAAATTTTGTTTGTTAATTTATAATGAGGGAGTGTTAATTTTTGGTGACAGGAGACCCCCATAGTGAGGGTCGAAAAATTTAAAATGCTTATAACTCGTGATCTAATTTTCGTAGCTTAGCAAAATTTTGTTTGGTAATTTATTATGATAATGTTACTTTTTGGTGACGGGAGCCCCCCACACGGTGAGGATCGAAAAATTAAAAATGCTTATAACTCACGATCTAATTTTCGTAGCGCGGCCAAATTTTGTTTGGTAATTTATTATGAGACAGTGTTAATTTTTGGTGACAGAAGACCCCCACCGTGAGGGTCGAAAAATTTAAAATGCTTATAACTCACGATCTACTTTTCGTAGAGCGGCCAAATATTGTTTGGTAATTTATTATGAGACATTGTTAATTTTTGGTGACAGGAAACCCCCATTGTGAGGGTCGAAAAATTTAAAATGCTTATAACTCGCGATCTAATTTTTGTAGCGCGGCCAAATTTTGCTTGGTAATTTATTATGAGTCAGTGTTAATTTTTGGTGACAGGAGACCCCCCAAGATGAGGGTCAAAAAATTTAAATTGCTTATAACTCGCGATCTAATTTTTGTAGCACGGCCAAATTTTGTTTGTTAATTTATAATGAGGGAGTGTTAATTTTTGGTGACAGGAGACCCCCATGGTGAGGGTTGAAAAATGTAAAATGCTTATAACTCGCGATCTAATTTTCGCAGCGCGGCCAAATTTTGTTTGGTAATTTATTATGATAATGTTACTTTTTGGTGACGGGAGCCCCCCACACGGTGAGGATCGAAAAATTAAAAATGCTTATAACTCACGATCTAATTTTCGTAGCGCGGCCAAATTTTGTTTGGTAATTTATTATGAGACAGTGTTAATTTTTGGTGACAGGAGACCCCCCCACCGTGAGGGTCGAAAAATTTAAAATGCTTATAACTCGCGATCTAATTTTTGTAGCACGGCCAAATTTTGTTTGTTAATTCATTATGAGGCAGTGTTAATTTTTGGTGACAGGAGACCCCCTTGGTGAGGGTCGAAAAATTTAAAATGCTTATAACTCGCGATCTAATTTTCGTAGCACGGCCAAATTTTGTTTGGTAATTTATTACAAGACTGTTAATTTTTGGTGACAGAAGACCCCCCCCCCATGGTGAGGGTCGAAAAATTTAAAATGCTTATAACTCGCGATCTAATTTTTGTAGCACGGCTAAATTTTGTTTGTTAATTCATTATGAGGCAGTGTTAATTTTTGGTGACAGGTGACCCCCCATGGTGAGGGTCGAAAAATTTAAAATGCTTATAACTCGCGATCTAATTTTCCTAGCACGGCCAAATTTTGTTTGGTAATTTATTACAAGACTGTTAATTTTTGGTGACAGAAGACCCCCCCCCCCACACGGTGAGGGTCGAAAAATTTAAAATGCTTATAACTCGCGATCTAATTTTTGTACCACGGCCAAATTTTGTTTGTTAATTTATTATGAGGCAGTGTTAATTTTTGGTGACAGGAGACCCCCATAGTGAGGGTCGAAAAATTTAAAATGCTTATAACTCGCGATCTAATTTTCGTAGCTTAGCAAAATTTTGTTCGGTAATTTATTATGAGAGAGTGTTAATTTTTGGTGACAGGAGACCCCCCACGGTGAGGGTCGAAAAATTTAAAATGCTTATAACTCGCGATGTAACTTTGTAGCGCGGCCAAATTTTGTTTGGTAATTTAGTATGAGGCAGTGTTAATTTTTGGCGACAGGAGACCCCCCACGGTGAGAGTCGATAAATTTAAAATGCTTATAACTCGTGATCTAATTTTCGTAGCTTAGCAAAATTTTGTTTGGTAATTTATTATGATAATGTTACTTTTTGGTGACGGGAGCCCCCCACACGGTGAGGATCGAAAAATTAAAAATGCTTATAACTCACGATCTAATTTTCGTAGCGCGGCCAAATTTTGTTTGGTAATTTATTATGAGACAGTGTTAATTTTTGGTGACAGAAGACCCCCACCGTGAGGGTCGAAAAATTTAAAATGCTTATAACTCACGATCTACTTTTCGTAGAGCGGCCAAATATTGTTTGGTAATTTATTATGAGACATTGTTAATTTTTGGTGACAGGAAACCCCCATTGTGAGGGTCGAAAAATTTAAAATGCTTATAACTCGCGATCTAATTTTTGTAGCGCGGCCAAATTTTGCTTGGTAATTTATTATGAGTCAGTGTTAATTTTTGGTGACAGGAGACCCCCCAAGATGAGGGTCAAAAAATTTAAATTGCTTATAACTCGCGATCTAATTTTTGTAGCACGGCCAAATTTTGTTTGTTAATTTATAATGAGGGAGTGTTAATTTTTGGTGACAGGAGACCCCCATAGTGAGGGTCGAAAAATTTAAAATGCTTATAACTCGTGATCTAATTTTCGTAGCTTAGCAAAATTTTGTTTGGTAATTTATTATGATAATGTTACTTTTTGGTGACGGGAGCCCCCCACACGGTGAGGATCGAAAAATTAAAAATGCTTATAACTCACGATCTAATTTTCGTAGCGCGGCCAAATTTTGTTTGGTAATTTATTATGAGACAGTGTTAATTTTTGGTGACAGAAGACCCCCACCGTGAGGGTCGAAAAATTTAAAATGCTTATAACTCACGATCTACTTTTCGTAGAGCGGCCAAATATTGTTTGGTAATTTATTATGAGACATTGTTAATTTTTGGTGACAGGAAACCCCCATTGTGAGGGTCGAAAAATTTAAAATGCTTATAACTCGCGATCTAATTTTTGTAGCGCGGCCAAATTTTGCTTGGTAATTTATTATGAGTCAGTGTTAATTTTTGGTGACAGGAGACCCCCCAAGATGAGGGTCAAAAAATTTAAATTGCTTATAACTCGCGATCTAATTTTTGTAGCACGGCCAAATTTTGTTTGTTAATTTATAATGAGGGAGTGTTAATTTTTGGTGACAGGAGACCCCCATGGTGAGGGTTGAAAAATGTAAAATGCTTATAACTCGCGATCTAATTTTCGCAGCGCGGCCAAATTTTGTTTGGTAATTTATTATGATAATGTTACTTTTTGGTGACGGGAGCCCCCCACACGGTGAGGATCGAAAAATTAAAAATGCTTATAACTCACGATCTAATTTTCGTAGCGCGGCCAAATTTTGTTTGGTAATTTATTATGAGACAGTGTTAATTTTTGGTGACAGGAGACCCCCCCACCGTGAGGGTCGAAAAATTTAAAATGCTTATAACTCGCGATCTAATTTTTGTAGCACGGCCAAATTTTGTTTGTTAATTCATTATGAGGCAGTGTTAATTTTTGGTGACAGGAGACCCCCTTGGTGAGGGTCGAAAAATTTAAAATGCTTATAACTCGCGATCTAATTTTCGTAGCACGGCCAAATTTTGTTTGGTAATTTATTACAAGACTGTTAATTTTTGGTGACAGAAGACCCCCCCCCCCCATGGTGAGGGTCGAAAAATTTAAAATGCTTATAACTCGCGATCTAATTTTTGTAGCACGGCTAAATTTTGTTTGTTAATTCATTATGAGGCAGTGTTAATTTTTGGTGACAGGTGACCCCCCATGGTGAGGGTCGAAAAATTTAAAATGCTTATAACTCGCGATCTAATTTTCCTAGCACGGCCAAATTTTGTTTGGTAATTTATTACAAGACTGTTAATTTTTGGTGACAGAAGACCCCCCCCCCCCACACGGTGAGGGTCGAAAAATTTAAAATGCTTATAACTCGCGATCTAATTTTTGTACCACGGCCAAATTTTGTTTGTTAATTTATTATGAGGCAGTGTTAATTTTTGGTGACAGGAGACCCCCATAGTGAGGGTCGAAAAATTTAAAATGCTTATAACTCGCGATCTAATTTTCGTAGCTTAGCAAAATTTTGTTCGGTAATTTATTATGAGAGAGTGTTAATTTTTGGTGACAGGAGACCCCCCACGGTGAGGGTCGAAAAATTTAAAATGCTTATAACTCGCGATGTAACTTTGTAGCGCGGCCAAATTTTGTTTGGTAATTTAGTATGAGGCAGTGTTAATTTTTGGCGACAGGAGACCCCCCACGGTGAGAGTCGATAAATTTAAAATGCTTATAACTCACGATCTAATTTTCGTAGCGCGGCCAAATTTTGTTTGGTAATTTATTATGAGACTGTTAATTTTTGTTGACAGGAGACCCCCACACGATGAGGGTCGAAAAATTAAAAATGTTTATAACTCGCGATCTAATTTTTGTAGCGCGGCCAAATTTTGTTTGGTAATTTTTAATGAGACAGTGTTAATTCTTGGTGACAGGAGACCCCCCACCGTGAGGGTCGAAAATTTAAAATGCTTATAACTCGCGATCAACTTTTCGTAGCGCGGCCAAATATTGTTTGGTAATTTATTATGAGACATTGTTAATTTTTGGTGACAGGAAACCCCCATTGTGAGGGTCGAAAAATTTAAAATGCTTATAACTCGCGATCTAATTTTTGTAGCGCGGCCAAATTTTTCTTGGTAATTTATTATGAGACAATGTTAATTTTTGGTGACAGGAGACCCCCCAAGATGAGGGTCAAAAAATTTAAATGGCTTATAACTCGCGATCTAATTTTTGTAGCACGGCCAAATTTTGTTTGTTAATTTATTATAAGGGAGTGTTAATTTTTGGTGACAGGAGACCCCCATGGTGAGGGTTGAAAAATTTAAAATGCTTATAACCCGCGATCTAATTTTCGCAGCGCGGCCAAATTTTGTTTGGTAATTTATTATGATAATGTTGCTTTTTGGTGACGGGAGCCCCCCACACGGTGAGGATCGAAAAATTAAAAATGCTTATAACACACGATCAAATTTTCGTAGCGCGGCCAAATTTTGTTTGGTAATTTATTATGAGACAGTGTTAATTTTTGGTGACAGGAGACCCCCCACCGTGAAGGTCGAAAAATTTAAAATGCTTAGAACTCGCCATCTAATTTTTGTAGCACGGCCAAATTTTGTTTGTTAATTCATTATGAGGCAGTGTTAATTTTTGGTGACAGGAGACCCCCATGGTGAGGGTGGAAAAATTTAAAATGCTTATAACTCGCGATCTAATTTTCGTTGCACAGCCAAATTTTGTTAGGTAATTTATTACAAGACTGTTAATTTTTGGTGACAGAAGACCCCCCCCCCCCCCACGGTGAAGGTCGAAAAATTTAAAATGCTTATAACTCGCGATCTAATTATTGTAGCACGGCCAAATTTTGTTTGTTAATTTATTATGAGGCAGTGTAAATTTTTGGTAACAGGAGACCCCCATGGTGAGGGTCGAAAAATTTAAGATGCTTATAACTCGCGATCTAATTTTCGTAGCGCGGCCAAATTTTGTTTGGTAATTTATTATGAGACAGTGTTAATTTTTGGGGACAGGAGACCCCCCCCCCCACGGTGAGGGTCGAAAAAATTAAAATGCTTACAACTCGCAATCTAATTTTTGTAGCGCGGCCAAATTTTGTTTGTTAATTTATTATGAGGCAGTGTTAATTTTTGGTGACATGAGACCCCCCACGGTGAGGGTCGAAAAATTTTAAAATGCTTACAACTCGCGATCTAATTTTCGTAGCGCGACCAAATTTTGTTTGGTAATTTTTTAAGCTATTGCATAGCTTTTATCGCGGGCTTTGGGCGCGGCGACCGAATCTAGAAATTCCGTAACGAGAAAAAATCCTAACACTCCGGCTAACGCCGTTTCAGTTCGGCAGACTTCGGCAGGGTATCCTTCGGTAGACTTCGGCACAGTATCCTTCGGTAGACTTCGGCAGACATTGACGTGGTATTTTTGCATAGGTTAATAAAAAATGCTATGCAATAGCTTTACCGCGGCAGTCCCCGAGTGCCACACGTATTTTTATTTTTCTTTTGTGTGGTAACGGTTGAACATATAACATAATGAAGAAATTTTCCACATAAAAACATAGCAAGACGCATCTGTGACAGTTTTATTAGTTTAATAAATTGCAAAATGCGTCACTTTTCTTGTAGGTGAGTGATATGTTAAAATGATAAAATCTGTATACCTGTTTTAGGAAGATTTAGAATTAACGTTAGATAAACTTTTAATTGATCTTATAATTTTTAAATGAATTAGACATAAAATGCGGAAATGCAATCTGATTTTGTAAAAGGGGTGAAGTTTTTTTTCACACTTGCACTACTTTTTAAATAATAATTGCGTTGTTACTAAAATTATCTGTAATGAAATTCAAACAATTGTTTTTTTTCTTATACAAAATTGTATAGGATACGAATGTGTGGAGAGATAAAAGAACAGAGCTTTCTAGAGGCTGTTCATGAGATGGGTCATATACAGTATTACATGGCTTATCATAAATTACCAATGATTTATAGAAATGGGGCAAATTCTGCATTCCACGAAGCTGTCGGTGAAACCATGGTATATGCAGTACAAAGTCCAGAGTGTCTCCAATTGCTAAATATCGGAAAACAGTCTGAAATTTCAAGAGGTGAGTATTTTTGTTTCTTCATTCTTATGTACTTAAAATATTTTTTAAAGATAAATTACATTTGCTATAATTTTTCAACTCAATTCCAGGGTTTCTGATGATGCAAATAAAAAAAATAGAATTAGTTTCAGAAAGAAATAAATATCTTTTGTGTTTTTAGTTTTTAATAATGAACAATGTCTGATTCTATTTTTAATAATAAACTATTTTTTTTTACAATGGATCGATAGTGAAATTAAGATTGAAGTTAAAGCACGCCTTTTGAATTATGTCATAAGTTCACTAAGTAGTTAGATCATTCTTGTATCACGTAATTCAAGGTTAATCTCAGAGCTAGATTTTATGCAGATAATTTCAGTTTAAGATTAGAAAAAAAAGATAAAAATCATTCAATTATTGGAAACCTACTAAGTATCATCAAATAATAGTGATTTAATGACGATAATGCCGAATGTGGTATTAAAGATGAATCAAAATTTAGCTTAGATAAAAATGTTGCTGGAATTCTATCATAACTTTTCTGAATATACACATCAACCCATAATCTCGCAGTTCAAAGTAATTGTCAGAATTAGACGTTAAATAGTTTAAATCTAATTTAGCTAAAATTACACTAAAACGTAATTTATCCTATGAAAAAATATAGGGTGTCCAGTAAATGACTGACCCATTTTGAATGTACATAAATAACTTTAAAAAAAGGTTTGAGATAAAAATGAGCAGTTTGTTGCATTGTTATAAGAAAATCAATAAAATTGTAAAAATGCAATTTCTTCAAATATTACAAATTTCGGCCAACAGATGGCGCTGGCGGCAACAGGCAGTCGAAATTTAGACATTCTAGTTTCTAAACACATGAGATTTTCGGCTTTTTTGCACAGTCGAATCTCAGTCGACATGTTGAATCGACTCTTGACTCACCTGTAAAAATAGAGTTTGTTAAATGGAAAGATATTTAAAATGATATTTATGATTGAATAACGTCTGTTGTACGTAATAAAAACCAGCAAAGCATGCTTTTTAATAAGTATTGATTTTTCACATTTTTACCAATAATAAATTGTATTGAAAATATGTTTTTGTAACCGGTTAACTGATTCTCTTTGTACGTATAATAAATTGAAAATATGGGAAATACACCACTTTTTAAGTTAAAAAAATTGTGAAATTTAATCTAAACATTCCTTCCCTTAAATAATATAAAATTGTATTAAAAAAATTAGTGGTGTCAAAAAGCTTTAAGTTATGGATCAAGCAAACTCTTTTTGTCTGTACGTCATGCAGTGAAATCAATTAAGTGGCTAAAACAGTGCTACGCAAATACTGTTGGGCCAAGTTCCCTGTCTTAAAAAAAGGGGGCAGTGACTTATAAATTGGTACATAAAATATAATAAATCTTAGAATGAAGGAATACGTTTATAACAAATCCTGTTTAAAAGATAAAAAAAAAAAATATTGACTTCGACGGAGAAAGTAACATACGAAACCACCTGCTAAGACGGAAACCTGCCTAAAACGAAATATTGTTACTTTTCCGAAAAACAAATTCATCCCTACATTATATTCATATTTTGACATTTAAAATAAACATTTTAATTTTTATTCAAAATTCTATTACGAAAGCCACGAGAGATTTTAAATGACTTTCCCACACACCTCACCCTTCCCTCCCCCCCCCCCCCCGACTGAAAACACATCTACGCTGAAATAAAAGGATTTTTATTACATACTGCGTGTTACCCTTTTTCAAAATTTCACACAAAGAGCATCATAGACCCTGAAATATAATTTTCGGCATCCCCCTCTTCCTAAATTATCCTTCCTGATGAAAAGAATCAGAATAATTCTGAAACTTCCTCTTGTATCTCATTTGAAACAAGAAACATTTTTTTAAAAAATGATTCAAAAACTTTTTAAAAATTATATATGAAAAAAAAACAATGTTCCAGCAATTTGGTAAAATTTATATTTTTAAAATTGAACTAAAATAAGTAGAACTATGACGATTCTATGATGATTCAGAATCTATGATGCTTTCTGTAATGAAATTTTAAAAAGGTAGAACTCGCAGGATATAAAAACAGGTAAGTCGTTTTTTTAAAGCATTCTTCCATTTCATCGTAGATGCATTAGCAGTCAGGGAGAAGAGAGGGAAGTTTTGTGTGTAAAATGCATCTTAAAATATTTCGTGGCTTCCGTAATATTTTTTTCGGATATCTCAAATATCAAAATATAAATATAACGTAAAGATGATTCGGTTTTATTATTCGGAAAAATTAATAACATTTCGCTTAAGACAGGTTTTCGTCTTAAAAGGTAGTTCTGTATGATACATTCTCCGTCGTGATTAATAATTTTTCATGTTTAAGACAGTATTTGTTATAGACGAGATATAGACGAACCTTTATTCTGATATTTAATATATTTTTATGTGTCGATTTATAAGTCAATGCCCCGATTTCCCTGTATGACGTATGGACAAGAATAGTTTGCTTAATCCTTCACTTAAAGCTTTTCGACACCACATAATTTTTAAAATACAATATCTTACCATTTAGTGAAAGAAATGATTAGGTTAAATATTATGATCTTTTAGCTTAAAAAAGCGGTGTTTATCCCATATTTTCAATTTATTGTACGTAAAAAGAGTTAACTGGTTACAAAAGCATTTTTTTAAATAAAATTTATTTATGGTAAATGAGTGATAATTCAATACTTGTTTAAAAGCATGTTTTACTGTTTTTTAATAAAGATACTAGATATTGTTCAATCATAAATATTATTTTAAATCTCTATCCATTCAACAAACTCGATTTCTGCAGGTGAGTCAAGAGTCGATTCAACATGTCGACTGAGATTCGACTCTGCAAAAAAACAGAAAAGCTCATGAGTTTGAAAACTAGAATGTCTTAATTTTGGCCGCCTGTTGCATCCAGCGCCATCTGTTCGCCGAAATTCGAAATATTTAAAGAAAGTGCATTTTTACAATTTTATTGATTTTCTGATAACAATGCAACAAACTGCGCATTTTTATTTCAAACCGTTATTTTTATTTATTTATTTTTTTTTTTTTGTTGTTGGTTTTTACATTTAAAATGGGTCAGTCATTTACTGGACAACCTGTATTTTTTCATAGGATAAATGACTTCTTAGTGTAATTTTAGCTAAATTAGATTTAAACTATTTAACATCTAATTCAAAGAATTACTTTGAACTGCGAGATTAGGGGCTGATGTATATATTCAAAAAATTATGATAGAATTCAAGCAACATTTTTATCTAAGCTAAATTTTTAGGCATATTTAATATTACTAAATAATTATATTATAAACAGTAAATATTTAATATTTTCCTTTTGACAAAAACAATTTTCAAAACTTATTGATCATTTTGCATAAAAAAATTCTTTCTGTTATAAGTTTAAATATTTATTCCCTTTTTCATTTTAGAAATGTTTTTAAATAATCTAATGAAGCAAGCTTTATCAAAATTTGTGTTACTACCTTGGGCTTTAACAATAGAAACATGGAGATTTTCATTGCTGGCAGGTGATATCACAGATGAAGAAATAGATGAGAAGTGGTGGAGATTAAGGTAAAACTTAACTAATTTTACGTATAACTGACTACAATCTTAAAGTGCATGTTATGAATATGTAAAAGCTACTTCTCAGTGCCATTAATATGACATATACATATTTTATTTAATGCAGTTCATGAGAAGTTTAAAATATAAATATGTTCACATAAATTTTCCGGTTTAATACACAATGACTTTCATAAATGAAGATTACTATTGGTATTATTGCTAAACATCTTTTGATTAGGGTTCTTTGCTCTTGCATAAATACGTAAACGGAGAAAATACATTAAAAGAAACACAATTTTTATGCATGAATATATACAAAACATTTAAAAAATGAAGAGTCTTTTCTTCTTAATCATCTTGTTGTTAACATTTCTAAAAATGTATTTGCCTTAATAAATGCTGAAAACTATAGTAGTATGAATTGAATAAAAAAAAAAACTTTTATTTCACTGTTTTCTATGTCATGAAAATTTTATCCTACTTCCTAAAATTATTTTTTTAATTACATAACATACCTTAATTCAATTGAAATGATCATTTCAAAAGCAACATAAGTTACAGAATCAAAACTTTTCAGAAATTATAAGAAACTGTATTATTCACAAGTAAATTAATTTTTATGGATGTTTTAGAGCTAATTATAGCGTTTGGATTTTAAAGTTTGTAAATATCGAATAATTTTTTATAATTTAAAGATTAAAAAAATGAAGAATACCATAAAAATCATTTCTCCCTCATGTTGTTTTATCAAGAAACAAGATTAGGTGGTACATAATTTTAAAAAAACAGTCATATTAAGCACATATTTAATCAAAATTAGTAATTAAATTAATAATTAATAAATAATTAATTAAATTAATTAGTAACTAAATTACTAATGTATTTGAGTTGATCAAATACATTAATCTGAAAATTTTTTAGTTGTTCAGTAATAGGTATCTTCTGAATAAAAACAGAATATTTGACCTGTTCTAGTTTAATATCACTCTCAAGAGGTATCTAATGCGAAAATTTCTTGGACTAACTTCAGTTTAAAGACCAAAAGGCATAGACAAACTTTTACACTTCAGATAAAAATAATAAAAGAAAAAAAATCTTTTAAAAATGCTTAATTCCTACACTCTAAAAAATAAATGTGTAAATTTGCACATAAAAATGTGTAAATCGATGATACAAAAACGACATGTCTATGTGTGTAAATTGGTGTGTAAATTGCCAAAATACACGCCTAATGTGTAAATGTCAAAATACACATTTTAATGTGTAATTTGATGATAAGTCGAAATGTGTAAAAATTATCTGATAACTCTTAAAATACACACTTTAATGTGTAAGTTGCACTGAAATACACACATTTCTGTGCAATATTTTTACACATATATATGTGTAAAATTCTGTTTTTACATATATTTTTGTGTAATAGGAAAATACCCACAATATTGCGTAATATGCAAAATACACATGTTTTTGTGTTATATACGGAATGCACAGATTTGTGTGTAATTTTCTGTTTTTACACATATGTCTACGTAATATGGAAAATACGCATTTTTGTGTAATATTTAATACACAGGTTTTCGTGTACATAAAAATTTACCTTATTCTTTGACGTGTAAACTGCGAAAAAAGGTTTTCAAAATCGCAAAATAAAATTACATGAAGAACAAATTCGTATTTGCTTCACGTGTTTCTAAGTACGCGTTCGTAATTATGTACATTGGTAGCACCTATAGTTGTTATTCAATCCGCCCGTCTGTCTATCTGTCCGTTCACATATAAGAACGCAAAAACTACACAACCGAATCATTTGAAATTTAAAATACATAACTGTTGCATAATTTTATCGAGTCATTTAAATTTTTATGAAAATGAGATGCATAATTCAATTATAGAGACAGTCAAAAGTGTTCCCTTGCATTATGACCAATGGGAAAAAATAGTTTCAAGTGCATCTTAATAATGTTACACACTTTTGAACATAGTAAAATTGATATGCATCTAGGAAGTACATACTACAATATAAACTCTGTATAATCTGTAGTGCAAAGAATAGTTTTTATTAATTTACGGGGCCATACTAAAAAATCCCATTACATTATGGTAAAGAAGGAAAGATTGTTTGGGACGCGTTTTAATTATATTAAAATATTTCACATTTTATGAAATTGATGCTTATGTTGCTGAGATTCGTTAAAAATTACTTATTTTATAATAGAAAGCAGATATATTATGTTTAAAAAGACAAAGAAAAAATTTCGGATAATTAAACAGTATCCGAAGTAATGTCTACTATTACACCAAGATCTGAATATATTTTTAAACTTCTTTATAGTACGAAATGCACCTGATTTGCTTTGTTTAACGTGAATTTTCCAACTTGGTTCTTTCTAACAGATTTGTAATCTTAAAACGAGAATTATTTACGCTCAATCAAGAAACAGGGTCGTCTCAAATTGTAATCTATAATCTTTCTGTTATTATAATCTATTTTCTTTAATTAGTTTTCTTAATCTATTTTCTTTCTGAAATTATAATATATTATCTCCATCTGTTTGCATATATACAACGTGACGACAGAAAGGATTAATTCATTTTACATAAAGGTTTGCAAGCAGTAAAAGAAAACTTAAAAACAATTTTTTGATTATTAAAAAAATAATAATAGATTGTAGATATTACATTCTTATTTATGAAGTTATACATTTAAATCAATAATAATTCTTGATACATGATTTTAAAAAACGGTCATTAATTGTTTATATCTTACAGCAACTGAATACTGTACTCTATTTTGCCTATAGGGGGAACTGGGGTACATTGATACAGTTTTTTTCTAAGACTTTTTTTGGTGTCAAGAAAGGAGAAAATTCAAGTTTTTTTCCCATGAGGTGATAGAAAAACTTGTGTAGTATGTTATACAAATGTACAATCATTGTTTTATGTAGTATTTTTGCATGTAATTTTAAAAAAATCAAAAAAAGTCATTTGTATCAATGTGCCCCATCCCCGGGGCAGATTGATACGTTTAAGAAAAATGACGACAAAATAATACCAATGCATATTTTTCATAAAAAATGAGTTAGAAAACCATTTTATATTTATTTATAAAAATTCAAATCACCCACAATTTATTTTTAAGCAATATTAAAGCAATCAAAATAAAATATATTATGACCTGATGTTCTGGCTGTTTCTTGTCTGATTGTTGGCTGTGGTAACTTTGTCATATCTAGCACTTCAACCCCAGCATTATCTTCTTTCTTATGAAAGATGAAAAAATTACCAGTTTTTCTGTTTATAAATAGGTTCATAAACAGAAAATAAAGGATAATTATATTAAAAATTCTGTTTATAATATAAGTATCATTTTCTGTTCTGCAGTTTTTTTCTCTTACTTAACATTTCTCATGTCGAAAATACTTTTTTCTCTGGAGAATCGATATAAATTCGAGATTTGCCGGAATGCCGTCCTTTTCTTTTATTAGTTCTACTAGCACTAGATGCTGGGTAAGTTCCTACGTCTTCTGTTTTCAGAAATACTATAAAATGTTCTAATATAAAGAAATTAGAGCTATTTCACTTCAATAAAAACTAATATTAGAAATTTTTCGTGAAAAAAAGGTTGGATTAAGGAGTGTATGGTAAAAAAAATAATAAAAGATAATGAAAATATGAACTATTAAAGGATTTAGGCTGTATCAATGTGCCCCGTCATAAACTGTATCAATGTGCCCCATACAGCGATTTTGAATAAAATGAGTCTCAAATCCAACACTTCACAATATATCTAACAATAAATAATGAGGAACTGATAAAGAGTAGCTGTACTTACCAGGGAGAGTATTCATTTTGGTTGAAAATTCTGGAACAGTTGTATAATAGCATTTCAATTGTACAACTCAAATTTACTTTTGAACAACAAAAACAATAAATCACCCGTCCCATTTCATCAAACTGCTGAATCATTCCAAGATTTTCTGTATGTAGTTGAATACACTAGCATCACCTTTTGGAGCTGTTGTGAAACTTCCTGTAATGACCCTGTGAGCGGTAGAGGGGGTGTATCAATGTGCCCCATGTATCAATGTACCCCAGTTCCCCCTAATGGGAAATTTTTATGTTCGTTTTTTTTCAAAAATGTAATTTCTTGCTGGATTCTGTTTCCAAGGCCACTATAACACTGATACTATCATAAATAGTACAAGGGATTAGAATTATTACTATGCAATTTTTAGAATAAAATGTGGTGAAATATTTATTTTTATCAGTGTATTAAAAATGCAGGTTATTTTTTATAAGACACAATAAAAAAAGAAAAAGGAATGTGAATCCTGAAATGGAACTTCACAAAATTAATAGATTTTATAACAATAATTAGAGCCAGAATTTAATGAAGGAATACTAATAAAACAAAATATTTACTTCAAATAAATTTAACAAATTGGCATAGCAATGATTAATGAAATATTTTGAGAATTGTTCACTGTTTAAATAAATCATTGTAACTATCACAATATCAAAACTTTTATTATTTTAGATACATTGTTTAAAATTCTAAATGTCAAGGAATTACAGTTATCAAATTATTTATACATTGGGAGGTTTAGATGGGTAAAAGAAAATATAAAAAAAAGTTATTTTAGCACAAATTCGTCTATTTCTTTCTATTTTTAACAATTAACACGTTGAGCGCCACTCAGTCTCAGAGGACAGATGTGGCACAATAGATGTAGTTAATTTTTCAGAATACAATTGATTTTTAACAATTTTTGTAACGTAATTGTTTTTATTTAAGGGTGTATTTCGATTCAAACTGCTTATTTTCCGATTTATTTTTGAATTCATTATTGCTCTCAAATGCACCAAACTTTCAAAATCTCTTATTTGGAAAGTACGCAAGGTGCCGTGATTGACGATTATTTGATAAATGCAGAAAATATTGCAAAAAAAGCAATCAAAAACGGCATTTCGAACCGATTTTTCCCAAGCGGGAGATCAGAGAACGAACAAAAAGGTTCATACTAATAAGGTAATTGTTTATAACTCAAATTCTAATGAATTGAGCGTAAAAAGACATCACACTGTACCTCATACGTCCCTTCAAGAATCCCCTCAGCAAGTTTCATGTTACTACTTTTTAAAAGGTGCCTGAAATTGTATCGGAAAATTTCGAGGTGTTTAAGGTGAAAAAGCGTTTCTTCGAATACACCCTTAAATGGGAATTACTAGATTTAATTGAGCGCCCCCCGCCCTCAATATTACACGCTTCTTAAATTCTTAAAAATAAATGAAGTCTTGCAAATAGTCATAAGTACATAAAATTCAAAATTTTCTTTCTAACTAAACATAAATACATGCAAATTTTGCAAGGAAAGAAAAATGACAGTATTACTTTTTTAAATGAAGACAACTCTTGGTAAAATCATTCAAATTTTCTTGAAAATCGATGGAACTTTGAAATATTATTTTCTGTGTCTTGATTAGGAGTATAAAAAATAATTTAGATTTTAAATCATGTAGAGAGGAGTTAATGAAATATATATATATATAAATTAAATTGTTAATAAGTATTTTTTATTAACAAATATTGAAGCTTGTCTATTACCTTCCCATCTAGCCTATATATACCTCATATGCATGTTGTACATATCATATATTTCATATTCATACATTTTATAATGTGATATGATTCATATATGAGTTAAATCTCTGTTTAAAGTAGAAACTATTGGGATGTGATAATACATGTCTAGTAAATATGTTAACTATTGGTTAAATTACTTTTAAAACCCAAAACTTTTAAAATTTAAAGAAACGTAATTTTAACCGCGTAGTTTTAAAAAGGAAAAAAAATCTGATTTAAATGCCATTTAAATGAATAAATAGTTGGCATGCGGCCTTTTATTTCAACAAAATAAAAATTAAATTTACTAAAGTTTATTGAATTGATAAAAGTTAAATTAATGTTAGTCATTGCTTTTATAAAATGTTTATGTGAAATTAACTAAAACTAAAACTATTAACTAAAAGAGAAAGCTGAGAAAATATTTTTTTCTTACCTATTTCTTATTAGTGACCTTCTTCTGTGTTAAATTGGGATAATCCAAACAGAAATACGTAGATTCTTTCGTAGAATTATGTCCGAATCCAGTACAATGACATTAATGAGCTCTTTTTAACTACATTACTGACTCTGTACCTTTTTCGGACTGTTATGTAAAATACCCTTTGGCCGCATTCTTGTAACATTTTCGTAAAAGTTTTAAAATTCATGCGAACTATATACGTTTATAAAAGAACAATATATCCGAGCACGCTGAACGTTCTTTATTCCAAGGACCAACTCTTGTGATCGTCTGCAGGTGAACTTTTTGCACGCAGATGTTGTTTTCCGTTTATTTATACAGTGCTAGATTTGGAAGTTAAATGCACGTTATTTTCATAAAAGTGGCTCTAATTAAAATTTTCTGTTTAAAAATTTTTTATGCATTTCACTTTCGTTTTTATTCAATTTCAAAAAGTTTCCTGTTAAAATGAATTGTTAAGATTCTTTTTTATAATTTGGGTTATGAATTAAAATATTGCCTTAATACATGTATCAATTACAGAGTAATCCAACTATTAACGCAAGTTAGAATACGGACAAACAAACCGTATTCTTAAGCATTTTCAACAATGTTGTAAAGTATTAAAACGACTAATAGGTTGAAATTTGACTTTTAGAATTTTATACCCAAAAGACGATAGCAAATTTTAATTCTTTTGTACAGCCCTATATTTTGTCTACTATTTTTGCATAAGGTTATGCCACTATTTATCAGTGATTTAATTAAAACAAAAACACGTTTAAATCTAGTGAACTTACATTTCCAGAGGTTATCTTACACAGGCAGCCATGTATCAAATTCTTTCAGTGGTCCTGTATATCATTTTTCTCCATATATATCTTAGTTTATTAAATGCAATTCTGTGTAAAAATGTAGAATTTATTTTAAAACTACCTTTAAGCTACTTCCGTTCATGTACTGTAATCTGTGCACTTTCTGCTGTGTTACCCTGTACATGATTTACAACATTTGTACACGGAACGCAATATTCAAAAATCAATTTAAAAACTCATATTTCAATTATCAAGAAGGAAAAATTATGCGTTAAGCATAGATTACGAAACACTTTCCAACACTTCCTGAAATCTTTAATAAAACTTCATTATTTAGGAAAATAAGGTATTAATGTCCATAGCCAAATATGTATTTCAATACTTTTGAACCGTATTTAATCTGTCTATTGATATATATACTATAGAATAAGAAAATTTAGTTCAGCAAGAAAACGCTAAATTTTATTTTTTAGCAATTTTAAATTTATTTTTCAGCAATTCATACTAATGGATGAAAACGCACTTGAATACTTTTATTCAGCTCTGTAGTTTACCTAGTACCTGTATTACAGTCCAATATTTACCTAAAATTTATTTTAAACTAAAACACTCTTAAACTTCTTAAATAACATTTCCAGAAGTTATCATCGAATTGTGACCATGTATCCAATACTTTACATGACCCTGTATATAATTTTATCTATATTCCACAAACATTTCTGTGTGAGCGGTTCAACGTAAAAATGTATAATTTATTTAAAAACCACCTTTTAGTAAATTACGCTCGTATTCAGTAACCTTCACGAGTTCTTTTGTGTAACCTTGTATATCAACTATAGAATTTATACACACCATGTAATATGCATACATTTAGTGAAACTTAAAAACGCATATCATAATTAAACATGCATTTCATCTATCCATCATCGATAATACACAGTATTTCAAATAGATTATACTATTTGAAATCTTTTGTGTCTCCCTGTAAATTCTATGCACAACATATTATGACTCAGCGTATCAGCATATCAATTTTATTGTACACGAAGTCGTTTAACATTATTAAAATATCTCGCAAATAATCCCCCGCCCCTTTGTTCTTGCATAATGGAATTCTTTCGTGTGGCCCTGTAAATGAATAATAACTATCATTTACACTGCATTTTTAAATACATATTTTAACGTACTTTGCAAATGCATATAAATTTAAATATATTTGGCAGGGTTCTACACCTTTAAAACTCATTCGAAACTATTTTTTCCCATAGGCCGTAATGTAGGGGAAGATGGGGATACTTGAGCCATTTTTTGAATTTTAATTTTTTAAATTTTTTTATATTTTTTTAGAATAAAATAAAATATTGAAAATGAAAATTTGATATTTTTCCTTCAACTATAAACCACTTTCAATAAATTTTGAACTATTTTTCTATGTATAATAAATGTTTATTTTTTGTTTTACATCATGGCTCAAGTATCCCCATGGCGGGGATACTTGAGCCATAGTGAAGGGATACTTGATCCACTACAGAAAAATACCTACAAAAGTAATTTTTTCGCTTTATTTTTGCACAAACATTTTACAGAATGATAAATTATGAAACGTAAAGTCTTTCAAAACCAATTGAGAAAAGAAAGCTAGTAATACGATCATTTTTTGTCGTTAAAACTGGTTGTCGAAGGATAATTTGAACTTGAGTTATAACGACGGTAGAAACATCCTCAGTTCAGAGCCATTTAAATTTGGAATCTGCAATTCTTCGGGCAAATTTCATTTTCAAAATATTAAGCACTTATCCAACAAATATTTTTACAGTTTTCTTTCTGGCATATTTTATTAGTAACCAACCATCAATAGAAGGTTTTCTTTCACATCATCATCATCATTGACAGAATTTTTCTCTAATGATATTGTCGAACTCATGCTTTTAGTTGATTAGCTGTCGGAATTTAAGCCAGATGTATCATTCTACTATTTCAAACACTTTTTTGATTTCACAGGAAAAGATTTTGTCTTCCTTTTTGGCTCCATGTAGGTAAGTTTGAACTGGGATTTTTGTTGCTTTTCTTGTTTTTGTGCGCTCTTTTTACCAATTTTTCTTCAATTTTCTTAGTTAAAAAAAAAAAAAAAAAGTTACAGCAACAGAGGTTACGATTTCAATATAAAATACTAATCTTAATATGTTATATTAAAAAATAAATATTTTAATATGTTGGACCTAACTAATTAAAGTATTAGAGATTATAGCCTGTAAAACAGTTTTAAAAAGTTATTTTCATTTAATGAAAGTTAAATTGAAAACTATGTTTACATTTATCTAGACAGGCTATTTTGTTAGTCAAATCGAAAAATAAAATAGACATTTTCATTTAAAAAATATACATTTTTAAACATTTTTAGGTCTTTATTTTTTTAAGAAAAAAAAAATAAAATGAAAAATTATTCTCCCTTTTCTCCAGAGAAATATCTATTAGTGAATATAAGGATGGAATTTTATTTTTTGTTTGTTTCACCCATGTTTAATTTCGAGTGGGGATGGTCAAGACATGGCTCAAGTATCCCCACTCTCATTGGCTCAAGTATCCCCACTATCACTATTTTTGTTTCCCAGAGTTTTACTAAATAAAGCATGCAGCAATTAGAACTATTTTAGACTCAAAATACAATTGAAATTATGCTTATTGAATGTATGTATATAGTTGCAACTTTAAACAAAACTTTGATTACAAAAAAACAAAAAAACCATGCACCCAAATATTTACTTCAGATAGGGAAAAGACAACTATTAATCACTATACTTTCAAAATGGTACCAAGATGAGTGATTTCTTTTTTACATGTTCAGAACTATAAATATGTTATCATATTGGCAGTTTTAGAAAGAAAAATTAACCAACTGTAGATATAATAGGGGTGGCTCAAGTATCCCCTATGCTCAAGTATCCCCACTCTCCCCTAATGGTAAACTTTTGACTATCCCTGTAAATAAATTAATCATGATAGAAACTTCATTTTCAGTAGGCTTTGTGCTAACGTGAACATCAATAACATTTAAAATTTTCATGGCAATTCGAGTATATTTACGAAAGTTAGAGCGCGGACAGATGACAGACAAAACGAATGCATAAACACTTTTCAATTTTGTCGGAAAGTCTTCTAATACATTTAGTAACTGTCTTTTAAAATTTACGTATTTATAATTATGTAAAACACTCCAATTCGCGTAAATACACGTAATCTTTTACATTTACACACTTCTGTGTGTCTATTAACTGATAAAAACTTACGTACTCATTCTAATAAACAAAATACACATAAAAACAGGCAATTTTTTGTACGAAATGTGCAAGAAAAAAGACAAGTGGGTGATTTCAGAAATTTACACACTTCTCTGAGTAAACATTATTATGCTTAAATTAGAATAACACTCCAATTCGTGTAAATTCAAGCATTTTTCGGAATTAACACACTTGTCTGAGTTTATCAAGTGATAGCAAATTACACACTTACTTTCAGACGCTAAATACACACAAAAAACAGGTAATTTTCTGAAAAATGTGTAATTTTTATTACAGGTGTGTAATTTTACAAAATTACACATATATGTGTGCAAAATTAGCCAATTTACACATTTATTTTTTACAGTGTAGTAAATGAATTAAAAATAAATAACACCCTTAAAAAATCTTACCTAATATTTAAAAATAAAACTCTTTCAACAAATTTTCTGCATCTCGCTTATTATATACGAAAAAATAAAAATATATAAAATTCTTCAGAAAAAAAATTTTTTTCCTAATATCTTAAAATATTTTTTTCCTAATACTTTTCCTAAATTTTTCCTAAAATTCTCAAATACCTTTCGCAAATCCTGAAACATATATATATGTTACCTAATAATTAAGTATAAATATCGGAAAAACGTTCCTCCAAGAAAATTTTGTATCTGAGGAAAAAAAGAATGAAAGAAAGAAAGAAAAATATTCACAATATACTTGTATCAAAAATTTCTAGCACCTGCTAAATACAAGTGAAAAAAAAAGTTTACAAAATGTAAAACATTTACCTAAAATTAAAGAAAGTTCGAAAATAAAAATATTCCTAGCTAAATTCATGCAAAACAAGTTTTTAAAATATAAAAAATTTTCCTCTTAATTATCTGGATGGGGCACCCCATCCAGATTATAGTGTAAAGTATTTAAAATTTAAAATAATATTATAGCATAGAATAAAAGGTAAAGTTAAAACGGTAAGAAGACTCATTTGGATAGGGTTCCTATCCAAATGTCGTTAACACTTCAAAGTCATAAGAACAAGGTCAAGTCATAGGAACAGAAATAGAGATAAAAAATTCATATTTCAAAATAAAATCCTGCGTGTTTTAAAAAAGTAAAAAGTGACCCATGAGGTATTTCTCCAACGAGGTTTGTCAAAATAGGAGATGATGAGTTAAAATATATTCTATACAAGTGCCGGAGGCCCGGACAGTCAGTTAAAAGATGATGGATGGTTAGGCAATCAAAATGACAATGAGGACACATGGGTGATCCTCCCTAAATAACAAATGTTTATGAGTGATCCTAGAATGTCCAATTCTCAGACGGGTCAGAAGAACATCTGTTTTTCTTGGAAATTTAGGAGGCCAGGTTATGATCGTTGGTTTGATGTGGTGCAGTTTATTATTGTATTCTAAATTCCAATTTTCCTGCCATTTATTATGAATGTAGTGTGTTATAATTAGTTTAACGTCTGAGAATGGAATCTTATGATTTAAAGGGCTAAGGGCAAGTTTTGCTGCCTTGTCCGCTTTTTCATTTCCAAAGATACCCACGTGTCCAGGTACCCAGCAAAATAAGATACTTTAACCTCGATTTGTCAAATTATTATAAAGTTCCAAGATTGCTGAGACATAAGGATGTTTATTAAATGATTTTATTGCGTCAATAGCACTATTTAAGTCTGTATAAATGATGAATGAAGTCTTATGATGGTGAGAAATGTGTAACATGGCTCTCTCGATCGCAATCAACTCGGCAGTAAATACCGAAGTTGAAGGATGAAGCTGGTAGCTGAAACTGGTGTTATCAAAGAAAACACCACATCCAACAACACTACTACTCTTAGAACCATCAGTGTAAATATCTGTATGATTTGTGAAACTGGATCGATGTGCAGCAAACAAATTTTGAAAGATAACAGGTGCAAGATTCTTTTTGTCATACCCTTTAAAGGGATGGAGGGTGGTAATGCTAGGAATTATCCAGGGAGGGAACTTGTGTAACGAACATGAGCTTACCTCAATATTGTTTAAATGGCTATTTCTAACAGTGCTCCTTATTCTGACACCAAATGAAGGGATGCAAGATGGTCGATGTTGATAAAGAATATCATTGTCAGAATTTAAAATATACGTATGAAGTGGATGGCCATGATGTGAAAGAATACGATAGTACAGGTCCAATGAAAGCTTTTCGCGAATATGGTGAAATGCTGGTTCATTGCACTCAACATATAGGCTTAAAACTGGAGATGTACGAAATGCACCAGAACAAAAGCGGAGTGCACTATGGTGCACAGTGTCTAATTTTTTAAGAACAGAATTACTTGCAGAACCATAGATCTGACAGGCATAGTCAATTTTAGAGCGGATTATGGATCGATAAATTTTCAGGAGAGAGGTACGGTCTGCTCCCCAAGATGTGTTTGAGAGTACTTTTATTAAATTAAGTGATCGCTCACACTTTTTGCGTAACTGCAAAACATGAAGCAGGAAAGTGAGTTTTTTGTCAAAATGTAGGCCCAAAAAGCGGACACTGTCAACGATAGCTATTTGATAAGTTCCAATAAAAATCTCAGGATCAGGATGCAGATCCCTGCGTCTACAGAAGTGCGCACAAGTGGTTTTGTCTTGGGATATAATAAAGCCATTTCTCTTTGTCCATTGGATAATACGGTTGATAGCAATTTGTAATTGTCTCTCGATAAAACGCATATCTTGTCCTTTACATGAAATTTTAAAATCGTCAACATAAATTGTACCCTGTACACTTGGGGGACAATTGGTTCAGTATGTGATTAATCTTGATAGCGAAGAGGGTGACACTTAGGACACTGCCCTGGGGTACACCCTCTTCTTGTACATAAAAGCTGGAGAGAATCCCCCCTATTCGAACTTGAAAAATTCGAACCGCAAGGAAATTCTTAATAAAAATGGGTAGATTACCACGAAAGTCCAAGTTTAAAAGATCACGAAGGATGCCATACCTCCAGGTTTTATCATAAGCTTTCATCATATCGAAAAATACTATCACCAGATGGTTGCGTTTTAGAAAAGCAGTCCGTATATGAGTTTCTAAAAGAATGAGGTTATCAATAGTAAATCTACCCCGACGAAATCCGCTTTGAAATGAAGCAAGGCAATTATTTGATTCAAGAACATGCACCAGGCGGCAATTAACCTTTTTTCCAAGAGTTTACAAACGCTGCTAGAGAGTGCGATAGGCCTGTAGTTATTTGGGTCACTGGAATCTTTACCTGGTTTCGGGAAAGGAATGAAAATAGCTTTACACCAAGCTTTAGGGAAAGTATGCTCAGTCCAGATTTTATTGTAGAAAGTTAGTAAATTATTGTGAGTGGTAGTACAAAGGTATTTTATCATGGTGTAAGTAATGGCATAGTGTCCTGGAGCAGATAAACGGCTATTTTGCAAACATCTTAAAAGCTCTGGTTTAGTGAATGGCAGATTATAGTCATAGGACTGTCGTGAATTAAAATTTATGCTGGTAGATTCCATTTGTATTTTGTAAGATAAGAAGGGTTCAGGGTATGAGTCTGAGTTAGAGTTGGATGCCAGTGTACTCGCTATTGTTTCAGCAATATTTTTAGGAGATGCTATAGTTTGTCCATTTGTATTTAGGATTGGGATATGGTTTTCTGAATACAGTCCTATACAGTTTTTCACTTTTTTCCAAAGCACTTTACTTGATGTATTGGAGTCAATTTTGGAGACATATTGCATCCAGGATTCACGCTGGCTCTTACGTCGCACCCTTCTAGCATCCGCCCTTGCTTTTTTGAAAGCAATATAATTATTGTTAGTAGGGTAACGTCTGAAAATGCCCCAAGCTTTCTGTTGATTTTTCTTTGCCTTTTTGCATTCATCATTCCACCATGGTTTCCTGTGTCGTGGTATAGAAAGTTATGTCTGCAGCATTGATAATACACTGGGTGATATTATCAAGCGCATCGTCAATGTCACCATCTATCATATCATTTGTTATTTTAGCAAGGTCCGTGAAAGTTGGCCAGTTGGTTCTGTCATAAATATAACGTTTAGAGTAATTATTAGAGTCCATGTTAGGAGTAGTCTGTGATGAAAGTAGGAAAATGGTCACTGCCGTGCAAAGCGTTTGATACCCAAAAGTTCCAATGAGGGTAGATAGGTGGGGAGCAGATTATAAGGTCAATAGCATGGAAAGTGCGGGTAGGTTCATGAAAATAAGTATGGTCGCCATTATTGAGCAGGCATAGACCATTGTCAGAGATCAGTTTTTCTATTATTTCGCCACGGTGATTAAAGTCTTGGTTGCCCCACATCTGGCTATGTGCATTGAAATCTCCCAGAATGATATACTGAGTGGGGAGTTGGAGAAGGAGATTGTCGAGGTCAGAAGACTGAATAGATTGATTTGGTGGTAAGTAGAGTGTACATATTGTTATTAGACGGTTTGAATGTATACGGACTGCAACAGCTTGCATGTTATTTGAGTTTGAGGTAAATTATTAGAGATGATAAGAGCCACTCCACCAGTAGCTCTATCATTGCCAGAAAAATCTTTTCTATATGTAGTATAAGTGCGCATTTTTGCTTTGTCAGAAGGCTTAAGATGGGTCTCCTGTAAAGCTAGACATATGGGTTGATTGTCATGAAGAATGTTTCGGATTTCGTCGTATTTATTATGAAAGCCACGGCAGTTCCATGAGATAATATTAGTCATAAATGAGGGTATTAGATATATGTATCTATGTCATTTTGTTCGGAGGTAGTAGACATGCTACTATCTCCATCGTCTAATTCTGCATCTCGTTCAGGATGAATGGTTATAGCATCATCATCCATGCGTGTTTCATCTATCTTATTTGTCTGTTTTTGAAGATTTTCCTTTTTAGGTGTTATAGTTTTTTGCTTTATTTTCAGGAGCTTCAGATCTGGTTTTGAGGGTGCTGATCTTGATATATTTTGAGTGATTCTTTTATGAAGAGGTGGTTTAGGAATAAGGATATGTGATGCCTTTTGAGAGGCATTTTGTAGTGAATTGGAAGCAACAGGATTTAATATTTTAGTTGAAGGCGATTGTGTCGATTTTGAAGATTTTCCAGAATTATTAGAGAGGATGGTTTCTTTTTGCTTCGTTTGGGATTTGGTATCTGTAGAAAGATCAGTCTGAGTTGCAACTGTTTGATAAGTTTTATTTGTTGTTTTAGATACAGCAGCAGAATATGATACACCAACTTTGGGTGTTCTAGAGTCTACTATTTTCCTTGCTTCAGGGTATGGTATATTTTCTTTCGTACGTATTGTCTGTATTTCTTTTTCTTTTCTCCATTGTTCACAGGATTTAGCATAGGATGGGTGATCTTTTTTGCAATTTACGCAAGAAGGTGGTGCCTGGCATTGAGTACTTTCATGGTCAATAGTGCCGCACTGACCACAAGTGAGTTTACCTCGGCATTGAATTTTGGAGTGCCCAAAGCGTTGACATTTAAAACAGCGTAATGGGTTTGGAATATAAGGTCTTACAGAACATGACAAATAACCAGCTTTTATATATTTAGGTAGTGTAGGTGTATTAAAAGTAAGTATAATGTGCTTGGTGGGTATCTGAGTTTGATTTTGTGGTATCTGTTCATCACGACGGTAAATTTTTATTCTTCTAGCTTGAATAACATTTTGATCTTTCAGGTTTTCCAAGAGTTCAGCTTCAGTGACATATAGAAGGTCTGATTCGGAGATCACTCCACGACATGTATTTAATGTTCTGTGCGGAGATACAGTGACAGCAATGTTAGCAAAGTGTGTACATTTTTTCAATTTGTTGGCTTGTTGATCATTGTATACTTCGATTAATAGTTCACCTGTACGGATTTTTTTGATAGTTTTTGGTTCACCAACTAACCCTTGAATAGCTTTATTAATTAGAAAGGGGGATGTTTTGTCAAAAGTTCCCTCTTGACGTTTTACTACAAAAAATCTTTCACTGGCATTAGAGTTGGTGTTTTTACATGCCGTATCGGAAGTAAAATCCTCAACTCTGTCTGCCCATGATTTTTCTTGTTGCACTTTATTAGTTGTAATAGAGTCGCAGCTCATTATATCATTTTTTTCTTTTTGGTGTGGGGCCTCCACTTCGCATGTCTTATCTTTTGAGATTGTAGCCATAATTGAATTTGTAAGTTTGAAAAACGCCAGACATCGGGCCTGGTCACCGACCCTTCTTCTTTCCCTTATTTTAGGCGCAGGCCTCAAAAGGGTGAAAACTATTCACAACAAACTTCCACGTTTTTCGAACATTGGATTAAACTCGATAGCATCTCCGAAGCTCCGGTTCTTTTCCAAGGAAAATGGGTAGCCGTAGGTAAGCCTTTACAGCTCTGTCCAACCTACAGCCGGCCCTTACGTCGAAAGGAACCAGTCTTCTGGTAGCAATAGCCTCTCCTAACAACCACCATGCAAGCATGGCGCCCCCTGTACTCGGAACCAGAGTTCAGAGATGCCCTGCACCCTGGGACTCGAGATCTTCCTAAAAAGGAGGAAACGAGTCGATGAGGTTTAAAAAAACCTCAACACCCAGAGTGTCTCACGTGAATATAAAAAACCACTATTGTATATAAAAAAGTAATTCCGGAGGGAGCTTAAAAAAACCTGGTATATTTTCTGTCTTTTTTTTCCAAACAAAAGAACGAAAACAAAGTGAGTAAAAACAGAGAACTATGTAAACAAACAAGTTAGTGAATACGACAAAGTTAGTAGAACAAAGAACTATGTGAACAAAAAGTTAGTAAAAAAACCAAACAAGAACACAGAGGGATAACAAACTGAAAAGAGAAGTTTAAAAAGTGTGAAACAAAGAAAAAAGGATAGACAATTAAAAAAGAGAAGAAAAAAGGAAAGGAGAAAGATCGCTTGGGAACCCGGGGTCGCGAAACCCGTAAATACCTAAAGAAGGTATTCCCTTGGGGGGATAATTTTATACAGAAGCAGTTTTAAATATACTAATAATATTTGATAAATAAATAAAATTAGATTGGTATAAATAAAATTATTTTTAAAACACATTTTCGAATTTCTTCATTAGAATCGAATTCATTATTTTATTAAAGTATCGCAATTAAATTACAAATATAAATGCTAAAGTTCATGAAAATAACATTTTATTAAAATAGGTAAGTAAATTAAATATGATTAAATAAATCTTTTATGATATTATTTTCAATTGCATTATAAATAAAAGTAAATCAAGTAATAACGAGATGTCTGCATCCCAAAAACATCACTTTACTTCGGAGCATCTATTTAACACATTGATAAAGGTCGAAAAACAGACAAAGCATGAAGTTTCGGCCTATCTTACCGAAACACTCCGCCTGATACGCTGGAAATCTTAGCCTGTTCCTCTTCAAAACTGATAACAACTTTACTTTCCTATAAATCTTCTTATGACACGTTTTTATGTGTTTTTTGTTAGAAGGAAAAAATGTGTGTTGATCATTATACGAATGAGTAACTTGCATGAAAGCTCGTTGTAACGTAAGAAAACAAACTAATTATGCAGTTAATCTTCTCTTGACCACCTGGGAGGAAGCTATGAAAATATCATTGCGTATTATTCTGTGCTAAACTTACTCAGCAAGAAAGAAATTTATTTCTAAATAGAAAAAGAATAAGGTGGTTTTCAACATTTTAAGATTTGACTTATGAAAGGAAATTTAAAAAGGGTAAATATTATAAATAAAATAAATGCTCTATTAAATAGGATGGCATAAGGAAAGAGTTTATTAGAAACTATTTATAAAAAATTAAATCAGAAATAATGTAATAACTTAATGAAATAATGTAGGAAAATTACAATACAAAAAGATTCTTCTAAATAAATTATACTTTCCTAATAAAATAAAACTTATAGGATTAGTGAGTTCTAAATTTTTAGTTTAAGAATTTTTTAAATGAAAAATAACCAGTGCTTTAAAATTTATATTAACAAGGTAGAGTACGTTGAATATCGACGAAAGAAAAATTTAAGAAGAAGCTGTTTCATTGATAGATAATAAGCCTACCAAAATTTGTTACCATAAAAAATACGCCTTATATTGTTAAGTCCAACTCTTAATGAAATGATATTTAAATTAAAGATAAAAAATGCTATTTCTATAAAACTTAGTTTTTGAAATTATTAAAATTAAACTTTAATCATAATATAACCAGTTAAATATAATAAAGATCTCGGCGAAGTGAATTCATTCAATCGAGAATCATCAAGTTATGTAACATAAACCTCTATTCTTTTCGACAAAGTCTTCCGACCATGCACACTGCATATCACGGCTATTTTTATGAAGACACTTTAAATTTCTGTAAAGCATTGCGATTTATCAGTGTGTGATTTCGATTACGTTATTTTCGAACGTGATTTAAGAAGTATTCCAAATCAGCTGGGGTCAAAATGACGCACTTCTATGAAACATATTTCAGGGTTAAGAATTAAAATACACACTTTTTTAATAAAATGACGTCATTTCCATCCGCTAAAGCATTCTTATTTTACTATCTATTCTTAAACAGCATCGGTAGAAAAGTATACATATGACGTCATTATCGCTGAATAATACACAAATCCAGCAAAAAACAATGTCGTCATTCAAGAAGCAAATTGGGTATCTAATGATTCGTATGCCTTCATTTGTTTATTTTTTATAGCTCCATGTTTTATCGGAAATCATTCATTGATATTTCTTGAAAATTCGGAAAAATATCTTACACACGGATTAATAAAATTGCATTCTTTCATCTATTTGATACGAATTAAGTAAAAGCGGAGAAAATAACTTATTCCTATTCTTTAAAATACTTTTCTATGAAGAGAAAGTGTTCTATTGAATGTAAAGTAAGTTTGTAAAAAATTAAGAATCATTTAATTGATAAATAAAAATGAAATAAAATCAAAATTCACCGGCTTTTATAACAGACAAAATTTTTGACATAGCACGAATTTTAATTTCAATTTTTTCACTTTTTATAAGAAAATGGCAATGAAGAAATACAGTAATCTGCTTTTTTCCCTTGGCTTTTAATAAATATGAAGTGCTTTTGTTGCCACAATTACAAAAGCGGTATTAAAACCTACAAAAAAAAATATTTCAAAAATAAAGATACAAATATAGTATATGTACAAAACAAAATTCGCCCATCGGAGCGCAGGTTACTCTCTCGTAAAAAGGGCGGGTGAGCAGAGTGGGCGATAATAATGGTATGAAATTAGATAGGTGGATTAGCCTAAAGTTAGGCGCGTCGTGAATTTAGTTGCAACACCATGCAGGCCTATGAGGTGAGATAAGCTAAATACATTTGATAATAATTACAAATACTATTTAATTGACGGGAATTTATTTAATTATTTTTTTTTTATTTTACTTAATCCTATTAATTAAGAGGTTTTGATAAAATATTAGATAGCCAGTTTTTGGGAAGGATGAAGAGGCGTTTAATATGACAGGCTTGGATATTCGTGCAGACGATAGTAGCAATTCTTACGAGTGCAGAACTCGCCGCACTCGCAGAAGTGGTTGGCTTCTCGGGAGAAGCCCTCTCATTGCCCTGAATGCCAATGTAAGCCGGCATGTGGCCCTGGGTGACTTTGCGAATGAGAGAGAGCAACTTAAATTTTATGGCAAGAACTAAAAGGTCCTTAGTTCTGTGCGCGAAGATTACCAGTATTCTTGAAAGACTATCACTGTACAACTTGGTGAAGGAAGGTGATTGAAAAAAGATCCAATCTAGTGCCCACTGAATCGCAAGAAGTTCTGCTTGGAATACAGAGTTATCAGTTATCATCCTCGATTCTACAGGCTCATTCATGAATCACCACATCGTTCCGCATGACCAGAATGCTGACGACATGTCCGATTCCGTGCGAGATCCATCAGTGTAAGCGATTGGGACATTTGAGGGTGTTGAATGTTTAGAGGGGTTGACTTGCAGATAAGAATGTTTCTTTCGCAGAATGCAGAAAACAGCAGCTAACTTTCCTTTGTATGTGCGTCTGTGGAAAATGAGCGTCTTGTGCTTGTTTGTGATCGAAGTGAAGGATTCTGTTTTTACTGTATTCTTAATTTAGTGTTAATGTTTTGGGAGGGATACCCGTAAGTACTACGAGCGCGTCCGTGGAGATTGTTTTATAACCCCTCGCTTTTCGTAGGGGAAAGATCCTTTTTAGCAAAGAAAATGTGTTCTTCAATCTATAGTGAGGTTTCTTCCCCAGACACCAACGCCGTAGAAGATAATCAGTTCAACAATTGTGTGGTACCATATTTTTAGCATGTTGGGCTTAATGCCCATAGATTAAGAAGTTAATTTGCAGCTATTTTCGGAAGTGTTGCTAAGTGTAATTTTACTGAGTTTTTGTCTTCCGTCCAGCTCCAATGTTTGTGATTGTAATTCCTAGTAGTTTCACGTGTTTGGTGCTGCGCCCATTGATTAACACAGCGGGGTTGCGTTTAAGATCTATAGGTTTGTCGAATGTGAGTGTTTTAGATTTATTATTCATCATTATTGTTCATCGTCATCATTATCGTTATTGGGTATGCTGAAGGCCCAAATAGTTATTTTGTTAAGTACTCCATATTGTGTTGCTTGGATGCTTTAAACGAAGGCAGTTCAAGCTTATTTTGTCTGACCGAAAGAATTTACCCGTGAATAGTTTTTTGTGCAGTCCATTTGGATCGGTTTGATTGCTGCAGAATTTCCGCCATGCTTGATTCTTGGCGTTAAGAACACTGCGATTATATTTGGCTGCCAACTGTTTATAGCGTGCTGCTGATGCTCGGAAGTTGTCCGTGTCCTTTTATGTTGGTTAAAGTGATTTAAACTTCCTTATTAAAGCTGTAAGTTGGTTACGTTTTGTGCGGAGGTCTGCCGTCCAGAAGGACAAATTGGCTGATCTATGTGTCTTCTTGTATCAAATGAATGTTTTAGCTGCCATCAGCATTGTATTTATGAGGACCTCTGTGAAGTGATTAAGTTTTGTTGTATCTGTGACATTAAGCACTTGACTATCAGATATTTATTACCAAATGAATTAAGTGTTTAGCTATCTGCTGAATTATAGTCCTAAAGTACAATTTTAACATTAGAACGTCTAGCTGCTGTCGATTCGACACCGATCAAATAACAAAATATCGATTCAAACCAGACATTAATTAAATTTAATTTAACTAGAATTAGATTAATTTCATTTTAATGTAACTAGTCTTGAATTAAATTTAACTAGAGAAAAACTCAGTTAAATAAATAAGTGAAGTAGTTTTAAATCAAATTTCTGATAATAAAATGTTCTTATTACGATTGGGTAAAATTCCCGGATGTACTAGTGTTAATTTTAAATTTAATCTACAACGATAATATATAAATAAGCATTTCTGTTAATACTCAGAGATAGTAGTTAAACGTTGGATTTCTTTTTCTTAGCTGAGCAATCTATATTACCACCATTCTAAATTGCGATTTTTTTTTCTTTATCAATCCACTATTACACGTAGTTTCTTCCATTTTTTGTCGTCATTTCTCGTGTCAAAATTGGTCTTGATAGGAAAAGCTTTTTCATCAATAATCTTCTTTTCTATAGGGCAAAGTGGGGACAGATGCCGCTCTGAAACATGTGCCGCAGATATTGTGTAGGCGACACTTACGCTCCCTAGACCAACTTAAGAATTTAGTTGAGTTCCTTATTGTTCTTTACATTGTTACGCTATGAGCTCCTTATGTTGTGCTGTATGCGTTTTCAAAGATTAATTTTCAGTATTTACATATTAATACTATATTTTATGCTTCAAACCTGCATGATAAATTGCTTAAATTATTCTAATAATGGTTTTATGACACATTTTAAGCCAAATAAACATAGGTTTCATCTCAAAACCAATTGCACCTGTAGATTAGATCATCGTAGAATACAAATATGTGCTTGCCTTTTTCCTGTGTCGTTCGCATATCAAAATGGAGGTGCGGCATCTTACCCACTACCATGGAACATAGATGCAAAATATATTTTTGTAATTTTGGTTTAATAAATTCACCACTACAATTTCAGTAGAACTTGCATATAAATGAATGCATATTCAAAACATTCTGCTATTTATGAAAATATGCTGAGAAAGAAAGGTGGTTCACTATGTGTGGAACAGAAAAACATAAGCTTTTTATAATTTTCACACTATAAGCTGTTGTGCAAAATATATCCTGTTCTATTGGTCAAAAGACCTATACAACCAAGTGAGAGAAAACAAAAGGCTGCAAATATTACAAGCACAGAGTTTATAAACAAGAAAAAAAGAAGAAAGAAATAAAAAAGATAAAGAAACTAGAAAGAGTTTAAAAAGGACAGCTAAGCGGAAATAAAATGTGTAAAAAAGAGGGAAAGATCAATTTAAAAACAACTGAGGAAAATTAAAAATGAGTCATCTTCCAACAATGATCAAAATGCCCGTCTTATGGATTCTGACGGCATTATTGGATTGGAATTTGATGATTCTGAATGTTCTGAGTGTCTGGGGTCTTAAAAAGAAAGAAATTCTAAAGCAGACTGGATTCAGTGCATCAAATGCAATCGAAGGCAGCATTAAATATGCTCATTGTATTCTTGCAACTGGAAATGTGTTGCAGTTGTGAGCCAATGGCAATATAAAATCAAAGAATGAGAAGAAAATCTAAACATAAAAATACTAGGGAATAAACAGAATGGATTTAAAACTTACATTATGAGCACACTGAAATGCTTGCCTGGGTGTAAACAAGACATTTATATATATTTTTAAAATTACGCAGTATATTGTTTCCAGTAATTATTCTATCCATTCATGTAAATTTAAATGTTTTCATTTTCTTTTTCATTTTTTGGTCTAAAGTTTTACCTTTCGTATTTACATTTTTTCATTATCGTTAAACTTTTCACAATTTAGTGTTATGTATAATTTTTGTAATTTACCATTCATTTATTTTCATTTTAAGTTGTCTGAGAAAAAAATGGCATTTGCATTTAAAAAACAGTCTAGCTATTTACTCTATGCGGCATCTGCCCTACACCCCATGTGGCATCTGACCCAACACCTAAAATTGGTGTTAAAAATGTTTAAGAAAATAATTATGTGTACATTATTAAAAGTGTTTTAATTTATTCAACATAGAAGTTAGATTCTAGGGAGCTTAATTAATGATTTCTGATACTTAATTTATTGTTTTTGCTTCATTGTACATTTTGTACGAAGAAAAGTAAAACTGTAGCTTCTGGCCCCACTTTACCCTTCATGTAATTATTAATATAAAAAATAAATAAATCAGATGTATCGTATAAGGCATTTAGAAGGTTTTCTAAGTATAACGAAAAATATGATTTCTGTGGATTTTCATGGACATAACTTTAATTTATAAAAAACAATTATATCATTAGCAGATTATTATACAATTTAAAGTTTTAAATATTTGTTAATGTTTAGCCAAGTAGAAACTCTTTAAGATACTAACACGTTAATTAAAAAAAAAAGAAAGAAAGAAAAAATATTATTGCACTACCCAGTTTTAAAAAACCAAAAAAACTAGTTGAATATGCGAATCCAAAAACTTTCTTCTATCTCATAAGTACAATTTAATATTTTGAAAAACAGTTATACATGTTAATGCTTTAATAATTTTAATTCAATACTATACCAACTTTGATTTCCATCTTAAATTTCTGCTTCAGTCAATTCTTCGGAAAAAACGAGTTTCCGTCTCTGCACCAGCCCATGGACAATAGAATGATAGGCAGATTTTTTCAAATTCAAGGAGAACATACATATCATACCCAAAAAACATCAAACACAAAAATTTTAGTTCAGTTCTGTCCATAACTTCACACACTTTTTTATGGTAAAACAATGAAAATGGCACAGACATCGTGATTTTAGTGCCCCCTTCAAGCGGATTTTTTTCAAATTCATGTGAATGCAGGCGGACCTGCTTGCCGCAGCCAAAAGCATTCACAAAAAATTTGGTTCAATTCTATGCATATCTTCATACACTTTTTGATGATAGAATGGCGACATATGGACACACACACAGACACACGGACAGACATTCAACAGACATTTTGTAGAAACATGTTTTTTGGAATTTCTGCCCCCTAAAACGTGTAAATCCGTCGAAAAACGGAAGTCGGAAAAAAAATTCGATTACAATACTTTCTTCTATTGAAGATGGAAGAAAGTAAAAAGAGAGAGATTACGAGAGAGATCGCGATTTTACGTTAGTTTTATAATCAATTAAAAGTAGTTGAATGTACCAATCCCAAAACTTTCTTCTATCTCATACGTACATTTTATTATTTCAAAAATATTTACACAGTATAGTTATTGAATTAATATTGTTAATTCAATACCAACTTTAATTTTCATCTTAAATTTCTGCATCAGTCAAATAATCAGAGTACAGATGAGTTAATGTGCATAATAATATTTATTAAAATCAATAGTTTTCCCTTAATCTGTTATCATCAGTTATTTACAAATAGCCGACCTAGTAGGACACGAGTTCCCGTATCTGCACGAGCCGATGAACAAGTCTATAAAACTATTGGGAATTTTTTTTCAAATTCAGTGAAGACCTGCTTGCCGTAGTCAAAAATAATCATACACAAAAAATTTAGTTAAGGTCTATGCATAATTTCATACACTTTTTGATGGTAAAATAATGAAAATGACACAGACATCGCGATTATAGCGCCACCTTCCGACGTATTTTTTTTTAATTCAGGGAGTACCAACAAGTCATACACAAACACTCACACAAAAAAATTGGTTCAATTCTATGCATAACTTCATAAACTTTTAGGTGGTACAACATTGAAAATGACACAAAAATAACTATTGCAGCGCCCCCTTCCGGTGGCTTTTTTTCAAATTCAGGGAGGACTAACTAGCCATAACTAAACACTTACACAAAAAAAATCGTTCAATTTGATGCACAGCTTCATACACTTTTAGTCGGTACAATTATAAAAATGGCATAAAAATAGTTATTGTAGCGAACCCTTCCGGCGTAATATTTCAAAATTGAAGGAGAACTTGCTTGCCACGGCCAAAAACATTCGCTAAATAATTGGTTCAGTTCTATGCATATCCTTATACACTTTCTGGTGGTAGAATGGCGACATACGGACACACAGACATTTTGTAAAAACATGTTTTTGGATTCTCTGATCCCTAAAACGTGTAAATCCGTTGAAAACCGAAAGTAAAAAAAAATTCGATTGCAATACTTTCTTTTATTGAAAATAGAAGAAAGTAAAAATGCAAAGAGAGACTGACGGAGAAATGAGCTTAATAAGCTAAGCTATTTTTAAGAAATAAATCATTTATTTTCTTTTGACTGCCCCTCCGAATTATGAAGATGCATCAGGCTATAAAAAGTTAATTGAGATTCGAATTTTTAACTTTCCTTATTTATCCAGGGAGATGTACGTTAATGTAATTTTTGGCACTAGTATTTCTGTTTTATGAAAAGATGTGTGGCTCATATATTTATTATATTTTTTATTTTCTGTGTGTGTATGTATGTGCATGAAATAGTTAGACATCTTTGATATAATGTTGCCAGGTGGAATTTATTTTATCTTTGTATTTATTTATATTGTATAAGCATTTGTCACAGCATTAATGATGAAACTGAAAAGAAGAAGACATTTATTTTCATTTTTGTGCGCAGAAGACAATAATGAAATGAATTTCAAAATTGACAAAATTACAATTCCGTGTAGTGAAATATTTGGAATAGGTTACTTTATAGATATTTCTGCCTTAACATTCGCGAAAATTTCAAAACTAATTTCCTAATAATTAATTTATTCGAATTGACGCGTTTTGAAAATAAAAAATGAAAGAATAATAATTATTAATTAATGCTAATTTTAATTATAAATTTAAAATATTTGAATAATGATAAAAAAATTAAAATTAAAATTGTTTTTTAAATTAAAATTAGTTTATTTTAATGTGTTTTCTATATCAACTTCATGTTTTTTAGAATTATCCAAGTCCTTTAAAATTCAAAATATTTTACACGTTTTATCATTAAAAAAATAATCTGTATGCGAAATTTATATAACCTGTCATATGGTCTATCTATAATTATATAATCTATCATAAATCAATGAAATTTACGATATCAAAGAAAACGCTAGGTTAATAGTAATAATAATAATTTGATAACAGGAAAACTCAATGGTGTAGGAAAATTATTTTTGTTCAAATCGATTATTATTACTTTCAAAGTTTAAAAAGAGTTTTCAACATTTAAATCAAACAAAAGCAGTCAAAATGGTCCTAATATTTTAGAACTTCCTGAAAGAATGAGAAAAAAGTAAACTCATCTTTATCATTCAAAAGCGTATCATTAAAGAAAGTAGATAAAAACTTCAAAGGTCGTTTCTTAATTTTTTTGCTCAGATATTATCGCAGATTTGATAGTAGAGAATAATATCCAAGTTCCTTTACGTTCAATGATAATAATACTGAACACAACAAAGTTAGTTTTTATCTTTTTTTATTCCCGACATTTTACAGGGGGATGATTAAAAAATTTTTAAGCAATAAAATGTGACAGCTTCGCTATTGTAAACTATCCAGAAAAAAGTTTCCGTTTTTGTTACATCACAATAGAGATTTTTTTTATTGTATTGATTGAAAAAAATATATCATTTCGATGTGGGTTATTACTTACGCATTAGAGTGGAGCGAAAAAACGTGAATTTCTTTTAATGAAAAACAGGAACGTGCCAAAAGTTGCCTTTATACTAGTATATCAATTGCGCGAAATTTTACGCTGAAAACAAATGGCTTGAGACTGCGCTTTTGGTCTAAAAGTCGAAATTTTGGGTAAAGTTTGACTTCTTTTTAAAAAAATTAATAAATCCTGTAAATCTGGTTATTTAAAACAACGGCAGAAAAAAAAACAGCCCATCTCTTGTTTGTATGTTGTTTGTACTATGTGACTCATCTCTTGTTTGTATCCGCAGACTTTAGATGATGATGCTGTAACCTCCTTCACGTACCTTTCTATTGCTTGTGTAAAAGAAGGAAAATGGAGTATTGCATGGGGATGTTTTTAATGCACTCTATTCAACCATCTATTACCTTTACCAAAATTTCTTGCAAGTAGTGCATAGTAATTGGAAGTCAGTTACCATGACATTTTAAAAAATGAATTAGGTTTTTTACGTTATGATCTGCTATAAAGATGATTTTAGGTATTTCAACTTTGATAATGCATCATTTTCTGTACCTTTTGCCTTTATTATTATATGTTGAGAAGCTAGCTGTTTAATATTAAGACGATTTTTAGAGAAAATTGCAAACAGGATTTTTCCTACACGTGTAAAGCTACAATTGTCCTAAACAAATCATTTTCTTTCTTTACAAGTAGACTACATTTGATAATAAACCATTTTGGAGCACGAACTTGGAAAACATAGCATTTTTGAGTGAATGTGCAGACTCTAATGGGCAATGAGTATTCATTTAAAATTCGAATTCTATTCGCCATTGAGAGCCATTTTGCGTGGAACAAGAAGCTTAGAATTGACTATAATAATGAATCATATGTTACTTCCACTCCAGTGAACTTCTTCTTTGTCAGTTACTTGGCAAGATCAATTAGAAACATTCTAACAAACATTGATAGATCGGATCAATTGGAAAATCCTTGTCTACGTGTCATTCACCTTCTATTGCACTCTTTTGAATTTAAAAAAATTATTTTCAAATTGAGTAAAAGGTACACAGAACAGACCAGAAATACCTGCTGGACATTTTCAAAGCTGTAAAATAAATTCTTTGAATGTGTAAAAAATCTTAGAAAAATTTCTGAATTATGTTTAATTGCGAAACCTCCCCCAAAATTAAAAATGCTCTGAAATACCAAAATTGATCTCATTAATATGAACTACCTCTCGGGAGTTTATATGATTTCATTTATTAGAGAAGGGAAAATAAAAAACTTTTATATAGGTCTGACCCAACGGAAATTTAAAAGCAGGCATAAAAAACATAAAACACATATAAAACTTAACAAGAAGAAAACTGCTCTATCCAGATTGAATTCAAAAAGAGAACATAAACATATTTTTTAACGAAAGTAGATTAATTTACAGATCTAATTTTTATTTAAAGTTATTCATAAGATAATCCATTGAAATTTATTTAAAAAGTTCACACGTTTGTAACGATTCGCTAGCCTTTCGCATCTCAAGTATATGGATTGAATGGTTGGACAATTTACAAGATAATTATTTAACTAGGACACGGACAATATCCAAATAGAAAAGCGTGTGATATATTTAATTTAATATCAATAATTATTTATTCCAGTTTTTCAAGTTTATCGTGCTTGTATTTTTATTTTCTATTTACATTCTGAAGATGACTCGATTAAAAAGAGTTGAAACATGTAAATAAAAAAATTTTGTGTATTTCAAATATATTTATTAATACAGCAACGTATTATAAGCAAAATATTTATTTGTAATATAAATTCTTACTTTCGTTGTGGAATATATATTATTAATATTACGATATAGATTTTTAAAGCTATTTCTTAGACGAACCCGCAAATAGGAACCCAGGAAACATCTCTCACTAAACATAATTCACAAAGGCAAATAAATTCCGTCTTTATATTTATATATTGACCATCAGATCAAGTTTATGCCCCAGGATGGTTTGTACCAAATTAAATACACATCTAATGAATTGATTTTAAAACTTATAGGAAATTACTCGACTATTAAACAACGCAAAAATCGACATAAAACAAATGCTAAAAAAGTTATTTGGGACAATGGTTGCTTTGCACACCTACAGTAAATTCTGATTGCAATCCTATGTGATGATTGTCACAACATTAAGCAGCTAGCTTCGCAGGCAAGAGATAGAATAATTGATGGCATACTCAAAGACTAATTACCTGCAATTAACTTTGAAGTAGATCCTTTTATCGATTGAAAAATGCTGCGGTAGAGAGCTTCCAACCATAATGCATTAATTGCATGGAAATTTACTAAAAATAATAGACGACTGAAAATAGATTCCATTAATAACATATCCACTGCTCTACTCCGCTTGTCTTCTCTGTAAAAACATACATGGAGGATACCGTAACACCATCATCCAAAGCCTGTGAATACAAAGAAAAGTTGAACTTGGTTTATACATAGAAAATTTATGTCAGTCTTCGATAAAAAAAATCACAATTCAATGTGTTGTGCCTAGATGATTGAATGGTTGGGACGGGTGGGATATGAAATGCACCCACCTGCACCAAGAGGGTAGTCTTGAAAGCAACTAGGTAAGAGCTGTATTCAAAACTACAATTCTTCCAATAAAGAGGTAATGCTGTTTTTTTCCCAAACGCTGTCACTTTTTTCCACTTGTACAGATTACAGATAATTTTTATAGCTTAAATATGTTAAGTAGTTGATAATAAAGGTTTAAGTAACACTTTTAATTAATAACCAGTCTTTATAAGATTTTTTTTAAATAATTTACCAAATATTTCTGTTTGTAGACCAAAAGCAGAGACTCAAGCCATTTTTTTTTCAGCGGTAAAATTTCCCGCAGTTGATAAAATAGTATAAAGGCAATTTTTGGTACCTACACTGTTTTTGTTTAAAAGAAAATCAGTTTTTTCGCACAACCCTACTAGTCATATACGTACTATCGTACTGATGAAAATTTTACAGTTCCCATTTTTTAATGTATTTAAATTTATAAAAGCGAAAACTATAGACTAACGGACTATTATACTGATATTTTAATCAAATTGAATGACTTTGTAAATTTAGATTCAATTACTCGAGTGCCTTCTATATTCATTTTATCATGGTAAACGAGACTTTATCATATACGAAAGACGTGTTTCAAACAAAGGAGGGAGATTACCGAACCCCACAAGAAACTGGCAAAAGGAAATCAGAAATATCCTGAAGAGAAGGCATAGAGGTTACAGGGCAGTTGAAACATGAATAGCAATACGGTGAAGGAGAAAATATGTAAAGTTAGGGAACTCTACACTCTCTGCACATTTAATATGCTCTCTACTTCTATAAGTGGATACATACCACTTATAATTACCATGAATCCAATGAAGGAAAAATGTAATTGTCTTTTGAAGGAAGGATAAAGAACAGACTTTGGTCTGTTTGCTGAGAAAAGAAAAAAATTTGTTCAGTTGAAAGAAAAATACTCAATGTAGTCATATTATTTTCTGATCTTACACTTTTTACTAACAAGGAAGGTCTCCATACGGGCATACTCCGAAAAATCTGAAAAAATTACAGAATGTTTTTCTCATGAGGATATATACGTTTATAAAAAAAATTTCGGCGGAACTTCCGTACCCTGTCTATAAAAAAATAATGAAAATTTCATTATTTGGCAATTTATCATCGATTGGCGATGAAAAGCAAATTCAAAAACCTTTTTTTTTTAAATGTCAAATGCATTTTAAAGGAAAAATGTTCAGCGTGTTTAGATAAATTAAATATCTTCTGTTTTGTCAGCATTAGTTTGTTTCAAGTATAATTTCGTTATATTGATATGTATATGTATTTATATTCAAATTTAATCAACAAAATTTAAGATTTAAAATGAAATTCAAATTTAAATTCATTAAAATTATTTCAAGTTCAAAGTCCAGTTGAGCACTGTCAATTCGATTTTGTTGCTTTGGTTCTGGCTGTTATTTTTAAATACGCTTAAATGTATGAAAATAATTATACTGAATAAGAATTTTTTATATATGAAAATACTTTTTCCAGAGGTAAATTAAATAATTGCAGCAACAAATAATATATATATATGCAATTTAATATATATATATATATAATATATTAAACTCGCTCATTATTTATGTTTAAATTCATTAATGTTTTAATTCATTTATGTTTAAATTCATTTGCACGGATTCTAAAAATCCAAAAGTTTTCAGTTGCATTAAAATCGTTTGCTTTTGGCGGAGAAAATTGCTGCTCGCCAAATCGTGTGACATTTTCGTCTTTTCACGGTAAATATTCGAAAGTATTTTATTTTTTTACATGTTTTTAAATGCAATTCCGCCGCTAATTTTCACTGATCCTTTATTACATACATAAGTAGTTTAATTAGTATTTTTTTCAAAAAAATCTGAGTATGCCCAGTATGGAGACCTTCCTTGTAAGTTTGTTTTTGAAACAAAAATTACTTCAAAAGATCTTTGACTCCCCGAACCTTTAAAGACAGCTAAAATATTGGCCTTTTAAATGTAAGCCGTATCCCCCTCCTCTTGTCATGGTTTTAGGTAACTCCTGATGCTAATCAGACTCATCTCCGTGGATTCCTGGAGAAAACGCTGAACGCCACTCGAACCAGCAAGGTATTCACTATTATTAATCAAAAGTTCACAGGTGTACTTGCAATGCAACACAAGGTTTGAGTGAAAATAGCATTCTTAAGTAATATTTTGCATCAAGTTACCTTATTTGGTTATTTTCAGTATATTTCAAAACAATAATCTCAGTCTGATGTTTCAGATGGTTCATGATGGTTCAAAATATTAACTTAATTTTATATTACACCCACGATTGTCCAGAATCATGGTGCTTATTTATACGAAATTTTACCACATATAAGCTAACTAAATTGCTAATTTCCAACTTATCTTTATGCTGGAATCAATCTATTGGTTCAAACTGATAAGATTTATTATACTATAAACAATGTGCACAGAGCATTTCTGCACTTACTATGTGCATTTAATTTGAAAAAGAAAGGCTTTTTCACAATTCAGGCAACTAGTACTTTCATGGTGAATTATTTAAGTATTAATTGTAATAAGCGAAAAACATTTAAGTTAATATTATTTAGATGTTAAAGCTATTTTTGTCACATTTAAATACCGAGTATTATTTAGTAGTATCTAACTTTTAAAAAAAGTTAAATTCCATTTATCAAAGAATCTCAAAATATTTGATGAGGCTTTGAATTTTTAAAGTCTAATGATTTGGTGCTGAGTCTCTACTGCACGTATTATGATTTATGAATAGTTTTAGAGAAAGGTCTTTACATCTCTGAACTCTTGTATTATAATAAAGAACGTTGCAAAAGCCATACAAAAAATATATTAATGTTATCAGGTAATTTTTATGTACAGAAATCCTTACGTAGGCATTCAATCACGCTAATTTCATAATCCTAGCGTTATTTAAGTTAAATTCTTATCGAACACACAGCGTGATCTCGTGAGATAATGCAACATTTATCAATTTGGTTTCTTTTTTTATTCAATCGTAATAAATAAGGGTATTTAAAAGTATTTTATTAAATAAAATGGATGTAAAAAAAGAAAAAAGAAATAATACTGTTTTAAAAAGTTTAATTATTGAACAACAAAGAAAAAACATGCTTCAAGAATTGATCAGGCTACATTTTAAAAGGTGAAAGTGAAAAATCTAATTGAAAAATTTAGATAACGTGTAACGTATTTGAAAACTAGATTTCATCATTTAACAGCAATAATCAGAAAGGTACTCGTAGTGTTTTGTGACTTCTTGTATATGATCCGTTGATCAGTATGTACACTTCATACCGCGCTGAAATATTTAGCTTAGTTCCAAACTCAGAACATAGTCGAAAATTCAATTTCAGTAATTTCTACCAATATATGGAAATGCACTTTAATAATTTTGTACAGCTCAGTAAATTGTTCTCAGACTTTTTATACATGCATCATATTAACTAGAAGTTAATTCAGAGAAAAAGCTTAACAACTGAAAGCGTAGTTTCAGAAATTACCATTCAGAAACCGAAAAGTTTCCAGTTATTTTTCGTTGTCCTTGAAATAAATTGGTTTATGTTCTACAAACATGCCTTCGTATATTAAATATTGTGCTTTTTAAAATAATTTTAAAGCAATTATTTTAATTGGTAAATAAATCCAATGTTCTAATTTTCTAATTGCCGTGATACATTTTTAGTCAGTTGGAAAATTACATGTCATGCAAATATTGTTCAGCTGGAAAAAAGGCAACTGAAAAAAAAAAAAAAAAAGCAGTTAAGCAATTCTCGCTTATACACCATATAAGAATAGGTGACCGTGCGCTTGCGATTTTAGACGTTTTGATAAATATCTAGAAAAGTACTTTAGATATTATAATGAAACTCCAGGTGTGTAAACAAAACACTACAAGTCATATATTTCCGTGTTTTTTTGCCGAAACCCCATACTGGACCGTCAACAAATTGAAAAAGAACGAATATCTTTTGGATAACCTTGTCGAAACTAGTATAGCAAAAGCGTTCAAACTGCAGATTATGATTAAGTGGCTTATTGTAATTAATTGTATTCATTTTTATGACGATAGCATGTATACTCCAAGAGAAATTAAGGTATTTATAAAAACCATCCCAAATTTTGCCAAGATTTTTTGCTTATAATTTGCAGAGTTCTTAATAAAAAAAATATTCGTTTGCGAAAACATGATAAACATGTATATAATACCCTGCAACCAAAATTAAAAAAAAAATAAATAAAAATTGTATGAAAATTGTGCAGGTTTACTAAATGTTTCACTGCGCATATGTTAACGCAATCAAAATATAATTTGAATGACGTGTTAGCTAAATGTATAGAGCAACATTTGTGAAAATCTAAAAAACATAGCTTGAAAATTCTGCAAATTATAGTCGTAGAAAAAGGTTCAAATCCGTTATTTCCACAATGAAGCAAAAAGATAAGGGGCTTTATCCATATATCCATTGACTATTATCAATGGTTATCCCCTCATCTTTTTACTTCATTTTGGGAAAAACGGATTTTGAGCTTATTCTAACGACTATAATTTTCAGAATTTTCAAGCTGTGTTTTTGAGAGTTTCACAAACGTGGTTCTACACATTTAGCCAATACGCTATGCAAATTATATTTTGATTGCTTTCACGCATGTGCAATGAAACATTATTTAGTAAATCTTCTCAATTTTTATACAATATTTATTATTCTTTATTTAGATTACAGGGTATTGTGTACAATGTTATTTATCATATTTTCTGAAAAGAATATTTTTTATATTAAAAACTCTGCATAAGCACTTAGAAAAATTTTGGAGGGATCTTTTCATAAAAGTTTTAATTTCTCTACGAGTATATATGTTATCGTCATAAAAATAAACACAGTTTATTGCAATAAGCCACTTAATCATAATCTGTAGTTTGTACCTTTTGCTACATTAGTTTGACATGGTTATCCAAAATATCTTCGCTCTTTTTCAATTTGTTTAGGGTCCCCTAAGGGATTTGGGGGGAAAGGTCTTCACGAAATATATGACCTGTACTATTTTGTTTTCACACCTGGATTTTCAGAATAATTCCTCAAGTATGTTTCTAGATATTTAACAAAACGTCTAAAATCGCACGTGGCCGGACACCTTTGGTTATATAATGTATACTCTATAATGCTTATGAATTATTTTTGTGCACCTTGTATAAATTCTCTATAATTTATAAACACCACGTATTAGGTAAAAAATTAATTAGCTTAAAACGCACTTTCACCGCTTTTTGCTCTTAAACAGTACCGAAACCCAAGTGTTTTGTTTGTCCCTGTAAATGAACGATAACTGTTATGAATATCATATTCTAAGGTTTATTTTATTATGCACCTCAATAATATACATATAAATTCCATTATGTTTTAAAGTAACATTTTAAAATTACACTGCTAATTATTTTTTCCCACTGGTCATGTTGCAATGAAATTATTTTAAGCGTTCTTGTAAAATAATGCTAAATGCTATGCACTCCATATTGAACAGGAAAAACTTTGCATTGAACCTCAGTAATGCATATCAATTTCCTTATTTTTAAGTAGGTTAACTTTATTAAAATGCACTGGAAATGATTTTTCAACTAACCTGACAGCTTAAGCATTCTAGATCCGAATCCTTTTTTGCGACCCTCTAAATGAAGTATAATTTCTACACACTTTTATTTTTGATAGAGAACATGCAAGGGTATGCGGCAATAACATTTATCTGTCACAGGATAATCTGAGTATGTTTGTGTGAGTTAGATCATGGAAAGGAAGCAAACGGAAAAATCGTAGTTATAGACATTTTTCGTCTATGTTGGAAGACATTAAAAAATCAAATTAAAAATAAAACTTTAAAAAATATTTCAAAAAGGCAGCTTTAAAAAATATAGTTTAAAGCACATGCCGATGCTAACAATAATTGAGGACCCCAGAAGCCAAGCAGTGTATTAATGACAAAATTGAAAAAAAAAATTAACTACGTGCACAGGCGACCTAGAAATATGCTTTTTTTCTTTTCAGGTAATGAAATATAATAGTTTTTCTAATTACGTTCTGCATTCTAGAGATAAACCACTTTAACATAATAATGATCATAATTGATTAATTATAAATTTAAAGAAAATTTTATTCACCTTTTTTTCACAGGTATTGAATTAACAGTTCAACGACCACAATGAGACAAGCATCAGTTTCCTATTTCAATTCAATAAAATGTAATTGATGTTCAAATTTAAAGTAAATTATCTTTGAACTCAATTTACTCGAAAATGAATTTTTCTCACTTGTACCCCTTGGTTTCTGAGGTCCTCAGTTATTATTTGGAAGTAAATCTATTTGATCTCAATATTGCTTAACATTTCCGCCAGAGTGAAAAATAGCTACAAAATTGGAATGTAAAGTATTAGGTTGATTTTTCTTTATTTTCATCAATTTGTTTGGGTAAATCACTTTAAACGTAAAAGTGTAACATCCAAAATCTATAAGTCAAACGAATGAAGTTTATAAAAATGAAGTCATAGGAATAAATGTTGTAAAATGGAAATCTGAAGCATTATCAGAAAAGCTACATCTACAAGAAAAAAAAGGAAATAAATATCTACATTTCACATTTAACAGAATATTTTGTAAAAGAAAATGAATTTTTTTAAAAGTTGATGTTGATATAGTTGTAAACATCACTAGGAGAAAATTAAAATAATAAAACTGTCACTATTGAAAATGTTTAACTATCTACCTGAAACACATTATCCAATAGTTGTAAAATCGCCTTCGTTTTTCTTCAAACTGATAAGAAGTTTATACTGCCTCATAAATCTCCTTTTGTGAATTTACTTTTTTTCTAAAAAAGAATAACGTATCTGTATTGATTAATTTGGTAAATATTTTCGGAAACCATCTGCGAACGCCATTATATTAAATGAATTGATAGTCACAAAATACTGTTTGGTTTTTTTAGAAAATGAAAAAAAAAAGTATTTTGTATGTTGTAATTTCGAATGAAAAAAAACACACATTGAACTTTAAATGAGTGATGCTGAAAATATTTATTTATATATAGAATTCTTTTTTATATTAATTATGATATTTCACTTGCTTAGGGAGTTACTTCAAGGTATTGAGCCCCCCAATGAAGAAAGTTCAAAACTGTTTGATGCGGGGACAAAATATCATATTATAAATAATATTCCGTTTATGAGGTAAGCATTTATTTTACATCTGCAAAAATTTAGAATAGAAAAATTTCGCGACATTAGTAATTTATTTTTAATTCACACCAAATGCAATTAAGTTTTGTGCTAATTCAGATTTTAAAATCCCATATCGCTATTAAATAGAATTTCAAAAGTTATTATTTGCATCAGTGCTTCCTATTTTTTTTCTCTCATGCACCCCTTTATGAAGCTTTTCATTTCGGAGTACCCCGATCTCTCATAAACACGCTCACCCACCCTCGTCCCCTCAACATAAATCTATTAACTATTTTAATCATTTTAAACTATTTAACCACTTTTTATTTTAGCCATTTGGAAAATAGTTGTTGTTCTCATTCAAGAATAGATAAAACTGAAACATATCTGAATCCTTTTGATGCCCGGATTGCATATTTCAGATGTGTATATTGCTGGGACGATTCCTGTTTCTAAACCAATAGGAGAGCGTCATTATCACGGTCAAGTACACGCCCACACAGTTTGATTGACAGGAACTCGTGGACAATTGACGATGCTAATTATAACGATAATCTGTTGCGGATGAAAGTGAGCTGACTGGCTGAATGGTTAGAGCGTCGAGCTTGAAACCGGAGGATATGGGTTCGAGTCCGTCGCGGGCCGAGAGTCCGTTGGTGATATTTTTTCTTTTTAAATTATTGGAGACTGTCTTTTATTAATAAATAAGACATTTAAAAAAAATATTTCAAACCCTTTTAATATTCTAAATATCGTTCCAAAATGATTTATATATATATTAAACAAATGGGAAAAAAAGTATTCTGCGAAAATATCCGTATAAGCAAAATTCTTACTTTAATATTTATTTATTTATTTATTTATTTATTTCAGGATCAGAGGAAGTATAATTTCTAATTGAAGTAAATAAAATTCAGTCATTTTGAAAAAAAAAAAAAAATTCTTTCGTACCTTTAATTTTTAATTACCGAGTACAAATTCAAACAATCCGAGTACAAATAAATAATAAACACACACGATCAATTGTCCACGAGTTCCTGTCCATCAAACTGTGTGGGCGTGTACTTGACCGTGATAATGACGGTCTCCTATTGGTTTAGAAACAGTAATCGTCCCAGCAATATACACATCTGAAATATGCGCCCGGATTTTTGGAATACTTCTGTTGCCACAATGAGAGAAAAGTATTAGAAACTTCAAAAAAACTTATAAATCAAAAAGAAATTTAAATACAGCTTTCGAACAAATTGCATTTAAAATTACACCCCCCCCCCTACATGATGGTGTAAAAAGGAAGAAGTGCGATGTTCAGAAGTTTAAAAAGGAGGTGGGCTAATAAGGGCCATTTTTCGCCCATGAGCATCTAGATGTGACATACATTTTTTTCATTAGTGTACCCCATAACAAATAAGAAAATAACAATATCTTGGATGAAAGTCTAATAATTGTTGGAAAAATGCAATATGTATTTAAATAAATACCATATATATTAATGAACATAAACACTATTGTCATTAGTTTTAATCCAAGAAATCTGTAGTAAATACAATACTAAATGCAAAATTACGATGAATGGAGCTTATTAAGACTTTTATTTCAATATATGAAATATCGGAAATAATCAATAACAGAAAATATAATCATACAGTTTCAGACTCTTTTGGCAATATGTTTCAGATTATTTTCCTCCTTGGTTGCTTCACCAGAATCACTATTGGACCATCCATTGGCCGCGTCTTGTAGTATATGAGCATATTCAGTACTTGTTTTTTAAATTTTGGTTGAGTTATGGCACAAGTAAACCAGAAACCATAGTAAGGAAGAACATGCGTCTAGTACTCTTAGACACTTGCGCCTACTTTACATTGACAATGCCATTGTGTGATGTTGCTTCGCTGATTTTTTTTTTTTATCCAAGTATTACAGATATAGTTTTTTACACTTTTGTGTCGAATAATCAAACTTTGGTCACGAGAAGTGTTCTTTAGCATCTTCTGTTTAAAACTATTGTTGATATTTAGGAATCTTGGCATGTCATGTTCGATATTCATTTCTTGCAGAAGTTCCAAACAATCCCGTAAAAACCTATCAATTCTCTCAACATCGTTTAGCTTCAACAACTCTCTGATATTATGTGAATATTTTTTTAATATATGTGTAAGTATATTATCGTAATAGTTCTTTGAATCCGCGAAGTAAGGACCGAAAACGTCCACAATATAACTTGAAGTAGTGACGAATACTGTACGCTTAACGAAAGGTCTTCTTTGTATAACCAGAATGAATTTCTCTGAAAGAATTAGTTCTCACTTTTCTGGATATAAATGTACGTGCTATCAAAAATAATTATTATCGTATTGTCGTCATCCGGAATAAATAATCTTTCTGCTAAAGGCCTCGTGTATTTTTCAATAACCTGTGTTCTGTTGATGTGTTCCAATCCAAGGTGTTGTGGGACAAAGTTCTTAATCAATGTGTTTTGCATATTTAAAGAAGATATTATTTTTCTTATATTGAATAATGTGGACAGGACACCATCAGAGAGACCATTTCTAAGTTTTACAAGTAACACTGCAAAGCAAGTATGAAATGACCTCTTTTTTGAGGAACGTATTTTGAACTTTACTAGTTTTAAGATATAGCTAAAATGGTACATATATACAGGGTGAGTTATAAATATCGAAACAATAGGCTATCTCCTTAAATATTTCCCCTAGATCCATACTTCTAATTGCAAAAAATCCTAAAAAAAGGTGAAATTTTTGATAAGATAAGTTGCAACTCCATGGGGGGGGGGGGTCTATATAAAAATTACGAAAATTAAATTTTTATACGGCCCCCAGAGAATAAAACTTCCAATTAGAAAAATTTTCCTTATCCATTCCTGACCTGAACAAAAAAAAAATTCATCTTGATATCTTCAAAACTCAGAGAGTTATGACAATTTTAATAAATCGTGAGATTTCAAGGGATCAGACACAAATTAAAATGCATGTAATTGAAGAAACAACGTTGCTGTAATGGGTTCAGGAAACATTTATTTTATTTATTTATTTATAGAGTTAGAATTCTGAATGTTTTATGATGGTTAACCATATAATTTGTAAGCATTATCACATCATAAGACTTTTTCATATTTTTTTTTAATTTAGAGTAAATTAAAATTGTTATAACTCAAAATATTATTTGTCGCGTTGAATTTTTTTCTTTTGATTAAATAAAAATGCCTAATTTTCAATTTTGATTCAGCATTTTATATAATATATATATATTTTAAATAAAAGTATTTAAAATAGCAATATAAAAAAAGATGCAATTTTTTGTAAACAAATCATATTTTTAAAAGTAAATTTTCTGAGCTGAAAACTTTTTTCAGCATGTTGAACATGTTTTTTTTTTTATTTTTTTTTTTTTTTCTTTGAGATGTTAAAAAATTATTGAACTTGCGGGACTGGTACCGTAACCGACGGTTATTGACTTATGTCAGTTCAGTTTAAAAATGAGAAATACTGAAATAAAAACATTTGATGCAGAAAAGTGCATTTAGTTTTAAACAAAGATCAGCTCCTAATGTTTAAATGCTTTTTAAAAATTGTCTAGGTGATTAACTCCGTCCTGTATAGTTTCGATTTCAGATTTTGTTTAAGTTTTGCCATTCTCACCCTCTTTAATTACTGTTTAAATGCGTCAGTTGATTTAAACCTCACTTTTTATCACGTCGATTTAATTTTTTTTTCCTTGTGCAGTGACTCACAGACAGACATTTTGCAAAAACATGTTTTTCGGTATCTCTGAGCTCTAAAACGTGTGAATCCGTCGAAAACCGAATTCAAAATTTTCATGAATCCAATAATTTCTTCTTGTAAAGATAGAAGAAAGTAAAAATAGGTTTAAAACCATCATAAATTTTGAAGCTAAATAGTAAGAAAGTAGATTTTTGAAAATATTACTATGTAATTTATTAAAATATATTTCCAATGATTCCGTTCATAGAAGTGTCAATATCGCTATTACTATTTTCACTAAACTTATTGCCTGCGGCAATAAATTTATAAGACACTTTTAATGAGAATTTAATTAATATCACTTAATTTTATAACACTTTTAACAAGTGTTTAATAAGACGGTCCGGCCAATGGGTTGTACCAGTTACGAGGTTGGCGCCAAGGTCGAGATATTGCAGACATCTAGCATATTTCAAGGAAGTTTAAAGCAAAAACCTATACGCTTTTATTTTATATCTAAAAGTTAAAGTATTGTCTTGGATCGACATTTAACAATGCGTTAATTTATGGTCGATCTCTAAATTGAACTTCAAATGAACTGATTTCGGAGCGCTCAGAGGTATGCTTAAGTGGTGTAAGTCGCGAATTTTTGAGATTTTGGATTTTAATATCTATCAGGGATTTGTAGATATCGAGATGAATTTTTAACCGACTTCAAAGAGGAGGTTATGATTTCGACCTGTATGTATTTGTTGTTCACGCATAACTTTTGCAAATATGAACCGATTTTGATAATTCTTTTTTTGTTTGAAAGCGTATGAGGCCCACGTGGTCCCATTCGAATTTCATAAACATCTGATAATAAGAACTTTTTAAAAAATAAAAACTTTAAATTTCAAATTCATTTTGAAGCAATCGACCAATTAGAAGTGTTCCTTTTGCATGCTTTTATGTTACACTTACATAGACATACGATCTTTTCACTGTTAAAAGTTTGAAGTTTTTGCTGCATCGTCACTCTACCGCTTTTATGGAATATCTCTATTTTGACCAATGAGAATTCACCATAATACAATGAAGTAATCATTTTCTATAAAAGCGATGGATAGACGATAAAGTAAAAGTTTCAAATTTTTAACAGTGTTCAAAGTGCAAAATCCTAACTGGACGAGGGCCAGGATTCACATAAATTTTGCGCTGTTTGCGAAACGAGATTTATTAACAAGAAAATTTATTTAAAACATTGAAAAATTTGCTAAAATTCAGGCTTTTGATTCGTTAATCTGGTTTCGCTAACAGCGCAAATTCTACCTGGATTCCGGACAAGTTCTCTTATGCAAGAAACCGGAAATATAGCATCTAGGGGATATAGTGTGGAAATCGGCTATCTCAGGGCGTGTTCAGAGCAACTTACAAAAGTAACCAATGTTACCGACCGATTGTAGGGCAGTACGAAAGCAAATTGTGGCATCAATGAAAACTATTCTGTTGAATTGTAGCTGACGTCACACTTCGCTTTGATTTTCATTTCATGCTTGTCTACAATCGGTAAGTGGTCGGTAAGTAACCGGTAAGATGTGTTGAACACGCCCTCTGTAACACTTAAAAAAAAGCGCTAAAATGTTCTATTCTTTAAATGTGCAACAATGCTAATGAAATTTAAAGATAGAAGCGACATCTGCAGGACATTTTCTAAAAATGCAAGAATTATTGCTAGTCTAGATAATGTATCACGAAAATGCCGCAGATGTCGCTGTGATCGACACTTTGGAATTCAGTAACATCGTTGCACATTTAAAGGATACAAATTTTTAGCACTGCTTGAATTGTAAAAAATTGAATCCTTTTGCTGCATCGTCACTCCATCGCTTTTATAGGAAACGATTACTTCGCTCTATTATGGAGCATTCTCATTGGTCAAAACAAAGAAATTCTATAAAAGCGATGGAGTAACGATGCAGCAAAAGGGTCAAATTTTTTTCAATGTCGATAGCAGATTTTCACTCCATGTATTCCAGACTCTCTCCTTCGAACAATGAAAAGTTCTCAAAAGTGAAAGCTTATGATTGGTCAATCTTGTTTTGCTTAACATCGAATTAACAGCGAATAATCCTTCTGGATCCTAACCACTGTTGCAGAAATGCTAGTTTTTTTTTTTTTTTTTTTTTTTTTTTTCAAGAGTGTCTGTGTATCAGGGTGCTTGTTATGCCGGATTCACAAAGTGATTAAAGTACATTGCTATGCGCTAGATTTATATTTGGACAAACATAAATGACGAAAAATTTTGATAAGCTTACTATTAAAGTTAAGCTAGTTAACTTCTTTCACCCATATAGCAAACTCGTTCAGGTGACTACTGCCAAGTTCTGGGATAAAAATTCTGAAATTTTCTATACTTTGGAAAACCGCGTCTATCAAAGAACATTCTTAACTTCAAATATTGCTACTTTCGTATAGACGCATGTTGAATCATGGTGTGATTTTGATAATATCTTCCTTTTTAGTTTTTATGACTGAAAAGTGTATTTTAATACATACGAACATTTAGAATTACTTTGCTATGCATTGAATCAACTTGGCGCGCTCTGATTGTGTACGCGTACTCTAAACTGTAAAAAATCTGAACCTTTTGCTGCATCGTCACTACCCCGCTTTTATAGAATATCTCACTTTTGATCCATGAGAATGGTCCGTAATAGGCTGAAGTAATCGTTTTCTGTATTAGCGGTGGAGGGACGATGCACCAAAAGCGTCAAATTATTAACAGTGTACCCTGTTTAAAATATCTTGAAAAATTACCTCTGTTTTTAAAGACTATCTATTTTCTGACCAATGAAAACGCTCCATAGACGTTTTTAGATAGCTCTCATTAATCAGAAAATAGATAATCTTTAAAAACAAAGGTAATTTTTCACAATAATTTTAACGTGTACTGATGGATTGTCAGCTTTTCAATGCCCATTTACGAAGTCTGTAGATTTCAATGTGGACCTTAAGGCACTACACTAGTCTCAGAAAAAGACCCGGATGTTAATGTAAAGACTATGGGTGTTTTCTTTTCAAATATCTCGCTCAAATTTTAATATATTTACATGACTTTTTTTTGCATAGGATAGCCGAGGATGATCTAAAACCGGCCTAGTTTTTACTTCTTCGATTTTGCTTATGAATGTTTTATATAATGATAGTTTCAATTTCAAACAGTTTAAACCAGTTTTGAAATTTAAAACAATTTTTTTTTAAATCTGAAACCAAAATTGAAAAAGCAAAAACTAGGTCGGTTGTGGAATATCCTCAGCTATCCTATGAAAAAAAAAAAAAAAAAAAAAAAAAAAAAAAAAAATAGACTTCACATTATCATCCGGGTCTTTTTCTGTGCCTAGTGTGCGGCCTTAAAGTTTGCTGGGTACGATAAATTTCCGAAATGTTAAAACTTAAATGGACAAGTTCTCGCATCCACTAAAGCGGAAATAGACATCGATACTAATCGACATCCTTAAGTTGTTGAAAAGATGAAAATCCTTTAGTATATATTTTGCTCAGCAGGAAAAAATTATCTCTACATATCAATGCAAAATAAAGTGCATAGATATGTGTAGCAAAATTATCTTTAGATTCAGATTTGGTTACCGGATTAGACACCAGAATGATTTCAGATTTTGTTCATGTAGGATTCCTCGATGTGTATATGACGACACATGGAGTACAGTATACGATTGATTGAAAAGATTCTGGACAAAAATGAGTCATCAAGACACCACGCTGCTAATCTCTTGAGAACGTAGGAGATTGTGGGATCGAATCCCACTGGCTTCGTTGACACACACTTTATGTGTAGCTCCCGGTTGTACTTTTCTTGTGTCTTAATATTTCCTTGTGCTATCTTGTCCTTGTATGTCCACGAATTTGTAAAAAAATATGGATTATGTATTTATGTATGTGTAGAAATAAAGGTTCATTCGGAGTACAATCGAATTCTACCAGGAAATCATCATCAAATTTTATAACAGAAAATACCTAACATTGCGATACATTGTTAAAAATTTAACTTTTGCTGCATCGTCACTCCATCCCTTTTATGGAATATCTCATACATACACTGTAAAAAATTTTACCCTTTTTCTGAAATAATCGTTTTCTATAAAAGCGGTGGATTGAGTTTCAAATTTTTAGTTGGGACAAAAGCGTCCGTGAAAAAAGTATTTGGGCATCGAATGATGTTACTCTCTTATAGATGCAGCCAAGTACAGGTTATGATTTTCGGATTCCTCGTCGAATCATAACCGATGCCTTTACTGCATTTATAGGAATTAGATTGTTGTTGTTTATCTATTGAATCATAGAGGGGCCTCGTGAGGTTGTGGGTTCGAATCCCACTGGCTCCTTTGCACACACTCCTTGTGTGGAGCTCCTGGTTGTGCTTCTCTTGTGTTGAAATATTTCCTTGTGTGCTATCTCGTCCCTGTATATTGACGATGGCTTATAAGCAGGCTTCATGTCGAGCACACAAGTCAGATGTATGTTGTTCGATAAACAATAAACAAACAAACAATCATAGAGCGATTTTTGTTAAAATCTTTCATTTTGCTTTTTCTGACTGAAGGGGGAGTACTTTTGACTACACTAGAAAAGCATTTTACTATTCATTGATACATGAAGGCATTTTGCTGTTTACTCATATATGCAAACGCTGTGCCCCGCGCTTATGTGTAAGGACATTTTACTTGAGGCAATGTCCCCTTTCGATAATCACTTCCGATGTCCGTAGGATTAGAAGTTGATTTTAAGATTTCATGAATGCGGTAGCTTTTCCTTCGTGCCAGATCTGAAGAAGTTACCACATCCAGAAAACCTAAAGATTCACAACGATACTAATCGATATTGTAAGTGTCTTTTGAAAAGTTGACAATCAAACAGTGACAAGTAAAGCGAATACATCAGAACTCAGCAAAGTGCGTTCATTAGTAAAGCGTTGCAAAACGCCATCTTATGTCAGTACACATAATTATGTATTACGGTATAAATAACTAAAAAGTAGGAAATAAATTTAACTTTTTCAAAAAAATGTATAACCGACTCCAAAAAAAAGCGCTAAAAAGAATCAAATAATTCTATAAAATTCTCTAATGACAAATCGTTATTCAATAACCACACATTGACTACCATGTACCGGTATAAAACGGTTAAATTTCATATATAGAATTTAATATCCACCAAACATAGGTTTTCCAGAGAATATTTTTTACAAGAGATTAATTTACATATTTTTGATTTAATTTTTTAATGTATACATATAAAAAGTAAGGAATTACTTTTTGAAGTTGGTGCCAAACTATCTTAAGTATAGTAAGAATTGTGGATATATTATGTCTAGTACCATAAATGAAATGGGGAAATCATTATGAATTATGATTGTTTGGCACCAACTTCAAAAAATAATTCCTTACTTTTTATATGATGTATATATTAAAAAATTAAATCAAAAGTATGTAAATTAATCTCTTGTAAAAAATATTCTCTGGAAAACCTATGTTTGGTGGATATTAAATTCTATATATGAAATTTAACCGTTTTATACCGGTACATGGTAGTCAATGTGTGGTTATTGGATAACGATTTGTCATTAGAGAATTTTATAGAATTATTTAATTCTTTTTAGCGCTTTTTTTTTTTTTTTTGGAGTCGGTTATACATTTTTTTGAAAAAATTAAATTTATTGTTGTTGTTGTTCAATTCAGGAATGGATAAGGGAAATTTTTCTAATTGGAAGTTTTATCCTCTGGGGGCCGTATAAAAATTTAATGTTCGTATTTTTTAAAATAGACCCCACCCCCACATGGAGTTGCAACTTATCTTATCGAAAAATTTACCTTTTTTTAGGAATTTTTGCAGTTGGAAGTATGGGTCTAGGGGCAATATTTAAGCAGATAGCCTATTGTTTCGATATTTATGACTCACCCTGTATACCCATGAGAGTATAATAATCGTTTACAGAAAAGTGTCCAGGTGTATCAAAATAGAGGCCTTCTCCTTTGTACATTTCTGATATAGTTTTAAATACTTTCCATATATATTTTATACATTGATGTATTCTCACTTACAGAGCGTAAATCTTTCAGAGCTTATTTACTGAAGACTGATCAAGAAATGTGAGCATCGAGAAATATTACAGCATCGTTTTACCGACGAAATATAGATTCTAGTTTCTATAAAGGCTTGAATTTAAACAACTTTTGCTGTAATAACGAGGCAGTTTTTACCTTTACATATTATGCAACAAGTGTTACAGTACTTACAATGAGATATTGATAAATGTATAATGGGTTTCTTATTTGCTGTCTCGTCAGCAGAAATCGTTGACGCATAATCTCTTATTTTTACATCACAAGAAGAAATAGAAGTATTTTGAGACTGAAGATCACGAAATACATACTATATACATTTAGAGCACTACATAGAACCACTCTGTAGATCGCAGTTTTTTGAACATCTAAGTATATCGATGTAACTTTTTGTTAGAACAGATACGAAATTTTCCCACCAGTCTACAACAATGACACTGACATCCAAGCATTAGTTATTAGTAATTTCTTTAATAAATATTCACAAAAATAGTTTCAGAAAATAATATTGACCTCTCAACAACGTAAATACTTTTTGAGTACGGAAAAATAAATCTGAACGTGATCCGATAACAGTGAATTTGATTCTCCCGGATGATACTTTTTTTTTCTTCAAAGGGTAGAAGCGCACACTGAACCCAAATAAAGTAATGCTCCTATGAAAGCTTATAAGGAATAATATCATTGCATGTCAAAATTATTTGGGTTCATCGAGCGCTTCATAAAAAAAATTAATTCAAAGACGCAAAAAACGACAAAAATGTTGAAAAAAGTCAAAACACTCTATTTTGGGGCTATAATTTCCATGACTGAACATTTTATTTATCATGTTAAGCTTATACTAAACAAAAATACAGATCTTTAATTATTCAAAGCCACTGAACAATTATCGGAATTCGAAACTTTTTTTTTTCGGGTATATGATGGGCGAAAAATAGCCCTTATTAACCCACTTCCTTTACAGTACCGAAAATTATAAAGTTGAATTTTCATTTAAAAGTTAAAAGTGTTGCCTTACGCAGAAGAATGTATGCGTTATATACGTTTACAAATATGTGTGCAAACATATACACAGATACGTTTGTCCTTTATAATATTGATAGTGTGGATATAACTACATAAGAAATTGAATGAATTCAGAAAGAAAGAAATCCTATCACCTCTTTATTTTGTGTTTTAAAAAATAATAAATCCTTTAGGAGGAAAATGACTGAATACTTGATAACCTCTTCGAAATATATCACCTTTATTTAACTTTCACTGTAAAATAAATATATACTGTTTACAAAAAGTATATAGAATAATTTTTTTATGTGTAGAATTTTTTTCCTTTAGGAGGAAATGACTGAATAATTGATAACCTCTTCGAAATATATCACCTTTATTTAACTTTCACTGTAAAATAAATATATACTGTTTACAAAAAGTGTATAGAATAATTTTTTTATGTGTAGAATTTTTTTATAAGTCTTTGAAAAATATATTTTCCAAATGGTTGTTGAAATTTGCTAAATTACACTTTTTTTGACAAATCATGTCACAAACATACTATAAATGCACAGTGCAACTGTGTTGCATTGTGTATACAAATTGTATTGAGATTTCCTTGCATTTTTAAACTAATATCACATTTTATAATATTGGCCAAACATAGAAAAACTGATGAAATATTTATTTAAAATGTCAACTATCTTATGACGATTATTGACCAACATGTTTTAAGAAAAAGCATTAAAATCCAAAGATCTAATGCAATTTAAGCGTTTTAGCAAACTTGGAAGTATTGAAAAAAAGTGTTGAGAAAAGTAATATTGGAAAATGGTTAATTGAAATTTTCGGGAAGAAGTTGGAAATTATGTAAGTGCAGATGCAATGTGCTTGTCAGTGGGCGGAGCTACTGATATCATATTATAAATGAATTATTAGTAATAGTGAGACTTTTAACACATTTTGAGTGTAACGTAATAGTTTGATAGATGAGACTAAATTTCTCATCTAAAACTATCAATTTTTTTATGCGATTTTAGTTACACCATTTTTGTGATTTACGTCGTTACCGATAGTATATTCACGTATCACTAGCATGCCCGCCATGTACTCCAGGTTGTGAACCGCGGCCTTACATAATAATTATATTCAATACCAGTTACACAGCCCTGCGAAATTGAAAAAACTTCTTGTTTTTGAAAAATACAAGAAAAGTTTTAGTTTATTTTTATGTTATTTTGTGCGCTGATTTTGAAAATGACCTCCCTTTTTTCCTATCACGTCATGATTTTTTGTAAAATCGATATCAATATTCTTTCTAAAATTTTATTTGAAAAGAGATTGTCTCGAACAATTTTACATATTAAGTTCAACATTGGTTTTATCCATTTAAATCTATGTATAAAATAATCGTTTCTAAGTGAAGAAAATTGATTTTTTAGTAATTGATTATTTTTATAAGTTTAAATGGATAAAAATCCATGTTGCATGACCGCAATACTTTTTGACTCAATGTTGAGTCTTATCACGGCTGTCCCACTCACTAATGATGCATGCGTTTTTTCTGTATCCGCCTTTTGACCAAGAAGCATGTAGATAACTTTCAAATCACCGCAAATGGTTCAACTGAGATCGGCATACTTCATTTTGTTGAGAACGAGAGATAAGTTTTCTTAGCGCTCTTTTAAATGCACCGATTTCCCAACTGGTGCAGCTACATACTGGCTTTTGTGATCAAGGACAGTTTTCAGGATCCTTTTACATGAATTGATAAACAGCCTCCATTAATTTTTAGCGCAGGGGATATTGAAATTTTTCACCACACCGGGAACAGTAGAATAATAAATAAGCTTCTCCCCTTCATCAAAGTATTTAACAAATTGTTTTTCCCGATTCCTGTACTAATATACATATTTTTTTGGCCAATAAGTTTTTTTTTTTTCAATCTGAAGCCCAACAATTCAACTTCCTCTTTCGAATAGAAGAGAAGGTCTGGGGGGGGGGATCACTTCCATAAGGCTAATATTTAATACCAGAGCATTAAATTTTTGTATATTCCAATTCTGAAGACGCTAAAGAGATGACTGGCAATTCGACTGAAGGCTCTGGCACATCAAGTCCATGAGGAATGAGGCATATGGCCAATGGAATGTTAAAAAAAATCTTATTTAAATTGAATTTTAAAAAAATAGTTACGTGATAGAACTTTTTCAACATTATTTTTCAAATTAGCACCAAAAAATACTTAAAGTTCAACTATCAGTTCTTTTGTATTTTTTCATTGCAGGCCTGTGTTATTTATATAACTTATAGATATTAGTATATACGCTAATAATACGATGAGACTCACAAGCTAATGTTAAACGAATGGTTACGTTCTTTTCAAGTTACTCTTTTGCATTTCAAATTTTTTTCGTGCATAGAAAATCTCAATAGGTGCCTAGTAGGTGTCTTTTTAGATTTTGGTTACAGATATTTTTCTGGGGACACCTTCAATTTCGGCTCTTAAATGTGAAAATGTAACTAGTATAGGTATTTTTGATTTCGTAATAACATAGAAAAATAAAATCGAACCTTTTAGATAATTCTAAACATTGGTATTGGTTTTGAAAAATGTAATTTTATGAAGCTATCAAATACTATTTAGTGTGAACATCGTATCCAAAGGTTACCGGCCACTTGTGACTTTAGATGTTTTGTTAAATATCTAGAAAAATATATGAGAAATAATTCTCATAATCCAGGTGTGTAAACAGAACATTACAGGTCATATATTTTCGGGAAGATTTTTTTCCAAAATTTTGTAGAGGATGTCAACAAATTAAAAAAGAACAAATATCTTTTGGATAGCCCCGTCAAAACTAATATAGCAAAAGGTTCAAACTGCAGTTTACGATTAAATGGCTTACTATAGTAAATTGTTATCTTTTTTATGATGATAGCATGCATATTCTTAAAGAAACTGAGGTTTTTATAAGAGTCCCAAATTTTGACAAGTTTTTTGCTTATAATTTGCAGAGTTCTTAATATAAAAAAATGTTCTTTTCAAAAATATGACAAACAACATTGTATACAATATCTTTTAATCAAAATTAAAAAACAATGAAAATTTTATGAAAAATGAGCAGGTTAGTTAAATTATATGTCAATGAGCATGCATGAACACAATCAAAATATAGTTTTCATAATGTGTTATCTATATGTATAGAGTAACTTTTGTGAAAGTCTCAAAAACTTAGATTGAAATTTCTGAAAATTATCGTCGATAGTATAAGTCTCAAATTCCGTTATTCCCAAAATGAAGCAAAATTATGAGGTGCTGTATACATATATCCCTTGATTAGTGTCAATATAGCATACACAATATTGCACGTACTACTGCATTTGGATTCACCCCCCCCCCCTCTTTTTGCTTTCTTGGAGTTTCACTTTAATTCTTCACATATTTTAACAAAACGCTTAAATGGCAAGTGGCCAGTCACCTTTGCCCGTATAGCGTATACTACGTATCATAAAATTTATTCAGATGTTGGATGATCATAAAAATTTTAATAAGAAAGGATATCCTTATTATATACTATTAAATGTTATTATATTAAAAAGAAATTACTGTTAGCGAATCCTGTATTTTAAATTTTATCTCACGGGTTTAATCCATTCAGGAACTTGGATGCATGTATGCGCTTTTGGAAAGGGTATACATAAATTTTTCTTGTCACTAGTCAAAAAGAAAAGTAATATTTGCTTTCTTTAATTCAAGCATTTAAATAATATTTAAAATAAATATAGTTTTAAAAATCTAAAAAACACGCTTTTTAAGTATATCAAACTAAAAGTGAAAAATAATTCGTACTATAAGCTGAAAACAAAAATAGATGAAAAATACTATATTACTATAAAATCATTGTTGTTATAAGAATCAATTAATAAGCAATAAATAAAAGCGTGGGGTGCTTCATCTACCATGCTCCATCTATCAGTTCTTAAGAAGCACCCCACGCTTTTTTTCCACGATAATTTTATTTATTGCTTATTAATTGATTCTTATAATAACAATGATTTTATAGTAATATAGTATTTTTCATCTATTTTTGTTTTCAGCTTATAGTACGAATTATCCCGTAAGACATGGTGACGTCACAGTGACGTCGTTGTGAAGTCACATTGTGACTTTGTGACCGTCGATGTGACGTCACGTGACGTCGATGTGAAGTCACAGTGACTAAAATGTGACGTCGTTATGGCCGTTTTAGAGCTCGTTTGTGACGTCACATTGTGACCAAAATGTGAAGTCACGGTGTGACCAAAATGTGAAAAATGTGTCATTTGTGACAAAAGTGTTATTAAAACTGTGACTATTTTGTGACGATAGTGACAAGGTTGTGAAGACAGTTTGCGATTATTTTTTGATTTGTGACAAATTTGCCACTAACTTTATGACGGTGGCAGCATTGTCAATGTTGTGAAGTCACACTGGGACACAATTATACAGTTATGAACATTGTTATGTAGTGTAAAATCATTTACATCTATAATTTTATTATACTTTGGCGATACATCTCAATTAAAACCTGGGAGCTGCAATAAAAAGAATGTACCAAAAGAAAGTTGCTGAATCAAAATATAATGCCATGCAGACTTTAATCTTTGATATTTTTTTTCTGTTTCAATAAATGAGAATATTTAAGACAATTTAATATTCGATCTAACAGAATTATTTCAAATTTTAAAAATTTGTTTTTCTAATAAGCATTAAAATTATCAAATAAACTCTTCCTTTAAGGTGCAAAACTAGTCACAGAAAAAGAAGACCCGTATGATAATAAAAAGTCTATGGGAGCGTTCTTTTCAAATTTGAATATTTTTGCATGTTTTTTTTTGTATAGGATAGCTGAGGACGATCTGCAACCGGCCTCGTTTTTACCTTTTCATTTTTGCTTATATTTTTTTTATATTTTGATAGTTTCAATATCAGAACCGGTATAAACCGGTTTTGAAATTAAATATATATATATATATATATATATATATATATGTATATATATATATATATATATATATTTTAATCTGAAACCAAAATTGAAAAAGTAAAAACTAGGCCGGATGTGGATCATTCTCAGCTATCCTATATATAAAAAAATCATGTAAAATATTAAAATTTGAGCGAGATATTTGAAAATAACGCTCCTACAGACTTTACATAAACATCCGGGTCTTTTTCTGTGACTAGGGCTGCACCTTAAAGGAAGTGTTTCTTTGATAATTTTAATGCTTATTAGAAAAACAAATTGCTAAATTTGAAATAATTGTTATCGATCGAATATTCAATTGTCTTAAATATTCTCATTTATTGCAAAATATATATATGTGTGTATATATATATATATATGTAACAAAGATTAAAGTCTGCATGGCATTAAATTTTGATTCAGTAACTTTCTTTTGGTACATTCTTTTTATAGCCGCTCCCAAGTTTTAATTGAGATGTATCGCCAAAGTATAATAAAATTATAGATGTAAGTGATTTTATACGACATAATAATGTTCATAATTGGATAATTGTGTCCCAGTGCGACTTCACAACATTGACAATGCTGCCACTGTCACAAAGTTAGTGACAAATTTGTCACAAATCAAAAAATAATCGCAAACTATCTTCAAATACTATCTTCTATAAATATTAAAATACTATTAAAACATGCAAAGAGGAATTGTGAAAAAAAATTAAAGCTAAATATTTATTAGTATATTAATGAACAAAAAACATTAAGGGGCTATCCATTACTGGAAGGATGTCCATCACAAACACATTTACCTAATAAAAATTCCAACGATAAAATAGAACAACAAATACGTTAATTGTAATTATTAATATTTTATTTATAATATTAGAGAGTAATTATAAATTAGAGACCCACTGTAACACTAGAACGCCCGGAAGGAGTCGATTCGACTCTGACCATGCGTTTAAATTTCAATTCTAGTCAGAAATCTTTTCCAGAAATAAGTTAAATTCAAACCACGAGGATTTACTTTAAATAAATCAATTAAATAATGTTGAATAAAAATTCTGGTGAGAAATATTTTTATCAAACTTGAGTAAAATTTCCGGGCGTTCTAGTACTAATACTACACATAATAGATATTGTGAAATTTCCTCTGTAAAATCATTCAGGAAAGGAAATAATAAAAGTGTCTAGAATAAAAAATAGATAATAAAATAGAGTTATTAATTGCTAGCTTCATACTGTTTAATTATTTGCGTTATTTGTTTTAAATACAATCATGTTTAAATTCTTATTGATTGCATAACTTCCAAATTTTCATTCAGACTTCTAGTTCTTTCTGAAAACACTCAAATAAGAATATTTACAACTGAAACGTTATCACCCACTATCCATTTAGAAATTTCATAACATTTCACAGTTTGAAAAATACATTAAACAATCATTATTTTTTTAATATGAAACATCTACGATTTCTTTTAATTGTTCTTCTCGTTCTCTTATAAATTCCTCTTCTGAACATATGTAATTTTTTAAATAAATTTATGTAATGTTTCAGAAGATTACTTAATACAAAAATTAAAAAAAGAGGTTTGCAAATAATTTTATTTTATATAAAGCTTCTTTATTAAAAAATATAAGATTTTATGTTTATGGGAACATATTATTTTAACCAGATATTTTAAATAAGGAAACAACGCAGATTAAAGTGCAGTTAAAATCACTACTTTTAACAACCAAATATAAATTATTAATAATCAAGTGTTCTATGTCAATAAAATAAATAATGAATGTATTAGACTTTATAAAGTTAATGGAGAATTAATGTTTTATAGCATGTTTTTGAGTAGCTAATTAAAATCGTTCTAAGAACAATAATAATTAAAAAGCAACCATGAAAAATATTTTTCATACCTTTTTTCCATCGAAGCCATTCATTCTATTTATTCTTTTTGTTGCACAAACTAAATCCGATAATAATTAAAGTGGCAAAGACCAAATCATTTTCACTGTCAAAGCCCCATTAATTTTCTCGGACTTATATTTTGTTGCTTGGAAGAGCTGTAGTAGACCTTGTTTAAATTGTTAAATCCGTATCAATACCAAACTATCCACAACTGACATAAATTCCAGCCAGCTAACTTCTTGCGTCTATCATCAATTTAAAATATTTCTGTTTACGTTTATTTATTCTTTCCACGGAATAAGAAACCACGGAGTAAGTTTCTTACTCCGTGATCATTTCGTTTGCAGACGATTTTAACTTTCCACGCGCATGGCCGTTTTGTTTTTTCTTTTTCTATACAGTATTTTAGGAACTTAAATACGCAATAATTTTATGAGTCTGCCTTTGATTAAATTTTTTTATTTAAAGAATTTTTTAATGTATTTTTACCTTTTATTTTTATTAATTTCAAAACAATTCAAGTTAAAATAAATTGTAAAACCGTTTTTTGTAAATAATAATATTCATAATTAGAATTCATTAGATAAAATATTGTTTTTAAAGAATAAAAATGATAGATTTAATGCTAATATAAAGAAAAAAAATAAAAAATAAAGTTTGTATCACATGCAAAAATACATAGTATCTTCTTAATAAAAAAAAGGGGGGGGGGCTTAGAGAGGATGAAAAGTTTTTTATTGGTCAATCACTAATTATTTTCATATTAATTTTCTGCAGAATAAAGCATCTTGTGAAGTAACTTTTTTTTAAAAAACATACCTCTAAAACAAAAATTTGAAATTCGAATAAATAGTTATGTGACCTACATGCACATTATAAACTGCAGATTTAATTGTAATAATAAAAATTGTAGTTTGAAAATGCAAAAGTGGTTCGAATACCTTTGAAAAATTTCTAGTAGAACAAATGATCATTTACAAAAATCATTATAAAAGATAAATGTAAGTATTAGGCCTAAAATATTTTTTAATCAGATAAAATTCATATAATTAGAAAAGCATTTTGAGTCGCTGATGAATTAACCCGTAAAGCATGGTGACGTCACTGCAACACGTTCTGAAGTCTAATTGTGACCTTTTGACAATGGATTGTCGATGTGAAGTCACAGTGACTAAAATATGAAGTCGTTATGGCCGTTTTAGAGCTCTTTGTGACGTTTCACAAAGTGGTCACAATGTGACAAATTTGTGAAAAATGGGTCATTTGTGACTAATTTGACATTAATGGGGAATTTCGGTCACAGATGTGATGTGACCAAAGTGACTCAGAGTGACGTCACTGTGACCATGCATGCTATTATGGACGTTATTTGCAGTAACATTACAGTGACGTCACAAAAACTTTTTCAATTGACAGAAAAGTACTTTTTCCATTAAATAACATCTTTTGAAGAATTTTTGTACATTTTTTAAATTTTCCTAAGAAGGTGACATTTCAGTCACAATGTGACTTCACTGAGTGGTGGCCATTTGGTCACAGATGTGACGTGACGTACGTTATTTGCAGTGGCATTACAGTGACGTCACAAAAACTTTTTCAATTGACAGAAAAAAAAATTTCCTTTAAATAACATTTTTTGAAGAATTTTTGTATTTTTTTTTTTAAATTATCTAAGAAGGTCACATTTCAATCACAATGTGACTTCACTGAGTGGTGGCCTTTTGGTACAGTGACGTCACAAAAACTTTTTCAATTGACAGAATATTTTTTCCATTAAATAACATCTTTTGAAGATTTATATATATATATATTTTAATTTCCTAAGAAGGTCACATTTCAGTCACAATGTGACGTCACTGAGGGGTGGCATTTTGGTCACAGATGTGACGTGACGTACGTTATTTGCAGTGGCATTACAGTGACGTCACAAAAACTTTTTCAATTGACAGAAAAAAAAATTTCCTTTAAATAACATTTTTTGAAGAATTTTTGTATTTTTTTTTAAATTATCTAAGAAGGTCACATTTCAATCACAATGTGACTTCACTGAGTGGTGGCCTTTTGGTACAGTGACGTCACAAAAACTTTTTCAATTGTCAGAAAAATATTTTTTCCATTAAATAACATCTTTTGAAGATTTATATATATATATATTTTAATTTCCTAAGAAGGTCACATTTCAGTCACAATGTGACGTCACTGAGGGGTGGCATTTTGGTCACAGATTTGACGTCACATTTCAGTCACAATGTGACGTCACTGAGGGGTGGCATTTTGGTCACAGGCGTGACGTCACATTTCAGTCACAATGTGACGTCACTGAGGGGTGGCATTTTGGTCACAGATGTGACGTGACCACAGTGACTCACAGTGACGTCACTGTGACGTCACTCTGAACATGCATGCTATGTGGGATTTTTCACTTTTTAGTTTGATATACTTAAAAAGCGTGTTTTTTAGATTTTTAAAACTATATTTATTTTCCATTTTTTAGTTTGATTACTTTAAAAGCGCGGTTTTTAGTTTTTTTAAACTATATTTATTTTTCACTTTTTAGTTTGATTACTTTAAAAGCGTGGTTTTTAGTTTTTTTAAACTATATTTATTTTAAAATTTACAACGAAAGGACATCGATCCAAATCACTTTTTTTGGTCGACTCTGGTTAATTTAACCATGCATCTCGAATCCTATTATGAATGTATAAAAAAAATTCTTCACATTATGAAAGGCAACATTTTTTGCCAGATATAGCCAAATTTGGAGACATTCTTTCATTTGGCACCAAATACGTGTTGTGGCTTTCGTAATCTTAATGGTCAATTTTTCGGACAAATGTCGCCAATATTTTGTGAAATATTGCCAACTTATTGGTTGCTGCCATTTTCTCATTTCCCTGACCCGTATTACCCAAAATGACCCACTAATCAAATTTGATCAAACATGTGACTTAGCTCAAAGGTCTCCAGGTAATCAAACACAGTAGAATATAAAGTTGAATCAAAATCGTTTAAGCCGTTTCTTAGATAAAATTAGCTTGACAGCATTCATCAATAAAGCGAAATGGCCCACTAATATAATTTTGTTTAACTTGAGACTCTGCCCAATAGTCTTCTCGTGACAAAAGACGTTTCGTTATAAAATTTAGGTAAAATTGATTGAATCGTTGTTATATATAATTAGAATAACCCTAACCCATTATGACCCAAAATAACCCATTAATCGAATTTTCGCGAACATGTGTCCTGGTCCAATGGTTTTCTCTTACCCGAGAATATCATAATACAAAATATAGTCAAAATGGTGAGAGACATTTTCTACATAAAGTTAGCATGACCCATCAATGACCCACAAATGACCCTTATAATCAAAATCTCTCGAACATGTGATTTAGCCCATTAGTTTCCTCGTGTCTAAAAATTGTTACATACAAAATTTCGTTAAAAACGATCCAGCCGTTCTTTAAATATAAATAGTTTGACCCAGACGCTTTATGACCCATTAACCGAAGTGACCTAGCCCAATAATTTTCTTGTGCCAAAAAACTGTTATATACAAAATTTCGTTAAAATCGATCCACCTGTTCTTTAGATGTAGCTTGACATGATCCATTATGGCCCATCATGACCCACAAATAATCATTATAGTCGAAATCTCTCAAACATGTGATTTAGCCCATTAGTTTCCTCGTGTCAAAAAACTGTTCATACAAAATTTCGTTATAATCGATCACGCCGTTCTTTAAATATAAATAGCTTGACCCAGACCCTTAATGACCCAATATGACCCACTAAAATTTTTTCTCGAACATGTAACCTAGCCCAATATTTTTCTCGTGCCCGAAAACCATAGAATGCAATTTTTAATCAAAACTGCGTGAGAAAATCTTTAGATAAAAATAGCATGACCCACAATGACCCCCAAAATGACCCACTTACCGAATTTTCTTGAACATGTTACCTAACCCAATGGTCTTCTTGTAATCCAAAACGATAAAATATAAAATTTGGTCAAAATCGTTAGAGTTGTTTTTTAGATAAAAATGGCTTGACCCTTAATGACCCAAAAATGACCCACTAATCGAAATTTTTCGAACATGTGACCCAGCCCGATAGTTTTCTCGTGCCCAAAAACTGTTACATACAAAATTTCGTTATAATCGATCACGCCGTTCTTTATATATAAATAGCTTGACCCAGACCTTTAATGACCCGATATGACCCATTAAAATTTTTTCTCGAACATGTAACCTAGCCCAATATTTTTCTCGTGCCCGAAAACCATAGAATGCAATTTTTAGTCAAAACTGCGTGAGAAAATCTTTAGATAAAAATAGCATGACCCACAATAACCCCAAAAATGACCCACTAACCGAATTTTCTTGAACATGTTACCTAACCCAATGGTCTTCTTGTAATCCAAAACGATAAAATATAAAATTTGGTCAAAATCGTTAGAGGTGTTTTTTAGATAAAAATGGCTTGACCCATAATGACCCAAAAATGACCCACTAATCTAAATTTTTCGAACATGTGTCCCAGCCCGATAGTTTTTTCGTGCCAAAAAACTGTTACATACAAAATTTCGTTATAATCGATCACGCCGTTCTTTAAATATAAATAGCTTGACCTAGACCCTTAATGACCCAATATGATCCATTAAAATTTTTTCTCGAACATGTAACCTAGCCCAATGATTTTCTCGTGCCCGAAAACCATAGAATGCAATTTTCAGTCAAAATTGCTTGAGAAAATCTTTAGATAATAAGGAAAATCTTTAGATAATAAGGAGAGTTACAAACCCACAAGCTCACATACAGGTGAAGTTAATAAAAGCGTGTTAAAAAATGTTTTGAACGGAGTAAAATTTACGTAAAAGCCTCCGGTTCTGAAGGTTTTAAGAGGAGATAACATTTAATACAGGATCTAATCAGTTGTGAAAACATCTGACATATAGGGCGCAGCAGGTATTTTAGAACAGACATTATGGGTGAAATACCACTCTGTATATCATAGTTACAAATCTTTCTCTTTTACGTGTAAATATGCCGGTATTTGTAAACTAGAGCCTAGACTATCTAAGGAAATGAAGAGACTGTTGTCATTTTCTCATTGTCAGAAGAACATTCCGATTTAAAGACTGCCTCATTATTGAAACTCGCCCAGTCTTTCGTATTATAGAAAATATACGGAGTGAATGAAATAACTGCCAAATTTGATCTGAGAACGGTTTCATACAGGAAACGTTATTGTCAGCTATTATCGAGATACTGCAATTGATAATTTGCTTCGATAAAGAGCGATATTGACAGTGCTTGTTACATTACAGCTTCGATAATGACAGTGCTTGTTCGAAAAAACCAGGCATAGGGGCCTGACTATAGCCAATCATCTTTCTTAACACGTTCGCTGCCGATAACTCCGCCCTCTGTGTTAAATGATTGATAACTTCACGCGCCAGCACATGACTGGCAGCGAATGTGTTATGTAACTGAAAGATCAAGGGGATCCAGTAATGATATTGTTTCGCTCCGAAGAAGAAAACTTTATCCATGTTGAGAAAGTGAACGGCAAAAAAATCAGGTGCCCGTGTGATATCTCGAAGAGGTTCCGGCCTTTATACACAGAAAATTTCGAGTCTCACTGATGATTCTGTGGGTTGCGAGCAGCGAATACGATCTCATTTCTCCAAACTTCTTTCTTCAAAGTGCCAAAATCAACACCATTATTTATACAGAAATATTGAAGTTCTGGATTATTTCTACCGCAGGTGGGAAGCCATTCGTTTTTCAACAAAACTCTACTGCTTCCATACAGCCCATAGAACACAATAACGGATGGCTAAAAACCTTCATTACTATTCAGCCTCACCTTGTTTCTCCTAGCCCCCCCCCCCAGATATTAACTCGATGGGCTATTACGTATGGGGCTTGATTAACCCCTTGGGGACGAACGACATATATACTTCCGCAAAAAGGGCTTAAGAATCCGTGTTTATAACCACCAGTAAAATTTTACAATGAAATCTGCCTTATTTAATCGGAGTATTTTCTCGATTTAGTAAGGCACATTAAAAACCGGTGACAAAACATTAAAAATATTATAAAAGACTTTCGTCTCGTAGTGGTTAACCCATTAGTGCCTAGCGTCCCTTTTTAGGGACGATTATAAAAAAGGGCAAGAAAGCACTTTTCACACCAGTAAATAGAAAAATAGATAAACACTATTTTTCACGAGACAAATTCCTCAATAAATTAAGATAAAAATTATTCTTCTTTTAAGAGTGGTGAGAAACCCAGAATTTAATTTTTAATGAGGAAAATAATTTGGGCATTAATGGGTTAAGAGGGACTCCAATACTAATCCATAAAACACTGTTGCGGCTCTCAAGGAAACTATTGTGTATGCAATAACAAATGTTCCCAACACCAACCTGATTATGTTTGCAGTCGGATTTTAGAGAATATAGTGGTAGCTATTAGAGATGATACGGACTCAGCCCGAGCCCGGGCCCGATGCGGGTTCTGGTTCTATTTTCATTTTAGTCTTCGGGCCCGGGCGGGCTAGAGCTCATTCTTTCTGAAACCGGAAAATTATTTATTCGAGTGTAGAAAAGATTGAAAGAACTTTTTCTCCCTTGAGAGTACTTATTGTTTTCACATCATTTCAGTGCTATACGAAAGGGAAACAGAAATCGTTTTTTTGTATTTTAATGTCTACTGCAGTTCCTGCGATGATCTGTTATTGATATGGCGTCAATCAAAACAAGCACAAACAATAAGATAGCTTCTGGTTGGATTTTCGTTTGTAACAGAGGCTATTTTTTAATTCAATCGTTTATTTATTTATTTAGTTAGTTATATACAACTTAGAGAATGATTTCTTTTTTATGTAGACCAAAAGCTTGAGATTTGCAAATTATTTTTGACTGGCGGTGGTTTAAATTAATGATATCATCCTTTGTGTACGTAGTTAACTGTGTAGAACGTTAAACTATAAAAGATGCTCTATCTCTAACATCTGTTGCTGTTTGAAATCGAGTATTATTTTGTTCTGAATACCTGCCGCATTCTGCATATTTAATGTAAACTATAAAGCAAAGTTATAAAGACGATTTCTTTATAAAAATATTAGTAAATTTTAAATGCCAAGATGATTTTCTATTTGCATAAATATTTCAATATATTCCAGATATTTCATTGGACGCTTTCTTGAACACCAATTTTTAGAAGCTCTGTGTGGCACTGCGAAAGAAAATGTTCATTTATGCTGTATTATAAAAGAAAAGAATTCTGGAAAGCGTTTAAAGTAAGTTCTCAATCTTTATTGTTTATTTTATACGATAACTTTATTATTATAACAATATATTGTAACCAAATGGAGAACAACATTTTGATATTTTAATTATAAACAACAGCTTCAAATATTAATACAGTTTTCTATTCATTCTTGAGAAGTCTGATTTGTTACTTCCTTTGAAAACAAGCATCTATTAATTCAATTTCAATATAGTTTTGTTTTCATAGAGACTGATTCACGCGTGATGATAATTTCAGTAGACTCTTTAGTGTGAGTCTGAATCATTTGGCTTAGTCTATCACACAACTTTGTCCATACAGTCGCGTTTGGCGTGTTGCTTGGAAGAAAGGAATCGATATTATAAAAGCAATAACCATATTCATCGACGAATTTTTTTGTCTCCATGTGTATTATGCGCATTCTTAAAATTATCAAAAGAAGATATTTTCTGCCTTTTGATCCATACCTTTTGCCATACGATTTCGACAGTCTAGCTTTGATTAAGCTACATTCATTCGAGTATATCAAAATTCACTTTTATGCATATAAAAAATAGATTAGAAACATTATATTGGAAAAATTACGGAAGAATGCAAATTATTCTCAAATTGTTTCGGACCAATCAGTAAATATGTAATTTTCAATGAAATTTTCATTGCGCAAGTGCACGCAACATAGAATCAAATTGTCTTTAAAACTATGGCTTGCAGCATAATCATTCAGCTTTTAGTATTAAATACCGTCAGATATTCATCTTCGGTCTGCTTTCGAGAGTCATTGTGTTTTCGAGTATACTATTGACATTTATACCCACTAAGAATTCATGCTACTTGTACAAATCTATTTACCACGTTCAAATGTCGAAAAAGCTGCTGCTCAATAAAGTATGATTGTCTTATGATTATTTCTCCAGAAATGGGTTGTAAAATACTATGACACTGGATTCCAGCACAACATTGATACACAGCTACGATTTCAATGAATTTTTAATACGTTATGTGCAAACCACCATTATTATAGTCCCATTAAGGGTTCAAATTATCAGAGGAGAGGTATGCTTAAAGTTCCGTGCCTAAATCCAAATCTATTTATAGTTACTTTTTTATTTATATATCAAATTTTGTATCTTTGTATATCTATAAAATCTTTTTCTCCCACTTATTACATATATAAACATATATCATGCTTATCTGGGTATGCACGAGATGTTTCAAAACGAGTGGAATCAAATTCTTACGGAGGGGATTAAGACCACGGAAACAAGTATTTTTCACCGGTTAATCCATGATCCCAAAGAATAAGTTAAGGTGATAGAAAGCATTCTAACGAATTTCATGCTTTGAACATTGCGAACTATTTGCTGAAATTTCATTATATGACAAACATATATGGCAATGAAAAAGGAAGAAAAATAGAAGAAATTATTCAGCCCTTTTTATAAACGCCAGATGAAAGACGATCGCAATTTATTTATCATTTTAAGCAATGCTTGTAATTAATTCAACAAGTTGCTGATTAAGTCTCCTCGAAAAGTGCTTAAAAATACCATTTTAAATGCTTATAGGATGTTAAGAAACTATTTTTTTAAGTATTTCTGAAACTTTATTTTTAAAATTCTTGTGAATTAGACTTGAATAACATTTAATTTTTATATTTTTCATTTTTTTTTCTTTTTTCTTTTTTTTTTTTTTTGTATAAAAGACTAATTAGGGTGGGTAACAAGAAGTTGACCACACGAAAATAGTTTCTAGTCAATTACCATTACCTTCATCATAATTCTGCAAAAAAATTAGCACTCATTTTGGTGATAATATAAAGTAAATAATATTTTCTACTCGATTAGAAAATTCCCAATAGCGCCTTAACACTTTAATTCTAACGAAATTTTGCCATGGGGCAAAATGCTTCTTTTAATTAGCTATACCATACCTAAATATTTATATTATTTGTTTACAAATACCCTACATACATACGTGCACATGTGCCTTATAATTTTGGTACAGAATTGCACTACAATTATTACAACTTGGTAACTGGATTTCCTTTTAATTAGATTAGTTTATAACAGAAATTTTCAATTGGTAAATAAATCATAATAGATATAAATATCCAACAGGGTGAAAAAAGTCCGGGATAGGATTTGAAGCAGGGATGTATTGGCTGAAGCCGCCAATGCTTTTCCAACTGAGGCATCCCGGACGAATAGAAATGAATTAATCCTCCATTATCCGTGCGAGATAGCTCAATTGGAAGAGCATTGGCGGCTTCAATCAATACATCTCTAGTTCAAATTTTGGCCTGTGCTTTTTTTAACCACTTAGATATCTTTATCTGCTATAAAAAAAATCTGAAATTCACAGATGTATTTTTCCTGAATTTCACAGAAAAAGTCTTTTTCACGACAAAAGGGCACTTTCCGTTAAAAGTCGGAATTTTTCATCACATTTGCTGAAAATAAAAAAACGGACGAAGTTGGAAAGAAATAACGGAGATACACCATTTCTATCGCAATTTTATTTTCAATGTTTCCAAAATTGACATGTTGTTGTACAGAAATGAAAAAACTCAAAGAAAGACCACTGGCTCTTTTGTAAGATTCGTAACGTGCTACTGAATTGCAACTGTACTGATACCAACAACATTTTGAAAAATAAATTAACCGGACCATATTTTAATCATTCATTGAGTAAAAAAATTCTCTAATAAATTATTCAGTCAAACTATATTATAATTATTCATTAACCATAAAAAATCATAATAAATTAGCCTTATTAATTAAAATTTGAAAGAATAATAACAGCATTGATAAAATTACTATCTAGCTTATAAAATTATAAATATACTGCAGAACCCACTATATGACTTCAGAATCAGAAGAATTCGAAGACCCTGTGGCGTGATAGCTAGAACAACGGATTCGTTGTCAATTCGACTCACATCGACGACTGTGTTGTTTTGTTTTCCTCAACCAATTAATACAGGTGCCTCTAAACAGTTGGATAGATGGCACCACAAACAATTTTTATGTCAAATTTATCATGAAAAGTTGCCGCTTTTTCATATGGAGTTTTCCCTTCTTTTATTTCCCAAAACGGAAAGTCTACTGATGGAACGGAAAAAGTATGGCAACTTTGCTGCCATACTGCCCAGTAGTTTTACAGTGAATTCACGGATTGATTTTTAATAGTGTAGTGTTAGAGTCAAAAATTGTGCGAAAAAAGAAAAACTTGATGTGATATATGTTTATCTAGCAACTAAAAATATGTATGTAAATTAATTTTACTAATGTATCGCAGCAAGAAGGTAATACAATCCGGTCGTTTAATAGTTATTTTATTTAACTATTGTAAATGGAATATTAAATAAGTAGAAATGAATCAAATCAGACAATTTCCAATGAACTTAATTCATTTGTTATTTATTCATTTTAAATTTATACTTTATAAAAATATGAAACACAGTAAGATATTTAAAATTACTGTACAGTTCTTGAAATTGCGAATTATGTTGGACCCTAAACATAGAACGACGGAGCCAGGTTTCGAATAACACTTTATGACACCCTGGTGTGTGTGCAAATATTCAGTTTGGACCTTTATAACAAGCTTTTATTCCCAATTTCTACTCATAAATTGTTATTTTGGATATGTGGGGGCACATTTTAGAGTTGTAGGCTCTAGGTAACTGCCTCGCTGTCGTTTGTGATAATCAAACCCTGGAAGGAACCAGATTTTTTTTTCTTGGCACAGCTCGGGGCAGCGCCTCATTGGCAAAAGTGCCTCACCTCGCCTCGAAATTTTCCGTGTAACATTGCTATTAATAAGCCGCATTCTAAATCTTTATTTTTCAGGGTTTAATTATTCCAAGCGATTTGAAACAATATGCATTTTAGCCCAATGCACAATAAGTATTTCGTAATACCGGAATTCAAATAACTGAAAACTGAAGCAAATACTATTTCTTTTTTAAACTGTCGAAAAATAAAAATACCTTTCCATGTTCCTACTATTGCCGATGCCTATGACATGCTTTTTATTATTTCCAAATTTAATAAATAGAATTTTAACAAAATTTTTTACTGTGAACTCTCATGTAATGTATAACATTAACCCATTAACGCCCAGCGTCCTCTTTTGAGGACAGTTACAAAAAAAGCAAGAAAGCAGTATTCCCACCAGTAAAGATGAAGATAAATATATACCTTATTTCGCGAGATAGAATCCTCGATAAATTTAAATAAAAGTTAATTTGCTTTTAAAAGTGGTGGGAAATACAAAATTTAAATTTTAGCGAAGAAAATAATTCGGGCGTTAATGGGTTAAACTTAAAAAGAAAAAAATGCTTTTAAAAAAAATCCGATTATCCATTTGATTCTGGGTCAAGCTTTCTTCATTCTGAAGGAATTTCTGTTCGATACATTACTAAGATTCTTCGTACTTTTATGAAATAACTTGCAGCATGAGCGCTAGAAGAACGAAATCTGCATATAGGTAAAATTTCTTTGGAATAATTCTATGTTAATCTGTTTTATAATGTATAAATGTAAAGACTTATGCTGAAGCGCATTTTCTCTCTTGGTGATTTATTATTCAATCTGAAGTAAACAAAAATTCAACATCTGAATTAATCTTTAAATCCATAACATTTTTTACCATTTATTCATTTGTTTGAATTTTTGAAGAGATAACAAATTAAACACTTCCATTAACCCCTTGAGCTCTGATGATAGAATTTTCTACCACATAATTTTAATTCCGAAATGTCACAATCGCACCAAAAAATTCGACCAAATTTATTCGAAAAAGGTTTAACGCATTTTTTCGTGCTTATCGTTAACTGGTTTTCTTCTTTGCAAAATACTGGTGCCAATGTAACAATTGGAATTTTGAAGAAATTTACACCCCAGAGCTCAAAGGTTTAAGCAAATATATACACATAAATACAGGTAAATTTTAGCGAAAAGAGAGTACATTTTATGAAAAGTGTGTAATTTTATAAATTTAATGATTATTTAATGATTAATAATTTACAGATTTATCTTTTATAGTGCAAAAGGAATGCTATTTCTATTCCTTGATTTTTGCAGAAAGTACTCACTGTAAGAAATATCCGTTAAATTTACACAAAAACTGCTGGCAGCAATGTTGCCAGCAGTTTTTGCCGTAAAAATTGCAGTAAAATTAGATGTAATCAAAAAATTTACATCTAATTTTATTGCAACTTTTACGCAAAAACTGCTGGCAACATTCCTGCGGGCAGTAAATTAAATGTTTTTTTTTTTTTTTTTTTTTTTTTTTTTTTTTTTTTTTTTACAGTGCTTAAATGCAAAGATAAATTGGATGAAAGTATTTCTATAAATAAAATGTCTGTTTTTTGTATCCTTATTTTTCAGATGCAGATTAAAAATGTTTGCATAATCAAAATGTATTTCTTGCGTTACCGAATCACTTTCTGACTTGCCAATAGTCCATTCAACTAACACAGTTTGTGGAAGCTTTTGGAAAAATTCTTCATTTGGAAGAACTTTCAAATTGATGTTGAAAAATTAAAATTAAGTGTATTTAATTCTAATGATATTTACTCATTTATTTTACCGACTGTTTACAAAACATTAGTATTATGCTATTTATTTTAGTAGATAGTTATATGATAATAGTTATAAAATTTGATGATTTTACATATATATACATACAAGATTTTCTTTAACCCATTAGTGCCTAGCCTCCCTTTTTAGGGACGATTATAAAAAAGGCAAGAAAGCACTTTTCACACCAGTAAATAGAAAAATAGATAAACACTATTTTCCACGAGACAAATTCCTCAATAAATTAAGATAAAAATTATTCTTCTTTTAAGAGTGGTGAGAAACCCAAAATTTCATTTTTAATGAGGAAAATAATTTGGGCATTAATGGGTTAACACTAGAAAATGGGGCATTTTACTAATATTTTATAAAAATATTTAACACCATAATTTTTATCTAGGAATGTCAAATTTAATTATTTAAACATTTTTTTATTTGTATCATTTAAACTTATTTTAAATTTAAATTTCAGAATCGAACTGAAACATATTCATTTGGTATCAAAATGACCCTTCATTGTCCTTCAAGCTTTAAATACCCGTAGAGATATATTTATCTATTAGTACAACATATGTCTATACCATTAATCTTGAGAATTAAGTCATCGACAACAACTTGAAACTAAATTTATGAACATAATCCTATTAAATCGTAAATCAAGACAACAGATCAATTAATTTGAAGCTTACTATATTGACTTGTTTGGAGGCTGTTTTCTTTAATGTGAGTGTTTTTTTTATCCAAAATTAGCTACATAGGATACATACTACTTTGTATATTTTGACAATAATAGCATTAAGTTTCAATTCATTTATCCTTGTAGTAAGTATCTATGATTGCATTTAACCCGGGAGGACGCGCGCAGGGCCTAAAAGACCCTGACTTCGTATGGTTTTTACAATTGTAACCACTAATTTTTTTAAAGTAATCTTCAACATATTTTATCGCAAAAGTTGTAAGAATTGTCTCCGTCTAAATAAAGTAACTGTTATAATTTGATTTTATTGGTGACAAAGTTAAAAGCATTCATTCCTTGGGTAAGTGCGCGTTCTCCCGGGTTAAAATCATAAATAAATTCTGAAGCCTCGTCAAATTATTACATTATCCAAACGCATAATTCATCCATTTATTCTAAAATTTTATGCTTTGTTCAGTTTTTATAAAAACAAAATTACAACTATTTTATTATTTTATTAATTTATTACAAAATGTATAATAAACATTAATTTTGGCGGAATATTATGTATTATTAAAATCCCTTTTTCATATGTTATTAAGGCTGCTGGTCACTATTTTTCGAATTCCTCTCCGTAATGTAAAGTCTATGGGCGTTTGATGCATTCTTACATTCAAAATATCTCGTCAGGAAATTAATATTTTTAACTTCTTCTTTTGATCTCATCCTAAAAGATGTCTCTTTTTTTTCTTAGTTTTCAAAATATTTCTAAAATCTATGCTTAATTTATCACAAAAAGAAGTTATAAATATTAATTTCTTGAAGAAAATTGTTTAAATATTCAAATGCATCAAACGCCCATAGACTTAACAGTAGGTAAGAGAATTTGGAAAGCGCGTGACCAGGAACGTTAACCTTCGTATTCTGAATGGGTCTAATCGACCGATTTCCATAATGCCCTTCATTTGCTTTGAATCAAAAATATTTTCATAAAATAAGTTAAATGACAGTCAAAGATTTACTCTTAGAGTCTAAGTTAAATAAATGGGTTAAATGGTTTTAAATGAAATTTCTGGTGTAAAATGTTCTGGTCAAGGTTGTGTAAAATTTCAGCAGGACTAAAATGTTAAAACAATTTCTCGCGTATCATGAAGTCAGTATTGATAATTTTGAGGGAAGAACTGTGAGAGATTAAATGCTACGTTATTTGTTTATGTTTTATTAAAATTATTTGTTATTAAAGTTCGTTGGACTTCATTTTTTTCTAAATTATGCATTTTTTATGTGTTTTACAACTATGAAAATTTTATAAATATTTTTTTACAGCCATTAGCATTAGAAGCACTGCAAATTCCACTTAAGTAATATATAAAAAATGTACACCAGAATATTTTCCTTCTAAGCACCGTAAATTGATATACACTAAACAGTTGGTTTCGCTACAGTATGAGCTTTATTTAAACGCATACATTTATGATGCGGTTTTGATTACATTGAGTAAGGATTATTACTCTCAAAGATTATATTCATATATGTAATTAAGTTTTTTATGTCATGTTAGAAAAGTGGTCATTTTTAACATTTTAAAAAATTTTGAAAAGATAAAAGCAGTACAATTTTGCCCTTTTATCAGGAAGATATATGGTTAAACGCGGTTCATTCGCATTAAGAAGCTATGCATATATAACGTTATCAACCTTTTGGTAATTTTGGACTCCCTCCCTCCCTTCCGATATCATACGTTATCATTTCTCGACCCCCTCCCCCACCCCTCAATAATGATATCGTTATCTATGTCGATTTTTTTTTAACTTTAGACTTTATTTGTCTTTTTAATGCGATATACAAAACTGGTTACATTTGTTACATTTATTTTTAGCATACTTTATTGATTTAGATGAAGAGAAATCAATAAAATATTCATTTATATTATAACACTTTAAAGAAAAGTTACTACTTAAAAGTATTTTATAATAGCTTTTTGTTACATAATGTATTCAACAGTAATACTGCTTTTTTCTCTTATTCTTTTACGAAGGAAAAAGGGGGGGGGATATAAATTCTTATCAACAAAATAAGTTGACAACATTCTTCCGTTTTAATTTATAAATGAACACAAGCTTCAATACAAAATATACTTCGCATATAACTTCTTGAACAATGCTTATATATGCATACACTTATGACAGGAGAATAGGAATGTCAAACGTTAAAGTATTCCATATTTCCGAATTAGATAATTTTATAATAATTTAATAAATTTAATAACTTTTTATTTTCATAAAAAAATAACAGATTAAAAAACATAACGTACTATTTTGAACCAAAGGCCATGTTACAAATAAAACGAGAAAATTTTGTTTGGATCAAAAATGATATTGATATCAAAAGAAAACCCCCCTCTCACTAGAGAAATCTTATGATATCATGGGCCAGACCCCTCCCCCTCCCCCTAAAATTATAGTGTTATATTTGCACAACCCCTAAGGAATTCAGAGAATTTTAGGTGTTTTAGTACGTGAATTTTCGTAAAGCTATATTTGAAGACAGAACTTTTTTACATATAAGGCAAATGTTTCTTTATAAAAATTCTGGGAAAATGTCCTTGAAAGTCCTTAAAGCGTACGACCCCTGTTAAAGATTTCTAGTTTCAAGCACTTATCTTAGAAATGATATAGTCTAAAATTTAACTGCATTTATATTTTAGAATATATACAATGCGATGTTGTGCTTTATAGAAACACAAAAAATGATTCATTTGGGTTCCTCATTGAACATGAATTTTAAATCATTAAATTTAATATGTAAATATATTCATAATGATTAGCAATATCGCATTTTTAGCTTTAATGAGACCTTTATATGTATTTCTTATCCCGTCCAAGAAAATTAAAGACAAACGAGTAAAATATTAAATTCGGCGTAAAGACAGTAAGTCACATGCGATCTATTTTCTAAAGTATAAAGTAGAGATGTGTAGACATTCTCAACTTATTCCTAAAATGATAAGATAGGGTGAAAATTGTTATATTTTCTTCCATCCATTTTTTTCTTTCTATCAGCATAAATTACTTTTTAAAAATAATTTAAATATTTTAGTACTTTAAAGAATAAATCATCTCAATTTAAAAAAAAATAACCTGAATAATCTTATTGCTCTTACGAGTTCAACACACACAAGCTTCGGCAAATTAACTTGCTGGAGTGACTCATTTTGTCTCTCTTATTTTACTAACTATGCTGAAGAAATATTTAAGAATGTAAGTTGCAAGTCAAGAGATAATATGCTCATTCATAACCTGATCAGACACAAAGATATTAAGTGTCACGGTTTTTATTCGAACAAAGTTTGGACATTCAATTCATGCAACGAACCGTAGCGGGTATCGTTTTATGTAGTAAGTAAGGTGCTGGTGAATTCGTGTGAAGTAGGTAGAGGAATAATGCATTCATAGTTGGTAAGCAAAGTGAGCAGGCTTTGTATTGTTGTTTTGGGTGGTTTAATTATGTCACAGAACAGCGGGAGCTGTATTGAAAATAAATAAGGATTAACGCCCAAACCAATTATTGAAAACAATCATATATAGACGAAATTCAAAAAACGGGAATTAAAAAAATCATAAAAAGATTCAGATTGTAATTTACTTCTGTGAAACATCTTATGCTTTCTAGAGATACATTTGATAATAGTTAATTCTTCTGTAATATCTATCGCAGCGAACGAAAGAGGCAAGACAAAATACTTCTACCCCTCTTATTTGCTACGTACTAGTTTGGCTTCTTTTTTTTACAAAGACTCAAAATGCTATATAAGCAAGATAGTTTGAAATGCAGCCGATATCGGTAGAGATTCTTTCGTTTGCTGTAATATTTAAGTGATAGCGTTAAGTAAAATTGCTTTGGAATTTGTTTAGATATTTGTAACATTACTTCATTTGTTATCTAATATTTATGAAATCATCTGATGTTTAAGTCAGTATGAAATCATCTGAAGTTTTGAAGTGATGATCAATCTAGCATCAATACTTGTAATATAAGACAAAGCAGAACAAAACTAAACAACCAAAACAGAAGCTGCCTCGTTTATCGCTACGAAAACTTTCTTCACAGTGTATTTATTCTAATCAACACCTCTATCGCATTTTGGGATTTTATTCTTTATGGCAGAGTAAACGAATAAAAAGAAAGAAAAAAATCGTTTTTTTACGTTTTTCTACTATTTCTTTCCACTCCATTTCCTTGAGAGAAAGTTTAACTTTTCAACATTTTTTTTAAATATGAGTCAAATCATGAACTCACTGCCTTTCAGTGTTTGAATGAAAGTGCATTTTGAAAGAAATAAATTAACTGCATACATAATTAAAAATTTTATGAAAATTTTAATTTTTTAAAATCTCTACTACTTTTTCAAAAAGTTATATTTTAGCTCATCTTTTCGAAGATTTTCAAATTTTAATTGCACAAGACTTCGCATGGATTTTTAGATACATCTAATATTGCAATTTAACATAATTTTTACTGACATATATATATATATAGTGAAAAACAATGATATCTAACATATTTTCATACACTTTTATTTTTAAAAAAATTACAAAAATCCTGAAGGCTAATTTCATGAGCATTTATAATAAAGAAATTACATAGAATCTTAACTATAATAAAGAACATTTACAAAATGTTTAATTGTCTGCCTCAAGTACAAATACGCATTTTTAAAACATGAATGTGAAGAAAGTGAGAACATGGAGAAAAGCCATTTAAATTTTTAATTTCTATGCGCAACTAACCACTAGCACTGGGCGAAGTTTGCAATGTTTCCCACAAGCGATGCGGTATTTGATTGTCTTTTGGGGAACGCTTGTGGGATAAAGCGAGAAGCTGATTAACTTTAATCCATCGTGACGTTTTTTGACGTCAGACATGCTTGTGGTCCATTGCGCTGAGTGAACTGTTAAAATTTTCCATAAAGTAATGATGCGTTGACTGTATATTTGACATTCACTTTCACATTTTGCTAAAAAATTGTCGAAACACCGTTAGTTTACAAAACTTTTGCTCAACCAATCATTTAAAAAAATCATCGTTTAGTAGTTAATCAATATTTTTGGAGAACGAGTGTAATTTTACATAATGTTTTCTTCTTTTCTGATGTCGCCTCTGACCAGTGAGAAGACATACCTAGACAGTAGTCTAAGATACGAGCCATTAATTCCCAAACTAGCTCAACTGAGCTCAGCAATCTGATTGAGTAAAACTGGAGGAAGTGACGTAAATTCGAACTGTTGCTAAAAAATATTAAGAACAACCGGAACTGATGCAGGAATCTGTTCAATGAGGTCTGTGCTATTCAGAGGTTTTACTATATTTGAATATTAAAAAATACAGATTTGTCCATCTTTTTATATAATACATAAAAGTTTGGACTGAGCCAGTTTGGGAATTAACGGCTGGTGTCTAACAAGGGGACCACCAAACATGGTGCTCACAGATTTTGATGAATTCAAAGTATATTGTAGGGGTCATACCATTAATTATTCGGCTGAAAGGGTTCTTTCAAATGGGCCTTAGTTTTTGAGAAATTGGGGGTCAAAGTTCAGCGTATATTTTAAGTACCTATTAGTAAAGCTAACTGTCAACAGCTTCGTGGCTCCGCGGTAAGGCACGAGATTCCTGACCCGGAGGTGGCGGGTTCAACTCCAAGTTAAAGCTTTTTTTTTTTCTTCTTTATATGTTTCGTATATGTTAAATTTTTTAAGCAGAATTGGAAATTCTACAGCTTTTAACTTATTAATATTTTCTTATGGGGATAGTTTACTTTTTTCATTTTTTATTTTCTTATTTAAAAAAATATGATTCAAATGATAAACTAATTACACTTCATAATTCATGAAATAAATAAAAATAAATAAAAAATGCTTATATAATTAAAATTTTCAAAAGTATAAAAATTTTGAATGTTTTAAAATCCCTTCTACTTTAAATATTAATAATTTTGCTCAATTACATTTATATATATTGCTAAGTTTAAAAAAAAAAAAAAAAAAAAAAAAAAAAAGTTGGCGTTTTTTTTTTTCTTTTCTTATATATTTTTTACATGCTGCATATTTTAAGCACAGTTGGGAATTCTACAGCTTTGAACGTTTTGATATTTTCTTAATAAAATAAATTTATATTTTCGAATGTATTTCATGAAAATTTCTTTTTATCTGCAATTTTTAAACTAATAATTTTATTGACAAAACTGTATAACGATTTTATGTCTTTAACCTTTTTAGGTGCGTTCGTAATTATGTAAATACGTAGCACCTATTGTTGTCGCTCAGTCCGTCCGTCTGTCTGTCTGTCCGTCTGTCTGTCTGTCTGTCCGTCCGCATATAACAACGCAAAAACTACCCAACCGAATCGTTTGAAATTTAAAATACATAATTATAACATAATTTTGTCGAGTCATTTCAAATTTTATGAAAATCGGATGGATAGATCAATTACAGGGACAATCAAAAGGATTCCGTTACATTGCGGTCAATGGGGGAAAAAGTTTCAAATGCATTTTAATCGTTTGAAATTTAAAACATATAATAATTGCGTAATTTTGTCGAGTCATTTCAAATGTTATGAAAATCGGATGCATAGATCAATTACAGGGACAATCAAAAGGATTCCGTTACATTACGGTCAATAGGGAAAAAAATTTCAAATGCATTTTAATCGTTTGAAATTTAAAACGTATAATTATTACGTAATTTTATCGAGTCATTTCAAATGTTATGAAAGTCGGATGCATAGATCATTTACAGGGACAATCAAAGGTATTCCATTACATTACGGTCAATGGGAAAAAAGTTTCAAATGCATTTTTATGATGTTACACTTATTCGAACATAATAGAATTGGCATGAATCTATGAAGTATATACTATAATATGCATTCTGTACAATCTGTGATGCAAAGAAATTTTATTATTAAATTACAGGGCCACACAAAAGTATTCCACTACATAATGCTATACGGGGAAACATTGTTTGGGGCGTGTTTTAATTATATTCAACTATTTCACATTTTATGAATAAGATATGTTTCTGAGGTGTAATAAAAATTACTTTCTGTATATTTACAGGAACACAAAAAAGATTTCGACTACTATACTGTATCCGAAGTACACTCTACTATATCAGCAAGATTTGAATATTTTGAAAACTTCGTTATCGTAAGAACGCACCTGATTTGCTACGTTCACGTGCAATTTCCAACTTGTTTTATTAATTATTATGTAATTTCTTTCCTAAGCACAATTCTGAAATAATAATTTTTCTTTTTTTCTATCGCTTTTTTGTGGAATATTTTAAATGAAAATTTATCCTTTTTTCTATAAATTATACAAAATAATTTTCAGGTGCAATTTCTCAAACATTTATAGGATTAGTTAATTCAAATAATGCATACCTTCGAAAGTGTAATAAAATATTAATGCAGTAGTGCTAAAATATTATCCAAATTTTTACTGATCTTTAAATGCATTTATCTCTAACGTTTAATAAAAAAATCAACTAGATTGGAAAGTCGTCTGCTAATTAAATTAGAATTTACGATACATAAAATGATATTTATTTTATTCGTCTGCTTTTATTTTCTCGGTAATATCAAGCAAAAATAGAAATTGTTTTTGCTGTTGTCATTTTGTTTCTTTTGCAGACAAAATATTTGAAACATTGGTATGTATATGTATAGCTGAAATTATGGTATGAAAATTGAGTATGCAATTGGTAGATTTGTATCGAATGCTAAAAATGGGTTGAATGCTAAAAATACTGTAATAGATGGAAGCAGCACTAGTACAGAAAACTTTCGTTTGGAAAAGGAACAAAAAGGCGAAATTACGAATGCATTAAAATATTGCGAGATGTTGTTACGAAATGATAATCTGCTTACAAATTCCCAACCGGATGATATTTCCTTTTCTTCTATTGCTATAGCTGAAGAATTTCATAATTCAATATTAGAAATATGAGATAATCGACAATTTATTGAGGCAGATGAGCGGATATTGAATGAAGAATGCGAATTTAATGAATTTACAAAGGTATGATTTATTTTACTTAGCAATATATATAAATGTAATTGAGCAAAATTATTAATATTTAAAGTAGAAGAGATTTTAAAACATTAAAAATTTTTATGCTTTTTAAAATTTTAATTATATATGCATTTTTTATTTATTTTTATTTATTTCATGAATTTTGAAGTGTAATTAGTTTATCATTTGAACCATATTTTTTTAAATAAGAAAAAAAAAAATGAAAAAAGTAAACTATCCCCATAAGAAAATATTAATAAGTTGAAAGCTGTAGAATTCCCAATTCTGCTTAAAAAATTTAATATATACGAAACATATAAAGAAGAAAAAAAAGCTCCAACTTGGAGTTGAACCCGCCACCTCCGGGTCAGGAATCTCGTGCTTTACCGCGGAGCCACGAAGCTGTTGACAGCTAGCTTTACTAATAAGTACTTAAAATATACGCTGAACTTTGACCCCCAATTTCTCAAAAACCAAGGCCCATTTGAAAGAACCCTTTCAGCCGAATAATTAATGGTATGACCCCTACAATATACTTTGAATTCATCAAGATCTGTGAGCACCATGTTTGTTGGTCCCCTTGTAAGACCCAGATAGATTTTGCGCAATTAGCGATACAAGATTGCCCAGAAAATTTACTTACTGAAAACGGAAAAAAGTTCACAAATCTGCAGTTTTTTGATTGGTCAGTCTCGTTTCGCTAACAACGCAATGTCTATCTGGATCCTCGCCCGTATCTGTTCGCGAACCTAGACTCTGGAATGGCAACAGGTTAAATTTGATTGTTATGGCACGGCTGGCATGCGATATGGAATGCTACAAAAAGTAACTTCTTTTATGTTTTTTAAATGTATTTTGTACGATTTATTTATAAAGTTATAAGCGTTTAAATATCTAATTTAGATTGTTTGCGTTATATCTTCCAGAATCATAAGAATAAATAATCTAATGTCTCGCTTACAAGAGGCAAGTTTATTAGCTACAAGCCGGCTTGAAAAGTAGAAAGCGAGTCAGCTAGCGAGATAGTGGTGGTTTACATACGATACTTTTTACTGGCTTTGTAGCCAACTCGCTATTATATCACTTGTTCCGTCCTTAAACTTTCTTTCATGATTTTACTTTCTTCTATCTTTACAAGAAAAAAGCATTTAATTCGTGAAAATTTTCGAAATCCTGTTTTTCACGGATTTACACGTTTTAGGGGTCAGAGAACCCGTAAAACATGTTTTTGCAAAATGTCTTTTTGTATATGACTAAAATTTTGTGGGCGCTTTATCACAAGAACTAATGCAGGGAATTTCACAAAACTTTAGGTTCTGTTACACCTTGATATAAACTAGATCTGATTAGTTTTTAGTGTATATTGCTCAACAGGTGGTGCTGTTATGCTGCATTATTTACAATTTCCACGATAGCCATATTTTAAGAACTGGTGCATGAATTTTCATAAAACTTTAGATTTATTTAGTACATTTTTATAACATGGTGCCGACTACATTTTGGTGCAATGTGCTTGATAGGTGGCGCTGCCATTGTGCATTATTCGTGATTATTGCAATAGCTCTACCTCAAGAACTAATGCACGAAATTTTCTAAAACTTCAGATTCAGTTAGTCTTTGATATAGATTAGTGTTGTTTAGTTTTTGATAAAAATCAACTTACAGATGATGCTGCTATGCTGCATTCTTCACGATTTCGCAATAAATGTAGCTCAAGAACTAATGCATGGAATATCTTCAAACTTCAGAATCAGTAAGTTTTTGATAAAGAACTGATCCTGATTAATTTTTAGTGTACATCACCCAACGTGTGGTGCTGTAATGCAGTTTTTTTCAAGATTTTGCAATTGCTCTATCTCAAAAACTAATGATCGGATTTTAATAAAATTCCAGACTCAGTTACAAGTTGACTAAAATTGTTGCTGACTAGATTTTGGTTTAATGCAGCATTTTTCAGGAAGTATTGACATGCATAAGATAGAAGAAAGTTTTGGGATTGCCACACCTGACTAGTTTTGTATTTTTTTTTTTTTCTATAAAAAATGATTATTTTTAGACTAAGGGCTGAGTTTTGTATTTTTTTTTTTTTTTATAAAAAATGATTATTTTTAGACTAAGGGCTGAGTTTTCCTATATACTGCTTTTTTTGTCTGTGGGGGGAGGGATGAAGAGAAACACAAATTATATTACTAAGTTTTTAAATATATAACAAGAGTACCCTGTATTATGGAACATAAAAACACACAGATTACCGCAATGCGAAATTGAAAATTGACATTTGAATTTTACATTCTCTATTAGAATATAAAATTCAAATTTGACATATTTATAAAATTTCATTTATTTTTAGGATTTTAAGACTCGTATTCATTACTTGCTTTACTTTACTGGGACTTTTAATTGGCCAGTTTCCAGTAATAGCCACCCCATGTAATCATTGCTAAAAATGCAATATCGTGATATTTATAGTGCAGAAAATCTTTTTAATTAACTGAAAAATCTAATTAATCACATGTTATTTTTAAATTGCACTTATTGGAATGTTGGAAACACCAAATTTGTATAAATAGCGCTGCTTTTAATTAATTTTATGTTTTTAATAAACTTTTCGATATTTCAAACACATTTTTTATAACTCTGCCCTGCTTAGTTTATCTGCCAATCAATGAAACCAATCAGAAAGCAGAGAATATTGTTTAAGGGCATAGGGAACGGAGAGGCTCACAGAGGTTAATCCCCCCTCCCACTTAAATACAATTTATCTTTCAGTCTTACCATTTATTTAATACTCATTTATCTCTCAGTAAATGAAACCACTCAGGAAGCAGAAAATACTATTTATGGCCAAGAGAAAAGAGAGGCACATGGGGCTCAATCCCTCAATCCCCCTTAATTTAAATACTGTTCGATTGTGGCAATCCAAAAATTTTCTTCGGATACATGTTAATACTTCAAAATTGGTTATCACAGTGCCAAAATTAAATGTGCTAATTTGTCTTAAATATAATAAGAATTGTGAATATATTGTGTCTAATACCATAACGAAAATGGTGATGATCATTATCAATTGTGCCTGCTTGGCACCAACTTCAAAAAGTAATTCATTACTTTTTATATGTATATATTCATAAATTAAATCATAAATATGTAAATTCATCTCTTGTAAAAAATATTCTTTCTAAAATCTATGTTTGGTGGATACTAAATTATATATCTGAAATTTAATAGTTTTTATGCTGGTACCTGATATCCGATGTGTGCTTATTGGATAACGTTTTGTCATTAGATCATTTTAAAGAATTATTTAGTTCCTTTAACTGCTTTTTTGAAGTCGGTTAATATTTTTAAACGCTTATTTTATGTACAATTATGGTCAAATGACCATTTTATACAACTACGATCAAATGGCCATATGTATATATATATTTATTTAAAGTCATATAACAATATATGTATAATATGGACAAATAATCGTTATCTCTAAATATGGTCAAAGTACGGGACAGAATGTTACCGTTCAAATGATCGTTTTCTGACGATGAAATTTTGAAGAATGTGTACTAAAACAACTTACAATATATCACGATATAATTATCAATATATTCAAAATTAATCATGCTTCATTTAATACTAAAAAAACAAAAAAATATTTTTTGAGCAATTTGAAGGTAAACTGTAGTCTTAAATTTGGGTGAATATTTGTAATGCTTTGTCTGCAAATATTTATTGTCATAAAAATTTCCTATTAATTTTTATTGAAATTCGGATTTAAATTGTTTTTTCATGACTCTTTGCTAGGAATAGAAATAATATTTAATCTTTTTCTAGATTCAGTCTGAACGTTTTTCACTTGAAAATTTTGAGAACAATATATGATTTGCAATTTCTAAATAGTATTGTTCTGTGGTATGATTTGAACAATATCTGTTTTCCTTATTTTCACAGGAAAATGCTTGAATTAGGCTCATCAGTTTCATGGCAAGATGCACTACAGACATTAACTGGAAAACGAAAGCTGTCAGCTGAACCCCTAATCAAATACTATAAACCATTGTACTTATGGCTGGTGGACTTTAACAAGCAACATAATATCACAACTGTACTGTAAACTGCTTTCTAGTCTTCCAGTTACGATTATTATAGAAAATAATAAATGCGTATAACTGATATCAATACTAGATGATATTAGTAATAATTTTTGCTTGTGTATACGTATATTAGATACGTAACATAATGTATGCTTCAAAACATTTTTCAATGAATAATAAAATAATACGTACTGCAACTGATAGATTTTTCATTAAAAAAAACTTATCAAATAGTTCTATTGGTTGTAATGGTCCTATCAAATAATTCATATGGTTGTAAATATAGCAAATAAGATTTCAACAAAACTATTTGTTATTGCACATAAATAGAAGTATTAAACATACTAAAACACGCCGCCCACCAAATTCAAATAACTTATAGAATAAAACTTCTTAAAAAAATGAGCCGAAGATAATGACAAGACTATTTTTCTCACAAAATATACAAAAAAGTCTGTTTTTTCATACCATGAATGAAAAATAGCCTACATATGCTTAGGCTATATCTTCGTGCCTTTTACTGCTCAACTCTATAATTGTAACTATAAATTGTAATTGAAGGCATTTCAAATCAGATCAATCCTTATATATTGAAAATAATAATAGAAACTTTTTATTAAGGTTTTAGATTATGGCGTGCGGGAGATGGTGCAGTCGGAGAGATGGCACAATGAAGGGAAACGGGGTGCTACATAACAATCCAGAAAGACTAGAGACCCTTGGCGCGATAAAACGCAAAGAGCCAAGAGGGCTAAAACTTCACTTCTTTCTACCCTTTTTCCAGTAACCCATTTGTTTACAGGGGGAAGTGGAGTTTCAATTCATGTGCGTGGAAGAGGGATGAAAAAAGAAACACGATTAACTTTCGGAGGGTGGGAGGGATGGATGTATCAAAACAATTGAATTCTGCGTCTAACATATGATTACTATCTTAATTAGAAATCACAACTCTTGTGAAAAATGTTATTAAAATGTTATTTTCAAGGTTTATGAAAATCTTTTGCATTAGCGCTTCCCAAATCCTAACCTTTTTTTTTTTTTTTTTTCTGCTACCCTTTTATTTGGGTTTTCATTTCGAAATAACCCCATTTCTCATAAATACCTCCCCCCCATTTTCCAATAAACTAGATAGCGTAAAAATGCTTTTGTTTATAAGCAATCTTCTTATTTCAATCATGCAATAAATTGATACAAATTACATTGTCATTTCTATTATTTTAGTGACTTTACTAACCCTTTTTTTGATTTCCATCATTAATACTATTTTAGCATACCCCAGCTTGGGATCCGCTGGTCTGCACTAAGAGCTGTCAGTTATTGTTTGTTGCAGTATCTGTTTGTTATTGTTTTTTAAGTGCATGTTCTGTTTACAAAACTTGTTTATATCGTACATTATAGCTAATATATGTTGCATTAAAAAAATGATGGTTATTTAACAAAATGTATTCTGATTTATCCCATTAGTGCCTAGCGTCCCATTTTTGGGACGGTTATAAAAATGGCAAGTAAACGCTTTTCACACCCGTAAAAAGGAAGATGAATACTTTTTTTCGCGAAACAAATTCCTGGATAAGTTAAGATAAAAGTTGCTCATATTTAAAAAAAATAGTGGGAAATGCAAAATCTAAATTTTAACAAAGATAATAATTCAGGGCTTAATAAGTTGAAAAGAAAAATACAGTCGAACCTCTATATAACGAAACTCCATACATCGAATTTCTCCATATAACGAATTTTTAGTAAGAACGGTCCCCTTTTCGCATGATTACATTAAAAACAGACTCTATATAGCGAAATATCTATCTCCATATAACGAATTTTTTCATAAATTGATCTTAATTTATTCAGTTTTAAAAAAGCTTCGAAATCATATGGAATCAATTTTCCATCACTTATTTTTGATTTATCGCTTAGTGGAGAAGTTTTTTTTTATAAATATTACTTCTCTCCTTATTCTTTAAATCTAGCAAGTTCAACCCACCTCCCACACACCTTTCAACATCCTTCTCAAAACACAGTCAATTGAATTGTTACACATATAAGAGAGGAATCAATGAGAGCACATAAGAGAGACCTTCAAATGGAGGAAAATATCAACTACAATTTTTCATTCCTTGCTAAAATTTGAGAATTTTTTTTCAGAGCGTAACAATTGTAATTTTAAAATCAAAACAACAAAAAATTACAGATTTCTTCCTCTGAAATTTATGTAAGTCTTCCTCATTTGATTTTCATTAAGCTTTAAAATAAATGTATTTTCTCTTTTTTGAAACTGCTTAAATAAGTAAGAAATAAAATGTTAGGTTAATATATACTTTTAAACATTTCAAATTCTTAATTAAAAAGATCAAAAATAATATTTGTTCAAAATTTACACATTAAATACTATTTTTAACATCATACTCTATACATCGAATTTCTCTATATAACGAATTTTTTACTGGAACGATAGATTTCGTTATATAGAGGCTCGACTGTATATTTGTTCGTTTATTAAGTAAAATGAAAATGAAAAAAATAGCCGCAATATGTATGTTAAAAGGGCGATTTTTCAAAGTTATTTTTTAAAAGAAATAATAACATTTAGAAAGCATCCAAAAGTAAAATTAAACATTTTTTTACATGTTGTCACTATTATTCTTAACTTCATTTATCAACTGATGACACATAACACAAGCAACATTTAAATTATTGTTAAAAGTGTCAACTGTTAAATATTCAAAGCTCTTTTTTTTAAATTTGTAATCAGTGAGACATTTGTTTTTATTTGCTTTTATTTATTGACTCATACGTGAAACGAGTTTAAAAAAGAGTGTATGGTGGTTAACCATTTGATTTATTGCATTTTAAAAAATCATATTTTAATAAAATGAGTTCTGTTATCATAAAAATTAAATACAGTGAAACCTCCCTGAACGACCATTTTTTTTCATGGAACAAAATCATTCAGTCATCATCCCAGTTGAACTCCCTCCATGAGCGACTCATTTCTTTGAAAAAACTAAAAAAAATTCCTTTTTTTTTTTTTCTTTCTTTCTTTTTCTTTTGCCGCTTGAAGAAGGTTTCATTAGAAAAAGAATTACGTAGAGCACATTATTCACCAAACTTCTAAACTAAGTTTAATTTTTTTTTATTATTCAGGTGACTTTTATGTGTATAACCCTTACCTGCTATGACAAAAATTGTCGCATAACTACTGTGAGCGGTCTGTCAGACCACTTAATCGAAAGATGAATAAAATGTTAAATTAACTCTCAGAATAATACTTTTGTATTAAACTTGATATACAGGACTATTATAAATAAAATTAAGCTGTTCAAAAGTTTCTAGAGATAGTAAAAGGGCTCCAAACGAAACAAAATTCGACCAATGTCTATAGTTAAACTTTTAGTTAAACTCTGAAACTTAAAAGACTAAGCGGTCTTTGAGAGCAGTTGAGGGTTAAATCTCTTATTGTCTTTATAGGCAATGTATTTAACTCTGATGGCTTTTTCCTTTTTATGTGAATAATATGAGTGCAAAAATGTTTTTTAGCTATAAAAAGTTATATTATCCCTACTCTATCAGATTATCTCAAATGTTGATTTTTAATTTTGTAGCGATTAACTTACAATTACTTACAATAACTTACCATTATTAACTTACAATTATATTAATCATTATTGTTTAAATTATTTCACTATAAAATTTATTTTCTCAAAAGGAAACACTTATTCATAGGTCTTAATATAATTATAAAATTGCTAATTTACAATTTTTAGAAATTTAATAATTACACAATACAGAATTTAGCTATGTATTTTAATTTAGAATAAATCTTAAATCTTATAAACAAAAAATATTACACATAAAAAATTGTTTATATGATGTTATTCAAATACAGAATAAACTATTTTTTTACTTTTCTAGTTTGACTTTTAATAGCATTTTTAAACAATCAACGTTTATTTGAATATTCATTTTATTATTAATATTTTGTATCTGCTTTATCACCCAAACCAATTTCAGAACTTCTTTATAAAATTCAATATTTACATTTCTGTTAGAAGAGTTTTACGATTTTACAAAAACTAAGAAACTGTATAAACAAAACAGTAAAAAACAAATTAGGCAATTACAGCAAATTATGTTGCAGTGTAGTACAAAAATAACAATGCGTAATAAAATCATTTAAAGTTGTAAAAATTTGAAAAATCTAAATAAATGAAATAATTTATTTGCATTATAAAAATCAGAATCATAAGTTATTTTTTAAAATAACAAAATTTATCATTTGTTTTGGGAACAGAGGAGTAATTTCTATTTCAAAAGCATTTAACTATAGATTTACACAGTACCATGTTTACACGATACAAAGAGCTGCAATTCATTTCTCCTCCCCTAAAACTGGTTTTTCTCTACCAACGAAAGAGCCAAAAGCTGCCAACTCCAAGCCGCCAAAGGGCCTCTAGTCTTTCTGGATTGTAATGTTGCAAATGGGGTGCGTGCGAACGAGTCCATGTATTTGTACACCAGCAGTAGTGGAGCGTTTGCTTAAATGTGCAGGTTGATTGCTTCGGGGTCTCGGAAAAAGCATTTCTAATTTCTTTTTCTTTTCCAAAAGTACGAGCTTGAATTTACATAACTATTCGTAAGAATTACTATAGAATGTCAGTAGAATGGCAATAGCACAAAACATTTAAAACTTATTATTACTATTGTTATTTATGATTTATTTATATTAAATGATTTTTCATAAGCTACTAGCTTGGACTAACGGCGTGAACGCCAACGGTTGGTTTTAGAAGTGACCCTATTTAGGTAAAAGGCCACGTAATCTCTCCTACCAAAACTGGACAGGTTCAGCATCTGTTAGTCAGAGAGAAGGCACATTGTCCTCATCAGTTTCTATACAAAGTTATATTATTCATCTTATTGACAAATTTCCATAAATTGTAAATTGCATGTAAAACATATGTATGAATCGATTTTGAAATAACTGTTCAAAAGCTCATAAATATAGAAACTGAATTCGGCAAGAAATTAATCTGCTAAAAAACTTTCACAGGTAAGAGAATTATCCATAAATTAATAATGCAGTTTTTATTAAAGTATTTTCATATAAATATTTATGTTTATAAATTAACTGCACGCACACGCATATAAAAAGAATAATGATAAAATGGATATCATAAATATAAAAAAGATTGCCGTTAACTCTAGTGATGTAGCAGATTCAAATTTTGGTCTCAAAATAATCTTTAGCAGCTCATCCTCAAGGTTCCATCATGGCAGAATGCGTCAGTTTCGTAAATCTGGAGTAAAGTTACCCAGATTGACTGTACTGCAATTATTAAGAAGTATAGTAATTAGTTCAATGTTGGAGATATAATTTGCAGGAAAATAGATTTATTATCATTCAGAAAAAAATATTTGTCATTTGAAAAATATAATTATGATATTGTAGAAAATTAGTCAAAGTTTAGTAATAATCGATGTCTATATTGTCAGGTAAATTTAATGATGAGAAATATTCTATAAATAATGCGTTAACAGTAGAATGTATATCTGCCGTATATATACACTAAATGGATAATTGTGACCGGTCACTAGCGATATTAGACGTTTTGTTAAAACCAAATAGTCAAAATCAGCTTCATCAAGTTACGCCTTTATACATGTAGGCAAATTGTGTGCATTGGTTTGACCTCAAGGTATCGTGAGTCCGGAAAAGTCTGGCTACTGAACATCCAGATTGGACGCAAATCCTAGATAGCCCGTAGATAGATTACGTTGTTATAGTGTTGAAAATGAATCTGAAGTGCTGAAAATTGGTTACATTGTTTTACGCTCGTTGAAAAATGTATTTTATTTTGCAATGTTTAAGACTAAACAATTAGGAAATAAAATCAGTCATAGAAAATATTTTTTAAATGTGCATTTTAATCATACTTGGTTTTATTTTTATATATGAAAAATAGATGAAAAATATAGTTTTAAAAAAACTAAAAAACACGCTTTCTAAGTATATCAAACTAAAAAGTGAAAAATAATTCGTACTATAAGCTGAAAACGAAAATAGATGAAAAATACTATATTACTATAAAATCATTGTTATTCTAGAAATCAATTAATAAGCAATAAATAAAATTATCGTGGAAAAAAAGCGTCGGGTGCTTTACCCATGCTCCCAAATACCATGCTCCATCTATCAGTTCTTAAGAAGCACCCCACGCTTTTTTTCCACGATAATTTTATTTATTGCTTATTAATTGATTTCTAGAATAACAATGATTTTATAGTAATATAGTATTTTTCATCTATTTTCGTTTTCAGCTTATAGTACGAATTATTTTTCACTTTTTAGTTTGATATACTTAAAAAGCGTGTTTTTTAGTTTTTTTAAACTATATTTATTTTTCACTTTTTAGTTTGATTACTTTAAAAGCGTGGTTTTTAGTTTTTTTTAACTATATTTATTTTAAAATTTACAACGAAAGGACATCGATCCAAATTACTTTTTTTGGTCGACTCTGGTTAATTTAACCATACATCTCGAATCCTATTAAGAATGTGTAAAAAAAATTCTTCACATTATGAAAGACAACATTTTTTGCCAGGTATAGCCAAATTTGGAGACATTTTTTCATTTGGCACCAAATACGTGTTGTGGCTTTCGTAATCTTAATAGTCAATTTTTCGGCCAAATGTCGCCAATATCTTGTGAAATATTGCCAACTTATTGGTTGCTGCCATTTTCTCATGACCCTGACCAGTATTACCCAAAATGAGCCACTAATCAAATTTGATCAAACATGTGACTTAGCTCAAAGGTCTCCAGGTAATCAAAAACAGTAGAATATATAATTGAATCAAAATCGTTTAAGCCGTTTCTTAGATAAAATTAGCTTGACAGCATTCATCAATAAAGCGAAATGGCCCACTAATATAATTTTGTTTAACTTGAGACTCTGCCCAATAGTCTTCTCGTGACAAAAGACGTTTCGTTACAAAATTTAGGTAAAATTGATTGAATCGTTGTTATATATAATTAGAATAACCCTAACCCATTATGACCCAAAATAACCCATTAATCGAATTTTCGCGAACATGTGTCCTGGTCCAATGGTTTTCTCTTACCCGAGAATATCATAATACAAAATATAGTCAAAATGGTGAGAGACATTTTCTACATAAAATTAGCATGACCCATCAATGACCCACAAACGACCTTTATAATCGAAATCTCTCGAACATGTGACTTAGCCCATTAGTTTCCTTGTGTCTAAAAATTGTTACATACAAAATTTCGTTAAAAACGATCCAGCCGTTCTTTAAATATAAATAGCTTGATCCAGACCCTTTATGACCCATTAATCGAAATTTCTCGAAAGTGTGACCTAGCCCAAAGATTTTCTTGTGCCAAAAAATGTTATATACAAAATTTCGTTAAAATCGATCCACCTGTTCTTTAGATGTAGATTGACATGATCCATTATGGCCCATCATGACCCACAAACGATCATTATAGTCGAAATCTCTCAAACATGTGATTTAGCCCATTAGTTTCCTCGTGTCAAAAAACTGTTCATACGAAATTTCGTTATAATCGATCACGCCATTCTTTAAATATAAATAGCTTGACCCAGACACTTAATGACCCAATATGACCCATTAAAATTTTTTCTCGAACATGTAACCTAGCCCAATATTTTTCTCGTGCTCGAAAACCATAGAATGCAATTTTTAGTCAAAATTGTTTGAGAAAATAGCATGCCCCGCAATGACCCCCAAAATGACCCACTAACCGAATTTTCTTGAACATGTTACCTAACCCAATGGTCTTCTTGTAATACAAAACGATAAAATATAAAATTTGGTCAAAATCGTTAGAGCCGTTTTTTAGATAAAAATGGCTTGACCCATAATGACCCAAAAATGATCCACTAATCGAAATTTTTCGAACATGTGACCCAGCCCGATAGTTTTCTCGTGCCAAAAAACTGTTACATACAAAATTTCGTTATAATCGATCACGCCGTTCTTTAAATATAAATAGCTTGACCCAAACCCTTAATGACCCAATATGACCCATTAAAATTTTTTCTCGAACATGTAACCTAGCCCAATGATTTTCTCGTACCCAAAAACTATAGAATGCAATTTTTAGTCAAAATTGCTTGAGAAAATCTTTAGATAATAAGGAGAGTTACAAACCCACAAACTCACATACAGGTGAAGTTAATAAAAGCGTGTTAAAAAGAGAGCGTATATTTTTTTTCTCACTCATTTCACCGCAATTCAAATTTAATGACTAAATATTCTATTTATTTCAGTGAGCTGTTGCCATCTTGATTAAATAAGAAGACAATTTTAATAAGCTTGAAACGAGCTAATCGATGAAGCATTTATTTAAATAAAAACTTGCAAAGTGCAGTTATGAAAATTCAATTAGAATATCCAATTGTTGTATTGCAATTTATAATCACGTGAACAATACAAAGAAAATGACACCTGGAAAGTCAAAACGCGCCATGTTTGTTTTTAATATATGCACTCACCGTTCAGATAAATATTATTTCGTAATTCTGACTCACAATGTTGCTTTAAATTTCGAACTGATTTAAGGTATTCACTTATCTTTAAAACAAATATTTATGAATAAAAGAAAACTTTTCTATTTTTGACAAACTTTTAAAAAATAAATTTTAAATTTTCTCGATGTCAAATTTCTAACATTTTGGCTTTAATAAAAAAAAAAAAATAAGCACAAAATAAAATAAAACAAAAAAAAATAGTTCTATTGCTGTTTTTATGAATATCTTAAGAAAAAACTGAAATAATTTTAAAATATTAAAACAGTTTTATATGCTGTTTAAAGATTTTAGTCATTTTATAATGTGAAACACATTACAAATGAATTTTTAGGATATTGAAAAAATGCCACCTCCGAAGTCAGGACTATACCGTAAAATAAGTCTCTCTTGATTTTAAATTATCATCATCTGTATCATTATACATATACATATATAATCGATTTTTGATTGAATATTCAAAACTCAGTTTTCTGGATATCAGATTTCTAATATTTTTGCTTTAACAGAAAACAATTTAACACAATATATAATAATAATAAAATTCTATTGCTTTTTTATGAGCATTTTGAGAATACACTTAAATATTTAAAAATATCAAAGCGATTTTATATTTTGCTCTTAGTATTTAGCCGTATTTTATAGCATAAGACATGTAATAAATTCATATTTGGAATATTGAAAAATATCACGTTCGAAGACAGACTTATACCGAAAAGTAAAAGTTTCACTTGAATATAAATTATCATCACCTGTGACAAAAGTAAAATGTTTTGATAGATATATAATTTTTCTCAATGTACTTAAGGAATTCTATGCCCGTTTTAATTTCTTGCTACAAGGTGTTTTTTTTTAACTTTGAAACATGAAGTACTTGATCACTTTTTTTTAAAAGTGGTCTATAATACGATGAAAGGTTAAACAAAGTTGAGATTAAAGGGCTACTTCAGTCAAATGAAAAGACCCATTCGCTAATGCTAATATTATGGAATAAATTTATAGATATACATTTCAATATTTTTAAATGATTTTGATTGCATTGGATAGCTGAGATTGATCTGAATGCAGGCTATTTTTTAATTTTTCGATTTTGATTGTAGCTATTTTGTGAGGATGCTTTCGCTTTCCAAACCGGTTCCGAAAATGAAAGCGTCCTTATAAAAAATATCTGTAAACAAAATAAAAAAAAATGAGAAAATGTCCTGCATACAGATTGATCTAAGCTATCCAATGAAAAAAAAATCATTTAAAAATATTGAAATGCAACCGAGACATCTTTATAAATTGCTTCCATAGAATTAGTATTAGCAAACGGTTCTTTTCATTTGAATGAAGTAGCTTCTTAAAGTAGATATCTCTGTATCAGTCCACTTCGAATGTTTGCTTCTACATTTTTGAGTTTGCTTGAAATATTATTTGAATATAAACGATCCTCCTGCAGTGTGAGTAAAAATATTCTCCCATAATTCAGTCGTCCTAACTCCTGGAAAAAGCTGGAAACTTTACTTACATTTATTTTATAAACATTGTTTTAATTTTCAGTACATTTTAGTAGCATTGCTTACAGATTCGAAACTGCTGCATTCAGACCGGGAAAAAAAGAATAATTCCGTTTATTCGAGTTTAAATTTAAGACGCTCTTGTCCATAAAGATAAAGAGAACACGCGCAAACAGAAATATAAAAATTGTGGTTAACTTAAAAGGGATTTGTACTTTCCAATGCAATTTACTCTTGTTCATTCTTTAAACTAGCAAATTGAATCAATCAAAGTTTTAACACGATATTCTTGATTTAGCCAATCGATTTTAAGCAACATTATGCGTAATAATTTTAGCTTCCAGTGTTTGTTTGTTTTTAACACTCAGAAAATACTCAGAAAACGAATGCAGAAGAGCTTTGTTGTTATTTTTATTGCTAATTTTTATTTAAATATTAATAAAATTCAGTTTTTGGTGTAAATATTTCTTCTGGATTGAATTTAGGAAGTATGGAAAAGAAGAATGAAGTAATAACAACTAAAACTGTGTTCGAATTGAAAATATGTTAAAGTTTTTTTAGTGCTTATAATAACGCCTTGTGGTTGGAGAATAAGTGGACTTTCTTTCCTTTTTAATACTTTACAATAAAGTTGATAAGTGTTTATGCAATCGGTTTGTCTGTCCGTCTGTCCACGCTGTAATTCCCTTAAATATACTCGAATTTCATGGAAATGATAAACCTTATTCAGGGTCCCTTAAGCATGTTTTGTATTTTATATGAAATATGTGGGTTACAGATTACATTATAGAGGCACCCAAAAGAATTCCATTACATTATGGCCATCTTGGTATATGAATCAATTACTTTAAACTGGTATAAATCAAAAACTAATTAATGTTTTTTACATGAAACTTTCAAAGGTTTAAACTATTCCTAAAAACAATTCAAATGACGTAAACAGTGTAAAAGTCCAATAATTACACATGGCTATATCCCGCCCTGCCAACAGTTTTTGGTCTGAACAAGAATTTAAAATGTGCAGAAAAACAGCACTTTTAAAATCGCATTTACTGAAAAATTATTTATCGGATTCCGCTTTACTTTTATTTTCTTAGTCACTTGGCACTCCCTATTCCATAGAAACAATAATTTTCAATAATTTGTTTCTATCATAAATCGAACAAGAGATCAAAATCTTGTTTTGGTCAATCCGCAAAATATAAACAAGACAGAGTACTAAAAAATATTTATAAAACCGTTTGGCTTCCATTGGCAGAAATTCCTTTCATATACGGTTCATTACATTGCTGTTTCTTTTGCTTGGCGATAAACTCTGTCGAGTTTCTATGATATTGTTTAATTATTTGCTTATTTTTCAAATGAAAGCTAAACCGACAGACAGTTTTAGCTTAATATGGATTCCGAAACACAGTGAGTGTCGAAGACTAAACCAGAATTCGAATCCTAACTCTTTTTAACTACTATCAAGCATCCTAACTACTAAATAAGACCATGAGTGTATGTTTTGTAGAATCACATTACCTATGCTATTTATACCAGATAAACAGAAAGGTAATTTGTACCATTACCCTGTTATCGTTAACTGTAGCCTTTTTCAAGGCTTCTATATTTTCATCTGAAAAAACCATTTTCATTTAGAAGAGATCGACTTATAGAATCGCTGAATTTCAAAAGGCGAACTTTTTTAAAAGAAAATACTGGTGTTTATCTTACCTAAAGTCAGGAAGATTCTCTGACCTTAAGGAACTATATTTTTGGATTTTTATGAACCAAAATATTGCTTGTTTGCTTTTTAAATATGCTAATCTTAAGGTAGAAAATTTTTCAACAAGATAAAGTAAATGCATTTCATCGATCAGAACCGGTTATTGTAATGCAGAATTATAATATTGTAATGGTTATTTCCAAAATACAACTGTCTCTTATGAGTTATAAATTTTTCCCGCAATGCGTTTGGTTTGAAGATAGCATTGTCAAGCAAAGAAAAATTGAAAATAATGTGTTTAAAATTTCCTTTTTAAAGTAATTGGGTATTATTTGAATGTCCTTGTCAAAATGAAAACGTAATATCAGAAAATAGTTACTGCTAACTGATAATAACAGATATATTTTGAAAAACTGAAATGATATAAATTTTGAATATTACATTTAAAATTATAGAAATTCTCAATGATAAAAAAAATAATGTTCAATTCCAATCTAAAAACAAGTTTTCTTTCATTCAAATATAAAATTTTTGGAAACATCCACACTCCAAGTAATTGATTTGAATTGCTTTTAGGCTTACATAAAAAAATGAGTCTTGAAATGAATTTTTCCGTTTAAAAACAATGGATTTTACTGGCGCAATCAGTACAATCTCCGTAAAATCGTCCACTTTTTTACAGTGTGTCTTTATGGTTTATCGTAAACATATGAACCCAATATCTTACTTGAAATTAAATTTGGCAGGATTACGAAAAAATATCAATTTTACAAGTAAAAAATAACATATATAAAATTTAAATTAGAATACCTGAAACTTGTGTGTGATTACGAATGTAATCTGTTCTACACTCTAAAAAATAAAAGTGTAAATTAGACAAATTTACATAAATATGTGTATAAATTCCTAAAACTACACACCTGACATGAAAATTACCCAATTTTTTGCAAAGTTTTACCTGTTTTTATGTGCATTTTAGCTTAACAAACTAAGTGTGTATTTTGTTATCACTTGAAAAACATAAATAGATGTGTAAATGCTGAAAAATGTCTGAATTTACACAAATTGGTATGTTATTGTAATTTACATATAATGATATAGACATAGGTAAGTATGTAAATTTATAAAATCACCCACTTGTCATAAAAATACACTTTTTCTACAAAAAAATACCTATTTTAATGTGTGTTTAGTTTATAGCATTAAGTTTGTAAGTTGTTATCAGTTCCTAAACTCAGAAAAATGTGTAAATGTAGATAACACTTGAAATTTCGCTAATTGGTGTGTTGCAGAAATTATAAATGCGTGAATTTTAAAGTAGACGTTACGAAAAGGATAAAAGGCTTACATATTATTCAGAGCTATGCTTTTTATTTCAGTAATCCTATTCCATAAATAACATGGTGTCATTGCATTGCTGTAACAGTATTTTTAATTAATAAACTGATATATTTATTTATTTTTATAAGATACTCTGACCACCTGTCTCACCCTCCCCGTTTCAGCAGCACGTGAACATTTAAAAGAAGTTAAAAAAAATAATCTCGACACATGTAACAATATTTTTTTACATGTAACGTAAAATGTTATTCATTTAATTAGTTAATTTTAATTTCGTTTTCCGAATTACTTTTTCAAATTTGTACATCAAATATAAGAATGCTTGATTATTTAATTCTAGGTTTGATTAAATTGTAATTTCTTTCAGCCATCTTACAGACCGCTCATTTTCACAATTTTACTTGTAATTTTCAGTAATAGTGTTAGATTTCATTCTTAAAGCGAAATTAATAAGACTTCATAAAGAGGCATTATAATAGAGATATAATCCCACTTTATGCTTATTCATAAATTTAAATTATATTTTTTGTACTGATGGTTATTTTTCTGGTACCCCCACCCCTCTTAATTAAAATGACAGTAGTTTAATCTTCAGTAGAATCTAAAAACTACTTCGAATTCATTTAATATGTAACGTAAAATATAATTCATGTAATTAAAATAATTCTAAATTCGTATCCTGAGTTATTTCTACATTTTGCACATCGAATATAAGTATGCTTGATTTTACCCTAAATTATTTTAGCTGTCTCATAGCTTGTAAGCTTTTATCCATTTCAAAGTTTAACTTGTAATTTTAGATTAACTTCAGTTCGCACTACAATTGATGGTCTTATTCACGAACTACTTCGACCCCGAGTTAGCCGCGAATTTAGCATAGAAAACTAAAATCGTAATCAACGTTGATTTGGCTTCATCAGGTTTAAGTTGGAAACTAATGGTGGGTCCAGCGTTGAGAAAAATATAGAAGTTATTCTCTTATAAAATATAAGGTATGTAATCTCATACGTTCGTATTACCTCCAATTCTTTTTATCTGATTTGTTTATATTTATGTATAAATGTATAAGCTATTTGTTGGATTGCTTTTTTATATATAAGAATTTTTTACAATATATAATTTACTTGCCTTAAAAAATGTCAACATTACCTAACTTCTGATAAATGTCTATTAAAATAACAACTGTTGTGTCTAAGGTTATTTATTTTTTGAAAAATTTTCATCTTAAAAAGAATTTTTGAATGTACTTTAACAGTAACAAAAAGAACGTTAACATAATTTTTTAATGGGGGGGGGGGGGTGCGGTGTTAAATTTTGGGTCGGTTCTGTGAAAGATATTATACTTTATTCATAAACTATTATACAAACGTATATCATATCTTAAAATTATATATTCTGATTTATAAGTTAAACAGTTTATCTGAGTTTTATTTATGTATTGAAAATTTTTTTAAGGTTTCTTTTTTTTTATGGAACTTATAATGTTAACTAAGTTTATCATCGATTAAAACTATAGCGTTGCTTTTGATTTTGTACGTTACATTTTCCAATTTTGAGAAATTTGAAATATTTAATTATCTTAATTACATTTAATTTTCAGCTGTGTTTTAATTTGAAAATAGTACATCAGAAGAACTATGTTCCACTAAAATAATCATATTAAAGAACACATAATTTTTGCTTGTTAACTATAGATTTAATAAAAATACACAGAAGTAAATTGCAAAAGGGCGCAAATACGTTGATTTAAAATAACTCCAGACTAAAAATACTGAAGAAAGTTTATATTAAAGTAATGGATTTTTCTTTAAATATGCATTTTTCCATTCCAATTTTGCCTATTATTACAGAATTTACATGACATAAAACAAATGATTGTATGTATATGAAAAAATTATAACAGTTGTGTCATAATGAATATTCAAAATCGAACTTATCAGTCCCCCCCCCTGCCCCCTACATAAATATCCCCCACCGGGTGAGTTTTATACATTTAAGACACAAATGTAATTGTCTAATAAATTCTACGAGTTTTAGTTTCGAAACTTTATAACAGTCAATTGATATTTGGATATAATCACAGCATTTCTCATTTTATTTTTTTACTATAGCTGATAAATAAATATACTAATTAGTTTGATATCTAAAACTTTACTTAGAATATTTGAAATTTTCATTTATGAAGATAGGAGGGTCATTCCATGTCAATTCAACCAATTTTTCCCCCATTTGTAACCCAACCGACAGGGATTTGAATGAAACTTTGTGTGTACACTAATTCTATCATGAAATGATTCCATCAGAAATTTTTCCTTCCCAGACCTCATAGTTTGTGAGATATAGGGGGTTCAATTCTTGGGTTTTTCTCAAATCGCAAATTTCTGAGTCTGTATTTTGAGATTGCCGTTCCATCTTCAAAAAATTGTTTCTCTGGATCTAAAACATGAATCATCCAAAAATATCACTGTAAGAAGATTAAAAAAATGCAGATTTTAATAAAAAATATTTAAAAAATTTACTTGTAATATTTAGTATAAAAAAAGTCAGCCAAAGTTGAGAGTTGTGGTTATTTTTCCAAATTTTTGTGACTTCACGAAAAAGGCTGTACACAAAAAGGCAAATGAAATTTCCAATTTCTTTTTGTTTTAAATAAAAGTTTACATTTTGGGCTTTCTATCTATGAAATAAAAATGATGTGTTTCGCATGGCTTATGCAAAAATGTTGGGTACTTTCCAATTAGCCGGATAAGTGCTTTATTTTTACATATTACATATGCACACAAAAAAGCAAATGAAATTTCCAATTTCTTTTTGTTTTAAATAAAAGTTTACACTTTGGGCTTGCTATCTCTGAAATAAAAATGATGTCTTTCGCATGGCTTATACAAACATTTTGGGTACTTTCCAATTAGTCGGATGCATGTTTTATTTTTACATATGTACATATCTGTAGATCTATATAAATACAGATGTATTATACATGTACATATGTATGTATATATACAGTATATTGATATATATATGTATAACACTGGTGCCCGTCTAACCTAAAAGTACCAAATTTTGCCTTGTTTTGAAAATCTGCACCAATTAAGGGGGAAAAAAATCTGACTAAGTTTAGCTGTGGCACTTAAATAATTACTAGAGTTTCTATGAGTTATTGAATTTAATGTTATTTGATACAAAAACAAATTGAAAATTTCATTTGCCTTTTTGTGTAGAGACTTTTTCATAAAGTCACAAAATTTCGGAAAAATAATTATAACTTTCAACTTTGGTTTACTTTTTCGGCCTTATACAAATCTCTATTAACTGCCCTAATTGCTTTTTTCACTTGTTTTTATGCCGCTTAAATGGATCCCCACATTTATATTGATAAAATTCATATTTCATTAGGAGCCAAATTCTGTGATTCTCACATATATTAATAAAACGGTTTTCACTTAATTTTTGTTTTATAAATGAAATAGTCCTAACTAATAAAAGTTCTTTAGACTATTTCTCTGTTTTTGTATAGCTAGTTTTGTGACCTTCTAAACCAGTTAATATTACAATTCTGCAAGCCTGAAGACTAGTAGAATGTTTAATATCAAGCTCCATATTAAAACAATAAAGCAAAAAAATATTTATACGTACCACAAACTATAAAATGTATAACAATCAGAATATATTTTTAGTAGCACAGTAAAAGTTAGATAATTCTTCAGTGAAAAGAAACAACATAATGACAATAATTTGATTACATTGATTTTAAAGCATCTGCTCTCACAAACAAACATTACCCTGCCTTTATCAGAACGTGTTTATACAAGGCAGGTGCAATTAAATCTTTCAGACTATAGAAACAAATTTAAGTTTTGTTAAACATTTGTGTATTTAAACTTGCCAATATAAATATTTAAACTGTTTAAAATTAACCAAGGAAAGGAAATAAAAGTTTTTGAACATTTTTTAAACACAAATAATTAATATATAAGCATTCGAAAGAAAGAATGGAAATGTGAGGAGAAAAATTATTTTATACTGTACAAATATATATATATATATATATATATGTTTTGAGTTTAATCATTGAAAATAAAAGTAACAGATTCTTTAGATTAGCAAAAAATGCCCATTATTAAATAACTAAATGAAATATATGGACCATTGACTAACTTTAATGGGGAAACATATTACAGTCAGATTTTTTTTTTAATCAGAAAAAACAAAGCCTAAACTTTACTTTGCAAATAAAAAAATATGCATCAAATAACATTAAATTCAATAACTCATAGAAATTCCAGTAATTACTTAAGTACCATAGCTAAATTTAGTCAGATTTTTTTACTCTTAATTGGTCCAGATTCTCAAAATAAGGCAAAATTTGGTACTTTTAGGTTAGACGGGCACCAGTGTTATATATATATCAATATACTGTATATATACATATATATGTACATGTATAATACATCTGTATTTATATAGATCTATACGTATGTACACATGTAAAAATAAAACACGCATCCGGCTAATTGGAAAGTACCCAAAATTTTTGCATAAGACATGCGAAAGACATCATTTTTATTTCACAAATAGAAAGCCCAAAGTGTAAACTTTTATTTAAAACAAAAAGAAATTGGAAATTTCATTTGCCTTTTTGTGTGCATATGTAATATATAAAAATAAAGCATGCATCCGGCTAATTGGAAAGTACCCAAAATATTTGCATAAGCCATGCGAAACACATCATTTTTATTTCAGAGATAGCAAGCCCAAAGTGTAAACTTTTATTTAAAACAAAAAGAAATTGGAAATTTCATTTGCTTTTTTGTGTGCATATGTAATATGTAAAAATAAAGCACTTATCCGGCTAATTGGAAAGTACCCAAAATTTTTGCATAAGCCATGCGAAACACATCATTTTTATTTCATAGATAGAAAGCCCAAAGTGTAAACTTTTATTTAAAACAAAAAGAAATTGGAAATTTAAATTGCCTTTTTGTGTACAGCCTTTTTCGTGAAGTCACGAAAATTTGGAAAAATAACCATAACTCTCAACTTTGGCTGTCTTTTTTTATCCTAAAAATTACAAGCAAATTTTTTAAATATTTTTTATTAAAATCTGCATCTTTTTATCTTCTTTACAGTGATATTTTTAGGATGATTCATGTTTTAGATCCAGAGAAAAAAATTTTTGAAGACGGAACGGCAATCTCAAAATACAAACTCAGAAATTTGCGATTTGTGAAAAACTCAAGAATTGGACCCCCCATATCTCACAAACTATGAGGTCTGGGAAGGAAAAATTTCAGATGGAATCATTTCATGATAGAATTAGTGTGTACACAAAGTTTCATCAAAATTCCTGTGGGTCGGGTTACAAGGTCTGGTTGAATTGACATGGAATGACCCAGGAGTCATTTCATTAATGTTAAAATATGTTTGTATTTTTTTTAACACAAAAACTCTAAATATAAACTTAAATGCAAAAGATGTTATTTTAATGATTCAACAGCCTTTTTTTATAGTCTTGATAATATTTTATGGTAAATTCTTTGTAATGATGGATATTTATAAAAAGAAAACAATTCAACATATAATATAGGTGATTTATGTATATATAAACAAATCAGCTAAAATATTTGCAGGTAATATGTGTGTGTGTGTGATGAAGATTACATACCTTTTTCTATTTTTTATAGTGTTTTAAATATTACTTTTATAACTGTACTATGTAACACAGTACCTTCTGTATAATTGATTTTGTATCTTGAGTCTGAAAAATAAAAAAATAAAAATTGAGTCTGAACTCTGATAATAAAAAGTGTGGAGATTGCAAGTTTACCAACTATGATTATTCCATCTGACTAGTCTAAAATCTATCATTAATTAATTATTTCTTTTTCTTTATCTTAATTTTTAACTGCATGTACTGAATAATATCTAAATGAGGGGAACATATAAAATTAAGATGCAAGAAAGAATATAGAAAATAAAACAGCAATTTTTATGTGTACATTTAGAGGAGAGTGGGGAAGAATGGGACACTTTTTACAAAAATAATAAAATCTACTTTACTTGACACAAATACAAAAATTTTGATTTATAGAATACAAAATGAAACACTTTCTAATGTCTTTGAACAATATAGAAACATAATTTGAAGAATCAATTTTATAATTAAAGAAATTGTAAATTTTAAAATGTGTCCCATACTTCTCCACTAACAGAGAAGTAATATTTATACTATGATGGTTAATGAGGAATATCAAAAACTTATGTCTTAAATGGCTATAAGCTGAATTTTAGATCCGTAGCTGCTATAGTAACATAGTTTTAGAGGGAGGGGTAAAGTTCTAAACACCTATTTATAGGGAGTTTTTAAGAGGAGGGGGTGAGTGTAATAGGCTGATTTGGAGCTTATGAGGCTACATTTGTGATAGCGGATGTGAAGTGTGTACATCAATATGATGCCGAGTCCAAACAACAGTAGTTTTATCGCATCCACTATCACAAATCTAGCCCCATAAGCTAAAAATCAGGCTTTAAACTACAGTCCCCCCCCCATTTTACTCCTCCATACAAAACTATATGAATAATGCAGCTGCGCTTCTGAAACTAAGCATAAAATCAGCTAAAACCTTAGACTTCGATATTCTACTTCAACTCATTGCAGTACAGATATTTCATATACACTAAACACAATAGTTATTGAACCTCCATCGAATATGCGTATTTTACATATTACGCAAAGAACTGTGTAAATTACAATAACACAATAATGTGTGTTTTTTGTGTAATACACATTTATCAGTGTAATCATAGAAGATTACATAGATAAATGAGTGAGAATATTACTCAGATATACAGGGTGATTCCAAACTTTTTTTACAATAAAAGAGGGGTAATAGTACACATCATGACAAACAATATTAAATAGGAGACCAAGGGTCCTAAACGTTTTCCAAAGGAGATAGCCGACATTAAAGTTTAGGGATCAAAATTTCAAATAAACATAAAAAACGGAAAAATCGGTCGATTGATCTGCGGTTTTCACTAAAATTATTCTTTATGTCAGCATTTTCTTGAAATTAAATTATAAAGATAAATTACAAAAAATGCCGATAGAGGGTGCTTTAGACTTTGGAATAACGAATAACTATTTTATGCCGGTATTTTTTGCATCTCATTAAATGTTTTCGTAAGCTTAGATTCAAACTTAAATTTTGAGCTCAAAATCTGAAAGTGGGATTCGTTAAGCAGCACAAACTCAACTGTGTTCAGAGGGTTCAATTTTCAAATGATTATAAAAAACGGAAAAATTTGTTCATTGATTTGCGGTTTTCACTAAAACTATTCTTTATGTCGGTATTTTCTTAAAAATAAATTATAAAGATAATTTTCAAAAAATGCCGATAGAGGGCGCTTTAGACTTTGGAGTAACGAACAACTCTTTTTTTGGCGTTATTTTTTGCACCTTATTAAATGCTTTCGTAAGTTTAGACTTAAACTTAAATTTTGAGCTGAAAATCTGAATAGTTGGGAGTGGTTAAGTAGACAAACTGAACTGTGTTCAGAGGGTTCAAATTTCAAATGATTATAAAAAAAAACGGAAAAATTGGTCGATTCGTTTGCGGTTTCCGCTAAAACTAATTTTTAAATGAGTATTTTCTTGAAAATAAATTTTAAAGATAAATTTCACAAAATGCCGATAGAGGGCGCCTTAGATTTTAGAGTAGCGTACAACTATTTTTAACAATTATTTTTTAAATCTCATTAAATGCTTTCAAATGCATAAAATTAAATTTTAGGCTCAAATTCTGAATCGTTGGGAGTGTTTATGTAACGAAAAATTGAATTGTGTTCGAGGAGGGGGGGAGGGTTAAATTTCAACACTTGAAGACACTTCAATTTGCGCTACTTAACTACTCCTAATTATTCAGATTTTGAGCTCAAAATTTAAGTTTAAATCAAAGCTTCCGAAAACATTTAATGAATTTTTGCAAGCATTTAATTGGAACAAAAAAATAATGGTTAAAATTAATTGTTGGTTATTGTGAAGTTTAAGGTACCCTCTAATGGAATTTTTTGAACTTTATCTTTAAAATTTATTTTCAAGAAGATACTGACTTAAAGAATAGTTTTATTTTAAACCGCAAACGAATCGACAAATTTTTCTATTTTCTATAATTATTTTAAATTTGAACCCCCCCCCCCTTAAACACAGTTTGTACTACTTAACTACTCCCTACTATTCAGGTTTTGAGCTCAAAATTGAAGTTTAAGTCTAAGCTTCCGAAAACATTTAATGAGATGCAAAAAATAACGGCAAAAAATAGTTGTTCGTTACTCCAAAATCTAAAGCGCCCTCTATCGACATTTTTTGGAATTTATCTCTATAATTTATTTTTAAGAAAATACCGACATAAAGAATAGTTTTAGTGAAACCCGCAAATCAATGAACCATTTTTTTCCGTTTTTTTATAATCATTTGAAATTTGAACCCTCTGAACATAGTTCAGTTTGTGCTACTTAACCACTCCCACTTTCAGATTTTGAGCTCAAAATTTAAGTTTGAGTCTAAGATTACGAAAACATTTAATGAGATGCAAAAAATACCGTCAAAAAATAGTTGTTCGTTACTCCAAAGTCTAAAGCGCCCTCTATCGACATTTTTTGAAATTTACCTTTATAATTTAATTTCAAGAAAATGCGGACATAAAGAATAATTTTAGTGAAAACCGCAAATCAATCGACCGATTTTTCCGTTTTTTATGTTTATTTGAAATTTTGGTCCCTAAACTTTAATGGCGGTTATCTCCTTTGGAAAACGTTTAGGACCCCTGGTCTCCTATTTAATATTGTTTGTCTTGACGTGTACTATCACCCCTCTTTTATTGTAAAAAAAATTTGGAATCACCCTGTATGTGTATTCTTGCGCAATTTACACATTAATGTGGGTATTTTATGAGTGATCATTATCACTTTTACCCACTTAGTGTTATCATCAAATTACACACTGAAATGTGTATTTTGAAATTTACACATTAAGTGTGTATTTTGACAATTTACACACAAATTTACACATATAAACAAATCGTTTTTGTATCATCGATTTACACATTTTTGCGTGCAAATTTACACTTTTATTTTTTAGAGTGTATTACTGTAACTCAAACTACGAGTTATTGATTGTTAGAAAGTTTATTCTTCCACCAGATTAATGTTTTTATTCTTTCATACAAAAAGGGAAAGCGAACGAGAATATAAGGAGTTATCGACTCGAATATTTATCATCCTGAAAGCTTATGTTAGTTATTTATAATAAAACCTAGTTTGTTTTCAATATAAGCGCATTTGTATTATAGGTTTTTTTCTTATATCATTCAGAAAATAAAAGAATAATGAAGGGCGTTGTTAGGTCATGTAAAATTCTTTTTCCCAGATAAAGACCAATGAGAAACTTTACCTTTATCGGCAAATATCTGTTCATCAAAGAAAGAATTCTTGGTGTGTCACATTCATTAAATGTCACGGTTTTCCAAAGCATCGATTTTTATATCTGAGATGAAAAATGATTTAAGTTAAACGAGCTGTTTGACGAACCTGATGCCAGAAGTGGAGGCTTTGGACACTTTTTTTCAGTTTTTTTGCCGAAGAGTTTTAGATTTATAAATGTTTGACGATCAAATAAAGTAGTAATTTGAATACTAAATATTTAAAAAAGCATTTAAAGTTGCTCTACTTTAAAACGTTATTTTTCTAAGTACAAAATTTTTAAAAGTGAGAAACTTTTAAAAAAATATTCCATTTTCAAGGCTATTAAATTTGGAAAATAGCATTTGAGTTTTTAGAATGAATGAAAATCTCAAAACAGAAATAAAATAAAAAATGAAATCTATAAAAATTTAAAAATAAGAAGGAAGAACAAAAGTAGGAAAGGAGTAAAGAAAAAAGTAAAGAAAAAAATAAAGAAAAATCTGTAATATTTGTAATATTTGTAATTATTATAAGCGAAAGAATGACAAAGTGCACACTTTAGTGTTTATTAAAGGAAAGGAAGGAAAATAATAATATCTGAAAAATATTCGTAATTATTTTTTCAATACCATACTAAGTTAGTATAGTTGTCATATTAGTCTGTATCGGTACGAAAATCTCAGGATCATTCCGTGTATGTGAAAAACAACAAATATAATCACTTGATTAAAATAGAAATGTAATAAAATAATAATAAAGGATATTTTGTAGAATACAGTTTCTAATTTCTTGTTCGCATTAAAAATATATATAAATATTTTCTATAATTAAAAACTAAATGCTTATTAATTTAATAGTAAGTATTTCTAAAGTCTTAAATTAACGTCTTGCATTATTTAAAGTAATCATTTATTTAAATGATAATTTGACTGTACATGATCAAGGTTGAGAAAATCATTTTAGGTTTGTATTTAAATTCCGAATAAAATTAGATACATGAATATAAAAATAAATTATTTTAAGTAGGAAGATGTTTTGTAATTTCATCAGAAAAACAGCTTACATATTTCACGAACTCCTCTACTTATCTGTAAGTTATACGTTATATTATGGAATATATAATTTTAAGGTGTTTAAATAATCACAAAATTTTTATATATGGCGTTACACTGAATAATTTTAGATAGAGAGCTTCTGTGATTTTTTATCCATTATGTTCCTACTTCAGTAATTACCCATACAGCACAATCCCGTATAGCTCGCCGCTTGCATTTGGCAATCAGACAAAATTATACGAGTTTAAAAATTCAATTAATCCTAGTACTAATAGTTAATTGATAATGAATCTAATTTCTTAATCACTTGTATATGATTACGTTATAGGCGACTCCACAGTTTTTATTCCTATTTAATTATACAGAGTTCGTACAGGTACCATTAGTTTTCCATTTAATATTTTCCAGGTCACTACCAGAATATTACATATATATATATATATATATATATATATATATATATAAATCTAGTACAAATGCGCGAAGTTTCTCTTTATTCACAGAGAAAGTTTCAATAAGAAAATACTGGTGCATAAGAATTTCCAGGTCTTAATATTCCAGAACCCGTGCGAACCCTGTTACAGATTATATCAATATTATTCTATGCCATTGTTATTTGGTATTTGATGTGCGCATTCAATAAACACCTTTCAAGACAGCCATACTGATAGCCACACTTACCAGATATCGTCCGTTCTATATTTTATTTTGTGAAAAAGTTTTCCAATTAAAATTTTCTTCTTTATATACTATATATTTCTTTATATACCATAATTATTATAAATTAAAATTTTATAATGAAATAAAAACAAAAATTTTAAAAAATGATAAATCCGTATGGCAATCTATGAAACAATTATTATTATTTTTAATTCAGAACTTCATAAGATTAAATAAAGCACAAAATTAATTTTAAAAAATAATTTAATAATGCTTCTTATTTCTGGCAGCTATTTGATTTTAACTAATTAAAATTCTTGTTAAAACTATGTTTTTTTTTGTCAATTAAAAAATAGAAACTCGCCAGGTATTTGAAATTGTTCAGATTTTTTTACGCTTGTAGAAACTCCACAGAAATTAATTTAATGTAAATAAAAAGATTAATTTATTAATAAAACTTTAAAGAAAATATTTTATTATTTAAAAATATGATTAATTTATTAAAAAATTGTTTTGTCATTTTTACTTTAGCGTATTAATTTATTAAATAAATTTCTGAATTGTAAGAAATAATATTGATTTTTAATTCCTTTTGATTCATTCCCGTCAATGTACAATGAAAAACAAATTAGACGATTTTCAGACATTTTGTGAGTGTATTAAAACATACCACAAAATTACAGCTAAATTTGTTGCAAAATTATGCACTCAAATTACCAGCATTTTTTCCTGCAAAATTTAGCATAATTAAAATGATTTTCGCAATAAAATTAGTATGAGTGCAGCAAGGCTGCAAAATTGAAAAATAAATATACTTGAACTTAGATGTTAACTTATTGTAGAAAATGGGGTACAAAAATTTACAGCAATATTTGATGTAATTTTTGCCATTTTTCTTACAGTGTAAACCTCACATCTGCATTGCAATTCAAAATTAATTTATATCTTAGAATACATTTTCTGACGAATAAAAGTCTATAATACGAAGAATTTGATAAAATCTCTCTCAAATTTATTCCAATATTTAATCAGCTAAATTGTTTCAAGTTCAACAAAACAGCCTTTTAACTTAAAAGAAAAAAATATTTTATAGAATAAAGAATAAATGTTAAGCAAAAACTTAAAACTACAAGATCAATAAATGATAAAATATTCATCAAATCGCTTTGTCCTTTATCTTTGTGTAATTTAAAAAATCGTTATCACTTTGATGTAGGAAAAATGAATCTTTCAATTCACTCATTTTGCTTTGCGCAAGAATAATGCTTACTCTTTGACTTTTAGTTTTCTTTTTATACTTTTAAAATTAACAAATTACAGATAAAACATTACATAAAGTTATTTCTGCCGAGTTAGCAGTTAATAGAAGTAGTGGTATTCTTATTAGAGACAGAATAATATAAAACGAAGAATACAATACTAAAAAAAGTGAAAAAAAACATGCAATCAGTACTTAAAACAACAAAGAAAATCTCAAATAATATTAATATTTTAAAAAATAAATGGTTTTTAGATTAATTTAATTCATCATAATCCCTTTTAATTTTAGCTTTATAAAAAGCATTAAAATTTAACTAAAGGATGAATGTGGGAAGGCTTTCATTCATGCATAAAATCATTCAAATAAACCTAATAAAATTTACTATGTAATTTATAGACTTTCTAGGTACATTTTATTGAAAAGCATGCATTTATTAAGAAAGAGCATAAAATTCGCACTTTTAAAAATATGTATTTAAAAAGAAGCGAAATGTAATCTTTTTTAAAAGCTTCCCTGAACTCCGAGCATTTAAGTCTTAATTTTAAAAAATATTCTTACTAAATTTTTTAATATAATTTAAAAAATGTCGTATTTTTGGCCCGAAGATATTTTGAATCAAAGTTATAGTCCAAAATATAAACCGGAAATGCCCATTTAAAAAGCCACAGAAAGATAAGCAATGCATCTAAATAGACAAATATATAAACACCTAAAAATGTGGTGGATTTTAAAGTTGTAAACTTTATGCATAATTTTTTGTGCTATAACAAAATCCTAATATGGAGGCACCCCTCGCAAGTCGTGAAAGCACAGCCGTAAGCATCCTTTGCTGGAAGCAAATTAGGATACTTTTGACAACCCCTCATCTTTGTACTGGAGTCTCCCAAAAACCCAAAACTTTTTTTTTTTTTTAATACGCTTAAAATGAAACAAATGTTCAAATTTTCACGTTTCTATCATTCGTAGTTCAAAAATTGTATGAACTCAAATTTTTGCTTTTTTTGACATGATTGACATACAGATCATCAAAAAAACTGAAAAACATCCTGTAGCCCTAGAAACTTGGAATTTGGTAAAAAGTAATGTTTGGGATACAAAGCAAAAAAAAAAGGAAATTTCAAAATAAATAAATAAATAAAGATTTTTTTTAATCTTCCATCATCGGAATTATCGCAGATACACTATTAAAAATATCATCAAAAATTACTTCTGGTTTTAAAGGCTGCCTATTTTATGACCAATGAGAACGATGCCTAGGAGTTGGCACACCACTCCCCCAGCTGAAGCGGAGCGCATGAGCTCAATTCCCTGATGAATGAATCAAGTCGCACCAGGCACTGGCCAAACTTCTCGTAACAGTATCTCCAGGAGTCGTTGCATGCGCCTTTGAGTGCATGCGTTACCTGCGAGTCCTATTGACATTAGACAGTCCCTATGTCTTGCTCTGCAAGGCTTGCACTTTCTACTCAGGCTCCTTCAAGTCCCATAGGCCGCCTCTGGGATCAACTATTGCCATCCAATCCAGCTTCCTATGAGAACAGTAGTACCGGGGGAGTTACGGTACAATCTACAACAACCAGAAGGCCCTTACCCGTGACCACCGGAGTAGTGAACTATTCAGTTTCGGAGATCGTGAATAAAAAAACAAACGATTCAGGCTAACTATAATAGAAGAAATGCACTGCCGATTGTTGGCAGAAATAGGGGCCGTCCATTAATCATGCGAGGCTCGAGAGGGGGGGGGAGGGGTCCATAAAAAAATCACGAAACATCACAAGGGGGGGAGGGGGGTGTAGTAATATATCACGGGTATTTATTTTTTCGGCAAACGCGCGATACTGAACCGAAAAGCGGTGTTTCGTGTATTTATTTTTTCGTCAAACGCGTACAAAGTCGAAAGCAGCTTGTAGTGTGACCTTGATTCACCGTTGCCAGGCAACGAAAGAAGTGAAGTTCCCACAGGAGAGATTCTCTGCGTAGTGCGCAAAAATGATGACGCCGAGTGGCTTGATGAAACCGATGTTAATCTTCAACAAAGCACTGTGCCTACAACTAACTTGCAAGATGCTTATCCAGTTATTGGTGTTGAAGAAAGTCTTGCTAATCCGTGGTCTGAGGACATTGTAAATTAAATTATGTTTATGTATTACTATAAAAAAGTTTTTAACATTTCTTTCATTATTTTTATGTCAGTCCAAAACAACTTGCAACCCTTCTGTTTACCTCTTAAGGTTATTATTGTAGTTTTTTTTTTTTTTTTTTTTTTTTTTTTTTTTGTTTTGTTTTCTATAATAAAATTTGATGATACTTGAACCTGTATTTTATAATAAATATTCTAAAAAATTTAAGATTCTTAGTAGGTACTAAAAAATACACGTGATGTAGGGTTGGGGGGGGGGGGGGTAGTCCTGAACCTCACCATGTATCACCAAGGGGGAGGGGGGGTTAAAAATACCAAAAAAAATCACATGATTAATGGACAGCCCCATACGAGGGCTGGTCGGACTTCTCGTACCTCCCCCCCACTTCAGTTACTAGTAGAAACTTGAATATTAGTCTTTCTAATGTGAGCCGTAATAGCGGTAATCGTCCTAGTGCACATAAGTCTCAGGTTAGTGGCACCGGAGCGAGGAGGTATCCTGCTGCCGCAGCCACCAGCATAAAACCGTTAAAATCTGATAAGAGCAATGGAAGTGAGATTAACAGATTTATCGAGGATACTAAGGCGTTTTTAAATGCGACTAGTAACACCGAAACTACTAATAACAGTATCATTGACGACTCTATTATAATAACAGATGAGGATATAAATCGCTTTGTCGAGGTGGTCACTGGTAGTGGGATTGACAAACCAACTCCTTCTCCTCTCAACACGATAGCTCCGGTGGCCTATTAGATTTTACTTTAACTTCTATGAATCACAATATTAGCGATCACTCGTCCCAGATGGCCATTGATCAGTCTGCCCCTGCCCAGACTGATACCCAGTCTGCTGCCGCCTCGGGTAATATTTTAGCAGGTGTAATTTTAACTAATGTGATTTTACTTACCAATCATGATTTTAATTCTAAGGATTTTAACACTGAACTTGGGTCCGATAGTTTTAATAGTTTTAATCATTCATCCCCACCCAGCTCCCTTTACAGGTTGCGGGTGGGTCTGATTTTAATCACTCTAATTTTAATCAACGTATTTTTAATGAATCAGTAATTTTTAATTATTTTATTCCCAACACGGGATTATTTAATGACAGTAATCGGGGTGGTGGCAGTTTTAACATCCCTGCTGAGCACCCTGCAAATGATAATCAGAACCGGGTCAATGACGATAATAATATCAATAATAATAGCTGTATAATGTACTGTAATAATAATATACTTTAACTAAAAGTATTTACAGTGACTCTGATAGTGTTCCCCTGGCTCTATTGATGCGAATACTGACAATTTTCTCGCCACGAATAACACTGACAACTACGATCCCGATAGTCAGGATAGTTCAACTAGCACTGTTCCGGATTATTTCATTGGTTTACCGAATGGTGATGATGGTGAGGACGACGATGACCCCAGCAGTAGTGGCGCTGGCGACGCTATTCCCGAGAAAATCCCGTCAGATCCCTCCCTCATCTCCCATTTTTCCAATAGATTTATGCAGATTTACAATGACAATAACGCTAACTTTGATGAATTCTGTTCCATCGCAGATGACTTCATTAACGCTATCAAGAAAGAACTTAACTTTAAAAATAGACAGGACGATGGGGCAGTCCGTCCCCCCAAAACAATAGATCCCACCAATTCTACTGAAATACTAAAACTATACCGGAAGAAAATGAAGAAAGCTTTGAGATTAATACACTACCTGGCCATTGATGAACGTCCACTTGCAATTTTAGACATTTTGTTAAATATCTAGAAAAAACATGAGGAATCATCCCGAAACTCTTAGTGTATAAATATAATAGTACAAGTCATACATTTCCGTGAAGAATTTTTCCCGAAACTCCATAGGGGACCGCCAACAAATTAAAAAAAATGAATATCTTTTGAATAACCCTGTCATAACTTATGCAGCAAAAGCGCTCAAATTCTAGATTATGATAAAGTGCCTTATTGTAACAAACTGTGTTCATTTTTATGCAAATAGCATGCATACTCGCAGAGCAATTAAGGTTTTTATAAAAATGGTCCCAAATTTTTCAAAGTTTTTTGCTTATAATTTTCAGAATTCTTAATATAAAATAATGTTTTTTTCTGAAAATATGACAAACAATATTGCACACAATACCCTATAATCAGAATTTAAAAATAATAAACATTGTATGAAAAATGAGTAGGTTTACTAAATAATTTTTCATATGCGCATGCGTCAGCGATATCAAAATTTCATTTGCATATTATGTTAGCTAAATGTATAGAGCAACTTTTTTGAAAATCTCAAAATCATAGTTTGAAAATTCTGAAAGTAATCGTCTATAGAAAAAGGACAAAATCCGTTGTTCCCAAAATGAGACAAAAAAATGAGGGATTTTATCCAAATGTAGTAGCACGTCCCATATTGTGCATTCTATATTGACACTAATCAATGAATATATGGATACAACCCCTCTTGTTTTTGCTTCATTTTGGGAATAACGGATTTTTCAACTTATTCAATTGACGATTATTTTCAGAATTTTCAAGTTATGATTTTGCGACTTTCACAAAAGTTGCTCTATACATTTAGCTAACATAATATGCAAATGAAGTTTTGATATCGCTGACTCATGCGCAGTGAAAAATTATTTAGTAAACCTACTCATTTTTCATACAATTTTTATTATTTTTTAATTCTGATTACAGGGTATTGTGTGCAATGTTGTTTGTCATATTTTCAGAAGAAAATATTATTTTATCCTCCTCAGTCCTGAGACAAATTTTACTTGGCACTACAAAAACCAGTTTAAAATTATTATAAAACATCTCCAAACATGCAGTAGTTTGCATACAGATGCTTCTAACATGCACGCATCTATTTAAAAAGTCTAGATGTAATTTTAACTGTTTTAGAAGAAATTAGATGAATTTAAAGGGTAATTTTTAGCGTCGCCTCCAGGCAACATCAGGACTGAGGAGGTTATATTAAGAACTCTGAAAATTATAAGCAAAAAACTTGGAAAAATTGGAACCATTTTTATAAAAACCTTAATTTCTCTGCGAGTGTGCATGCTATTTGCATAAAAATGAACACAGTTTATTACAATAAGGCACTTAATCATAATCTAGAGGTTGAACGCTTTTGCTACATTAGTTTTGACAGGGTTTATTCAAAAGATATTCATTCTTTTTTAGTTTGTTGATGGTGCCCTATGGGAAAAAATCTTCACGAAAATTTATAACTTATACTATTATATTTATACGCTACGAGTTTCCGGATGATTCCTCGTGTATTTTACTAGATATTTAACAAAATGTCTAAAATTGCAAGTGGATGTTCATCAATGGCCAGGTAGTGTATTAGACGACAATAGTGACTTCTGTGATCTGGATCCCGAAGAGATTGCAGATCATTATGCCGGCCAATCCTCGGACCCTCCACCCTCAACTGATTTTATGGCTGAAGGTGATCCAGCTGCCGAGCAAATGAACTGCGATCCCTTCACTAGTGTGGAGGTTTTAAGGAAACTCAGATCATGTGAAAACACCTCTCCGGGTCCAGATGGACTAACCTATAACCATCTCCGTATCATCGACAAAAATGCTGTTGCTTTAACCCCTTAACGCTCAGTGTTGCCGGGTCAGCAACACCTAAAGTTCCCCCTGTTTGGAGAAATAAAAACGCCGTGAATATTTCAAAAACTACTCTAATGGCTACTTTAAATCTTTCCTATGAGGTCTAGATGGCAGCACTACAGAGACCAAACTCTACTGTTTTTAAATAATAGGTAAAGTGTTTTACTGTAATACGCGCTTCACAGCAATGCTCTTCTCACTGCGCTTATCAATGCTTTACATATGGGAGGTTACCACTTCGGAAACAGCTGTATAATTAAAATGGTTAGTGCAATCTTTACAAAACAATACCTGTGTACTCCTCTAGGCCTAAATAGATTGCCTATTCCCCCCCTTTAAATTCCAACTTTAAAGAGTAGTGCGCCGGAAAGGGTTAACCCCTCTTTATAACTGTTGCATTAAATTTAAAGCTGTCTCGCCGTCCTGGAAGAAAACCACAACCATCCTCCTATATAAAAAAGGCAATAGATCCGATCCTGGGAACTGGTGGCCGATTGCCCTAGGCAATACGATTTACAAACTTTACGCCAGCTGCCTTTCCAAGCGCTTATACCTCTGATTGGAAAAATATAAGATCCTATCCCCGAACCAGAAGGGTTTTCTGCCCCACGATGGGGTATTTGAAAATAACTACACTGGTGTCCAAAAGTTAAGCATAATTGGTAATTAAGTAAGTAATGAAAGAAATATAAATCGAAATGTGGTGAAACTCCAGGTGTGTAAACAAAATAGTACGCGTCATATATTTTCGAGAAGAGTTTTCCCCGAAATCGAACAGGGGACCGTCAACAAATTGAAAAAGAACGAAGATCTTTTGGATAACCCTGTCAAAACTAATGTAGCAAAAATGTTCAAACTGCACATTATGATTAAGTGGCTTATTGTAGTCTACTGTGTTTATTTTTATAAGGATAGCATGTATACTCGTAGAGAAAATAAGGTTTTTATAAAAACAGTCCTAAGTTTTTGCTTATAAATTGCAGAGTTCTTAATATAAAATAATGTTCTTTTCTGAAAATATGACAAACATCATGGTACACAATACCCTGTCATCAGAATTTAAAAATAATAAAAATTGTATGACAAATGAGCAGGTTTACTAAATAATTGTTTACTGCGCATGCGTGAACGCTATTAAAATTTCATTTGCATATTATGTTAGTTAAATGTGTAGAGCAACTTTTGTGAAATTCTCAAAAACATAGATTAAAAATTCTGAAAATTATCGTTAATAGAATGAGATCAAAATATTTTATTCCCTAATGAAGCAAAAAGATGAGGGGCTGTATCCATATTCCATTGTTTCGTGCCTAGACAATATTGCATGTACAACTGGTATTTGGATAAAACCCCTGATATTTTGCTTCCTTTTAGGAATAACGGATTTTGAGTTGATTCTATAGACGATAATTTTCAGAATTTTCAAGCTATGCTTTTGAAACTTTTACAGAAGTTGCTCTATACATTTAGCTAACACAATATGCAAATAAAATTATGATATCGTTGACGCATGCGCAATGAAAAATTATTTACTAAACTTACTCATTTTTCATACAATTTTTATTATTTTTAAATTCTGATGACAGGGTATTGTGTACAATGATGTTTGTCATATTTTCAGAAAAGAACATTATTTTATAATAAGAACTCTCCAAATTATAAGCAAAAAACTTGGAAAAATTTAGGACTGTTTTTATAAAAACCTTAATTTCTCTACGAGTATATATGCTATCCTTGTAAAAATTAACACAGTACATTACAATAAGCCAATTAATCATAATGTGCAGCTTGAACGCTTTTGCTACATTAGTTTTGACAGGGTTATCCAAAAGATATTCATTCTTTTTCAATTTGTTGACGGTCCCCTGTTCGATTTCGGGGAAAACTCTTCGCGAAAATATATGACGCGTACTATTTTGTTTACACACCTGGAGTTTCATCACATTTCGATTTACATTTCTTTCATTACTTACTTAATTACCAATTATGCTTAACTTTTGGACACCAGTGTATATACTGAATATGGTCATGAGATATAGTAAAATTAAGAAAAAAGATTTGTTCATTGCCTCCCTTGACGTCTCGAATGCATTTGGTTACCTCCCCCACTGGGTGAATTTTGAGTCTCTTAAACATGCCGGTGCGGGGGTGGAATTTATATCTATTATTAGAGACGTCTATAGGGCGGCCGTCACGAGCTACAAAACTACAAAAGGCCAATCTACCCCTCGTGTGGCAGTCGTCGGGGTCAGACAGGGAGACCCACTTAGCGGGGTGCTCTTCATACTAGCTATCAACTTTATCCTGTTTAAAATTCAGAGAGAGACAGTTAGAGACCCCGGCACGAAGGAGCTCTTTCATTTTATACTAGCATACGCTGATGACATGCTCCTTCTTGCCCGTAGTGCCGAGGATCTGCAGGCCCTCCTACATCTCATTAATTTCCTTGCTGTTAAAATCGGTTTAAAATTTAACCCTAACAAATGCGTCACTCTTCATTACAGTTGTAGACCCCCTGCTGGCTTTCGTGACACTCGCTTTAACCTGGCTGGGTCTGAGCTTCCATGTCTCATTGATGGGGACCCTACGACATTCCTTGGTAAGCCCATCGGTACTTTTTTGCCCCGAGACTCAGTCACGGGCGACAGTATAAAGTAGAGGGGTCTTAAAATCCTTCCTCTATGCTCAATCCTTGGCAGAGGTTAGACTGTATTAAGACCTTTTTCCTTCTTTCATTATTATTCATGCAGAGAACCGATCAACTTTCAAAAACCGACTGGTCTATAATAGATAATTCTTTAAAACCTCTTATTAAAAAGTCATTGGGCCTCCCGTCTAACGCCGCCAACGAGTATTTATATGGAAATAGAGAAGATGGCTTGTTCGGAATACCGTTGGCGGCTGAAGACAGTGATATTGCTTTGATAGACGGGGGGGGGGTTCAAATTATTAACCTCTAATGATAAGATAATTCAAAGGCTGGCCTGGGGCGAATTGATTGACACTGCCAACTGGAGGTACGAGTCCACCAGCCAGCTTAACGTTGACAAGCATTTAAACTCCGCACCGTCTGACCGCACCTCGGATAAATATATATCCCCTTGGTCGCGGGCACGCCAGGCCACAAAAAGACTTGACGTTCAATGGCAAACTAACGATGCATTACAAGTAGATTTAATTGTTGGGGGTGAGGCCCAGAGCAATCGTAAGCTTATTTTCAAGAGTATAAGGAAATTTCTGAGAAGTAAACGTACGCAGTCGCTTCGGGACCACCCACATCAAGGGAAAATGAACACTTGCGTGGCCGCAGCAAAGTCCAGCTGCCACTTTTTCACCAACGGACAATATACAGCTTTTAAGGATTGGACATTCGTCCATCGTGTGCGGCTGGGCTTGTTTTACAAGTTAAACGCCTACAATCATGCTCGCGGCCACACTGATAAGAAATGTCGCAAATGCCCTCAGGTGGAGACCCTACCGCATGTCCTCGATCACTGCATGGTGGATAGCACCTTGTACAAAAAACGTCACAATGCAGTGGTCGATAGAATTAAAACAGCTGCTCTCGGCAAGTGGGCTCTGCTTGGGGAAGATCAGGTAGTCGGAAGTGCTAACTGTCGCCTTGACCTTGTCATCAAGAAGAACAGAGACATACTAGTTAATGACATCACATGCCCGTTTGAGAACTGGATAGCTGCTTTTGAAGAAGCCAGAAGACTCAAGGAAGAAAAATACAGCAATTTAGCTAAGGAACTATCGAGTAATGGTTGTAATGCCAGGATCGAGGCGATAGTTGTTGGAGCCCTGGATTCCTGGGATCCTGCCAATGATAAAGCCATCAGAAGACTATGTTCCGAGAAGTATGCTAAGATAATGCGAAAGATAACTGTAAGTGAAACAATCAGCTACTCTCGGGACATATTCTATGAACATATTAAGAATGATTCCCAGGACTCAGGGGGTCGCCAAAGATAGCCATGCTGCTGTTCTGTATTTTAATGTATTTTATATTGTATGTGTTTTTTTTTTAAATAAAGTTAAATATGTTATTTAAATAAAGTTTGTTTGACAAGGTTTCGAGATAAGGAACCACAGATTAATGTTAGGCCACATGGACACACACTTATAAATTTGCTCGTTTGTAATTCCAGACCCACACGGATCAATATTTACCGTAGTACCAATCTGTTCTTCAATCTCGGAGATCGTGAATCGTCCTTGACTGGCTCCCGTCAAACATCGAGTACGATGAGCTCAGCTGGGCTCTCGGTCACCTTCCCCAGTCAAGGAGTCGGGTCGAGATCGCCCGGAGGAGCGGCTACCTATCAGAGAGAGAAATCAGCTGCAGAAAATAAATTGAAAGATATATTGATTTGAAAAAGAGAAGGCTTAAAAGTTCCGGGAAATCAGTTCTCAACAGCTCCAAGAAGCTAGAGCTCTCGATCGTCAAAACCATCTTCAAAAACAGAAACACACTTTAAAATGTTACAGCGATTCAAACCCTAAAATGGGAAGCTGTAACTCCCTACAGTTCTTTGAATTCTGAAGCCCATCAGGAAGATGTGAGCGCTATACCATTTCACACCCTAATATGAATGCCGGAGCTCTTCTCTAAAATGTCTTGGATTTAGATTGAAATAAACACTTTAGAGCAGGCCTATCCAACCTTTCAGTAACCAGGGGCACATCTTGGCTTTTGGCACTCATTGAAGGGCGCCATTATTTACATGACTGAAAACTTGTGGCAATATTATAGCATAGTATTAGTATACACGCCTGTCTTAAAATAATGCAAATGAATCGTATAGCACTAAACAAAAGATCCCTACAGTTCCCTATAGTTACACGAATTAAATTTCAAATTATACGTGTTTGTTAAAAATGTTTGTAGAGTAAGAAACTAGAAACTTTAATCGCGTCTATAATAACAATAAAAAAAATAATAATTATGCAAATCAAAGATATTGCTGGATTTATTTTAAGATGTGAAAATACGATTTGATGTATTTTGAAGTTGCGGGTTAATTTTATGACAAGTGCAAAAACAGACAAGCACGATAGTGACCAAACCATGTGGATGGTTTCAGTTCAGAGGGATAATCTGGAAGTGCTTTCATAGATGAAAATCTTCTGCATTGTTTATTATTATTTCTAAGGAAAATTACAGAAAAAAATAAAAAATACCTGCCCCCTTCCAAAAATTTTAAAAGTCAAGAAAAAAATTACTCTTTTATACTTCATATAAAACGGCCAATAGGCCAGTGTGACAACAATAAACAGAAAAAATAACAGCTTTCATACACATGTATCTTCAAAGGGCACAAAGGCAGGTGAAAATGTTTATTTTTCTCTCACTTCTTGAGTATTAAAATGAGCTATTTACAACTATTAAGAAATTTAATTATCATAATTGCATTATATAAGCAATAACTAAAAATTGCAAAACTATGCATGATTAAATTTTCAAAGTATGCTTCTGATTTTGAATGTACAACGGCAAGCCGACAACATGCCAAACACAGGTTTTAAAAATATCTCTGATGAAATATTAATGATTTTACAGAAAACATTCTTTATAATGGAATTTTACTTCTAAAATGTTTAATAACAGGAAATCTTCAAAAGGGCGCCAAGAAAATCGTTAAAGGGCGCCATGGCGCCCGCGGGCGCCGCGTTGGACAGCCCTGCTTTAGAGCAATTCCATGTAGGTGTCAATTTTGATTATTTTTTTTTCCTCTTTTTATAAATTTTATAAATTAAGTTTTGAAATATATGACAAGTTTCCAAATTAATGTTTTAGATTCAAAATATATGTAGATATATATATAGATATATGTAGAAATATATGTAGATATATATTTTACAACTGGAAACATTCCAAGTAAACAAAATGGCTGAAATGTAAAACTCAGTTGTGTATTCTTGAAGAACGCTTAGAAAAAAGATATAATTGTTGCCTATTCTGCATTTCTTAAATAAATGAATTCATGTAGCATAATATTTAATGGTTTACAATAGCATTAAAGCCACATTTTTTATCATAAAATAAAATCTTGTGTTGTATTCAATCAACATTTCAAATAATATGTAATTGTGCTTGATATGTTTTTTTAAAGCATCAAATGTGAATAGTTATGTAATATAATTTATTACTATCATTCTGGATGATAAAACAGTTATGAAATTTATTGTTGAGTCATTTTTGAATAAATGCTTAATAAATTCTCAGTCATTCCGTCACAACAAATTACAAAAAATAACTCCAACCTTAATGCAGATAGATTGCTCTAAACTGTAATTTTGTATTGCATCATATTTAGGATATGTATAAGTTTAAAAGCTGGATGATTTCCTAATTCGCAAATATTCCAATTTTAAAGTAGCAATTTAGAGGCATGGTTTAAAAATGTCATTCCGTCACACAATGAGAAATTACTCAAAAATGAAAAAATAAAATATGTAGAAAAAATTTTAAAAATATTTTGTTTAATCTTTTAATCAGTAACAGTCATTCTCATATTGAAACATCAATTTTCGCTCGAAAGTAGCTTCAGGGTAATTGCTTTAACTTTATTCTACTTAGAGGTCTGCACGGGCCGGGCCTAGTCACTAATCTTTTCGGGCCAGGCTGGGCTCGGGCCTCATTTTTTTTGCGGGAGTATCGGGCCGGGCCTAACGGTTTTTTTTCCGTACGAAGCCGAGACTGATTCCATTCTTCCTAGTTTTCATGGACCAAAATAATCAGTTTCTATTGAATCCTCCTATATGAAAATCCTTTTCTCGACTTTTTATAAATCAGTAATATTTGGCTTTGTCCAAAAATTTCTGCAAAAAAAGCATATACTTTTAAGCCGTCATTATTCTACAATTAAACATTAGAATTTATTCCTTTTAAAGAATCGTAGATTACTAGGCGTTTTAAAAAAGAATTAAACACACACACACACACACACACACACACAAAAAAAAAAAAAAAAAAAAAAAACATGATTATGACGGAATTTTTTTTTAAACTGAAAACTGAAAGTTTCTTTTAAAATGTTCATCCATGCAAAATGAATACAACAATACTGGAGAAAAAAAATATATTAAACATTTACATCTGTTAAGAAGGGAATGCATTTTTTTTTTTTTTTTTTTTTCGTTCCAAAGCGATTGCGTCTTTGGAAATTTTACCATATACCGCTTTTTCGATTTTTTGTCACTCCATTACAGGGAATATGAATTAATAATACTAGTGATAACTGAAACATTTACATACAACAAACAAAGATTCATTTAAAAGCATAAATATTGCAGCCTACGGCACTTCTGCATAAGTGGAGATTATAAACATGGAAAAAAAAAAAGACTAATATAATTTTTTTTGGTCAGAACTCTTCCATAAGATTGAAGATCAATGTTCTGTAGAAATTCACTCGAGCCGAGCCGGGCCGGGTTCGGGCCGAATTTTAAACTTTTTTTCGGACCGGGCCGAGCTCGGGCCGAAATTTTAACTTTCGGGCCGGGCCGGGTCGGACCATTATTTTTTTCGTTCGGGCCGGGCCGGGCTCGGGCCGAAATTTTAACTTTCGGGCCGGGCCGGGTCCGGCCAATAATTCTTTCGTTCGGGCCGGGCCGGGCCCGGGCCTAAATTTTAACTTTCGGGCCGGGCCCGGGCCTGGAAATTTCGGCCAGTGCAGACCTCTAATTCTACTACCCAAAATGTCATTTCGTCACTTACGGAATAGCCCTTTAGAAAACATTACGAGAGCTGTAACTAAAAAAAATGGAAGATAAACTGGAAGCAGGACAAAGTTATAAAATGGATTCTGCACAACCGAAATTAAATTTGGAGAACTTCGATAGAACAGCTGATAATCTGAAAAAAAAATAATACAATGTGTTCACTCCCAACGGTAGCCAATGGCTAATTTCTAAGCCGTTATTTATAAACGTATAGTTCCAATTGCAAAAATGTTTTTAAAAAGGTAAAAAAGTATTTTAAGAGATTAAAAATATATATATTAAAAATTACATAAATTAAATTTTTATACGGTCCCCCGGTTCTATAAGTGATATTTAATATTTTTTTACCACTACTCCAAAAAGTAAGACAAAAAAATCCCTGTCGGCTTGGCCTATAGGCGGAGGTAGATTTCGAAGAGTTTTCATTTCAACAACAAAAAATAGAATGTTATTAAAGATAAACCCAATCTAACTAACATATTGTGCGCTTTTGAAAATTTTTTAATTTCATTTTTCTGTAAGAAGTGTTTTTATCAAAATCAACGTAAGCGAAATTCAGCTCAAACGCCCATTTTGACAACATATTTTGAAATACATTCTGACTTTTTAAAAAAATCGACCAATACGCACATTATATAGTTCCTAAATAACAAAAAATTGTCAATTGAATGCGTTTGAGAGTAAAATTGAATTTAAAAATGAGTCATAAAGTAATCAATGTGTTATTTGAATGCATCCACAATTTTATAAGCAAGATCGCTTTGGGAAAATTTGTGCGAAGTACCCACTTTGACAGCTTTTTAGCTCACAGGCTATCATAGCCTGAGAGCTTATGTGCCCGTCCGTTCTGTATGTATGTTCGTATGTACGTAACGCGATAACTCATGATAAAAATATCCGATCCACTTGAAATTTTGTATGTAGGTATATCCTGACAAGGCGCTTCCCTGATTAGTTTTTGGAGTTCATTCGATATGTATAAGAGGGGGAACGGGGGGCTCATGCCCCCCGTTAGTTGATATAGATGGGATTTTCATGCAGAATTAAGTTTTCAAAATTTAGATTAGGATCATTCTGATGAGGCGATTCCGTGACTGTTATTAGGTGTTCATTGATTAAGTATAAATAGGGGGAACAGGGGTTCTAATGCCCCCCCCCCCGTTAGTTGATATAAATGGGATTTTCATGCAGAATTAAGTTTTCAAAATTTAGATTAGGATCATTCTGATGAGGCGATTCCGTGACTGTTATTAGGTGTTCATTGAATAAGTATAAATAGGGGGAACAGGGGTTCTAATGCCCCCCCCCCGTTAGTTGATATAAATGGGATTTTCATGCAGAATTAAGTTTTCGTTCAAAATTTAGATTAGGATCATTCTGATGAGGCGATTCAGTGACTGTTATTAGTTGTTCATTGAATAAGTATAAATAGGGGGAACAGGGGTTCTAATGCCCCCCCCCCGTTAGTTGATATAAATGGGATTTTAATGCAGAATTAAGTTTTCGTTCAAAATTTAGATTAGGATCATTCTGATGAGGCGATTCCGTGACTGTTATTAGGTGTTCATTGAATAAGTATAAATAGGGGGAACAGGGGTTCTAATGCCCCCCCCCCGTTAGTTGATATAAATGGGATTTTCATGCAGAATTAAGTTTTCGTTCAAAATTTAGATTAGGATCATTCTGATGAGGCGATTCCGTGACTGTTATTAGGTGTTCATTGAATAAGTATAAATAGGGGGAACAGGGGCTCTAATGCCCCCCCCCTGTTAGTTGATATAAATGGGATTTTCATGCAGAATTAATTTTCGTTCAAAATTTAGATTAGGATCATTCTGATGAGGCGATTCCGTGACTGTTATTAGGTGTTCATTGAATAAGTATAAATAAGGGGAACAGGGGTTCTAATGCCCCCCCCCTTAATTTATATAAATGGGTTTTTCAAGCAGAATTGTCAGATTTCGTTCAAATCTCTGAATAGTTTTGGAAGTTTAATGGTTAAGTATAAAAGAGGGGGATAACTCCTTTTAAATTATATAAATGCTAAATGGGTTTTTATTAAGAATTATCTCATTTGCTCTGAATTTTGGATATAGATTTTTTATATGATAAAGCATGTCTTTGATAATATAGGAGTTTCAATGATTAAGTATAAAAAAAGAGGAAAGGGGAGAGCTGTTTCCCCTTCTTAATTTTTTTCGAACGGAATTAACCCTTGAAAATATAAGGCTTTAATGTACAATTAGTATTTGTAGCCTGTGAGCTCAATGCCATCAGTTTAACTGGGCAGTATTCTTTATTAAAAATATATATTTAGCTTTTATCAAAAAACTGAATAATACGGCACATTACACAGTTCCTAAATAACAAATAACTGTTAATTGAATGCTTTTGAGAGCAAAATTGAATTTAAAAATCAATCATAAAATAACCAATTTGTTATTTGAATACATCCTCAATTCTTTAATCTTAATCGCTTTGGGAAATTTTTTTTGCAAAGTGCCCTTTTTGGCAGCTTTTTAAAAAAATATATTTAGCCTTTATGAAAAAACTGACCATTACGGCTCATTACACAGTTCCTATATAACAAAAAACTGTCAACTGAATGCATTTGAGAGCAAAATTGTATTTAAAAATGAGTCATAAAATAACCAATTTGCTATTTGAATACATCCTCAATTCTTCAATCGTGATCGCTTTTGGAAATTTTGTGCGAAGTGCCCATTTTGGCAGCCTTTTTTGAAATATATTCTACTTTTATCAAAAAACTGGCCAATCCGTCACATTATATAGTTCCTAAATAAGAGAACCTGTAAATTGGATGCGTTTGAGAACAAAAATGGATTTAAAAATGACTCAGAAAAAACGCAATTTGTTATACTTCCTCAATTTGTTCAATCACGACCACTTAGGAAAATTCTATTCAAAGTACCTTTTTTGACAGCCTTTTTCGAAATATATTCTGCCTTTACCAAAACACTGGCCAATAAGTCACATTATACAGTTCCTAAATAAAAGGATTTGCCATTTGAATGAGTTTAAAATCAAAAATGAATTCAAAAAATGAGTCACAATATAAGCAGTTTGGATTTGAGGTTTTTTCCCCCAACTCCGATATTGTTTAATTTATTTCTGCTATAAGAATTGGTCTTATGAAAAACTTGTTACTATAAAAGTTGTAGATATTATTGAGAAGATATAGAATAAATTTAATTAGATTTGATTCCCTAAGAATTGAGTAAGTTATGATTTTTTTCTTTTTCCACCACCTTTTTCTTTTCGTTTTTAATTTTTTTCATCGGTAAAAGTTGGTCCTATCAAAAACTTGTGACTACAAAAGTTTTAGATAATATTGAGAACCTTTATACAAAATTTAGTTGCACTTAATATCTTGAGAATTGACGAAGTGATGATTTTTTTTCTCCCAAAAACCCTGTTTTTTTCGTCCCTTGACCCCATTTTTCATTTTATCAAAAATCTATCATACAGAAACTTTTAGCCCATTTTTGGGAAGTAAGATAAACTTTAAACTGATTCGATATCTATTTCAATGTTATCGCGTTTTTTTCTGTTTGCACAAAACCTCTCACTATTTCCACCCCCTTGGTCCGATTTTACCCATTAACGAACTCGACCGAGATTTTACTCCCCTCGATTCTATGTAAAAGTTTGGAGAAGATCTGAGCATAATTATGGAAGTTATCGTGTCTAGAAGAAAGTGAAATATATATATATATATAAAGAGAGAGAGAGAGAGAGAGAGAGAGAGAGAGAGAGAGATAAACTTTTTTACTGATGGTAGTTTTAGGGTCTAGGAGTCATGATCGATGTAGATCTGCAAATCGTATTTCATACGAAATCTACCTAAAAAGTCCCATTCCTCTGCGATTAAAACTGACCGAGTAAGTGTCTAAAGTTGTTTAACTTGCTTAAAGTTGAAGCATCTTTTTTGTTGCAAAATAGGGGTCAGTCACAAATTTACTGGAAATAAATATAATCATCAGATATAAAACTTAACATTAAACATTGAGAGTAAAATATTTTTTTACAATATTATTTTTAAATTTATGCTGATGTTTACATAATAAAGCAAAATATATAACTTGTACTAAAAATATAAATTAAAAAATAACATAAATTTTGCGAAATTATGGGAAACAATAGTCACAATCCGTTACAAAAGATAAAATTTTTTTAAATTCTATTAGATTACTTAACCCAATGAAATTTTGTGTAGTCCTATAAAATAAAAAAATTATACGTACCTAAAACCGTATTAATATTACATTGTCATAGAATATACTAGGGGCGATCAAATGAAAAGGTATGAAACTCCCTAACTACCAAACCGATTGAAATCTGAATATGCCTCTTTGGAATAAAGTAGTAAGACATCGAGATGCGATTGAAGTATCCGGTGTAGTTGTGAGCATGCGTGGTTGCCCGTGCATGAAGGGGAAGAAAAGCAGACAACAAGTGAGTTCCGTGCAACTGAGGCGGCAATGCCTGTGAAGACATCGTGGCCATCCCATTGCAAAATCCGATGATTAAAAAGCAGCAAGATGTCTGATCAAAGTCTGACGCAGCGAGAAATCTAATAGCATCTAGCTGCTCTTTAATCATCAGATTTTGCAATGGAAAAGTCATGGTGTCCTTACAGACACTGCCGCGTCAGTTGGACGGAACTCACTTGTTGTCTGCTTTTCTCCCCCTTCGTGCTCGGGAAACCACGCATGCTCACAACTACACTGGATACTCCAATCGCATCTCTCGATGTCTTACTACTTTATTCCAAAGGGGCATTTTCAGATTTCAATCGGTTTGGTAGTTAGGGAGTTTCGTACCTTTTCATTTGATCGCCCCTAGTAAATAAGTATGCGAATTGAACCTCGGTCGGATATTTGGATGTGAGTTAAAATTTGAATAAAAATTTTGAACTAGGAAAGCATACATACGAACGTTATAAGTAAAATAAAGGCTTATCAAAAAAGAACGCAAATACCTTTTTAAAATAAAATCATGAAACAAAACAGTTTCATTTCATTACAAAATGAAACATATGTAAAAATGTAATTGAGGATGTGAATTTCAAAACTCGCTTTATCGCTTTTGTTTTCTCTATACCACTCTATACCAATCTACATTTATGTAACACTACCAATCTCCAAATTTATAATAAAAACCAATGGACGCATTTAAAGGTTTTCGCGATTTCCCAATATTTGATTTTCTCGATAAAGAGAATTTTGAAACGCACATTTTCAGTTATTTTAATCAATCTAGAAGTTAATTAATTAAAATTAAAACTACCTTAAAACTTATACGGTAGCAGCACCTTCACTTAAATCACTTTAAAAATATTTCTTTACCTCATTTATAACATTTTTGTAATTGGAACTATATGTCGGTGACAAATGGTTCAGTAATTAGCCATTGGACAATGTTCGAAATGGTCGCCCAGTATAATACTTTAAGCAATTAGTGCACGTTCCCTTAACGCTGAGTTCAACTCATCCATTTTCAGTTACAGAAAAGTGGTTTAAGTCATGAAATTTAAAGTTTCATAACTCGGTCAATTTTAATGTAAGATGAATGGGACCTTTTTTGTATAGCTTGTTAGAGCGACAGAAAATGTTTACTAAATATCACTTATAGGACCGGGAGACCGTATAAAAATTTAATTTTCGTATTTTTTTAGTTTTTTTTTTTTTTTTTTTTTTTACCTAAATCGCTTAGTAAACAATTCTTTACCTTTTTTTAAGCATTTTTGCAACTGGAAATATATGTCTAAGACTAACAGTTTAGAAATCAGCCATTGGCCACCGTTGAGAGTATAGTTATTAGAAAATTTGAACGAATGCGTGTCAAACAGCAGCGTACATGATAAACTTGAAGAATTCTAGGAAAAGTGGAGCATCAAAGAAACCAGGAGCCATTTTATGCACGTGAAGCAATTTAGTTAAAGATAAGGCAATTGAAATCGACTCTACTGGAAAAATTTTCTTTCGTTTTCTCCTTACAAAAGGAAGTGAAATCCCATCAACAACATCTCATGTAAAAAATAAGGCAAGTTTTATCACTCTTTGACCGTAAAAAGTTATGAGATCATGAGTATAGACAAGTTTAGCTTCCTTATTAACTATGACATCTAAATTCACAAATACTCCTAGTCTCTACATCTTTAGTAAATTATTATTTTGTGACTTGGCAATTACGCAGCACAAGAATGTAAGGGCTGTTGTTTACATTTACTATTAATGTTTATTTATGAAGTTCTGCATAAAACTATTTGTTATATCGATATAATGTTACACGGCGTTGTAAGATTATATGCGAAAGCTCTCTTGTGCTTGATCTTCATGTCCGGAGTTTAGGGTGATTTTCTTCCTATGTTACGTGAATACGAAGCAGATTCCTCTTTTACAAAGACGCTCAACCGATGCATCCCTTATTTAAGCTTCTATCCCTCGCGTTCATATTCTGCCTTAAGGTATAATTAGTTAAATTTGATGGGCTCAACTGTTGATCTTCAAAAATATTTGGATAGAATATTTCAAAAATTTTGCATACATGCGCTTTAAATAGTTTTCTTAAAGCCTACAGTATGCAAATTTGAGTAAGGTGATCAGGTTATTATTTTCATATACAGGTCAAATAGCTTGAATTTTGAATCAGGAGTGATTGCATGCTAGCGTTTCTATTTATTTTTTAAATATGCTACTTTCTCGGTTGATGACAAAATATTAAGTAATAAATAATTAATGTTACTGCACCTACAATTATATTTATTAAGAAGGTTGTGTTATAAAAAAGTCCTTCCGGCCAGTACCAGGACGAAGACCTGCCTTTTATCATGTACGCTAATGGCGCCTGGTGCATGTAAAATCCATCGTGGGTGCAAAGTCCTCCAAGTTACCTGTGAATTATACCTCTGGAGGTGCCTTGCCCGGTGAAGGTCTCGTCATCTGATCAAGGCTCTAAATTACGAGACCACCTTGCGAAGCCATTTGCAGTTCAAACAACAGGATGTACCATTAATTAACAAGCGAAACAAAGTATGCTCAACGACAAGAAAATACTGCAGAAATGATGGCATGCGAAGCAAAGTTTATTGCCACTACGTGGCAATTAGGCTGTCGTCCGCCCCGATACCAGGTATCTAACCCGTTAAGCTGCGAAAACTCGGCAGGTAGAGGTCTGGTCATCGGTTAGAAAGAAAGAGAGAAGACCTGCCTTTTATGTTCCTGACTATTATTTTTAATCAAGTTATATTATTCAAACATACGAAGCTCAAATTAATGTTTCCAGAATTAGCTCAAATTCGGTAATTAGCTCAAATATCGAAGATTCAATGCTTGTTCTTGTCAATACTGAATATGAAAGGGAATTTCTCGAAATTATAACACATGTAAATTTTCCAGTTGTATTGGATGAAGCCGCCAATACTCTTCCAACTGAGTCATCCCGGACGTATTCTGGATGACTAATTCATCCAACTAACTTTAACGATCACATAATCTGGTGTGGTACTTTGGATAAGCTCAACAGAATAAATCGAAGATCATTATACAGAACTGCAGAAAATGCTTCATACGAAATTATATTAGATTAATTTATTACACGATTAGAAATTAACTAATATAATTTCGTATAATTAAAAAAAATGTATATAGTTATACACATATTTACATTTTATTTGAATCTTTTTTTTTCCTTCTTTACATTTTGCTTCTTCTTTCCCCTTTTTTACTGTGTCCGTTCCCGTTGTATGTTTTGATTATTCTCTTCTGTGATTGGCTGTTGCCTTCTACATTCCTATTGGCTGTTCCTTCAGTTTCTTCCCTTTCCCGCCTTTTCCTTTCAGTAATGCAGCTGAATTTATAATAGACGCACGTCTTCTTTGCACCTGACGAAGTAAGACTCAGTCTATCGAAAGGCCTAGCGTATTTTACTACATTTTATGGTGTTTTAATCACATTTTTTTCAGTTCCGTGTATTAGTTCTTGGAGATAGAGTGTCTATAAAATTTGTGTCACATAGAGACATACAGAGTCTCAGGACAACAGACTCACAGACAGACATTTTATAAAAACATGGGTTTTTTTTTCCCTGACACTTAAAACGTGTAAATCTGACAAAAACCAGAAGTCGAAAATTTTCACGAATTCAATACTTTCTTCTTGTAATGATAGAAGAAAGTAAAAATAAGTACATAAAATGTCGGAATCTATTCGAGATACATTTAGAGGTCGAACAACATTCAAAAACCAAAGTAGGTAATATCGGCACCCAGAAAATAAAACATACTGACAATTGGATAAATGCAAATAGCGAGTCGAGATATAAGGAGAAAAAAATTGGAATTATGCAAATGATAATAATAGCACAGCGCCACACGTTTAGGATAAAACACGATACATCTAGCAGTGGACATGGTAATCAGCGCTGAGATCGTGATGGTGGTCTACAAGCACACGCAATATACCGAAATAATGCATGTTTATGATGAAATTCAAAGGAATGCCAGAATGGTTGCAAGGGTCTATTCAGAGCGTTTCCCTAGGGGTCGACATCTAACGCATCAAACTATAACTGATGCATTGCACAGTCTAAGAGAGGCTGGGTCGATGGCTGTGTTGCACATCGACCCAGAACAAAATATCGGGCAAGGTTTGAGTGATGTCAAAGGCGAGGAAAAATCGTCATTTTTAGTGAAATTCTGGAGATAGATGAGACAACGCTTACACGGGTTGGCATTGTGAAACTGCACAATGTGCATCACTGTTCTCTGAAAACCCCCTACATCCCCCGCACAATACAACAACAGATACGCTGGTTAACAATCTTGTGCTGTGGTATATTTTGGATACCCAGATTTTTCGACCTATCTTCTATGATGGAGACTTAACGGATGATCGTTATTGCATCTATTACAAAAACACGGTACACTACTGATATGAAAAGCTGCCTCTCCGAAATACATGTCAGATGTGTTTTCAACATGATGGGGGCCCCTTTGCATAAAGCATCAAATGTCCGTAGGTACTAACCTAACCACCGAATTCTGTCCACAGATAATTGTTTATGGTGGCCCGGTAGAGTGGCTCCGTGTTCTCCTTACTTGGCTTCCATAAACCTACTTTTCTAGTTGATTTGAGGCAGCGCATCATCATTGCTTGTCGCACAGTTACACCTGCTGTACTCCAATATGCCTATGACTCAGTATTGTTATGCATTCAGTTGTGCATTGCCACCAACGGAGAGCACTATCTAGTAGCAGTATCTCTAGCAGATTACGGCATTTGATGTATTCATTTTTTATAGCAGATCGTTTTTTCATATGATAATAAACTTTTATATTTTTACTGTTTAATTTGAATATTTCATTCTTCGTTTTTTACACGACCCCTAAAAAGTCAACTAAAGTTTTTAGATGTAATAACCCTCTTTGGTGATACCCGATTTGGTGATACTGGCTAAAGTTAGTTTCGCTGTAAACATTGCACCTTGATTTCGATCTTCAAATTCATATCTAACTGATGCTTCAGTAAAAGACGAAATCGTGTGTAAAAACGTCAAACTTTGACATTTAATAACTGTATCAATTTTTGTAGCACAGAAGTTAAACTTTTTGTGTTATATTTATTATGATATGTGGAAACTTTTGCTAAATAATTATAGGGATTTGCAGCTGTATAAAAAGTTAGGTTTCGTAATTTTTATAAAATTGATTTTTGCTTTAAACAATGCCACAACATGAATATTTATCTTATTTTCAGCGTTTTTGTAACTGGAACTATATGTCTATGACTAACGGTTGAGAAATTAAAAATCGGAGATAGATAACATATTGTACCCTGTATATCGAGTAAGATGGTCTTTTTCCACTATATAAGTAGAGAACATAGTTATAGTTGTGAGAGCAATTAATTATCGGTTCTTGTCATCGTGCAAATTGATTGAAACTAGTACTTAACAAACACAACGCGATGGGAGGCCCGACCAGTGGCCGAGAGGTACTGACCTCTCAACTGGTAGACGGCAGGTGCTGGGTTCGAACCCAATCGCGGCCGTCGGCTAATCGTTCGGCGTTTTCGTGGTTTTCTTCGAACCTTGCGTAAATACGGGTTAGGTTCCCTTAGAAAGACCCCCACGAAGGGCACTCCTCCCCATGGGCCTATATCCCTAGTGTAGATAATCGGCCGACCCAAATACACCACACCAACGTGATGGGAAAACGGGTTCTGCAAGGCGATTTTTAAATCTTAGACCTAAAAGTTTAAAATAGGAAAGGAAGTCGGTTCGAAGACAGATGTCAATAAGAGTGTTCAGAAATGAACGCATTGGGGGGCAAAGTCATCATATATACAAACATAATTATGAAGTAGAAGCGATGCCGAAAAAATTGTAGGACATTGACCAAAATTGAAATATCGAAAAATGGGTATAAAGTAAATAAAATTTAAAAACATGTTAAACTTATAAAAATTATGCTAATTACTATAAGATAGGAAAACTTATTTATTATTTATAGAAGAAAAATATAGCAAAAAGTTTCGATGAAGAGAATCAATAATTAATTGCTCTCGAAATTATAGTTTGGTTCTCTACTCATTTATGTGAATTTAAAGATATTTTCTACATGTATGTGTGTATGTCTATTTGTTCTCTGCAATGCCCCTAGGTAGCAGCACTAAACAATATTTTATTCGTCAATGCAATTATTCTCTTAATTTTTTTTTATTCGCATTTATTAAAAGCTATTTTTATTAATCATTTGATCTAGTTTGGAGAATTGAAATAATTCTGTCTTGTACGACAATGATTAAAAATCGTAATTTATGGTTTCAATCAATCTCCTTAAAAACTAAATACTGTCCATGAATGGAAATTTTTAACGTCCTGCTAAACTCATAATACGTTTAAATTTTAATGTATATATTATGTACGCTTAGAAATTTGAAAACTCATTCGTATTTACCAAAATTCCATAAAACGTTCTGTTTAGGCGATTCTCAAGAAAAAAACAGAAATAAAGAAAAGAAAAAAAATTCCCCATGAAATTATCTGTCATATTTAGGAACTCATTTTGAAACGTAAAAGCATGACAAGTATAGACATAGTAATAGAAGAGATTTGTAAAATCAATTTTTATTTCTTTACGATGAATTACATATTGAATTAGAAGGGATTTTAGTTCCATGACGTCAATTTTTCTCATTCTATCCCAGGGCCGTAGCTAGAAGTGAACGATGGGGGGGGGGGGGGTCAAGAGAATTTAGGTGGGGCTCATTTTTTTTTCTCTCCCTCTCTGTGGCAGAAAAATAAATTTGTGCGCATATTCAAATTGTAGGTACTATGTTTCTTATTAAACTGCTGTAATAACTTCATTTTATGCTAAGAAAAATACATGATGATGAAATTTTTGAGTGTATAACTGGTGTATAATTAAACATCATGTTAGCTTCATATGTACAAATAAGATGAGGGAGAGTTGAAACACTTATTTTAGATACAATTTAGTAACTTTGCAAAATTGTGAAAAGATCTCGAAACTAAATTAGATTTTTGAACGGCATTTCATTTGAATTTTCAGAACAGAAATTCCTTTAGTGACCGTGGAATCTTTTCCAGGGGGGGCTGAGCCGCCCATAGCGCCCCCTTAGCTACGGCCCTGTTCTGTCCGTGCTGTCGGGACCGGAAATTCGGATCAAAACACCCGCTTAGAGAGCATTTTCTACAGGTCTGCTTTTATTGAAAGTTAAAAGAAAACTGTTAGATTACGTAATTTATGTATAAGAGAATCTTCCAATTTCATGCATTTGCAAAAATAAATAAATAAATAAATAGAAAAGTGACAGAGGCTAGTCGATTTGAATTTAAGAACAGAAAACTGGAACTCTTAGCTAGAAATTTTTTGACATGTGCTGCTATCTATCTGTTTTACTTTACATTAAACATGCCTTTATAAAAAATCAAATTACTGCTTTGTAAAATACTTAAAATAATAACAACAATAAAAATAATAATTTGAAAATGCAATGCAAAATGTATATTTTAAATATGCGAAGCACTATCATGTAAAACATTTTTAAATACAAAAATATTTCATAATTAAAACAAACTAATATTAGATAATAAAGTCTAAAGTGGTAGATAACTAGGCCACGGACAAGGGTGGATTCATTTATTTATAATAACTTCTTGGTTATGGACATTGTTATGGACGATTGTCAGCGACAGAGGTATTGTCTTCCGTAGGGATTTTTAAAGGAAATCTTACTCTGTGTAACATTTACGCAGGTTCCAAGACAATCATTGGAAAACTCCGAACGGACAGGCCGACGAGCTCCTATCTCCCTCCAGCTTTCAGAGCAAATCCTTTCAGCTGCTGATGGAGCGGTGAAAAATCATAATGCATACTTTAAATATATATTGTATACCGCATACAAATTTAATCTTTAACTATCGGTTGTAAAAAAATAACAGATCGTTTAGAAAAATAAACATTAAGAAAGAAGTTATTATAAATAAATGAATCCACCGTTGTCCGTGGCCGAGTTATTCATATGCCACGGTCATTTTTTACGCACATTTTTTTTTCTTTTTTTACAGTCCAAAACAAAATATGCTGGTGCAGAAAAAAAGATGACTGACTGATGCAAAACACTTACAAAACATTATAAAAATTGATAAGACACTGTCTTGTTCAATATAGGATGAAATATCAAAAAATATCTCAAATTATTAAAAAAAAAAACAAAAAAACATACGTCTGTTTCAAAGCTTCATAAAAGGAGTCTCCTTTTTATGAACAATACCAAAAGATGAAAGTATGGAAAAGCCGCAAGACACACAGAGCTGCAAGGAGTAATTGTTGCCCCAATTATGATTCAAATGACAACTCTCATTAATAAATAATTTTTTTATATAAATAATTTTCTTTTCTGAAAGGCAATGTATATTTGTTTATAATAAAGAAAAAACGCATTTACAAACTGTTCAAAAAAAAGCTTTCGATGCCATATGCCCAGTTTAGCTACCCGAGGTCTTTTTGGAGCGATTTGTGCGATCCTTGAATTCTAGCACCACTATTTTCGAACAGTAATATTTTGTAATTGTTTATAAAAATTCTCTATGCACAGTGAAGATTACATTAAAAGATTAGAAATAGCAGTACTGGAGTTCAAGGACAGTACAAACACTGGAAACATTAGAACTTCTGACATTCCGCAATTTTACGCACTCTATAGTTGTACCACTACTACTAATTTATATGTCAGAAGTACCGACATTTTTAATTTTCTGAGACACAGTACATGATTGAAGTCGCAGAAGTCAATCGGGTAGATTAAGGGTGAAAGCCCCCGTTATTTATTTTATATTTTCGAAAAGTGCTACGACCCTTTTGAAAATTCACAGAGGGACACATATCTTTTTAGGGTATCGTTCCTCTGACGAAACTCTATTAGTCTCTGTCCTCTGTCTGTCTTTCGGTCACAAAGTCGTTACACAAAAGCTGTGGATGTCAGACACTTCAAATTTTGTGCATTTACAACTGAATATCTCGTGTCACACGACAAATAATAAAATTTTGAAAGAGTCTATTATTTTAATTATTTTTTTTAATATCATCCGTTCATTTTTGCCTTAATTTCAACTTATCGAGTGTAGAAATCTAAGAATGCGGATAAATCATCTCGCTAGTAAACTGAAGGCTCTTAGTACTGGCTTCGGTGCTGTAAATTAAAATTTTCATATTAAAATGGATTTAATTAAAAGATTTTCTGTCAATTTAAAGGTTTATATTATTATTTTTTTTTATCGCAAACATTCATAGTATTTTTTTTTTTAATTCAATTTTCTTTCTACTTTAAATGCTATTCGATTTACTAATGACTCAGTATTTTAAATTTCATTATTTTTTTTGTTGTTGCTGTTTTTAGAAATTTAAAATTTATTTATATATAAGGTAATTTATTTTAATTTAGAATTTTTAAAAAAATGTAATTTTAGATTTTATTTAAAGAATTTGATTTAAGCATTTTTAATTTTATTAAAATGAATAACTTCCTTTTAAAATTATTTTAAAATTAAATTTATTGGTGATACCATCTATGTTAAAATTTATTAATTATAAATTAACAATTTTGATTTATTAATTAAAGAATAAGTTGTTTTAAAAAATATATATTAAACGAAACCCTCTGTCCGATCTGTGATCACACTTACCCACTTGTGTCAATGTTTTTTTCTTAATGCAGGTTACAACTGTTGCGATTCATGTTTTTTTTATTATTATTATTACTTCTCAGTTATTTAAACTTAGAAATGTTACATAAAAACGTGTGCTCGGGTCTACGTTTGTACTATTTTATTTATTATTTAGCTCTCAGGCTATCATAGCCTGAGAGCTTATGTGCCTGCCCGTTCTGTATGTATGTACGTACGTTCGTTCGTTCGTGCGTACGTGCGTAACGTACGTAACGTTACGTTCGTTAACGTGCGTAACGTTCGTGCGTACGTGCGTAACGCGATAACTCATGATAAAAATATCCGTAACCCTTGAAATTTTGTGTGTAGGTCTGATAAGGCACTTCCCTGATTAGTTTTTGGAGTTCATTCGATATGTATAAGAGGAGAAACGGGGGGCTCATGCCCCTCCCCTTAATTGATATGAATGGATTTTTCATGCAGAATTATCAGTTTTCGTTCAAAATTTAGATATAGGGTCATTCTGATGAGGCGCCTCCGTGATTGGTATTAGGTGTTCATTGGATAAGTATAAACAGGGGGAACGAGAGTTCTAGTGACCCTCACCTTAATTTATATAAATGGGTTTTCCATGCAGAATTATCAGATTTCTTTCAAATCTCTGAATATTTTTGGAAATTTAATGGTTAAGTAAAAAAGAGGTGGATAACTCCTCTTAAATTATATAAATAGGGTTTTTTAAGAATTTTCCGATTTACTCTGAATTTTGGATATAGATTTTTATATGATAAAGCATATCCCTGATTAGTTTAGAGTGTTCAATGATTAAGTATAAAAGGGGGAAAGGGGGAGCTGTTTTCCCTACTTTAATTTTTTTTAACGGAATCATCCTTGAAAATATAAGGCTGTAATGTACAATTAGTATGCGTAGCCTGTGAGCTCAAAGCCATCAGTTTAACTGGGCAATATTCTTTTCATTTTAATTGATTTCATACGATTCTTCCCTTAAATGATCCCATTCTTCATTGTTTGCATCCTTCTACTCCCCAATATATATTTGCTGAAAACTCAGTGACGTAACTACAAAGTAGCTAGAGTAGTTGATGCCATGATGCTATGAAATCTGAGACTCAGGATACATCTATTAGAGAATTATTGAAAAATGCTAAAATTTAAATTTTCTTACTTTATGATATTCGAGAAAGGGGCTGTGCATATATAACGTTATCATTTTAGGGATGGGGGGGATCTGGCACATGATATCATAAAGATATCTCTAGGGGAGAGGGGCGGTCATTTTTGAACCTAACAAAATTGTCGATTTTTATTTGTTAGATGGTCTTTGGTTCAAAAAAGTATGTTATCTTTTTTAAGTTGGTTATATATATTTTAGGTAGCTTTCATTACAAAAAGTAAAAAGCTACCTATTGCAGCCGTCCGGAAGAAAGCACTTCCAAAAAATTTTAGTATATTTTCACCGATCATGACCCCCAGACCCCAAAACCACCCTCCGTTCAAATGTTGACATATATACAGGGTGATTCATAAAAGATGGGCAGAACTTTAAGGGGTTATAGTACACTTAAAGACAAATAATATTAAATAGGAGACTAAGGGTCCCAGACGTATTCCCAAGGAGATAGGGGGCATTAAAGTTTAGGGTCCGAAATTTCAAATGATTATAAAAAATGGAAAAATTGGTCGATTCGTTTGCGGTTTTTGCAAAAAATTTTCTTTATGCCAGTATTTTCTTGAAATAAAATTTTAAAGTTCAATTTCAAAAAATGCCGATAGGGGGCGCTTTAGACTTTGGAGTAACAAACAACTATTTTTTAACGTTATTTTTTGTATTTCTTTAAATAATTTCGAAAGCTTAGACTTAAACTTAAATTTTGATCTAAAAATCTGAGTCCTAACGAGTAGTTAAGTAGCGTAAACTGAAATTTGAAACCCTTCTCCCCCCAGAACAAAAATCAGTTATTCCCGATCTTTGTGTCGTAGATTAGGCTCTAACTACTGCCGCGTTTTGCTAAAATTATTCTTTATGTCAGTATTTTCTTGAAAATAAATTTTAAAGAAAAGTTTCAAAAAATTCCGATAGAGGGCGCTTTAGACTTTGGAGTAACGAACAACTATTTTATACCGTTATTTTTTGTGTCTCATTAAATGCTTTCTAAAGCTTAAACTTAAATTTTCAGCCCAAAATCTGAATCGTTAGACGTGGTTAAGTTTCTGGGGAGAGGGGTTTGAAATTTCTACTCCTGAGCACAGTTCAGTTTACCATGTCCACACATTGTGTGCTGTGATACGAGGTAAAAAGGCACAAATTAGGATTATGTTACCAAAGCATATTTATTAACATGTAATTACAATAAATGTTCAAAATTGTGACCACCAGAGGTTATGCACGCAGAACAACGGCGAAGAATGGAACGGCGAACATTCGCGAAAACATCAGGCTTTTCGAGCACTTCCCCTACAGCGGCGGAAAGTCTGGCGACCAGTTCCTCGGGGGATTCAACGGGTGTCTCATACATAAGAGCCTTCAATTGTCCCCAAAAAAAGAAATCGAGGGGTGAAAGATCTGGCGAGCGAGCAGGCCAAGCAACAGGACCACCTCGACCAATCCATCTGTTGTGATGTCCAGATAGTTGCGGACGTCTCGTACGTAATGGGCTGGCGCTCCATCGTGCTGGAACCACATGACCCGCCGGATGCGTGGAGGAACAACGTTTAACATGTCTGGCAGCACATGTTGCAGAAATGTGAGGTATGTTTTACCGTTGAGGCGTTCAGGAAGAAGGTACGGTCCGATTAGGTGGTCTCCGAGGATTCCTGCCCAAACATTGATGGAAAAGCGTCTCTGATGAGCATGTGGATACGTAGCATGTGGATTGACATCCGCCCATACATGTGCATTGTGTGTGTTAAATGTACCTTCAGGTGTGAAGGTACATTCATCGGTGAAAAGCACACTTCGTCCAAAATGTGTATTTAGCGCGTTCTGCTGCAGAAACCAGCGGGCGAATTCAATACGATTTGGATAATCCCCTGGAGACAGTTTCTGGACTCGTTGAACATGAAACGGGAGCAAATGTTCATCCTTCAGTACCCTCCAAGTCATGGACTGTGAGGTATCCACCTGCCTAGTCACTGTTCGTGTACTTGTACTTGGCTGCGCCGCTACTACATCCAGAATGGCTTCTGCAACAACTACTGATTCGTCCTTTTTTGCACGACCTGCATTCGACCGGGAAGCGAGAAATGATCCCGTCTCACACAACTGTCTGTGCAAGCGATCGAAAGTTTTGCGGTTAAGCAACCGCCTGTTGGGAAATCGCTTTCCGTACATTCGTTGTGCCTCTGCACCATTTCCATCTGCCGCTCCGTAAATTAAATGCATCTCAGCCTTTTCCTTATTCGTGAAGGGCACCATCTTCCGATTCATTACTACAGCGACTTACACTTGACTCACCGTTCAGTGGTTTTTATGCCTGAATCGTGTCGAAATTTTGCATACGTGTTCTTCTTCTTCCCCATTTGACATTTGCATACTTTCTGTCTCCTTCTTCACCCGGTGACTAGCGTCAGGAATGGAGCTTTAACGTTTGCATGAGCGACGTTTCCAACTGTGCCAGTGCCTTTATGAGTGAATTCCGACTATGCAGTCCTTGACGAAAGTTGTATTTTTGCCTCGTATCACAGCACAGAATTGTTGGGCATGGTTAAGTAGTGCAAACTGAACTATGTTCAGAAGTTGAAATTTGAACCCCCTCCCCTCGCTACTGAACCACGCTCAGCGATTCAGATTTTGAGCTGAAAATTTAAGTTTAAGTCTAAGCTTTAGAAAGCATTTAATGAGACACAAAAAATAACGGTATAAAATAGTTGTTCGTTACTCCAAAGTCTAAAGCGCCCTCTATCGGAATTTTTTGAAACTTTTCTTTAAAATTTATTTTCAAGAAAATACTGACATAAAGAATAATTTTAGCAAAACGCGGCAGTAGTTAGAGCCTAATCTACGACACAAAGATCGGGAATAACTGATTTTTGTTCTGGGGGGAGAAGGGTTTCAAATTTCAAATTTCAGTTTACGCTACTTAACTACTCGTTAGGACTCAGATTTTTAGATCAAAATTTAAGTTTAAGTCTAAGCTTTCGAAATCATTTAAAGAAATACAAAAAATAACGTTAAAAAATAGTTGTTTGTTACTCCAAAGTCTAAAGCGCCCCCTATCGGCATTTTTTGAAATTTAACTTTAAAATTTTATTTCAAGAAAATACTGGCATAAAGAAAATGTTTTGCAAAAACCGCAAAGGAATCGACCAATTTTTCCATTTTTTATAATCATTTGAAATTTCGGACCCTAAACTTTAATGCCCCCTATCTCCTTGGGAATACGTCTAGGACCCTTAGTCTCCTATTTAATATTATTTGTCTTTAAGTGTACTATAACCCCTTAAAGTTCTGCCCATCCTTTATGAATCACCCTGTATATATATATATATATATATATATATATAACCATATATATATATATATATATATCTGATTTTTGTCATGCGATAACTAACGTGTTTATGAACCGATTTGAATGAAACTTGGTATGTAGATAGTACATACAAATATCTCGACCGAGATCGTTGGCCAGCATCATCCGCCATTTTGTTTCAAAATGGCGGCCAATTAAAAAATTTAAAAAATTTTTAATTTAAAATTAAATACGAAACAATTAAAAGTTAAAAAATATTTTTATTTTATGTGTTAGATATTAAAACACCGATTCCAGAACGCTTTTTATTTTGTCTATATCTTAAAAAATGACTGAGTTATAGCACTTTGAATTTTTCTTATGGCTGACATTTTGAAACGATCTGATTTTTGTCATGTCATAACTAACGAATTTATAAACCGATTTGAATGAAACTTGGTATGTACATAGTACATACAAATATCTCGACCGAGTTCGTTGGCCAGCACCATCCGCCATCTTGTTTCAAAATGGCGGCCTTTTAAAAAATTTAAAAAAATTTAAAATTTAAAATTAAATGCGAAAAAATTAAAAGTTGAAAAATATTTTTATTTTATGTGTTAGATCTTAAAACACCATATCCAGAACACTTTTTACTTTGTCTGTATCTTAAAAAATGATTGAGTTACAGCACTTTGAATTTTTCTTATGGCTGACATTTTGAAACGATCTGATTTTGTCACGTGATAACACTCGTATTTATAAATCGATTTGGATGTAATTTGGTGTGTACATAGTACTTAATAAGGCCTGAACAGAGTTCGTTAACCAGTTTCATCCGCCATCTTGTTTAAAAATTGCGGCCATTTAAATTAAAAAAAAAATTGAAATTTGAAATTAGGTACAAAAAAGTGAGAAATTTAAAATGATTTTTCTTTTATGCATTTGACCTTGATACAAAGGTTCCAAAGCACTGTTTGTTTCGTCTGTATCTTAAAAAATGTCTGAGTTATAGTACTTTTAATTTTTAGTGTTGCTCACATTTTTTGAAATGATTTGGTTTTCGTCACGTGATAACACGCGTATTTATACACTGATTTGGATGAAACTTGGTGCGTAGATAGCACATACTGATGGCTGGACCGAATTTGTTGGGCAGTTCCAACCGCCGTCTTGTTTCAAAATGGCGGAATATTATTTTTTTTAATTTAAATTTTAAAATTAGGTGCAAAAAAGTAAGAAATGGAAAAAGATTTTTCTTTTGTGTTTTGACCTTGATACAAAGATTCCAGAGCATTTTTTGTTTCATTTATATTTTGAAAAAAGGCTGAGTTTTAGCACTTTCAATATCCAGTGAGATTGACATTTTGAAACGGTCTGAAATTTGTCACAATACGCATATTTATAGACTGATTTCAATATAACTCCGTATGTTCGTGGTACGTACCATTGTCTTGACCGAGTTCACGGGCCAACTTTATAGCCATCTTGTTTAAAAATGGCGGCCATTTAAATTTATCAAAAATCTTTTAAATGTATAATGATGTATAAACAAAAAATTAGAAATTGAAAAAAGGTTCTTTCTAAACTATTTATCTTAATAATGAATTCCGGAGTATTTATTGTTTTGTCTTTACCTTGAAAAACGCTTGGGATATAGCAGTTTGAATTTCTAATGTGGGAGACATTTTTTTTTTTCAAGTCAATTTGTTCGGGACAGCACTCGTATATATTAATCGATTTCGATGTGAGTGTGCATGTTCACATGAATTAAGATTTCGATCAAGCTCATTGTTTTTTTTTTATCCATCATGCTGCTTTAAAATGGATATCGTGGAATTTGGCGACCCTATAAATCGCTTAAAATAAAACCAGGTTGAATAACAGATGACTAATTTCTAAAAATTCCTATTAATATTCAGTGTTGACAAAAACTAGTATTCAATCTTACATAATCGTGTTCACTATTTTGAGCTTCGTATATTTGATTTATATAACTGAATTTAAAATAAATAAATAAGTATATGAAAGCTACCTGTTCCTCCCGGCATTGCCGGAAGGACTTTTATAAAATGCAAAGTTATTATTAAAATCACTAAATTATTATAAAAATATTTAAATCTAAATTATGGAATACCCCAATGTTTGACCTTCCTATTCTACTTCATATGTTATTGCATACATAATCAGAGTTCAAGAAATTATATATGAAGTATATTTGAAGTGAAGCTCATGTTTACTAGTACATAAAAGACAAAGAGAAAGAGAAAAAAACGAATGTTGTCTAGTTGCTTTATTGATATGATTATGATTTATTTCTATCCTCCACCTTTAATCCTTTAGGAGCAAGTGTAACAAGACTTTATTATTGTTGAATGTATTATGCAACAAAAAGCTATTATAAAATACTTTTAAATAATAACTATTTCTTTTAATTGTTATTCGATATAAAACAATATTTTATTAACTTCGCTCGGTTTGAATCAGTAAAGTACGCAAAAAATATATGAAACCAATTTTGTATGTCACCCCAAACAACAAAAAGAAAATTTAAAAATTTAATTTAATTAAAATTTAAAAATTTAACGGTCAAGTGTGAGTATTACTTATGCTCAGAAAGTTCCGTACAATAAATATAAGAATTATTAACTATATTATGAAGAGATTATAATAATATTACATAAATTATTATAAATTACAATATAAGATTTCTTTGGTTGGTTGGCAAATACTGAGACGTATGCTACTACCCGTTAGGGAGGCTTTTGTCTCGAAACTCCAGGGCAATATAAGATGTTCTGGTGCAATAACGCAAGGTGGGTTAATGATACCAAGTGGTAATATTATGTATAATTATGAAATAATCCGGTAAATGACACCTATGTACTCTGCGCAGAAGGGTTTTGAGTCATATAAATCGCAAAAAACAGCTTAAAGTTAATTTGTTCCATTTGTAGGTCTTATTGCTTTTACAAGCAACTAAAATTAACGCTTGATGTAAAATTTGCGAGATAAGTTTTGTGACGTGAAGACTATATTTTTTATCCGGAAATTCTTTGTTTATTACATTAATTTGAAGTGCATTTTATGTACTTTCAAAATGTTGTAGAAGATTTTGGATATCTTCTCGAGATAATTTGTAGTTATGTACTGCGCAATAAGTGTTACCCGGTTGATTCCCAACAGTAGCCGAACTACATCCAAAGGGGGTTTATTTAATATGGGACAACATTATTATCATGGTTGAAATCGTAAGATTAATCGAGGGGGGGGGGGGGGGCAGAATCCAATACCCAAAACTAATCTCTCTATTTTTTTAAAAAAAATACTAATGTAAAACATAATTTTAAATTATTATAAATAAATCTGTATCAAAATTTTTTCGATATTCTAATTCGAATATTTTCAAAATCAGGTTTATATTAAATTTCCACTGGATTGTTCAATTGATTTCTAAATTTTAACTGTTCGCTTTCTCATGGTTCGGTTTCTAAAAATTTTACAAATTTAACCTTTAACCGATGTGCCAGAAATTGTAACGAAACTAATGTAAAGCGATTTGAGAGACCGCAAGATTGAAAGATGAATAAAAGGCGGGAATAACTCATAGGATTGTGTTTTTGTACTAAATTTTTTATACAAGACTATTATACTTAATATTCACCTATTTAAAAGTCTCTGGTGATAGTACTAAACTTCCAAATGAAACAAAATTTCGGTAATATTTGTAGTTAAACTAAAAATTACAAGTTTAACTATAAAAATTAAGAGAAAAACAGTGGTCTGCGAGACCGGATCATTAGTTAAAGGTTAAAAGGCGATGAATGATTAAAAATCATAGAATACTGCTCCTGCACTAAACTTTTTGTACAGAATAACTAAATTTAATCTATTTAAATATTTCTAACAATAGTAGAAGGACTCTAAACGAAAGAGAATTTCAGTTGTAGCTATATATAGCTATATATAACTATAGTTAAACTGGAAAATACTTGTTAAATTCTAAAATTTGGGTGTGGGGGGACAGCGTTCAGTGAGATTACTTACAGCAGTTAAAGGTTAATTTTGTTGCTAATATAGAGATAATGATATATAACCACATGAATCATGTATAAAATTTAATAAGAAACCTCATTGGGATAATATTTTTTATCAAAAATCTTAATTATTTAATTAAAAAATTATTAAAGCAAGTTTTAGATAACGCCGACAATTTAATTTTAGGTTTGGACAATCCGCATTAGTGCAGAGTTATGGGTTAAAAACTATTTACAAGACCACTATAATAGTATTAACAAAACTATTTATTACATACTAGCAGCTACCCGCGACTTCGTTCAAATAACATTTAAAGAAGAAATAATTGATCAACCAAGCAAAAAATTTCGATGATGAAAAGCATGTGTAATTAACTTTTTATCGCGAATTTATGGTAAAAACTTCTGATGATCCCTATTTGCTAATTTTTTTTGCTGGTTAAAATTTCCCTTTCAGCGATTAATACTAATAGATAGAAACATTCTTGAATACTTTTGTTCAGCCCTGTAGTTTTCCAAGTGCCTTTAATACACGAAAGTATCTTTCTAAAATTTAGTTCAAACAAAAATATTCCTTATTACTACCTAAATTACATTTTCAGAAATTATCATCCGAAGACAACCTTGTATCCAGTTCTTTGCGGGACCCTGTATATCATTTTATATATATACTACAAACATTTCTTAGTTTACTGAATGCAGTTCAAAATAAAAATGCATATTTTATTTAAAAATCACCTTTAAGTAAATTACGCTCATATTCAGTAACCTTTCCGAGATGTTTTGTGTAACCCTGTATATCTAAATTTAACTATTTATACTATTACCACTTATACTCTCCATTTAATATGCATACATTTAGCGAAACTTAAAAGCACATATCATAATGCAAAATGCATTTCATCCATGCAACAGTCATCATCCATCATATACAGTACTTCGGATAGAGTATATAATGTTTGAAATCTTTTGTGTGTCCCTGTAAATGCTATGCACTTCGTATTATGCATGAAATAACTCACATTAAGCCTCAGCAACGTATATCAATTTGATTATACATTTGATATTTGAAATCGTTTACCATAATTAAAATATGTCGGAAACTGTTCCTTCCTTTATTCTTATGCAATGGAATTCTTCTGTGTGACCCTGTGAATGAATAATAAGTGTCCTTTTCACTACATACTTTACAAAATGCATATTTTAGTGCACTTTGTAAATGCATATAAATTTGAATATGTTTCACATTGTGTAACATCGTTAAATTTAAAACGATTTTTCCCCATATTGCCGTAATGCAAGGAAATTTTTTGACTATCCCTGTAAACAAACTAATCATGGTAGAATCTTCATTTTCACTAGGTATTCGTGCTAGGTAAACGTTAATAACGTCCAAAAATTTCATGGAAATCGGAGTATATTTACGAAAGTTAGAAAGCGACCAGACAGACAGACAAACCGAAAGCATAATAACTTTTCAACTTTGTTCGAAAGTGTTAAAAAATCGAGCCAAAAATATATTAATCAGTAGTTTTATTTTCCGCCTTTTCCCCACAAAAAATTTCTTCCATTGATAATTATGAGTTTTGAATAAAAATATTCATTTGTATGTAACTTATAACTTATTAATTAGTATAAGTAAAAAATATTTCTGATTCATTTTAAATATGACGTCATTATTTATCTCGCTCCATTAGCTACTGATATTCATACCCCTTGTATTTTTAACGACTGCTATAAAGTACCTGTTTTATTTCAACTATGACGTCACATTTTCATAAGTGAACTATTTTATTAAAAATATAATTCTTTTTCATTCTTTTTACTTTTAATTTATCTCGCCATATTTTACACAAAAATTCCCATTAACTAAACAAATATCCTTGTTAAATATATTATAAAAAATACACCTTTTACTTTTATTTCAAACATGACGTCATATTTATTTTCTTTTAAATTATTATATTATAATTTTTCGCGTGGAAGTTTTTTATTAAAAATTCATTGCCGCTGAAAAATTATTATTCCAATTTTTTCATTTTCTTGGCAACAGGAAAGGAAAATGGTTAAATTCTATCTGAAAAATGCCTATTGATTTTGTATGAAAAATAATTAAATTTTGCATTATTAAGGAAAATATTTGAATAAAATAAATAAAAATTAGCCTATGTTCATTCCACTCCTATAATCTACCTATATGCAAAGATTCAAAGACATTAATCCATCCGTTTTGAAGCCAAGTTCATTCCAATTTTCGGACACACTTTCACATTTATAATATATATAAGGATAACTGTAGTTATTATAAAATTTCACATGATTAAAATATTACATTATAAATGGTTAAAACCATGCAATGTTTCTTATAATTATTTTTAAGCGAGGCCTTTTAAGCAAAGAGAGGCACAGGATGTTATATTCTGTTGAAGCTCCCCCTCACACCTTTCTCTTTCACTTTCGCCAAAAATTGAATATTTTCTATCGCATAGAATGCATATATGGGAATATAAATGCTGATTCAAATAAACACAGTTAAAACCGTGCAAAGTTTCTAATAATTCTATTTAAACGGTCCTTATTAAGCAAAAAGTAGATTAGTCTGATATTCTTTTGCCTCCTCCCCCCCCCCCCCAACCACACGTTTCTTTTTCTTACACTTTTACAAAAAAAATTGAACATTTTCAATAGCTTAGAATGCATTGTGTCAATTTCTAGAGCAGTAGAATTTATATTTTTAGAATTGGGCAATCTACATGCCATTATTCCATCTTATTTTATAGCTTTGTTTGCATGGCGTTATTACCTATATAGGTGGGTAATAACGCCAAATAGCATTGGACAAGAAATCACGCCATTACATTTTATGAATACATATCTGTTAAATTATTTTTTTATATAGATAGTCAATGAGTTGCTTTATCAAATCCTATATTTGTTTGAAAAATACAAACTAAAACTAAGCCGTGAAAATTGGTAGAACCTTAACATGGCGTTATTACCCCCAGGATACCTTATTATAAAGAAATCTTTGCTAAAAAAATAATAAGACTTTGTAGAAAACTATGCAACATAGGGTTGGATATAGCATACATGCCAACTTTTCTTAAATATTCCGGAGTCCAATATAAGGCAAACAAGTTTAAAACCAGAAAGTGTTTATAAGAAATCTAGTCTTTTTCACCGTGGTACTTACTAGAATTAAGTTATTTAAGTTAGTTAAGTTTTATTTTGAAACCGTATATTAAATGAAATTTTCGGTTGGAAACATGTTTATCTACAATAAGATTCCGGAATAATTAAAAGATATTGGTATCTATGGTTATAGCTGTAAATACTAGAAAAGTATGAATGTCTATGTAATAGAATTTCTAAGCGATATGAAATCTAAATAATATCAGGTATTGCTATTTTGAATAGCACTTTTTAAATCTTATGTTAAATTGTTCTTTGTTTTGTTTTGTCTAATTTTTTTATGAACTTAATTTAGTACTGACAGTAGAAAAAGTGCATATTTAAACTTCAATAGCCATTTCATAAAAGTATATTCAACGTAGTAATGATCTTTTGCTTTTACATTGTAGCTGAAATGAAACACTGGTTTAAAGTTGAAACCCGAGATTGTGCTAAGCGCGCTTCGAAAGTATGTCGCAAATTTGGAGAACCGTCATGGTCCGCGCCACATTTTTCCAGATAGTTTTTAACACTAGAAAAAGCAAAACTGCGTGAAATTTTGCTATTAAATAAGCTCCATACATCGGTCCCTTCTTGTACTTTTATCGACAGAGTTTTAATGTTTTCAATAAACTTCTCTATGCTACTCTCATAATTGGGTTCCCTAGCCCCATAAGAGTGATTTGCCGATCCTTTTTAAGTGATTTTTAATCTTTGCATCCCTAATTTATGTTCCATTCTTAATTTTTCAGCTCTTTCTTATCTTTCTTATCTTTCTAACTTTTCTCTCTCTAGTTTTAGTTCTCTTAAATTAACATTGCTTTAATTTCTATCTCCGTACAGTTACCTCTACTTATTATACTAATTAACACCTTTCAAATACTTGATTGATTATTTGTAATTTAACATCCTGTATATCATAAACTTCTTCAAACATTGGCATCACATAATAATTTCAATTTGATTACTGTGTAATAAGGTTTTCAATTTATACATTTTAATAATTAAATACAGTTTAAATAATAATACTAATACGTTGCAAGTTGAATAACAGTACTCATGCCTAGCACTAAATAGAGATATCCATGTAAAACAGTTAGCGTAAAATTACACCGATAAACTTCTAAAATTAACTTCAATAAAATATTTTCAATTTCAATCCTGGGTTTCACACTTAAAACAAATAAAATCACAACCTTTTTTTCTTTCTCTCTGGGCCTTTTTTTTAAAATTATTTCAATGTAATTTAAATTGTATGCAATTGTATGCAATTTCTAATTCGTTTTCAACCCTTCAAATTTTAAACAGTATCGCTTAAATAAAATATTGCTTTAATAATAATTTTAATTTAATTATTCCTTCCAACTATTAAGATAAATACATTAATTTTATTCATTAACATTATCAGCTTTTAAAAAAATAAGAAAATCAATACCAAAAAATAATATTACAACTTTCTTAAAACAACAGTAAATATGGTTGTTATTGTCTCAACACAATTACTAGATTGCAAATAAATTATCATAAATTACACAAAAAAATACTTTTGGTTCGAGGAATGCCAGCAAAATAAAATGATCAAAACACCTTACCTTATATATTTTTACGTTAATCTTTATACTGGGGTTAATCTGGGGTACTCCGCTGTTCACCAAGTAGTTACACGATGCACTTACAGGGCTACCATAAGCGACTATTTTTTAATTCTAACTGGCACCACTTTATTTAAACACCAATTATTAACAGATGTTTTGGCAAAATTTTCAAGAGAAATACATGTTAAAATTTTTATTAAACGAATTCTGGTACTGGCATAATATAAAAATAGTCGCTTGTGGCAACCTTGCACTTAATACACACTTTAGAGTTACTTTTCTGAAGTATACACATAACAGTTCAATTCGACCGTTCACTTTTAGCACAGAAAATGATCAACACTGGGCACACATACTGTAATTCAGGTGCACGTAACACACTGTCATTCACTGTACGTAATTTACTGTTGTTCCACTCGACGATAGGACACAAAAGCTCTGTGCTTCCAAAGTACAGAGTTTTGTGCATTATTTTATTTGCTTTTGTATAAAATGTTTTTTAAGAGTGACGTTTGAAAACTGATATCTCATTTGAAATTAAAAACATTTTCCTTAATATATTTTTTTCTCGAAAACCTGAGAAATGTATAAAATACATCAAACCAGTGGTGGTCTTTGCAAAAAAAAAAATGGCAACTGAGTTGCCACCAAAAGTAATTTTTCTATACAACAGTTAATTGTCGGTGTTTTATTACATCTATTTACAAGTAGTGGTTCCTTACACCCCTTTTGGTGGTAACTTAGTTGCCACGCTTTTTGGTGTAATGTTACATTGATATTTTTTACAGTGTGGAAAAAAAATCTGACAATGTTAGTAAACATTTAATTAAGTAACTTTTATTATAGCCTTATAACGCTCTCCATGGAGTGAACTAACTTTTTAAATTCATCAACTGTTATAATGTGAAACCAAGATTTAATTATTGCTTCTATTAATAGGATTTTATTGCTATTTTTTCACTCACAAGTTTCATTAATCGCCTCCAGAGATTTTTGATGGATTAAGATCTGTACATATGCTGTTTACAGATGATTCCATTAGAAAAATATCTTTATCTTAAAACCACTTTTTGCACATAGTAGCCACACGGCATGGAAAAGAAACCTGTTGAAATTTAAATGCTTGATTATCTTGGAAAAGATCATGTTCGGAAGGCTTCAGTTTGGGCTTAAGAATTTCCTTTATGGATTTTCGGGAATTGATCTTTCTATTTATCACACAAATTCTGCCTACACCTTTTGATATCATGACACTAACTGGATATTTCACTTTGAAAGATAAAAATTTCCTCTTTCGTTAAGTTCTAGCTTTCAGACCAAATTCCTGTTGTCTGTGTCAAACAGGCTTTGCACTAATATTTATATTATATCGCGCCATTTCTTCTTGTATATTTCCAGATGATTTTCTTCCATCACTTAATCTTAGTTTTTCAATTATCCTATCATCAGTTGATGTTATATATATTTTATTGCCTTAGACAGTTTTGTTTTTTAATTATTGAATCTGTTTATACCTTTTCAAAAAATTAGAAATGCAAGCTTTGATTAAGGTTTCACCAATTTCTCATCTAATTTGTTCATTACTGTAGCCTTGATCACATAATAGCATTATTTTACATTTTTTTCTGGCTAATCAATTCTTTGTGACATTTTCATAATTTTAATAAGTTTTACAAGCATACTAAATGAAAAACACAAGTAAAATAACCAATTTACTGGCAATGTTCTTAACACACTGACAAATGCCTTCCTTTGAATTAAAATAAAAGATATCAAGAGTTGAATTCTACTGTAACGTGATTTTTTTTTATTTTCAAAAAAGATTATACCTAATTGGCTCTTTAAATACTTAAATTCATTGATGCATTTAAATGAAGATAAACTACTAAACATAATATGCTTCTCATTTCTTGTTATCTGGCTGTTCCTTGTGATAGAATTTAACTAATGAAACGAACTTTATTGAATTGTATTTTTGATTAAATTATCTTTCTAATGATATATAATTTTATGGTACTACTTGAAAAAATATTATAGATATGAGCCCTCAAGCCTCAAAAATAAACTTTTTCGAAAGGAAATAAGTTGAGACTGGTGTGAATCAATAAGAACTAAACGAACTTCTTAAAAGACCATAAAAAATTTTTAGAGGAGAATGTTTGATTCTGTGTACTTAACTGATTAATAAAAGCGTTTCCGTACTGATAATTCAGTTTTGTTATCAATAGAGATACCATATACATTTTAATCCAGTTCAAAACGGCTAATGTCAGTTGCAAACGTACTATTTTCGTATATTTATCTGGTATTTATTTATCAGATAATTGGTAGAATTTTGATGATTAAAGTTCTTGAATATGAATTTCTATGAGTTTCTTCTGAGAATAGTTGTAATGGAGTTAGAGAGAGCGATATTATAGTTATGACCTTATTTTTTGTCTGAATGTCACAAAAAATCGTAACACACGCACACACACACACACATATACTGAGTGTACTGTCCACACTCAACGGTGTCCAATGGCTAAATTCTAAACTAATTGAAATTATAAAATGTTTTTGAACGATGTAAAAAAATATTTTAAAAGTCGTTATGATCAATGTCGGACGTTCCCCTCAGTCCTCACAACTTTGAAGAAAGTCCGTGGTAGTTATAGCTGCCACCACCGATATTACTAGGTGATATCGGTCACCCGCCGTGAGGATTGTGTAAATGAACACTGACGCGGTCAATTAACTGAATTAACAGTTTATTTAGAATATGTGTACACACTAAATACGCTATTTACAATTATATACAATTACAACACGGATATAGGTGATCCGGTTCAACATTAAATTAAATACAGTAAAGGTTGGCTGTGTACTATTCAAATTACACTTTCCACCTCACACTCAATGCACGTTAGATTCACTTTATCGGAGATCAACTTCGAATCTCCCAACACAGGTATACTCGGCCTGCACTTCTCGGCCCAGAGCACTAAACACGAGGACGTCTGTGTCCTTTGCTCTCCAGAAACGCACTACTTACGCTCTACAACACAGAGCACACTCTATCAGGACCTCTATCCTGCACACCTCCAGGTACGAGCCCCAGGTACGAACTGAACTAATCTGAGACAAGACTTGCTCCTCTCAAATCACTGCTTTCCCAATGTCAACCCCCTTTGGAGCTCGCTCATTGGACACATTCCACATTCCTTTCTTGATTAGTGACATGTTCCTTGTCTGCTGGTCATCCACATACCTCACTGACGGATGAACACGCCGCTCAGCAATCTCCTCTTTCTCACACACCACCTGCATAGGATTACCTGTCACTTCTCCATTCAACAAAGAAGGAATGTCACCTTGGAAATTCTAGTACACAGCCATACAATACACAAAAGATTAAGATAGAGAAATAACGGAAATTCCAATCTGTAGCAGGTGTGGTCTCAGAACCTGACACCCGCACCTTAGAAGAAAATATGCCTTTTAGGGGCTAATTTTTTCCAAACATACAGTAATATCGCAGAAGAGTTCAATAGTCTCTTTACAGATTTCTTCATTATGCTTATTACATAGGTATTTCCAGGTGTTTGAACATTAACTACTGACATCTCTACTGAGCTTTGTACCAATATTAATATTACATAAACAATACACGTACTACTACACTATTATAAACACAAAATTCAAAAAATATTTACACATACACAGAAAAAAAATTTAAACGTGTGATGTCATCCCTTTAAGGTTGTCAACTACTGGGTCGTTGATGCTGATGGGCTAACAGCTGGTTGTTCTTCCCAGCTCTTTCTATGTAGCCTAGAAATTGCGTCAGCATTCAAATGTTGAGCTCTTGGACGATGAGAAATACTCAGGTTCCAGCGTTGCAAGGCAAGAGCCCATCTAGTGAGTTTGGGGGACCTTGGGATTGTTTCATTGAGAAATTTTAATGGATTATGATCCGTAATGATCTCAATTTGAGATCCATAGGTCCACTTTTCAAACTTTCGCAACCCAAAGAGAACACTCCATGCCTCTTTCTCTATACTCGGCCAAGCACGCTGAGCCCCTGACACTTTCTGGCTGGCAAAAGCTATCGGTTTAAACTGACCCTTTCCATCTTTTTGAGTAAGACAACATCCTACTGCCAGGTCGGAAGCATCTGCGTGGAGCTGATATTCCCGGCCTACGATAGGTGTAGCCAAACAAAAAATAGGTGTAGTTAAAGGTTAGCAATTTCGGCATAATTTGGAATATAAGATCGGTAAAATCCCATTAATCCCGAAACAGATCTAACTTCTTTTTTTAGTTTTTGGTCTTTTTAAATCCCTTATTGCTCCTATTTTCTCCTCATCAGGTGCATGCGTTCCACCTCCAATTACATGACCTAAAAACTTAGTCAATTTCTCTCCAAATTTACATTTATCCAGCCTAATCGTAAAATTTCTATTTTTCAACTCTTCAATGACGGCCCTAACATGCTCACAATGCTCTTCCCAGGTGTCGGAGAAAATGATGTCATCATCAATATATGCTTCCGCATACCTCCGATGACCTTGAAGAACCTCATTCATATCTTTCTGAAACGTAGCAGCCGCCCCTGATAATCCAAACGATATGGTACGCCACTGATAAGTTACATTATGCGTTGTAAAAGCTGCCAAATGTTTACACTCCTCAGCCATTTTAATCTGCCAATAACCCCTCAATAAATCAATCGATGATAAATACTTAGCCGCCCCTGCGGTATACATGATTTCTTGAGAGTCTTTCATCGGAAAGGTTGGAACTTAGTTACCGAATTTAAAGCTCTATAGTCTATACAAAGTCTAACAGTTGTGTGTTTTTTCGCCACGCAAACAATTGGATGACTAATTTCAGCATTTGACACTTCGATTAGATTTAATTCTAATAACTCCTGAATCTGCCTATCTACTTCCTCTTTATAAGCTACCGGTACACTATATAACTTTGGCTTTTTCCTTGCCACCCCTGGTTTCAGATCAATACGATGCTCCCCTACTTCAGCTGGTCTTACAGGACCCATAAACACCTCTTTATTCTCCCTCAAAATAGACTTTATATCTTTAACTTGATTGTTAGATAACCCTTTTATTTCGAACCTCTCTATATCTCGTTCTACTTCCTGATCCCGGTTCAAAATAGGAATTTCCCCAACTTCTCCAAATTCCTCATCACCCTCAAAAACAATATTAACTGTATTACATTTAGCAATAAATCCTCGTATTTTATTTTGGTGCACGTGCTTCCTACTCCCGTCGGCTAACTCAACTATAAACGAATGCTGGTTTCGTTTTTCGACGATAGTTGCCGGACCTTGCCACCTAGAATATAATTTATTTGTTGAATCGGGGATTAACAGTATTACTTTATCGCCTACTTCAAACGTTTTTTCTTTAAACCTTAAGTTATAAGTTTATTCAAATACTCATGAATCGGCGTAGTATCTAACTGCGCCCCCTTATTTTCTCCTGCCCAGGATGACTTGAGAATCGATAAAGAACCCTCCGGCGCTCTACCATGTACTAACTGGAAAGGTGCGATTCCCGTCGTAGAATTTGGGACTTCCCTATACGCCCATAATACAAATGGTATTTGTTCATGCCACTTTTTTCCTTCTTCTCTAATAGTATGATGTAACATACGTTTAAGAGTCTGATTAAATCGTTCCACAAGCCCGTAAGACTGTGGATACTGTGGGGTCGAAAATCTTGGACTAGCATCTAACCTTTTCTCAAATTCTTTCATTAAGTCAGCAGTGAAATTGGTTTCATTATCACAGGCAATTATATTCGGGATTCCTGTCCTCATAAATATTTGAAATAACGCATCACACGCGGTTTTAGCGGTTAAATTTTTTAAAGGGATCGCATCCGCCCATCTGGTATCCTGATCAATTAAAGTTAGTATATACTGATGCCCTTGTGAACTTTTAGGATCAATAGGCCCAATTAAATCAACATTAACTACCTGAAATGGGAGTTCCGGCCGCGATACTGGGGAAATAGGAGCTCTATCATTTACTTTAACCCCTCTAGTCAATTGGCACTCTAAACATGACTCACAAAATTGTTTAGTTTCTTTGGCCATCCCCTCCCAATAAAATGAATACCTGATTCTCTGTAACGTTTTCTTGGCTGCCCTCCAAATACCGAATTATGCGCTAATTTTAAGATTTCGTTCCTTCTTGCTTTGGGTACCACTAATTGCGCTATAGTTTCGATTAACAATTTCTCTTTGTGATATAATAAGCCATTTACAATATAATAATCCCCTTTATCCATTTTAGCTAATTCCCAAGCTTTCTCTAACTCTTTACATTCTAATTGGGATTCCTTAAACATATCTGAATTGCTAACAATAGCTTTATTACCTTTCTCCACTTCCGTTTTTTCCGTATTCTGAGTTTGTACATTTTCCGATCGCGCTTCTATTGCGTAAGAATTACAACTATCGTTACTCATATCTTCCTTTTCACTCGAATTATCAATAATAATTTCTGAACTTTCTAATTCTTGGGTCTCTAGCAATGGCTCCTCGCGGTTGACACCTGACAACTCATTAATCACTTCGGGATGTAAAATTACTTGCTCATTAATATTATCCGTCACTGCGCAAAGTACTTCCTGATGAATTATATTAGTTTGTCCGAATTGCGGAATAGCTAACGGTAGTTTAACCAACGGCGATTTAACTGCTTCACCAAATAACCCTTGTAAATAAATACTACCTGCTCCTTTTAATTTCTCTTCTGGTACCAAATCATTATGAACCACACTAATTTCACATCCAGAATGAACCAATCCCTTTGCTTTTTGCCCATTTACACTAACTTCAATTTTCTCAAGTTTATTTAATTTCTCACCAATAACATTAGTTCTCTGTTCGGCCTTTGCCGATATTCTCGCCACAATAGCTCCATTAGGTAACTCTTTGCTTTCTTTTACCACAATCTTATGTACACCCGCTTTCGGATCTCGCCCTTTATTACCATTATTTCCCTCATTACCCACTTTATTACAAAAACGTTGGTAATGACCTCTCAAACCACATTTAAAGCATTTAGGCGCTGAAGCATCACTAGGTTTCTTAAAATCTATTTTCCTATCCGAAAAAGAATTAGTCTCATTACTCCCGTTTTGCCTCCAATTACCCCTAACTTTGCTATCCTCCCTCGGTCTCATTTTTTCATTGTTTACGTGCCTATCTTTACTTTTAAAACTTTTATACGTAACGGCGTAAGACTTATGTTTAGCGTCAAAATAATTGTCACATTCTTTAGCAATCTTAGAAGTTTCTAACCATTTACCTTGGTGAGTTAACCCAATATATGATGCAGTATCCTCTCCTAACGTACTTACTAACTTATCAATAACTATTAATTGGTTGACCTTTTCATAAGAGTCAGCACCTCTAATCTTACAGTAATTTTCCCATGTCGCTATTAAACGCGATACAAATAATACATGAGTTTCGTTCTGGTTTCTCCTAGCTTTCTTAAAATTTTCCAAACACGCCTTCGGTGTCGGCTCATGTTTCCTTAGGACTAACTCCTTTAATTCCTCATAAATCTCCATTTGTTCCGTAGTCGTATAAATTAACAAATTATCCGCCTTATCTCCTAACATATTTAGTAGAATTTCGGCCTGCTGGTTTTCCGGTACATTTTTAGTTTTGAATGCCCTTTCTAAACTGTTGAAAAACAAATTCCATACCTTACTTTATACTTTATCTGCTGGGGTACTCTTCTATTTACAGGTAGTTCCACGATGTAGCGGTAATATTGCACAACACTAGGTTCAGTTCTTTCTAATAAAGATACTCACGACACTTTAGCACACACTCGACGATCCGGCACGACACTTTAGCACACAATCGACGATCCGGCACGATACTTTAGCACACAATCGACGATACGGCACGATACTTTAGCACACACTCGACGATACGGCACGACACTTTAGCACACATTCGACAATCCGGCATTACCACGCAAGAATTCCACTGGGTACTCCGGCACTAACACACTGCAACACGGCTCGCTGGTCACTGGTTTCAGGCGATTCTATTCCGACGCTGCTATCAATTTGTCGGACGTTCCCCTCAGTCCGCACAACTTTGAAGAAAGTTCGTGGTAGTTATAGCTGCCACCATCGATATTACTAGGTGATATCGGTCACCCACCGTGAGGATTGTGTAAATGAACACTGACACTGTCAGTTAACTGAATTAACAGTTTATTTAGAATATATGTACACACTAAATACGCTATTTACAATTATATACAATTACAACTCGGATATAGGTGATCCGGTTCAACATTAAATTAAATACAGTAAAGGTTGGCTGTGTATTATTCAAATTACACCTTCCACCTCACACTCAATGCACGTTAGCTTCACTTTATCGGAGATCAACTTCGAATCCCCAACACAGGTATACTCCGCCTGCACTTCTCGGCCCAGAACACTAAACACCAGGACGTCTGTGTCCTTTGCTCTCCAGAAACGCACTACTTACGCTCTACAACACAGAGCACACTCTATCAGGACCTCTATCCTGCACACCTCCAGGTACGAGCTCCAGGTACGAACTGAACTAATCTGAGACAAGACTTGCTCTTCTCAAATCACTGCTTTCCCAATGTCAACCCCCTTTGGAGCTCGCTCATTGGACACATTTCACATTCCTTTCTTGATTAGTGACATGTTCCTTGTCTTCTGGTCATCCACATACCTCACTGACGGATGAACATGTCGCTCAGCAATCTCCTCTTTCTCACACACCACCTGCATAGGATTACCTGTCACTTCTCTCTTCAACAAAGAAGGAATGTCACCTTGGAAATTCTAGTACACAGCCATACAATACACAAAAGATTAAGATAGAGAAATAACGGAAATTCCAATCTGTAGCAGGTGTGGTCTCAGAACCTGACAATTAATAAAATATGTCTTTAAAAAATTAAAACTTTTCCAGGCTTCCCGGTCATATAAGTGATATTTAGTACAGAAATAATATTACACTAGCAAGAAAGATTTTTTTTAAAAAGCCTCATTCATCTAAAACTGAATGTAACCGAATTATGAAACACTGAATTGCATGATTTTTATCAGTTTTCTGCATTTGAATACATTCACTAATATAATTTTGAGCTGATTACATTTTAGTACAGATTGCCCAATAAGTGGCACTGCTATGCTGCATTTCCCCCTATTCCCGCAATAGCTCTATCTTAAGAGCTAATGTACGATTTTTCATCAAACGTCAGATTCAGTTAGTCCCTGATATAAATTGGTTCTGATTAGTTTTTGTGTAAATCGCGAAACAAGTGGTACTGCTAAACTGAGTTTTCACGATATCCTCAATAGCTCTACATACTCCTAAAATACGCCAACTATTTCCACACCAAAAATGTTAATATAATGTCGTAATTTTTCAAAACCAAATTTGTAGGCTTTTGAAGGAATTTTTAAACTTTTTTCAATATTTTTTATTTATTATTACTAATTTATATTTTAAATTCTTTTCTTAATATATATATATATATATATATATATATATATATATATATATATATATAAATAGTACGATAAGTGACCCCGAAAATAGCATTTTCAGAAAGTTATGCTCCTGCAAAATCAAAAAATATGACATTAAGAGAAAATTTTTCTGATTCTCAAACTTCCTAATATAAGGCTTTAAAATGCACCATGTCTCAATGCTACGTGCGACCAACACCAAAAGTGGCTCCCTTGTCAGTAACAAAGTGAGATACGTTCTATCAGTATTGGTAGGAAGCGAAGATTTCATTTTCAGATAAATGAAAAAAAAAAGATTCGAAAAGGGGGCGTTTTACTAGTGGGAGTGCTAAATAAGATATCTCATATCGTATAATACAATGACATTAAGATATAAAAGTTGCTATTGTTGCAGTAATGAAAACATCACGAGCCAAAAAGTTTTTAAAAACATTTGTGGTCTTCACCTTCATCCCTTTAACCCTTTTCGGCACAGGCAAAATCTGTTAATAAAATGAGAAATTATCGACTGACACCGGAATTCAAAAACGAATTTTTTAGATATCTTGAATTCCGTAATTTAAGCTTTTATTGTAAAAGAAAAATTTTACTAAAATATTATTGGTGCCGTTTACAACTTTTGAATTAATTTTAAGTATCCCAGACCGGGCACAGTGTGCCGGAAAGGGTTATAAAGCTGATAAATGAAATAAAATATAGTACTAATTTATGAATTCATAAAAAATAATAAAATAAAACATTGCTTATTTAACGATTACACAAAATCAAGATTTAGTAGCAAATAACAAATACAGAAGATCCTAAACGTCACTGTTTAAGGCGGACAGAACGTAATTTTAAAATGTATCCGTTTTAAATCTGACGGAATTTTCACCAAAATTATCTTTCTTTTTTTATATAGTTACTTGAAAATACTTTTAATGTTAGAAAGTCATAAATTATTTGAACTGTCTTAGCATGCACAACAATAGTTAAAACGATTATCTCAAATTATAAAATAAATGTCTCGCGCAAATATTTTTTAAAACTGTTTGGCATTATTATTGTTTGGCTATTGCAAGTATGAGGTAATTTTTCATGTTTGCTGTTTTTAACAAATATTAATTAATTTATTATTTTAAATTTTATTTTTCTTTGTAATATTCGCGTGAAAAGAGTTTTGTTGCTTAAAAGGAAATATTTTAAGTTTCACTGTTTTAGGATTGGCTACAATAGTTTAAAATATCATCTAGAAATGTAACATGTCTCGTGTAAATACATTTTTAAAGTATTGAATCGCTTAAAACCTGACGTAATTTTCACCAAACTTTTCTTTCTGTTTTTAATATTCACGTGAAAATACTTTTGTTGTTAGAAAAGATGCATAAAACTTGATATTATTTCAAATTATAAATTGAATGTATCGCGCAAATATATTTTTAAATTTAAACTGTTTTGCCAACTGTTAATTATTTGGCCATTTAAAATATGACGTTATTTCCTACATTTACCACTTTTAACAAAATAATAATGAATTTTTAATTTAAAAACTCTCTTTGTCTTTTAAAATTCATTAATGTATTTTTTTCTGGCGTAATTTTCAACATTTTCTTGCTTTTAACATGTAGTTATTTAATTTTAATTTAAAAAAAAATCTGTTTATAATAATCACTTGTAAATAATTTTTGATTTCAAGGAAATATTATTTAAGCAGTTTTTAAAATTGGCAATAATTTAAAATAATACCCTTTTCTAAAATATGTAAAAAACAATGGTTTAGTCGTAAAAAATCAAGAGGGTATAAGGTCTAAGCATAAAGTACGCGCTCTAGGCCGATATAATTTCCCTGAAATGTTTACGCTATAGCATTATTTGGGAACCAGAGAGTATACGATGCTTCCTTTTAAAAGATCAGAGGGTATACGACGACCGCCGTATACCCTCCACTACATCCTTGGTAAAAAAAAAAAAAAAAAAAAAAAAAATATTTCAAAATTGTGAAAATTTGAATTTAAAATGGAAATAAATCTTTAATAAATGTGTCAAATTAAAACAAGAAATGCAATCTGTACAACAAATGTATACAAACATCTAATGTATAAAATGATCTTAAAAAATTTTTAATTCCCATGCATAGTTTTAGCTTCTAAAGAGCTCTTTTAATGGTACGATTTTGACCAATTTAACATAAAATATCTCTTAAAATAATTATTCGATTTAAAAACTGACTGCATCAGTTTTTTTATCAAACACTTCTCTATAATACCACCAATATTTATATTTTTCTATGCAATATAGTTTTCTTTTTATTATCGAAAAAGTCCCCCTCCCCCCCGCTCACAAAAAAATTATTCTCAGAGAGTGGTGCATTTTTTAATTTAGTCGACCAAACATCAATTTTTTAAAACGTAGCTGAAGAGAAAAATTAAGCTAAAAAATTAGCTAACTGTGACTTTAAAATAGATGAGGATTCATGATAAGTTTATAAAATTTCTGTTGTGTGAGCAAATGAGTATCAGGGAATACCAAACTTGCTTGCAGCAGTAAATTTATAATTGTACTTTAAACTCGATTTTGTGGCTGTTTATATTAGTGTGATTTTTTCCACTAAACATTTATATGTATCACATAGCTCTCAATTGTACAAGTCCATGTATATACGCTTATATTTCTCATAAATATATTTATATTCGTTTTTTTAATAGACATGATAAAAAGACATGAAATGCGCCGTGTATTTTGAAAATTTGTGCTGTTAATTTCAATATTTACTAAAACATTTGTTATACATCATGATCGATCCGGATATTTTTTTTGATTGACAGTTCAGGATATGTAATTAATGACCTTGTTAAGAATAGTTGCTAATAACTGCGATTTTAGAAGTATTCCTTTCAAACACACAACTCTGTCTTTCTGTAAAACAGTGTTTCCCAACCCTTTTTCAGGCCATGCCCCACCAAATCATATCTAAAACCACGATGACCTCCCTTCCCTCTCTCTGAAAAATAATTCTTATTATATAAAAATTTAGCTGTTATTCCATTTAAAGAATTTAAAAAAAAGCCATTTAAAAATGGAATGGAAAAGAAAACGTAAACATGTAAAAAAAAAGGTCATGAAAAAAGGAACATGAACGAAAGAAATGTATTCAGGAAGCAATCGTTAATAATATAGACGTGGGAGCGGCTGCACGAACCATCACTTCATAGAGTTGATTGTTCAAGTTTCATCATTAGACAAAACTCGATTCGTATATTAAAATGCAATGGTCTGCCAAATCATATCTTGGTGGAAACCCTTAAAGACCCGAATCAGTGATTGGTCGGTAAGTTTATCATAGTTCTTTACTGCAGTCAATAGTATGAAAACGTAGAGGACTGCTAGCAAGTAAACAAATGGTAAATCTACTAGTCAACCACTAAAATCGGGTTTGCAGGTGTTTTCCGCTAAGATATGACTTGTAGACCAGTTGCATTTTGATATGCGAATTGAGTTTTAACTAGTTCATGAATTTCAGTCATCAACTCGATAAGGTGATTGTTTGTGCAGCCGCTTCCCGATCTAATAATAGTAATAATAATATGCAGCAATGAAAAAAAGCAAGAGTTTATTTTTATGAGAAAAATCCATTTTTAACGACCTTTCTATCATTCCGGTCATATGTTATGCATACCTGTTAAAATAAGAACATTTTCTGGGGATCACAAAGCCATGGGTTGCATAAAATATAATTGAGAGAAACAAAACTATTAAGGACCAACAATTAAAATATTTAAATCAGAATAATTACATTATTATATTAATTATTATATTTTTATTAACTATTATATTATTATATTATTTTTATTTTCAAGTGCTTAAGAGGGTGACTGGAAGATATCTGGCAGAAATCTAGAAAACTGGTCATATTTTTACTGCCAAATGCAAATAATTATTTGTCCGTTTCAATATAAATTTTTAACCCCTTGAGGGATGGTGGGATTTATTATATCGCATTAATTATAATCATGATTAGCACCAGAAAATATTAATAAAATTTTGCCTTTTTAGCTTTGGTGGAAAAGCGTTGAAAAATTGCTCTTCGTATTTTTGAAGTATTTTTTTTATTATTATTCCGGCGTGAATTCAACATTACAAGAACACAAATACTTGCCCCTGAAAGGATTAAACGGCATCTTTTATTTTATAATATAAACTGCTACCGCTGCGACTCGAAAGGTCCATCTGATATATGGTACCTACCTTCATTACGAAGCTCCGCACTTTCCTAGATTTTTGAATTATTTTCTTCAACTTGTTAACATGTAATGTGCATTTTTCCAATTTTTAACAATTTATTTTACAGCCGATTTTAAAATTTGAGGCATTTTTGAGTTTAAAACTTTTAAAAAAAAATTAATTAATTAGTATTTGTGATTTATATTGGTTTTATATGTCTGTATTCTACATTTTTTACATAACACTGATAAACAAATTTGAACGAATTTTCTGCTTCTCTAAATACGTTGGGTGTTTCTTATAGATCTCAAGCTGCTGAAAAAGAATATGTTTGTAAAAATTTTCTATCGCCCTCCAATTTTGAGAAATTTCATTTATACGTTTTGGAGTATGTAGACATCGTATAGGCATTATATTTATATTATATTATTTTCTTTCATGTATTTGATTCACACAAACATTCCTTTTTCTTATTACAACGATGGAAGATACAGTAAGAGAGTAGAAACAGATGCCCCGCTAATAAATTTTATGTTAGCGACCTTGAACAAACAGCTCTAGCTACCCCCACAGTACTTGACTTTAATGCAGTGTAAACTTTCGGAGCGAGTGTACTACTATTTCTTTGTTCTGTAAGACTTTTTAATTAAATTCTGATTATAATTATACTGTTTTCCTCTACAATATGTAAAACATGTCTAGAGGATGCGTTAATGAACCCGATTCTTTTTACTATGTGTGCGGGCACTTTGAAAAAGCATTGATGCGATTTCACGCCGTTAATAAAGACTGCCTATGATATGTACTTTGGATATAAAGTAGATGAACAAGATAAGAAATGGGCAACTCATTCTTGTTGTACACGAAGTGCTACAAGCGTCCGGGCGTGGATGAAAGGTACAAAAAAGTGTATGTCCTTTGCTATACCCATGATATGGCGCATGCCGAAGGATCATATAACGGACTGCTACTAATGTATTGCAAAAATTAAAAGATTCTCTGCAAGAAGTAAACATAAAATTAAGTTCCCTAACTGAGATTCAGCAATGTGACCAGCATTATATAATGATGATTTATAAATACCGAAACCTACAGAGAATTTTACATATGACGATGCAGCAGTACGAATGGAAATTGATGAAACTGAAACTTCATCTACATCTGATATGAACTATTCTCTTGGCATAAATGAAGAACCACACCTAATTACTAAAAAAGAATTAAATGATTTTGTGAGAAACTTAAATTTATCAAAGAAAAACTCAGAATTACTTGGATCAAGATTGCAAGGTTAGAATCTCTTGAAATCAATACAAAGATATCTATTTATCGAGATTGACATAAGAAATATTCGACATTGTTTTTTCAAGATAAGGTGATTTATGCTATTGTAATGATATAAGTGGCTTAATGTCTGTTTTAAATTGCCAATATAACTAGGAACAATGGCCTATAAGAGAGCAGCCACAGATAAGACATTTACCGCTGCATAAAGTATGAAATTTCTTATTAATATCATTTCATTTCTTTTTACAAAAATTCTTCTATATTTTTCTGAAACTTTATAAACAATGCATACTTTCAGTGTTTTAAATATTAATTTTAAAGCTTTATAAGTGTTTATTTAAAAGTTTTTCATTACTAAAATATCAAATGATAAATTTCATAAGGTATATGTGTGGAATAAATATTACAAAATTCATATTTTCAAGATTTTAAATTTTTCAAAAATCTGTGGATGATGGAAACTTTTTAATGGCATATTCTTTCACAGCACCACCTAAAATATAAAAGTCACTACATATTTAGTTAGTAACAGAAACCTTGTTTATCAGCGTAATCAGCATCAACTTTGTATTAAAATTTTATTCTACAGAGAACTTATAAAATAAAAAATTATGTATTTTTAAATAGTACATAATTTTTGAAAGTCATTTTTAATTTGAAATGGGTTAAATTTGATCAAGAGATTTGAACTTTTCGAACACTATTTAAAAATATGTAAAGAATAATCTTACAGTAATATGCATGGATTACTTTTAACACATGCATCTTTTGGAAAAATCAAGATCAAATCCCTCAGTATTATTTAATTTAAAAATAATTTTTTGTCTGACATGAAAAACGCTTCAAATTTTAAAAAAATCACCCTTATAATATTATACTTTCCAAACCATTCGTAATCTAGAAAAATAACTAGAATAAATAACAGTTTGATATTAAAACTTAATTATTATTATTCTTAAATTTACTTTTTCTCGTGCACTTTATATTATTTTATTATTATTATTATTATTATTATTATTATTATTAATATTAATATTATTATTATTATTGGCTATGACTTGAAGATATAAGTAGAAATATTTTAATAAAATTCTTGAAAACAATTGTCGATAAAAATTTTAATTTATTCATAAAATAACAGAAATAATTTGAACTTAATAAAGCATGAAAAACTATCATCAGAAAAATAAGATGAAAAATCTGCATGTAGTCCAATTTACGAGCTATTAGTTATGATGAGACTTTTAAAAAAGATAAATGATCCAATTTTCTTTTTCTAAATATTTTTATGCAAATATTTTTATGCCCATCGGATAGACTAGATTTTCCTAGGCCAAACTAGTTTGTCCGAACGGTCATTAGGATAAACTAGTTTAGCCTGATATTCATTGGTTTAAACTAGTTTATCCTAGGCCGATCTAGATTGTCCTAGGCCAGTTGAATTTGGCGGGGTTTTATTGATCCCAAAGACCGCTTCGGCGCCAATATTCTGGTTTAGCCTAGTCCAATCTAGTTTATCCTAGGACAATCTAGTTTATCCTACGACAATTCAATTTGACGTGCTGTAATTAATGCCAACCATTGTTTGGCACTCTCACAACGAAAAGAATTATTTTAAACTCAAATTAAATTTCTCAAAAATAATTCAAGTTTAAGCTCAAATTCAAAATATTTCAAACGAATCTGCTCAGCACAAACACATCTATTGAAATAAGCGAAGTTCATTTAAAATTCATTCTTTTATTTATTTTACTTTCTTCTATCTTTACAATAAGTGTTTGATACGTGAAAATTTTTTAATTCCAATTTTTGACGCATTTACACGTTTTAGGGGCCCTAGATTCCAAAAAACATGTTCATCAAATTATGAGTTTATGACTCTGTCTGACTGTCTGTGCCATAAATCTTGTAGGAGCTGTAACTGAAGAACTAATGCACGAAATTTGATGCGGAATCCTTTTTCTTAAATATTTAACATAATGTTTTATTATGTTTCTAAAAGTTTCAAATAAGGGTAATATTTAATTAGCAGATAAAACGTTAAAAAAAGCTGAGCTTTAAAAAAAAAATTTCAAGCGTCTCCTTATTCTACCCCCCCCCCCCCCAATACTACATTTTAGGTGTCATGCTTTATTTAAGCTTTTTCTTATTTTTAGAAGGGGTCGGATATTTAGTTTTTTAATATGAACAATTTCGTGTGAAGTGATGTGTGGAAAAACCAATGTCTGTTACGAATTAAAAATCTTTCCATAAAACCAAAAGTTTTTATCCAGTTGAAAAAGTAATCCGTACTTCTTTGATATTTAACCTCTGAACCCCCTCCCCTTCCCCCAAATGAATCAGGTAAACGCCTTATCAGAAGGAACCTACGTAAAAAATTTGAAACAAATCGGTAAATTTTCCGTGAAAAACCTATTAACATAAATTAAGGGGGTTATCCCCATTCCTCCTTTCTTTATACGTAAACACAGACCACCCACAACTAATCATTGAGGTGCCTAATCAAAATGATCTTATACCTAAAATTTTAATAAAATCTGATACTTTTGCGTGAAAAACTGATTTACCTAAATTAAGGAGGAGAGGGGGTGCGGATTAGCCTTTTATTGCCCTCCTTTTATTCTTATTTAATGAACTCCTGAAACTAATCAGGGAAGTTCGTTATCAGGATAAATCTATGTCCAAAATTTGAAGCAAATCGGATATTTCTATCAGGAATTATTGCACTACGTACATACGTACGTGCATACGTACATACATATGTACAGGGTTACATACACACTAACAGAGTCTGCGAGCACATTAGCTCTCAGGCTTTGATAGTCTGTAAGATAAAATTGCATCAAATTGCATCGTCCTAGAATAAATTAGATCAAAACTAGAAAGTTGGCGCCGTGGCGTTCTTTAGATTAAAAAAAATCACGCCAAATTGAATTGGTCTAGGACAATCTAGATCGGCCTAGGATAAACTAGTTCAAACTAATGAATAGCAGGCTAAAGTAGTTTTTCCTAATGACCGTTAGGCCAAACTAGTTTGGCCTAGGAAAATCCAGTCTATCCGATGGGCGTTCGGATAAACTAGTTTGGTCTAGGAAAAACTAGTTTATCCGATGGGCGTTCGGACAGACTAGTTTGGCCTAGGAAATACTAGTCTATCCGACGAGCGTTAGGATAGACTAGTTTGGCCTAGGAAAAACTAGTTTATCCGACGGGCGTTAGGATAGACTAGTCTGGCCTAGGCCAATCTAGTTTGGCCTAAAATCGGGTTTGGCCTGTAACATATAAGCTATAGGAAAAATAATAATAAATAAATAAATAAAAATCAAGAGTACAATATAATTTCCACACATATATCATTAATAATTTTTTAACGCATACATTTACGCTTAAAAGAGAAAAAAAAAAGAAAAGAAAGAAAAGAAAAGAAAAGAAAAAAGGAAAGTACGCAAAAACTTATTCATTACTTGTTGTTGCTTACGGCTTATGAAAACTTACACCTCTTTTTGTCGTACATTTGCGATTCAATAACAAAAACTACAATAACTTTATATACAAAAACTACAATGTATTCTACTCTACATTTTACTTTGGTTTAAAATAATAGTCTTCATTGGAATGGCTGCATTAACTGAACCATATTATTCCAAAACAGCACAATTTTTATTCGATACTTACAACATTATTTTTATTATAAGCAGTAAAAAAATAAATTCTTAATTAAAATAATTATTTTAATAATAATAATTAGCAAAGGTTTATCTCATTTTAAAATTCTAAATTCAAAAATGTACTACATGGAATTAGAATTTTTGAACATCATGTAGAACAATAAATTGAAGTTTTCAAATTTTTGAAATCAGAAAATAAAAAAAACATTAATTGGAACATCATAGAAAATATATTACATAAAATCAAGAACGGGATCTAAATCGTTTAAGAACAGAAAACCAAAGAAATCATCGAATATACAATCAGAAAACGTAAACGCCCGGAATGAAAGGACGTTTCCTCGGAATTATTATAGTAATTCTTTCCTAGAACGGATAAAATTTTTTTGTCATAAACTATCAGCCAGATTAATATATTCACTGTAGGATCCTAAAATCAAAATCTCTAATAAGACGCGTTTTAATTGGTTGATCAAAAGTCCAGTGTCTGGCGATAGTGGTTTAATTTTTTATTCTATCGAAAATCAATTTTTTTTTTTTTTTTTAAGTTTCAAACCGGAAAATTTATATGGTAAAATGATTTTTTAAATTATTTGTTGCGTCATATTAGTAAAACAAAAGTATTTAGTTATTTTTTTAGGATCATATGAGGATGGCCGAATTTCATAGAATTCTCAAATTACCCCCCTCGAAAGGCAAATTGCCCCCCTGTAGGGCGTGCGCCCCACGTTGGGAACCACTCCTGTAATATATAATAATTTCAATTCATTTTCAATTTGAAATGTATTCTTTGATAGATATATTATATTTGTTGTTATAATTTGTCGTTCGTTAACATAAAGTACTTCCAGTTTACATATCTGACCAATATTTTTTATATCTTTTTTTCAATCATTATTTTTTACATAATTTTTAAAGAGCAGTGGGGTTCCGCTCCCTACTCACTCTGCTCAAAAAACCCCGTGCAATAGGGTGGAGCGAAAAAAATTTTTTTTTGAAAATCAAAAATGGGTAGGTGCCAAAAGTTGCCTTTATACTAGTACATCAACTGCGTGAAATTTTACCGCTGAAAAAAAATGGCTTGAGTCTGCGCTTTTGCTCCAAAAATCGAAATTTTGGGTAAAATTTGTCTTTTATTGACATTTTTTCAAAAAAATTCAAAAAATCCTACAGAGCTGGTTAGTATTTAAAAGTATTGCTTAGACCTTTATATTTATCTGCTTAACATATTTAAACTATAAAACAATATGTTTATTCCCTATAGCTGGAGAAAAACAGACAACTTTTAGTAAGAAAACAGTATTACCACTCTATTGGGTCATACAACGAATTGTTGTTTTTAATACAGCTCTTGTTTTCAAAACTACCTTGGACATGCGTCGTGGAGGTGGCTATATTTCCTATACCACCCGGCCCAACTATTCGATCATCTTAGTACAGTGTTTTATTTATACATTGATTTGTGATTTTCTTTATAAAAATTTGGCATGTTTTCGATGCTTCCGCCTTGTTTATCTGTTCTTTGCATCCATATGCTGCTGTAACTATCTTCATGTATATTTTTACAGTTTATATAAAAAATGACAAGCAGAGTAATGTACGGGAATATTATTAAAGGGATCTATTCGGCCATCTATTATCTGTATCAAACTTACATCAAGTTGATGAAAGTGATTGGAAGTTCTGTTACCACATCATTTTTTCATTCAATTATAATTTCTTACGTAGTGATCTGCTTCAAACATGATTTCAGGTATTTCAACTATAAGTATACCATCCTTTATTCTGCTTTTGCATTTTTTATAAGTTGAGAAGCGAGCTGTTTAGTATGATTTCTGGTGATCGTCAGAGAGAATTGCAATGGGAGTTTGTACTGCATGTGCAGAGCAACCGCTGTTGTAAATAACTTTTTTTTTTTTTTTTTTTTTTTTTTTTTTTTTTTGCATTAGTTTTATGCCATTTTCTAAGTGCTTTCGTAGCCAGGTAATTTCCCATTAACTTTTAGATCCCCATTTTATAAGTGAACAATATTTGATGGTGAACTGTCCTGGGCATAATCTTATAATGCATAGTACTTTATGAGGGAATGTACGGATTCTAATCGACTATAAGTGCTCATTTAAAATTAGGAGAATTTTATTTGTCACTGTGAACCATTTTGCATGGGGTAAGCTTAGAATTGTGTATAATATTGAATCATTCACTACTTCAACTCCAGTGAATTTCCTCTGCGTCAATTATTAGAGAAGTCGATATAAAACGTTCTAAGCTACATGGATTCTCTCGATCAATAAGGAAAATCTTTGTCTACGTACTATTCACTTCCTATTGCAATTTTTTTTTATAAAATAGAAAATAATTTTGAAAAATAATTTTCTCAAATTGAGAAAAAGGTACTCAGAACAGACTAGAAATTTCTGTCGGAGACTGCAAAGCTAATTCATAAGGAAAGCTATTTCTCAGAAAGAATGGGGAATAGGAATTTAGAAAACATCTCACACAAAAGACAGCTCATAAAGTTAATAAAATTTTCCGCTTTATATAAGCACAGATTGGCAATCAGCGTCTATATGTTCACTCACAAAATGTATAATCCAAATTTATACCGCGGGATGTTTTATACCAAATGTACAGCACACCTGAATAATAGATCTAAAATCTTATTAGAAATTACTAGACTACGGAATAACACAGGAAACGACATAAAGCATGCTAAAATTTCTTTAGAAATATTGTTGTTTTACACGCAAATTTTGTTTGCAATCCTCTGTGACGATCGTCATAATATTAAACAGCTAGCTTCTCAGCATATATTCAATGTAACAGGTTCAATAAATGATGACATACTAGAAATTGAATTCATACAATCAATTATTAGGCAAATCATTGCATATAAAATGTAATTGATTGAAAGAATGTTGTGATAACAGAACTTCCAATCATAATGTACTAATTGCATGAAATTTTAATGAAGATAATAGACTGCTGAATAGGTTCAATTAAGAACATACCCAATACATTACTCAGCTTCTCTTCTGTTATACATGGTATAAAAATATACATGCAGCAGGTCACACCAGCATGATCCAAATCATCCAAAGTCAGTGAATACAAAGAAGAGATAAATTACTTTGATATATAGAAAACTTATACTCGTCTTCGGGAATAAAAGTAACAAATCAATACATAAATAAAACACTGGGCCTAGATGATTGGGTGGTTGAGACGGGTGGGATAATGCAACCACCTCTTATATACACAGTATTTTTTAAAGCAGCTAGGTAAGAAATGCATTCAAAACAACATTTCGTTGTATGCTCCAATAGAGAGGTTAACGCTGATTTTTCACAAAAAGTTGTCAGATTTGCTCTTATTATACAGACTACAGATATTGTTTTATAGTTTAAATATGTTAGGCAGATAAATATAAAGGTCTAAGTAACACTTTTAAATGCTAACCAGCTCTGTAGGAAGTTTTTAATTTTTTTGAAAAAAAGTCAAAAAATGACAAATTTTACCCAAAATTTCGATTTTTGGAGCAAAAGCGCAGACTCAAGCCATTTTTTTCAGCGGTAAAATTTCACGCAGTTGATGTACTAGTATAAAGGCAACTTTTGGCACCTACCCGTTTTTGATTTTCAAAAAAAAATTTTTTCGCTCCACCCTACCGTGCAATCGCTTTGCTATTCCGTTCAGTATCGCAAAGCATTCCTGTTTTTAGCAAATCCCAGATGAAATTGTTTCGCATTTCCTTTCTGGAACTCTAAGCGTTACTTCTTCTCTTTGCCTTATTTTCTATGCATTCAATTTTTAGATTTCATTTGGTAAAAATTTTATAACGGGCCATCATTGTAAAAATTTTTGTTATGTGTTATAAACAATCGTAAAATTTAAAATTGATCGCCTTGTTAGACTTACAAAAATTTTAACAAAATTGCGTTGTGTTAGTTCCACATTCCACCACTAGGGAGCGCAGTATATTCTTAATAAAACTGTATCTGAACGAAACTCCGTTAAACAAACTGCCAGTAGATATACTAGTCGAGGGGGTGGCGGTCTTAAGGAAAAATTTAAGATATTTGATGAAATTACTATTCGAAAATAGTGGTAGCTAAACTTTTGACTTTTGGGTAGATTTTGTATAACCACAAAAGAATTCCGTTACATAATGGTATAAGGAGGGAGGAACATTATTTGTGACATATTTTAATTATGTTAAATTATTTCACATATAAAATTGATATACGTGCCATAGGTTTACTACAAGTTATTTCCTGTGAAATAGAAAATGCGTTTCTATATTGTTGCATCAGATATAATGTTTTAATCTATTAAATGGTGCAATTTTGTTACATTATTTTAAATGAGTTAGAAAGTGTTTCATAATCTATGCTTGACACATGGTTTTTCTTTTTGTATATAGAATGATTTTGTTCTATAATATTGAGATGGCCAGTAATAATATGCCCATGTGTAGTTTTTCTATATTTTTATGCACTATGGGTCATCACAATAACAGAGGGAATGACTTGAAATTGTTTCAGATACGTATACTAAAAAAATGCGAATTTTTATGTAAGATTATATTTATTGGTTTGTGAAAATTATATAGTTATTGTAAATGATGTACTTTTGATATTAGTAGCACGTTAAAAATTGATTTTATTAATAATTAAATTAGACAAACTTATCATTAGCTGAATTTTGTTAATTTTGTTTTTCGGTTTAGTAGAAAGGTTTTATTAAGTATGTTAGATCTATAACGAAAAGATCAAGATAAGTGCCACAAAAATCTGATGAATATTGATACTTTTTAAATATTTTAAATTATTGATTATGATATTTCTTTTCGATATTTAAAATATGCTTTTTAAACACTAAACAGTTAAAATTATATATTTATTTGCGTCTGTAATTAAATATATAGTTCAAAGAAAAAATGCCAGAAATATTTATAAATTTAAAAAAAAGTAAAATTTTATGTCTCGGAGCATTTTCAATTTGAAGTATTTGAATCAGGATTATATTGTAATAATTTAATTTTTTCACATATATCATTAGAGACATGTATTAGAATACGTTTCCGAATCATGATATTTCTCATATGTAACGTTATTTATATTCCCCAAGAAAAATATATAATGTGAATGCATACGCACAGTTTAATGCATTGAAATGTTCTTTTGAAATTTTTTTTCAATAATATTAACCCCTTAACTGTGTTGTCCGAACTGACTTCGGGCAGGAACTCTTTGCACGTTTCGTTACTTAAATCTTTTTGACACCAATAATTTTTAACTGAAAATTTATCTTTATTGATTGGCAGATGTTTTTCGATTAAGTAAAGCAACTATTTTAGCATAGAAAATGTGGTTTACAGCCTCTGTTTTTAATTTATGTTGTCAAAAACAATGCCACATTTAAGGGGTTAATGATGAAATTATCAACATATAGCAGAATTGTTGAATGAAATCTTTAACCATTTGGATACTTTCTATTCCTTTTTTTACTCTGTTGATCAATAAATAGAGTTAGAGCTCCCATTTAAAAAGGCATGCTGAAAAAAGTCACTCTATGAAGGCATGGAATTAGCTGTATAAAATTAAAGTACTGAGAAAGCCCTTGAGACAATTTCAAGACTTATATGCGGAGGTGAGCTTTCATTTATCAGCAAAAAATGAGCCCCCGTCCTCTTCCCCGTAAAAGATATCTAGCATCAATTTATTGAACACTGTAAAAAGTCATAAGGGTTTCAATTAGTTTTTTTACCATTAATGAGCTTCTGAAAAAAATTGTTAAGGTAAAAATTATAATATTGCCAGAAAAGGAGTTAAACAGTGCTTTTCTATAGAGATTAAATTATTTTTTTAACTAATTATATGTTCTATAGTCCATTAAGGTTCATGGCCTACAGTGCTCAACTCTATTTTGTTGACCATGGTCATGAGGTACTATTCATCATATGACCCTGTCAGATAGTTCGCCTAACGCGGAACCCTTGGCATTTAGTTCCAAAGCTAGCTTGATACTCCATTTTAATGACCACGAAGGGATGAAAGGAATTAAATATATTTCCATTTCAATCTGGGAAAAGGGGGGAAAGGAGGGAGGAACGCAAAAATGTGCGTAAAACAAAACCAAGGTGATTTTATTCGCCCTTAATCTTTTTAATTAAAAGATATTTTTAGATCTTATTAATTAAAATTACAATTAAAGGTTGCATTTCCGGTTTTATACATAAATGTATATTAGTATGCTATACTTTTCCATGTTACTTTTATGAAACAGAAATCTATATTTCTAACAAAAATAACTTTTTTTTTCTTTTTAGTATTAAACAAAAGTCTTTCGTCATTTGAAGTTACAGTAACGTGCTCTTAATTACTTAATAAGCAAAAGACGCACGTGAGGAAGAAAAGGTAGTTCCTGTCGAAGGAGTGGATTTAATTAGATGGGTGTGGTGCTTGATTTAAATGTTAAGTCACTCGGCGAGTGTAAATATCAGCGGGGTTGATGCCAGACGTTCGAAAGTTTAGTTTCTAACGACCAGAGTTTAGTTCCTAAAATCGTTGAGGTTTGTCTCATAAGAATCGCACAAAAATACGAGTAAAAAAATATTTCGATATGGGAAAATTGTTTCCCTTATTTGATATCAGTAAAAAAAAAAAAATACTAAGAAAAAAAAATCAACCTTGAACTGAAAACCTCGCCAGGAAAAAAAAGAGAGAAAAGACAAAATACGCTGCTTATCAATGGTAGTGAAACATTTCTAAAGATAACTTCAGCTTTTGAAAGAGCGTAGACTAAAAAGACGCAGATAGCTCAGAGGCCAGCTACTTCCTGCAATTTATAGTTTCTTTGTATCCCTGACAATCGCATCATCCACATATACACCTTCTTCTCCTCCTGAATATGGATTCGGACGTTGTTGTGATTGGGGCCGGTCTTAGCGGTGAGTTCTGTATATATATATATATATATAATTATTAACCTTGAATAGAAATTTTAATTTCACGCTTTAAAACAGCGGAAAACCTAATTTTGTTTTACACTGCATATATTTACATTTATATGAGTTGAAATTTTGTATTACAAATAACAATAAATGCATATTTCTTTTGCATTAATGCTCTTTGATTATCGTAAATGCGTTTATAAAGCAATGACATTTAAATTTACTACCGGTCAATAACAACACACCCCCTGGCGAAACAGTTTATAAAATATTCCCTAAAAGTTCTTACAAATTGATAATAAGTTATAATATATTTTATTGTGTTCTTAAGATCTAACAATTTACAATTATACAGATTTCAAAATAGTATTTAACATTATTCACGCAAGTTTTGACATTAATAATCAATATTCATATATTTTCCTGCCAAACGCTAATTTTAAAAAGTCCTTCCGGCAATGCCGGGAGGAAGAGGTAGCTTTCATATACTTATATATTTATTTATTTATTTTAAAGTAAGTTACATTGTTCAAAAATACTAAGCTCAAATTAGTGGCAATAATCTTATAAAATTAGTGATTTTATAAGATTGAATACTAGTTTTTGTCAAGACTGAATATTAATAGGAATTTTTAGAAACTAGTCATATTTTATTCAACCTGATTTTATTTTAAGCGATTTAGAGAGTCACCAAATTCCACGATATCATAAAGTGTATGCCATTTTAAAGCAACATTGTGGATCGTTCATATCAGACCGTTTCAAAAGTCAGCCATAAGCAAGATTCAAAGTGCTATAACTCAATCATTTTTTAAGATATAGACAAAATAAAAAGTGTTCTGGAATTGTTTTAAGTTCTAACACGTAAAAGAAAAATATTTTTCAACTTTTAATTTTTTCGCATTTAATTTTAAATTTTAAATTTTTTTTTAAAATTTAAAATGGCCACCATTTTGAAACAAAATGATGGATGATGCTGGCCAACGAACTCGGTCGAGACATTTGTATGTACTATGTACATACCAAGTTTCATTGAAATCGGTTCATAAATACGCGTGTTATCACGTGAAAAAATCAGACCGTTTCAAATGTCAGCCATAAAAAAAATTCAAAGTGATATAACTCAATCATTTTGTAAAATATAGACAAAATAAAAAGTGTTCTGGAATCGTTGTTTTAAGTTCTAACACGTAAAAGAAAAATATTTTTCAAATTTTGATTTTTTCGCATTTAATTTTAAATTTTAAATTTTTTAAAAAATTTAAAATGGCCACCATTTTGAAACAAAATGGCGGATGATGCTGGCCAACGAACTCGGTCAAGACATTTGTATGTACTATGTACATACCAAGTTTCATTGAAATCGGTTCATAAATACGCGTGTTATCACGTGACAAAAATCAGATCGTTTCAAAATGTCAGCCATAAGAAAAATTCAAAGTGCTATAACTCAATCATTTTTTAAGATATAGACAAAATAAAAAGTGTTCTGGAATCTTTGTTTTATGTTCTAACACGTAAAAGAAAAATATTTTTCAACTTTTAATTTTTTCGCATTTAATTTTAAATTTTAAATTTTTTTAAAAATTTAAAATGGCCGCCATTTTGAAACAAAATGGCGAATGATGCTGACCAACGAACTCGGTCGAGACATTTGTATGTACTATGTAAATACCAAGTTTCATTCAAATCGGTTCATAAATACGTTAGTTATCGCATGACAAAAATCAGATATATATATATATATATATATATATATATATATATATGTCAACATTTGAACGGAGGGTGGTTTTGGGGTCTGGGGGTCATGATCGGTGAAAATATACCAAAATATTCCGGAAGTGCTTTCCTCCGGACGGCTGCAATAGGTAGCTTTTTACTTTTTGTAATGAAAGCTACCTAAAATTCATCCAGGCATAAAGTTTAAAAAAATAATAATGTTTAACTCTGAAATGTATTCATAAAACTGAAATAAAACCAGGCATATTTCTTTTAATGAAGAATCTCAACAATGCCGTTTTAGCAAAAAAAAGAAAACATTTAAAAAAACTTTTATTAAGAAAAATCCTTTGTTTAAAAAAACATTTTTAATAATATACATTATTTGTGTTTCTTAAAAATATGAATTTAAAAATATTATATTCGTAAGGAGTTACGCCTATCTTTTTTTTCCCAATATAATTGTTATCCGTGAAAAATTGTTAAATAAGTTTTGTACATTGGAATTTAAGCTGACATTTTCCAGAGAAAAGTAAAAACATATATTTGAAAATTTCTCAGTGTTGTTGGGTTAAATAAGGTCAAAAAATGTTGGACAATGTATTCCCATCGGATATTAAATGAAAAAGAATATAAAAAATATTTTAAAATGCAGTTCATAAAGCTAGTGTTTGTCATAGACGTTTCTATATATTTTCGTCAAAAAAGAAAATGCGAGCATTTGAAAATATCACAAACTTGGTGTGGAATTTCCGAGAAAAATTCTCTTTGTGAGAAAAAAACTTGTTTTTAAAGAAAACAAAACAAACAGTTTGACAAAGAAACAAGTAAGAAAAATCAAGTGTTAAGCATTGAAACACTTTTCAAGTCTTCCTGAAATCTGTAAAAAAAACTTCGTTAATTAGGAAATAAGTTAAATAAGAAAACTAGGGAAACATTTTAAAAACAGATAAAACATATGAAATTCTGATTCCAACACTTACCTTCCATAAACAAATATGTATTCCAATGCTTTTTAACAGTCCTGCATTTCATCTGTAGGTTGATATAATGTGAAAATTTTGTTTAACTATAAATGCATACCATATTGAAATTTCTTTTTCAGCATTTTATACCAATAGATCGAAATATACTTAAATATGTTTATTCAGCCTTTTAGTTTACCTAATACCTTTATTATACGCCACTATTTAGTTAAAATTTTATTTAAAATTAAATACTTTTAAAACTACTGAAATCACATTTCCAGGAACTATCATTTATAGAAGGCCATATATCCAGTTCTTTGTGTGGCCCTGTATATCATTTTATCTATATTCTGCAAACATTTCTTAGAAAACTAAATGCAGTTCAGTGTAAACATGCATAACGCACTTAAAAACCACCTTTAAACAACTTACGATCATACTGACAAGGAAGGTCTCCATACTGGGCATACTCAGATTTTTTTGAAAAAAATACTAATTAAACTACTCTTGTATGTAATAAAGGATAAGTGGAAATTAGCGGCGGAATTGCATTTAAAAACATGTAAAAAAATAAAATACTTTCGAATATTTGGCGTGAATAGACGAAAATGTCACACGATTTGGCGAGCAGCAATTTTTTCCGCCAAAAGCAAACGATTTTAATGCAACTGAAAACTTTTGGATTTTTAGAATCCGTGTAAATGAATTTAAACATAAATGAATTAAAACATAAATAATTTTAAACATAAACAATGAGCGAATTTAATATATTATATATATATATATATATATTAAATTGCATATATATATATTATTTGTTGCTGCAATTATTTAATTTACCTCTGGAAAAAGTATTTTCATATATAAAAAATTCTTATTCAGTAAAATTATTTTCATACATTTAAGCGTATTTAAAAATAAAAGCCAGACGTTTCCATAGAAAAAAAATCGAATTGACAATGTTCAACTGGATTTTGAACTTGAAATAATTTTAATGAGTTTAAATTTGAATTTCGTTTTAAATCTCAAATTTTTATGATTAAATTTGAATATAAATACATATAAATATCAATATAACGAAATTATACTTGAAACAAACTAATGCTGACAAAACAGAAGATATTTAATTTATCTAAACACGCTGAACATGAAACATTTTTCCTTTAAAATGCATCTGACATCAATTTTTTTTTTTTATTTGCTTTTCATCACCAATCGATGATAAATCGCCAAATAATGAAATTTTCATTATTTTTTTACAGACAGGGTACGGAAGTTCCGCCGAAATTTTTTTATAAACGTATGTATCCTCATGAGAAGAACATTCTGTAATTTCTTCAGATTTTTCAGAGTATGCCCGTATGGAGACCTTCCTTGTGAGTGACCTTTACGAATTCTTTTCTGTAGCCCTGTATATGAACTGTAGCATTTATGCTCACTATATAGCATACATAAATATAGTGAGACTTACAAGCGCATATCATAATTAAAAATGCATTTCCTTCCATCGTCGCTTTTATACAGCAATTCGGATAGAATATACTGTGTGAAATCTTTTCCGTGGGCCTGTAAATGCTACGCACTTCATATTATCCATGAAATAACTTTTAGTAACCCTCATTGACGTATAGCAATTTAATTATGTGTTAAATAGTTTAACAGAATTAAAGTAAGCCGCAAACAATTTCTCCCTATATCATTATATAATGGAACTTTTTAGTGTGGCCTTGTAAATGAATAGTAATTATTCTTTGCATCGCAAATTCTGCAGAATGGATATTTTAGCGGACTACGTAAATGCATATCAATATTTTATTTTATGCTTGAAAGGTTGTAACATCTTTAAAATTCATTTGGAACGATTTTTTCCCATTGACCATAATGTAACGGAAAATTTTTGACAGCCCCTGTAGATAAACTAAACATGCTCCAAATGTCATTTGAAATAGGGCTCGTACTACCGTAAATCTAAATCAATATGTATAAAATAAGAGATGTCTGTCTGCCTGCCTGGCTTGACCGCGGATAATGCCGAAATTATAACGCCCAGTCGATGAAATTTTTGTCGTGCGGATGCTAACACTGGAAAGTGCACTTCGCAGCCCGATTTTTAAATTTAAATTTCGTTTTTTTTATTATTAAAAATTCCTAGGTAAGAGGCTATTTGCAGCTAGCCACCAATCCGCGTCAACGAAGCAGACAGTCAAAGAGAGTAGGCGTAAATATGGGATTTAACGACTGCAGTTCACGGCTGAATGCTACACTCTTAAAAATTTGAAATTTTTGCCTCATCGTCACTCCTCCGCTTTCATAAAAAATGATTACTTCACTGTATTATAGAGCATTCTCATTGGTTAAAATATAGATATTCTATAAAAGCGGTGGAGTGACGATGCAGCAAAAGTTTCAAATTTTTAACAGTGCAGTAACAAATTGCACACCCATTTGTTAATTTTTACTGTTTTGATGATTTTATTTTTCCTGATTGATTTACAATCGATCTTCAAAATCCATCCATGGCACCATCCAAAAAAAGACAGGCGACTAGACCCTGGCCGTCCACATAACGCAAGACTTCTCTGATTGGTCATTAAAACTGACCTTTTCTATAAAAAATATCTAAGCAATTCTAGCTCAATGAGCATGCGCTGTGGCAAAACAACTTTGCTCTCTTGCAACATTGGATCATTGGAATGTATTTGCTTACTGAATGCTACGTGCTCTGTATTCAAAAACAGTTACTGGATAAAAATTGAAATTCGAAGTTAAAAGTTTTTACTGCAAATGCAACTGGGTGTTTAGAAATTTCTTATTAGATTTTTTCATAGAAATGCACTATCTTACGGTCCAATCAAAAGAGACTTACGTTATGTGGACGGCCAGGGTTCAGTCGCTTGTCAAAAAAAGTAGTAAATTAGGTAATTACTCCTTTTGTGTTTTCTTAGGGTTTGTTCAGATGTGCAGCGCACGTCTCGCGCGTGCTCAGATGATTTTATATGGAGTAGGTCTCATTGAAGAAAGGAATTTTAAAATAGTTCATTAATTTCATTATTTTTGTGTTTCAAAATAGCTAAAATCAACGACTATATTTCTTTATCCTTCCACAGCATGGTTTTCGTAACAAAAACGCGCACCTGTGTTCATTCAGATCAAATTTAAAATATTTTAAAAATTACAATATTCTCCAGATAATTTTTTTTTCATTTTAGTATGAATGGAAATTTTAAATATTCGCAATTCGTTTTTAAGCATATAGAGTCCCAGGCAACGCCGGGTAGATCAGCTAGTAACATATAAAAAATTAAGGGCAATCTGCTTACATTTACGAGAGTTAGAGCGCGACCAGACGGCTAGACGGACAGACAAACCGAAGTCATAAACACTTTTCAAATTTATTGGAAAGTGTTAAAAGCTGCAATTAATAAGTATTCAAAATTTTATGTAAATCATTTTAAGATAAAATTTTAAATGCAGTTTTCTCTAAACTTGTTTTTTCAAACAGTATTTTTCTCATTCTCCATAAATGATTTAAATAAAATTAGTGCGTTTCTTCATTTTATTTTTATCTTTTTTTTATAGGCCATCTTTTTTTTATAGACCATTTTTTTAAAAGGGCCATGTCGTGTAGTTAATATAATTACGAGAATTTAAGCTCATATGCATTGGATTAAGGTTCACTCCTGATGATGTGAATCATACTATAGTAGGATGATTAAAATGACGACTTTTGCTGTCGATATTATGCTATAGTAGGAAGATAAAAATAGGATGTGAGACATTTGTTTACGGTCAGAAATGTGTTGTAATAGGGGGATATTTTATTTAGGAATTGTAGTGGACAAGTGAAAGTCTGAAAGAGTTTTAATACAAGCTTACTCTCCCCCCCCCCTTTTTTTTTCAAAGATTAGAGAATTTGTCCTTTTTTCGATACTGACGGAAGGCAAAGTGTTTTCGCTGAATAATTTTCATGTTTATAATTTAGAACTTTGTCAAAAATATTGTTACAATATGGAAGTGATGGGTTTTTTCTTATTAGATTCAATTGTAATCCTCCATTCCTTGCATCGCAAATTCTACATGTATATTTTAATACACTACAATAGATGCTTATCAATTTTATTCTGTTTGAAAGGCTGTAACACCATTAAAAGGCACTTCACACATTTTTTTCCAATTGGTCGTAATGTAACAGAAAAATTTTGACAGTCCCCATAGTTAAACTATACATCTAACTTTCATAAAATTTAAAATAACTCGACTAAATTTTGCAACAATTATATATTTAAAATTTCAAAGCATTCAGTTGGAAATTTTTTGCCCTGTTGCATGCAGAAGGACAGACAGTCAGACAGACAGACGGACAGATGGAAGGACTGAGCAATGACTATAGGTGCTATGTATTTATGTAATTACGAACACCTAAAAATAAACCGCAAAGAGTATTTTCACCTATATCATTATGCAACAGAATTCTTTTTTGGGGCCCCTGTAAATCAAAATAAGTACTTTTTTTCATCGCATACATTACAGAATGTATATGTAAGTGCGGTTCGTAAAAGCATATGGGTCATTCCACACCAAATGAACAAATCAGGTGTGGCTGACATGTCACAGATTTTATTGAAAATCATCATATAATTAGATCACAATCATTTACGAGGAAACGCAAAGTAGTAGAGTTCAGACTAGTTTATTTCAGTATAAAAAATTACATTAAAGTTGAGCCGAAATCGAGGTCTTGTGTACATGTTTGAAATTTCAAGTTTGATTATTTGCCGTAGGAATGGAAAGATTGTAATAAAAATTATTTACACTTAAGAATGAACTATAAGTAACAGATTAGCATAATTTAGTAATTGTATTTTTATTTTATAATTTAAAAATAAATAAATAATAAAAAAAATCGTGGAAAAAATTAAATATTTCAATTATATGTTTTAAAATGAAGGACACTTATTCCAAATTCAATTTTTTTGCCATTATAGCTAATTGAATATATTTAATACATCTATAATTTAATTCATGTCTTTTTCATTCCTTTATGAGAAAAAAAATAAATAGTGAAAACTGCTGATTAAAAAGTCAACACTTTTTTTCATTTTTTTGGAGACGAATAAAAGCTTTTAAAAGTTTTAAACTCTTTGATATTACAGATAAAAGTGTATATTTTAAGTATACGTAGTTTTATTCTTGCTTTCAGTTTATTTTTGCCTCAAGAATATTTTTAATTTGTGTAGAAGAAAAAGTATTTTTTTCTTAAAATAACTGTATTTTAATCTTAAAGTCAATTAACAAACATAGATGGCAGCACACGTCTATTTTTAGCCAGAAATTTCCAAAAAAGCGCGTGTTTTCAAAGAAAGATTGTCTTTAGAATGTCTCAAATATTAGTTTTTTGAACCCATTTTTGTTATGTTAGAAATTAAAAAGGCAGTATTGAAACTTTTTTAGTGTGTCATGGACTTATTAATTCTTATGTACGTGTAATATTGTTGATGTAGAAGTTGTCCTTTAATTGTTTTTTGAGGTAACATAAGAGGAATAATTATGATTTTGTCATTTTTTTTAAAGTTTCTAATTTTTTTTGAAGATGAAGGAAATAAATAACAACTTTGAAACTTTGAGAATTCGATCTTCATACATAGTACTACATCTTGCATCAATTTCAGAGATGTTTTTTAAATCCTTTGATTTTTATAACATTTCAAGATTTTTAAAATATTGCAAAATTTCAATATTTACAACCAATTTTTGATTAATTATGATATTACCAAATTATTGTTACTCGATAAATATAAAGATTGATATCCAGAGATTTCAATATCATAAAAAAAACTTCATTTTTGTTAAATAGTTTTCAAAATATAGAACTTGAAACTTGCAACTTTCGACGATTATCCGCAAGCCATTCTATATCGCAAGTTTTTTAAATGTCCAAAATTGATAAAATAATTAATTTTTTCTGAAAATATTGTGCACACATACATTTGAATATGAAATGAACACGTATCTCAAATTTTATTAAAATCGGATTCTATGCAGCCACGGCTTTTTTTCCATTTTTGCTCATTTGACGTGGAATGACCCATATCAGTTACATTCTGTTCGAATTGGTGTAACATCATTAAAATGCAATTGAAACTAGTTTACCTCATTGGTCATAATGTAACGGAATACTTTTGGTTGTCTTTGTAACAAAACTATACATCCGATTTTCACAAAATTTGAAATGTCTTGGCAAAACTCTGCAACAATTATATATCATAAATTTCAAACCATTCGGTTGGTTAGTTTTGGCGTTGTTATATGCGAACGGACAGACTAACAAACATGCAGACGGAGAGATGGACTGACGGACTAGATGATGACTATAGGTACTACGCATTTACATAATTACGAACGCACCTAAAAATTCAGGCCGCTTATAAATTTCTTCAAAAAAACACCTCAACAAATTTCATGTTTTCACTTTTAAAAATGAGTTTGAAAATGTGTCAGAAAATTTCTAGTTGTTAAGCGTGGGAAACTATTTTTTGAATTACGCCTTAATATGATTACGACAAAACCAGTTCTTACAGATAAATGAATTTAAAACCTGTCAGGAACGGCAAATAAAATTATTTAATTGGACTTACCTCTAATCTTGATTTAGTTGTTGTTGAAATCAGTATCTAACTTCGAAACCTACCTCCGCTTGTATAGCGGGGTGCAAAATGATAGGAACGATAAAGAAAAAAAGTGTTGGTTATGCAAATGCGTAAACCTTTGTGTTAAAATCAAATACATGATACTATAATTAATATTAATGTAATCGTTTACAAAAATTATATATGCATTTTAAAATCTTTTCAAAATATGCATTTTGCTAAATTTACGCAGGGGCAAAACGATAAGAACGAAGTCAATATATCTAAAACCGCGGAACATAATTGGCGTATATTTTTGCGCATAATTTAAAAACGTATTTAAAAGAAATTCTGAGCACATTCGTATGTGGTTTACAAGGTCAATCAAAACGCTTTGTAACTTTGAAAGAATGGAAATTCTAGCTTATAACATCATCGGAATCTAATTTCAAAGAATTCCTGATGAACTTTAATTTTCAAAGATTATCATTTTTAATTTCCTACAGAATCCAACTATTTATGTTACTAAAAAATCTACATGGAGGCCGAAAATGCTTTTGAAACAATCAGAAAGTTTGATTATTAGCACGGTTCCAAGTAAAATAATGACAGCAAAAGATTTTGGAAACCAGATAAAGACGTCAGCATCAATATGTACCATGCTAAGAAAAAGAAAAATGTTGGGAATTCTTAAAGATGTAAAACCATGTCAATGTTCGCGCTTAACATCTGGCAGTAAAAAAGTCCACTTTCTGTTTGCAGCGAAACACCTGAAATGGTCAAAAATTATCTTCAGTATTGACAAGAAGTCCATTCATTCATATTTTCATGGTTTTTAAAAATTAAAAAGACGTAATTTCCATGTGTCAAAAAAGTGGCGGCTTGGTAATGGTTTAGGCTATCTTTTCCTCGGTAGGTAAGCTTATAATTTCTTTTTCAGATGAATAAACAAAATATACATACCTTTGTTCGCATGTTAGAATACCATTTGTTGAACCTGAGTGAAAAAATTACCAACTTTTACGAAAATTTCAACAAAACAATTCCTAAATTCATTCAGAAAAAAAGTGGTTTGAAGATGAATAAAACTCTCAAACTTGATTGACCAGGCAATGATCCAAACCTAAATCTTATGAACAACGTTTGGGATATTATAGGACACAATAAATAATGAAAGATGGTCAAATTGTCCAGTATAACTCAAAAGGAGAATAAAGTATGAAATTTGGAACATATGACGTGCTTTGTCACCTCAAGAAATTCAAAAGAGGATGAATCAAAACGGGATGAAACGGGAATTCTATGCTACACTGTAAAAAAAGTACGTTAAATTTTCGGCGAAAACGGCTGGCAGCAATGTTGTCAGCAGTTTTTGCCGTAAAAATTGCAATAAAGTTATATGTAAATTGTTTTATTACATCTAATTTTACTGCAATTTTTACGGCAAAAACTGCTGGCAGCATTGCTGCGCCGTAAATTTAATGGATTTTCTTTACAGTGTACAATGTTGTATTGAAATTATTAAATACAAAATAAGTCCAATTGACACGTAATACTCTTATAATATAGAAAAATCTGCTTCGTTCTTATCATTTTGCTCCCAGTACATACCGAATAAAAATGCAATGCAGTACATTTGCATGCCAAATTTGTCTGCACTGCGACAATTTAGGAAGCTTTTATGAGGCAGGGGAGTAAAAGGGCCAAAATGATGGGGGACCGAAATGGCATTGCGACCAAAACCCCGGAACCGAAGTGTTGGGATAGAAATATTCTGTTTTTTGATTCATCCGGTGAAAGCGACATGTGATATTTAAATATTTTTGGATTTCATTCCTATACTTAGTAAAATATTATTCGCTCTATTAAATCTAAGAAATTCTGTCATTAAATAAGATGAAAGATGCTATTAAAATCAAGCTGTAAAAATCGGAATATTTCTGCACATTTTTTCCACACTGTATACATCAAGAATTTGAAATCATAATTATTACTAAACAATACGAAAAAAAAAGAAGATAAAAATCATTCTCAGTAATTTGATTCTGGCCATAAATTGTTGAATAAAAAGTACACAACTTTTCCTCTTGATATCGTTTCGCTGATATCTCTGGGACTTAAGATATATATTTGAAAAAGAAAAGAACAAAGAAGCTGTTACGTTACTTTAAAAATGATATTTAATGAACTGGATGAGCAGTTCTGGGTATAAAGCTACGAAATTTCTCTTCTGTCTTACAAGGATAAAAATGGGATTCATAAAAGAATAAATGATGTGGAGAGGCGAAAAAAGGGTAAATGCAGCTTGAAAGAAAGGATATAATTTTTTTTTTAATTCATTATTCTCGAATGCTCCCTACAAAGAAGGATAATGTAATTTAAATAAAATATGCTCATAAAAAAGGCCTTTCTTGTAATGTTATTAAATAATGTTAATTATTCTTATTTATTTGATTGTTTCAAAAGTTAAAATAAAGTATTTTAAAATCTGTTAGGAAAATATTTGAGATGTTTCGTTACGTATGACTGTCAAAAATATTTTTCTTCATACATTTTATAGCTTCCCAAGAAATGCTATACGCAATATTACAAAACAATATTATGTTTTGAAAAATAATGCAAAATCATGCGTTAAGCAAAGATTAAGAAACACTTTCCAACAAATTCAGAATTCTATAATAAAGCTTCACAGTTTAATACACTGTAAAAAAAAAAAAATTCAAGAGGTTACTAAAAATTTTTTAGTAAATTTGTATTCCACAGAATTTTTTAGTAACCATTACAAACTTTTTTTTTTTTTTTTTGCAATTGAAACAAACATTTCTTTTGTAAACTGAACAAAAGAATTTTTTGTATAACTAACTTAAAACTTTTTAGTAGAATCCACCAAGTAAATTTTAGTAATAGCTTCAAAATTATTTTTAGTAACCATGACGTGTGCCCGAAGGGCAGGAGATTCATTCATGCTGCATCCAGTGGGTAAAAAGACAGACTTCTGAAACGGAAGATTTTCTGCAAAGCCGCAATAGATGGCAGCACCAAACATTGCTACCTGCTCTATTTCGAAATGTTTCTAAAGGGGAGGGAAAGTTCAGAGATCATTACCTATGGTAACTGCTACGACAGGATTTTCAAAATCCCGTTTTTAACAAGTACTTACATTGCATAAATTCGGTGCATATTTGGTGGCGGCGTGCATCGAACCCAGGTACTTTCAACCTGGAGTTCGGTGCTATAACCACGTGGCTATCACGACTACTCCAAGTGAGTTTTAGTAATAGCTATTAAAAGTGTAAAACTATTAACTCTATTCGTTGCTAGCTTTTTTCTAGTGATTCTTACAGATTTCTTGTAACCGAGTAATATTACTAAAACTTTTTTAGTAATTACAAGGATCACTAAATTTTTTTAGTAGATCGACCCTTTTTTTACAGTGTAAGGTGAAAAAAAATGCCTAAATAAACAACTTGTAAAACGCATAACACATTTGAAAACACAATTTCATTAATTCCCATCAAAAGTAAGAAGAAAAACTGAGTGAATTACATATAGTAATATTTCATTGCGATTCGATCGCATTTACGAAAGTTAGTATACAGGCAGACAGACAAACCGAAGTCATAAACACATTTCAACTATGTTCGAAAGAGTTAAAAAGCATTACCTCTATGCATAAGTATAATTCTGATTAAAGGAAAGGGGGGAAAGGTGGGTGCGAAACTGAGCGAGACAAAAAATTTGAAAGAAATGAACTTTGAAATGAGATTTCATTTCCATCAATGTAATATATCTTCTTGATATAGTGTACGTGTATTTTATCTAGAATTAGAAATTCAAGCCAAGTCATTTGAAACATTTTGCCTGATAAAAGTAATCAAAGTGACCTTGTAATTTATAGATTGAAAACCAATAAACACTATCAATTGACACATTACGTTGAACGTTATTCCGTTATATCTATTTACTAAAATCCCCCTATTCGTAAATTATATATATATATATGTGTGTGTATATATATATATATATATATATATATATATATAATACGATATATATATATATATATATATATATTACACTTTTCCTTTTTTATTTTTACTTTCTCCGCAGTTTTTTCAAAAACAAATTCATGATTTATGTTTTAGAAACTATTCCTGCATTTTTAGTTTCCGTGGTAACGCAAAGAGAAGAGGTGTTCGGGCTCAATGTGATTTTCCAAAAAATAAATATGCTGGATTCTTGACAATCAGCTTCTAAGACCTAAATTGGACTAAACATTACACTGTAAAAAAAATCTGCCAAGGTACTAAACCTTTTCTAGGAAACTGGGATTCCAAGAACTTTTCCTGTAACGTTAACAGCAAAAATTCAAGTTTCAGAATCGATTACATGAATTTTTCCTGTTATCGTTACATGAAAAGTTCTTGGAATCCCAGGTTCCTAGAAAATGTTTAGTACCTTCACAGATTTCTTTTACAGTGTAATAGACTGTTTAAATGAGTACGGAATATAAGTAATTTTATAAAAATCAAATTTTCTGATAAATGAAACAATAAAGCATTGCAACAGCAATAAATATAATGAAATCAAATGTCTGAAAGCAAGAATAATATTTTTAACGTAATCAAAACGTACGGCAGAATGGCAACAGTCCATTTAAAGCAACGCTTTAAACATGGCTACTCACTCCTATAGGACCCAGGAACCATTGTAAATATTTAAATCTGTAATTTTTTTAAAATCTCTGAGTATTTTCCAAAAGTGTAAAATTGTAATTTTGTTTTCTATGCATTCTGTTTCAAATGCTAAGAAAATGCAATTCTTTCAACATTATATGTAAAAAAAAAAACCTTAGTTACAAATATAAATGCATGGCTGCCAACTGCTACGCCTATTTAGAGTCAAATAAACATGTTAGAAATAGAAATTTTAGTAAATGATTCAAAATATGTGCTGTAATGCATAACATTGAATATATTTGACATACATTTTACTAAAACATTTTTGTGGTTCCAAACATGTTTATATGATTTAAATAGGCGTAGAAGTTGGCAGCTCTGTAAATGTAATCCTTCAGAGGATTAATCGTTCTTCATTGAAATGAAAATCTTTTAAATACGTAGAATTATATTATCTTAAATATTGCTTACATTGCAGTGAAACCTGGAACATAGCGAACGGAATATTAAGTGCCAAACACTTAGAAGATTAAATACTTTTTTCAATTTTCCATCTTATCTCTCCCAGGTAATAAAATAAAATGTATTTCACTCTTTTTGTGACAAGTATGAGTATGTATCGGTATAAATTTCTATTTAAGTTATAAACGCATTTCCAGAATATATGAGAATTTTTCTCCATTTTCAGCCGTTTTGTTTTATCTAACTCTAATATTTATTATTTATTTGTTAAAAAAATATATTATTAATTTATAATATTATTAACATTTTCCCGAAATTTGGAAATAATTGAAGTAAACATGAAGCTTTTAAATCGCTTGTTACATCTGAACTTTCAAAATCAGAAAAAATTAGATTGATGTTTGGTCAGATAGTAATCAGATTCAGACTAAATTCAAATAAACTTGGAATTTCACCAAAATAGCATATGAGAAACCGTTGTTTTAGAGATTTACTTTCTCAATTTATTGAATTTAAGGAATTTTGAGATTTTTTTATTATTGTTTTTTTTTTCTGTATAAGTTCTTATTCTTAAAATGTCCAAAAATTAAACTTCAACATTTAATCAGATTTCTTTCGCCTTAAAAGAAAAGCTCCTTAAAGCTAGAGATAACAAATTGGCTTGTAGGTCATATCCAGTTCTCTAAGCTTTTACGAACATGGGAATCAACGAAAACAAAGTTTATGACTTGTCTTGTGCAATTGGGCACAGTGGAAATAACACTTTTTCAGTTTTGTCTTTCTTTTTCATCAATTCTCTGAAATTTGGTGATGGAAGGAAAACAAAATATTAATACAAAAAGACAACGTTAAAAGCACAAAAAATTCTACTAAAAAAATTAATCTACTGAACATTTTTGGTGCGTTATTTTTGGCAATGTAAACATTATTTATACATTTTACTGTGAATTTAACGACAAGTCTTATCTCATTTATTATATGAAGTAGTCCTCACAAGTTTGTTATAGCACATTAATATCTGTAAATGATTTTCTGGAATTATGTGTATTTAGTGAATTGAAACATAAATATTTCTTATGAAACTTTTAAAGTTTTGCAATACAAATAAAGATTGTAGTTATGAATAATATTTTATTCATAAATTATTATAGATTTTTTATAAAGGTAACTGTCTCAATAAGGTAAAGGGACAATTAATAATTAATAAGATAATAGATTAAGGTTTGTAGAATAAGAAGTAAAACAATCTTTAATATAAATTTATGAAGGAATTAAAGTTTTAAATTAAGAATTCAAAATGAATAATCATTAATGTACTCGTTTTAAATTTAAGAAATTAGAAAAGAATAAAAAGTATCATATATATTAAAACGGTAGGCTAATTACTTAAGATCAACTCAAAAATTCAGGCATTTACGCATGCGCAAAGTTGAATTTATTAGCCCTTCCAGTTAGAGGAAAGTCGAAGCATGTCTGGTTAGCTCAGTGGTTTAAGGCATGAATTCAAAGCTCTGAGAATTTGTAGAGGACTAGGGTTCGATCCCAACGCTCGGCGAAATAATTTATTTGAATAATGGCAAAATAATTTATTTGAATAATTACTACGAGGGAAAAATATATGATTTTTAATCTTTTGTTATTATTATTATTTTGATAATTTATAGTTAAATAAAATTTAACACTCAATATTTTTAAGAAACACTTTTATTTTTTATATTTCAAGTAATTAAAGCATAATAATTATTAGATATAATCAGCCAATTTCCAGTTCAGGGCTTTAGAGATATAGTTGTAAGAATAAAATTATTGAAAACCTTTACAAATCGCAATCTTTAAAAAAAAAAAAACAATAAATACAATACACACAAATAAAAATTGTAAAAATGTCGTAAAATTTAATTTAACATCTAGCAATATTAAAAAAAATGTATTCTAATTTTCTAAAAAATGTAAATGTTTAAACATTATTTTGTCGGTAGGTAGTAGCAGCAATTTTCCGCTTTCCTGTGAAATGCATGGAAGCTTAGAAAAAGTAATCCATTTGTAAACTGTGATATACGTGAATTATACAAATAAATAAATGTTACACATCATTTAGACCATATATTAAATGATTTTTAACTAAATCCCCGAGTACCATTTTGAAGTAATGTCTGAATCATTAAAATTGTGAAATCTGCTAAAATATTTTAGAAATAGTTTAACAATTTTAACTTAAAATATTTAAGCTAAAGTATTTTTCATTTAATTTAAACTAATCTACAATTTTTGTTGTATTTTGTATGAGCATTACAAGGAAGATTTATGTTTGTGTACATATAAGGAAAAGTATTAATTATTTTCCGGGGGAAATATTAAAATAAAAAAGGGAAAACAGGAGGAAAGAAAAATTGTCATGTAAGAATTATAAATGAACTACTTTGTGATACTCATGATTTGATAATTAAATAATGTATGAAAACGTTATAAAAAATTCAAATAATTGCAATATATTATAAATAGTTACTTGGTAGCATGAAATTTTAAGTTTAGGGATTTAAAATGAGACTGATAAAAATAAAATTAATAAAAACTTTTCAATATAATTTAAAAAATTAGAAAATACTAAACATTATTTTTTTTTTCAAAACACTGAGAAAACTTACCAAAATAAATATCAGTTCAATTAATTTTAGTTATCCTTCTGCTAAAAAGCAAGCGCTGTTAAAATTCTTAAAATTCTGCTTAAAATTCTTTTAGATGATTACTTGAGTAGATTAGACTGACAGAACCATGAAACGCTTTGAATCTGTTGGAATCACATAGATAACATAAAAATAAATCAAGTTTTCAAAACTTTATTTGCAGGTAACTAATTAAGAAAATCAAACATTATTCTAATTATTCTTTTAACATGTTTATCGTCAAATTTTGACGGGTACCATCTAGTATATTATTAAAAGATATGAGGAAATAATGAATATGCCATAAATTTAAATAATTTAAAAGAGTGATTGCAAAGTAAAAATATTTTATGTAACATGTATATTTCTTTACCGCCGTAACAAAATGATTTCTTACTTCTATGCTTGCAAGAATCAAAATATGCTCAGCAAAATATCGCTTGTAGTTTTAATCAGTATCATTTCCTCGGTGAGAACGAAAATGAAGAAACAAAGAAACAAAGTTTGATCAACGAAAAGAAAGTTTATGACTTGTCTTGTGCAATTGGGGAAAGTGGAAATAATACTTTTTCAGTTTATCTTTCTTTTTCATCAATTCTCTGAAATTTGGCAATGAAAAGAAAACAAAATATTAACACAAAAAGACAACGTTAAAAGCACAAAAAGATCTACTAAAAAATTAATCTACTGAACATTTTTGGTGCGTTATTTTTGGTAATGTTAACATTATTTATACATTTTACTGTGAATTTAACGCCAAGTCTCATCTCATTTATTACAATGAAGTAGTCGTTGCAAGTTTGTTACATTACTTTAGTATCAGAATCATATGATTTTCCAGAGTTTTGTGTATTTAGTAAATTGAAACATTAATATTTATTATGAATTTTTTAAACTTTTGCAATAAATATTTTAGTGATCATTGTTATTTTATACATAAATTATTGTAGTTTTTTATAAAGGTATTAGCTGTAATAATAAGAAATAAATAGTTGAGCTATCTTCAGTTTGTTTCAGTACTAAAAATTTCTGATGCAAGCAAAGATAAAATTTGGATTATATGTATTAAGTAAATAAAACTTATTAAACTATTAAGTTTGAGTGGTAGTTTGACTGCTAGTTATGATTCAGATAAAACAAGAAACCAATTCTCTTCTGTTATAAGTGCCTAAACATCACTATAAATATTTCTCGAGAATTTGTCTTTTCCCTTTCTTTTGAATGAAGCATTTTCGTAAATTTATGTGAGATGATCTATATTATACTATATTATATAATGAAATGTATATTTACAGGTCTTAGCGCAGCGAAATGGCTCTCTGAAGCTGGTGTCAGCGTCATTGTTTTAGAAGCATATGACCGTGTTGGAGGAAGGACATTCACAAAAAGGGTAAAACGCTTCAAGAATTTTCCATTTTATGTGTTTATAGCACGAAAGAGAAAGCAATAACAAGAATAAAATCATCTAACATAAATCATACTTTCAAACAGAGTAATTTCAGCATCAGGAGATAAACTGGTTATAGTACTCTTTTTTTTTTTTTTTTTTTTTTTTTTTTTTTCAGCCTTTGATATTTTTTTTTTTTCAGAAATTATTGCAAAAGAAACCATCAAGACAGTTAGCTGTGACATGTTCTCCTCATGCATTAACAAAATTTTGAACTGAAGATTTCTTTCAAATTTTATCTCATGCTGTGGTATACATTTTAAAGAATAAATATGTAATTGTACACTTATTTCGATTTTGGAGATGAAGAATAAATTTTATGCCTATATACATTTCCAAAGTGTATAATAAAGCTCTTAAATGCCTTATGAACAAAAAAGCCTGGAGTTTGAAAAGTATGTGCCTTTACTAAAATGACTGTATTCTATATATGAAATCGATTATGGGGCTGTCACATGCGACTATTTTTATATTCTGTTCGTACCAGTATTTTTCTAACAAAAATTTTCTTATGTATCTTTCTTGTCTAAGTCTGTTTAAGGATTTCTGTTTAAAGAAAGTGGTACCAGTTAGAATTAAAAAAGTAATCGATGTGGCAGCCCTGCGATTGTCCTGTCCTGGAATCAAATTTTGGAGTTAAACTATCATAATATAAAAAGTGTCAAATGTTCACGACATTATCGATTTAGTATGAAATGATGATTTGTATGTACTACCAACTTGAATGGAACATCTGAACTGCAACTTCCTTCATATCTGATCAGTGTAATAGATCTTTAATGTTATCAAAAATATAATATTAACCATTTGCTCTCGTATGTCCATTGTCCAGTCTGACTGAACACAGACATGCCAACCTCCGGCTTTTTAAAAATCAAACATTTATACTTCTAACCAGAAATTTATTGTGTCAACGAAATTAAGTAAATTTCAAATGACCCTCTGAGTTAATACTAGACACTTCCAATTAAATAAATTTTCTGGTTCAAAATACGTTTTCATGAATTAACAAAAGCCGGAGGTTGGCAACTCTGCTGAACATCATCCTTCGTTGCAAAATTTGATTTTGGCACCAGAAACTGGAAAAAAAAAATAAAATATGCGTTATTTAATTAGAGAATTGAATGAAATTGATATTGAATAATGGAAAGTAAATTCTTTTGAAAGAGTGTTACCGATAGAATAAAACTTTTGTAAGAGACGCGGGAGTAGAAAGGGTTAAAAGTACTCCCTGGCAGAAGTTATGTACAACCATGCGGTACAATTTATTATAGGGTAGATCTGATAATAATTAGAACATTTTGAAAAAGCAAAACACCTACTAATCCTTTAAAAATGCAAAATGTCAGTTTTGATAATTAAGAATGCTTGGTATGCAATAATCCTCAGCCATACACATCTGTATTCGAGCTAAAATACTTTTTGCTGGCGCTCTGCAGAATACCAATTGTTATACTGCTGCATATTTCTATAAGTTTTCGGATTATTAACACTATTGGATGATAGATATGCACAACTGACCAAGGGAAGAGAAAAGATGGTGTGAGAGAACGCCTCATATATATTAATCGCAAATTCTCGCATAGAGAAAAGAAAGTAGCCACTCTGTTGGATACTGAACCTTCTTAAAATTCATATTAAAAATATCAGCTTAGGAGGCCGTCTCCATACAAAAATAGTAACAAAGTCTAAAATTACCATTAGCAATATCTAAATTTGACAGTATATTCCATTTCAAGAATAGATTTTAGCTTCGTATTACAAAATTTGAATTTTCTTATTGGTAACATTTGTTTACTTATTTGTTATCAAATCTTTATATTTTAATATTAGATGTTTGTAATAAATTTATGTACAGATTTATTTAGAATTTTACATTTAGAGATTTTTTTTTAATTCTCTAGATTTTTTACAATCAGACAACTCAATATAATTAACGTTCAAAATAATTCAATATCGTCAACACATTAAGAGCATGTTGAAAAACTAAAATTTAATCCGTTGGTAAATATATGAATCAGCGGTAATTTTATTTACAAATGCAATAATTGCTGTAAGAATAGAACATAAAATTTCTAATATGTATCGCCATGCATAAATATGTTATCTACAATGCGCCTTGTTATATCGTTCATTTAGATAAATAGCATTGTTTTCATGACTTGAAAAAGGCAAAAATATAAGTTGTATACTGGGTGATACGGGACTGTCTTTTGGACTCGGGATCATAGTGATGCAGCCATGTCTCATCCACTGTCAGAAATCTAATCCCATAAGCTTGAACTATAGGCATCTCAGATATTCGATATCATTCATCTCAATTCAAATATTTTATATGCACTCGAGACAGTAATTGTTGAACCACCCTAGTATGTTCTCTATATAACTATTTCTTTCCGATGTAACATTTTTGCAGATTTAGTATTTAGTTTTCTTTACAATTATTTTTATGTATTACTTACATTTATTTAACATTTGCATATACATATTTTAAAATAAGCGTACCCTATCACGTTACAAAATATGTGTGCAGAAAACGATCAAATGGTGTGTTCCTGTTACAAAAAAAAATATTTTTTTCTTATTAAAAAAATTAAAAAATTTGAAAAGTCATGAAACTTTTACATTTTTTTTATTAGAAAAATGGATATAAAACAACATATATTGATTTTATATAGTTTATTTTAATTTATTTAGTGGAGAATAATAGTGATTTATCCATATAAAAATAACTATAAATGCATGTAAATAAAATTTAAATTTTGTCGACTGAACAATTCGAATTTTTTACTTTTTTTTTACTTTTCATTAGATCCCTAAAATAGCAAATTCTCTGTAAATAAATGTACATGTAGTAGCATGTTTTTAATATATATGAATATGTATATACACTATCTACCAAAAAGTATTTGTACACTTTCAGTTTTTGACATTTTGTCAAATATTTAAAAATATACTGGTCGTATTCTTCTGGAACTTCAGAAATATAAAGATTATGTTTCACTTTATATTTATTTACATTCATTTGTTAAGCGGGTAATTAGGGGGCCGGCAAAAAAACAAAGAATAATAGAAATATTTGGGATCGCCCTGTACATGAAAATGCACGAAACGACTTATCGCTTTAGAATACAAATATATGAATACAGTAGAATATGTACACTAATTTTTGTGAGAATAGCATGTATATTTATGGCGATAGAGCGATTTTTTTTTGAAAAATTCAAAAAATTCTGGTATGTTTTTTGTTTATATCATGCTGGGTTTTTGACCAAATTTAACGCAAAATTCAGAAAAATTGGCAAAATGCAGTAGAAAAAATGTAGCGCAATTGGAATATAAATATATTAAATATTTTATGAAATATGAGTAGTTGTATAAAATAATTTTTATTTGCGCATGCGCGAACTAGAAAAACATTTTTTTTTACATCATTTAATAGTCAATTCTATGGAGTGACTTATAAAAAAAAATCCAATCAAATATCGTGAAAATTCAAAAAGATATCATTATTTTAGTGAGATGTTTTTACTCTGCTCTCTAAAAACGGCTGAATCTTAAGGGATTCTCCACAAATTGACATTTTTTAATAACTGACTTTAAAAAAAAACTAGTATTGAATGAATACAATATCTAATACAGTATTGCTGCTAATAAGTACTTGACAATTGTGATAGAAAAGAAAAAGAGCTTTATTCGCATTCAGGGCCAAAACTAAGAGAGGGGGGGGGGGGAGAAGGGCATGTGCTCCGGGCGCTAGGATGAAAGTGTTCCAAATGTATCTTTCGTTTGGCGATTTTTTTCATGGCTATGTTTAGCATAATATTGTTAAAATTATTATATCTGGGCTATGCTAAAGCATAAAAAAATCTAATGATGATGGCTTAAGGTCCCTGCCCCTACCCGCGAAGATGCTCACGAGCTAATGCTATTCCTATGGGGATGCATTTTTCTAACTCTTTTGCATTTGGACATTTTTAAATAATATGTTTTGCATTGGATAGCGGAAGTCCTTTTCAAGATCGCTCCGTGATTACTTTTTCAATTTTGGCGTAGATATTTTTATAATTTTTCTTTCACTTCCAAAAGCGGTTCCGAAAGTGAAACTAACTTTATAAAAAATATCTATGACTCAAATCAAAAAAGTAGTCAAGGAGCGATTTTGAGAAGGACTTCCGATATCCAATGCAAAAAAAAAAAAAAAAATTGAAAATTTCAAAATGCGAAAGAGTTATTAGAAAAATGCCTCCCCACAGGAATAGCATTAGCTCAGCAGTGTCTTCGCGGGCAGGGACAAGGGCCTTAAAGATCCTGTTGAAAGTAGAATTTTTTTGATTCGGTTTAAAGTATCAAATTGGAATATTTTAATAAAGCAGAATACGTTATTTTATATTACATATTTTAAGTTTTAAAATAAGTCGGCTATTAATAAATTGGAGAAATTTTCTTTGTAAATATGCTTTGCGAAGGAGGGGGAAAGGGGTACCTTCAAAATCCACGTTTGCCTCGGTAAAAAAAGACTGGTTTTGGCCCTGTTCACATTTAATAATTTGTAGATCCTCCTCGAGAGGCAATTACAGCTGCGACTCTCCTGGGCATGCTCTCAACTAGTCCTTGTATTACATTTAATGGTATTTTATTCCACTATGTTTGCACAAGGCAGGTAAGTTCTTTTACTGATTTTGGGCGTGTGTCACCCGCCTTAATTCGACGATCCAACTCGTCCCAGAGGTTCTCTATTGGGTTCAGGTCTGGGCTCTGGGCAGGCCACTCGAGTCGATGCACTCCATTATCAGAATACCAATCCATGCTGGACCTCGCTACATGGCAGCTTGCGTTGTCATCCTGGAAATAACATGGGTCCAATCCGTAGTATTGCCACAACGTAGGAAGTACACTGTTGTCCAGTATATTACAGTAGGCATCGGCATTGAGCTTACCATGAATTGGGACCAAGGGTCCTAGTCCGAACCAGGGAAAACAACCCCAGAACATAATTCCCCCTAAGCCAAATTTAACTGTGGGCACAATACATTCTGGTAGGAGGCGTTCTCCAGGCAGACGCCAGACCCAGACCCTACCATCAGAACGGTAGAGGGTGAACCTTGATTCATCACTCCAGAGAACCTGTTTCCATTGCTGTACAGTCCATTGCTGGCGTGTTTTGCACCAACTTAACCGAGCTGCGCGGTTGGACTTGGTGATTAAAGGCTTATGGGCGGCAGCACGGCCATAAAAATTAAGCAGATGAGCTTCCTTACGGATGGTATTCATGGAAACAACACATCCTGAAGCTTGTTGAAATTCTTGGCGTATGTGTAACATTGGTTGGTTGCGGTTCTTCCGAATTTCTCTAGACAGAACCCGTCGGTCTCCATCTCCCAGTTTCGTCGGTCTGCCTACTCTGGCCACATTCTGACAATCACCATTCAGCTTCCATTTTCTAATCACATAAGCCACAGTCGTTTTGGGGTAATTAAGCTCGCTAGATATGTCGATTAAAGATCGGCCATTTCGGTGGTACCCGATGATCACACCTTTCTCAAAATCAGACAGCTCTGTTCTTCTTGGGATCATGCATGCGATTGATGTCAGTGTTGTTTTCGACACCACATTTAACAGTGGAGAACTTGACGTATTTCAGGATCGCAGATATCGGCATTTGCATAAGAGCCATTATCAATTATGTATCAATGGGTAGATTTGACACAAATGCTTCGATTTTTTATAATTATTTTTATCCTGAAATAGGTTCGTTCTGGTAATTATCTAAGAAAAGAAGTAAATCACCAGTAAAAAACGTAAATGGAGATTTGGCAATTTGCGTAAAATCTGACGTCATTCAACTGCTTTCAGAGACCAATTGAAAATCAGTTCACTCCTATCCACAATAACTTTCTGAATTTCCACGAAATTCGATCGGATTTTTTTATAGGTAGCTCCATAGAGTTGAATATTAAATTATGTAAAATGATAAATTTTATCGTTCACGCATACGCTGATTAAAAAATATTTCATACAAATACTCATATTTTAGAAAACTTTTAATATATTTATATTTCAATAGCACCTTATTCTTTCTACTACATTTTGCGAATTTTTCTGAATGTGGCTTTATATTTGGTTGAAAATATTGCATGACATAGAACATTTTAGAAAATATTTAATATATTTATATTTCAATGAATTTTGGTGAACTCCCCCCCCCCCTCCCTTTTCTTCTTTGCAAAGCATCTGCAAAAGTATTTGCAAAGAAAAATTTTCTAATTTATTAATAGCCGACTTATTTTAAAACTTAAAATATGTAATATTGATTAAAGTAGTCTGCTTTGTTTAAAAAAAAATGATACCTTAAAATCGTGAAACCGAATCAAAAGGAAAAAAAAATCTGCTTTTTGCGGGATCTTTATGCCATCATCATTAGATTCTTCTATGCTTTGGTATAGGAGAAATGCTTTGAATGGGACGATTTTGACAATATCATGCTAAACATAGACATGGAAAAAATCGCCAAACAAAATGTACATTTGGGACACTTTCATCCTAGCGCCCGGGGCACATGCCCTTTTCCCCCAACCCTCTCTTAGTTTTGGCCCTGAATGTGAATAAAGCTCTTTTTCTTTTCTATCACAATTGTCAAATACTTATTAGCAGCAATATTGTATTAGATATTGTATTAATTCAATACTAGTTTTTTTTAAAGTCAGCTATTAAAAAATGTCAATTTGTGGAGAATGCCTTAAGATTCAGCCGTTTTTAGAGAGCAGAGTAAAAACATCTCACTAAAATAATGATATCTTTTTGAATTTTCACGATATTTGATTGGATTTTTTTTATAAGTCACTCCATAGAATTGACTATTAAATGATGTAAAAAAAATGTTTTTCTAGTTCGCGCATGCGCAGATAAAAATTATTTTATACAACTACTCATATTTCATAAAATATTTAATATATTTATATTCCGATTGCGCTACATTTTTTCTACTGCATTTTGCCAATTTGTGTGAAATTTGCATTAAATTTGGTCAAAAACCCATCATAATATAAACAAAAAACATACCAGAATTTTTTGAATTTTTCAAAAAAATCGCTCTATCGCCATAAATATACATGCTATTCTCACAAAAATTAGTGTACATATTCTACATTATTTATATATTTGTATTCCAAAGCGATAAGTTGTTTCGTGCATTTTCATGTACAGGGCGATCCCAAATATTTCTATTATTCTTTGTTTTTTTGCCGGCCCCCTAATTACCCGCTTAACAAATGAATGTAAATAAATATAAAGTGAAACATAATCTTTATATTTCTGAAGTTCCAGAAGAATCCGACCAGTATATTTTTAAATATTTGACAAAATGTCAAAAACTGAAAGTGTACAAATACTTTTTGGTAGATAGTGTATATATATATATATATATATATATATATATATATATATATATATATATATATATATAATACCATTAAAAGTAGACAAGATTCACCAACGGATTTTATCAATAAAACAATAAACCAAAACGAAGAATTAAATTGAATTATAGTAAACAATATTAACCATTTGAAATTAACCATTGAATTTAATAACTTATAGCACATTGAACATGGAAGGAAAAAAAGAATAATATGAATACAATTGAAATTTGTAGAACCAAAGCAGAATCTTCAGGTCCCAAATACTTTGGAACTACAAATGGAGTGTGTGGTTTCATCTTCGTATTTGCCATGAAAAAGCAAAACAATACGAATTTGGGACTACCATCACACAAAAACCAAATTATTAAACAAGGAACAAAGATATTTTACAAAAAGGAGTTGAAAGTAAGTAAAAATAATAGTTATCCATAACAAACAAAAAAGATAAAGCTGAATGGAAATATAATTGAACCGGAAAAAATAATAATCGATATTAACATAAAATTAAATTAATAAAATGATTAAAATTAGAATTAAGAGATAACATTCATATTAACATATAACTTAAAATACATTATTGTTACTTTAATCAGTAACATTTATTGTGACTTTACATGGTAAAAACTCATTATCTTAATATAGGATAATAAAAAAATATAATAATAATAATAATAATAATAATAATAATAATAAATAATAATAGTAATAATATTATTAATAATAATACCAAAAATTATATCAATAACATTAAAAATAATTTGATATTTAAAATATAGCTATTTAACTATAGGTATAACTAGACGAATATCCATATATTGGTGTAAATTAAACAGTTTAAAAATTATGTTAAAATAAATAACCCACTCTCAATTTTTTTTAAAATAAATAATTAACCTTTGCGTTTTTATCCAGACAACACCACCCTCCTCCGTACTCTAACATCTACCCACCCAACCAACCTATATATATATATATTTATTACTTTTTAACATTTTAAATTTTTTATTATTATTTTTATGTTTTATAATTTTTTTATACATTTTTTATGCAAAGAATTAATTATAAGATCATGTAATATCTAATTATAAATTAAAGAATATATGAATTTTTTAGGATAACCATTATTTATAGCATCATATACAAGCTTTTTAATATTAGTATTAATTAAATGGGAAGAACATAGACATTTTATTCTATATAAATGGTTAAGTATTATATTACGATTCACAGAATTATGAAGACATGATTTAAAATTAGTAAAAGTATTAACTTTAAAATTAAATTCTTTCCTTTTGTCATAAATATCAGTTATAAATTTGTTCTCTTTTAATATAATTTTAATATCTAAGAAATTGATTGTATTATTAAAAAGTAGGTTTTTTGAAAGTTCTAGATTAGAAGGATAATCAACAGGGAATTGAGATATACAGGTGTTATCAGTATCAATTAAAATTACATCATCTATATATCGATATAAATGTATTGTATTATTTAAATAATGACGTTCATAGTAATATAAGTATAAGTCAGATAATACACTAGATGTACTACCACCTTGTGGTATACCAACATTTTGAATATATATATTGTTATCATGCATGATAAAATTATTATAGATAATGAAATTAGTTAAGGTATGAAAATAATCAGAATCGATATTATGTGATATATCCAACTCGTGGTGATATTTTTTAAAAAGCTCATTTATGATATTATGTAAATCCGATAAATCGATATTATTAAATAAATCTTTAAAATCATAGGTAGTGATATTTTTTATACATTTAAGATTTTTCATAATATGGACCAGTTCATAACTATTTTTTATGCAATGTGTATTATCACTTTTTTTGTGATATTATATATTTGATTAAGAATTACTAATAGAAGTTTGTTAGCAGCATTATTATAAGTATTGCAACCAATTGTAACAGTTCTGAATTTAACAGGATGCTTATGAAATTTGGGTATAAGGACTAGATAAGGATATTTAAAGTTAGTAGGGTTAATGTTTAATAATTTATAGAATCCTTTAATTTTACGATTATTGGCAAGTAAGTTATCATTAATTTTTTGGAATGTGTTATTATTAGATATACTAGATTTAAGCAGTTGATGATAATAAGATTTACAAATAATGGCATAATTATTAGGAGATTTATCAACATAAGTTATTACAAAGTTTTGTTGTAATTTATTGATTTGCTTAAACAGATGCTGTGTATTTACATATTCTAGGTGTGAAATATTATATTTTAAGGACTTGGTTAATTTATCGATAACTAATATTTTCCATTGATTAAAATATTCAATGGGTTTATTATAATAAATTGCAAGTTTATAAATAAATATATCTGTATCATATGTAAATAGTTTTATGATAGATTTAATGTTTAATTTGGATGGAATTCTGTACTTGGTCCCATAACCCATAATTCTTCTAAGTGGTAAATCATCTACAAGATTAAGATTACCAGTAATAATATGTCCATGATCTTTATTTATATATTTTTGTAGAGAGGGGTCATTGCATTTACAGGGTAAAGTACTAGCATCAAAAGAAGATTTAGCGAAAGAATTATAGTTAAAAATCGTTCTGCCGATAGATATGGGATACTTAAAGGTTTTAGAAATATGAATATTATTAATAGGAAATTGACAGTTTTTATCATTTAATATGGAATTAATATTGATTTTATTAAATATTGGATTAGAAAAAGTAATTACCATTTGAGTATTAGTTTGTAGATTTTTAGGTTTTTTGAGTAAATTTACATTGTACAGGTTGACACGAGTCATAATGAGATCATAAAAAATATCTGAAAAATGTTTAGAGTAAGTTTTACTGAGAAAAATATTTAAATATTGTACTATATGTTTCTTTTTTATTCCAAAAATATATTTACGTATTAGAAACCAATTGTAATTTTTTAAATAATTACGATGCAGATTATTAATTTGTTGAATTATAAGGTTTTTAGGAGTAATACTAGAAGATGAACCTTTTCCTCTTTTGTTACGTGTAGTTTTAGGATTTATAAGATGATTTAAACTATGATAAATGGGAGAATAATCTGTAGTATCATTTATAGATGAAAAAACTTTAACAGATCTTTTAAAAACCTCACTATTAAGACCATAAGGATAAATTGTATTATAATATTTCATATATGAAGACTCTAAATACAGACGCTCAGATTTATTTTTCTGAATTTGTATTATTTCAATAGTAGTATTTTTAAATTTATGTTTATGAAAATGCTGTATTTCAGCTGTAGACTGTATATTTTTTGCTAAATTTTTATCAGAATCTGACCGATGTTGATTCATGCGTATATGAAGAGGACCAGAAGTTTCACCAATATATTTCAAATTGCAAATGTTACACTTTATACTATAAATTACATTAAAAGCCTTACAAAAAATAGAAATATGAGGATCTGATACGATTTGTGACTGAGAAGCAGATGGACAAGTTTTACATCGGATATCAGAACATTTCTGAAAATATAATTGAGGAGGAGGAGCATGTATATGGAAACTGGATGACGGTCCAGGAGTAACCCTATTATTGCTCCTGTACCGGGCACTACACTGCAAAGAAGCATTGTGTATCTTGCCAGGATCGAGATTTTTACTAAGTACTGCCATAATATAAGAGATAATACAAATATAATAAAAAGATAAAAATAGGAAAATTACAATTAAATAATCGAGTATCTGGACTAATATAATTTACTAAAGAAAAGGATCTAGAATAATACAACTATAAAATGAAAATAGATACAATATGTGCAAAGCTTTAAAGCAGTACTCAAACCTCCAAAAGGAAACAATACACGACCATAATACTACCATCCCACACCACATATAATAAGAATCATAGTACTCACAGTACAATAAATGCAAAATCACAAAATCGACTCATTTAAAAGTGAAAAAATCACATACATAATAATCCACAAGCTTATCCAGTTAACATCTCAGCACAATGCTCACACTGTTACTACATTTCACATAGGCTTAACTAATCATAATTTCAATGTATTTATTTAATATAAAAAAATAATAAATAATGATAATTTCAATGTATTACTTTAATATTAAAAAATAATAAATAATGAATATTGATTTTGACATTTAATATATCAAGACAATGAATTAAACATAATATCAAAATTAACAGTTAAATTATTATAAATATACCACATATAATATTCATGATGAAACGATTTGCAACTCTTAATGGAAATCCTATGAAGTGGTAACGGAAAACTACATAGTAGAAATCTCACAGACAATACACAAAGGTCATGCGGATAGCAGCAATTACCTATGCGCACCATATTTATAAAATTGCTATTAGCAACGGATGTTATATATTAATTATATATAAGATACCACAATAGGAAAAAATTCATTATGACTATTCAAAATGAAAAGATATCAATTAAATATCAAATTGTATACATTCATAATTACACGCGCGGAGCAGCATAATAATTTGAATGCTAATATAATACCATTAAAAGTAGACAAGATTCACCAACGGATTTTATCAATAAAACAATAAACCAAAACGAAGAATTAAATTGAATTATAGTAAACAATATTAACCATTTGAAATTAACCATTGAATTTAATAACTTATAGCACATTGAACATGGAAGGAAAAAAAGAATAATATGAACACAATTGAAATTTGTAGAACCAAAGCAGAATCTTCAGGTCCCAAATACTTTGGAACTACAAATGGATTGTGTGATTTCATCTTCGTATTTGCCATGAAAAAGCAAAACAATACGAATTTGGGACTACCATCACACAAAAACCAAATTATTAAACAAGGAACAAAGATATTTTACAAAAAGGAGTTGAAAGTAAGTAAAAATAATAGTTATCCATAACAAACAAAAAAGATAAAGCTGAATGGAAATATAATTGAACCGGAAAAAATAATAATCGATATTAACATAAAATTAAATTAATAAAATGATTAAAATTAGAATTAAGAGATAACATTCATATTAACATATAACTTAAAATACATTATTGTTACTTTAATCAGTAACATTTATTGTGACTTTACATGGTAAAAACTCATTATCTTAATATAGGATAATAAAAAAATATAATAATAATAATAATAATAAAAAAATAAAAAAATAATAATAGTAATTATATATATATATATATATATATATATATATATATTGTCTTTCGGCATACAAAAAAAAATTGAGAGGTTTTCTGTCATGTTTTTATATTTAGATATGTTTGTCTTAATATTATTCATCATTTGCACTCAAGAATTACTCACTTTTTTGTTAAAAACACCTTAAAATAACAGAATAAATGTTCAAAATGTCATTAGATGGATGACCACAGCAGCTGTGCCTTGTATATACTGGCTTTTTCAAGAGTTAATATCATGTTTATAAAATAAAACAAATGTTATTCTTTCTTTCTTTAAATTAATCAAGGAGAGGATTTATCCAATAAATTTCTTTTTAAAAATAAAATTATAGTATATAAAAAAAGAATTAAAGTTTGTCCTCCATATTCTATTTTCAAAACAAGGTCATACTATAACAGCTGGTTATTAATCAAAATTTCATTTTCACATATGACAATAGTTTGAAAATATAAAGTTTCTCCGTGGCAACAAGTAGCCATTTTATCCCAGCCTGAAAATAGAAGCATGTATTATATTTTAAGAATAGAAGTTGAATATTAGGGGCGTATATCAATTGTATGTCATTAGAATGGATAATAATTTTCATGTTTATTTTATAATTAAAATTTTTATTTTACTTATTTGCATAGGACTTTTGTGTTTTAAAAAGCCCCAGAAAGGACTATTGCATTGTGATAATATTATAGCTCATAATTTTATTTAAATTAAAATTTGTCATTAGCATGGACAAATATCAGTGTCATTAGCATGGTTTTTCTGTCCATGCTAAAGACTCCTATGTGCATAAATGTAACCATTGCTTATATTGTATCTTTTATAAAGTTTAATTTTACATATAAATTTAGGTATTACATTTATTATCCCTAAAATATGCATTAAATCTGTCAGAAAATCACTAAGACAGCTTCTTACATTGTTAGTGTCAGAATGTTGCTCATGTAAACAAAGTTTGCTCTTTAGTAATGTTTTTATTCTCCTTATATGTATATATGTAAAAATGGATACCATTTGCTGAAAAGGAAGACTAATAAATAGAGAAAAAAGTATTTAAACAGGAAGAAAATAAAAATTTCTTAATATATTTATTTCATGCAATTTTTTTTGTCATTAGCATGGCTCAAAAAATACTAATTGTTTTTTTAAAAGTTAATTTTTAAATATTTAGCTCTGCTGACTACATGTAAAGTATACTTAATGCTATATTAACAACACCTATTTTTTCAGAAATTTTGCTAATAGTAATTTTTTTAAGATTTCATTTTTGAAATTGTCCCCTATTTTGAGAATCACCCATATATATATATATATATATATATATATGTACATGTATATAAGTGCTTTGCGATATTCGGATAGAGTCGACAAGTGCTTCATAATACAGTGAAACCTCCAAAAAAGGGACACCTATAGAACCAGAACTTTCGTCCCTTAAATAGAGGTGTCTCTTATTCGGAGTTTTTATTATTTTTTTTAACTAATCGTTCTGAAGAATATAAAAATAGCAAAGTCTTAAAGATGATGCTTCTTAAATGACCCGAAGTGTATAAATTATGTTAATCAGACAAAAGGTAGAAAAGCGAATTAATTAATTAAAATTTTCAGTTAATTACTAAATCATTAAATGATTTGTAGAATTATTGATTTGTATTTTTTATGCAAACTGTGTACATGCAGCAAAAAGAATAAAAACATTTGAAAGAAGTTTACTTGAAGTAACAATCAAAAGGGGTTGTTTTACAAATTTCAATTTTTTAGTATAAACCTTTCAAATGTTCATTTACCATACTTATAAATTGTATTTCTTCATTACCAGCAGTATTTACCAAGAAAAAAAAGCATTCAACTGCTTTGCGTATTTTAAGGCAACAAATCTTTCAACTGCTCTACTTAGCATGCGGAAAACATTTTGGCGTATTTACAAATTCATTTTTTAGATGAAAGGTATAAAATTGGAATGCTTGACTATGGAAGTGTTTTGCAATTGAACTGTATTTTAAATTTTTTGAAAAATAAATGACCTGCTGAATAATAAGTGATTTTGATCTGATGACAAAGACGTTTCTTATACTTTCTTGAGTAGTTATTTTTCTTTTGCGTGGAAATTCCGTTCAAAACGCCCACAAGTATCTATTGCATTTCCAAAAATATAGAAAAAATTGGTAGATTACATATTTTCTGAACAACATTTGCTAGTTTCAGGCATTTGCGGATAAAAATTAATTAAAACATATGTCTTAAAAGTTGCCTTTTTTGGATTTGAGAGCAGCTTAAAAGCATATGCAAACTTCTTTATTTCACATTTTTTTTTATTCTCCACTTACAGAATCACCCTGACAATTTTCATCATTACTTTCAATGCAGATAAAAGCACTAATGTTGAATAAGAATTATGGGTAAATAAATTGCCGTTAATAGTGTCATATGCCTCTGTATTAACATGACTGTCTCTCTGTTTGATAAGTACACAAAAATATGTATTTTCATTTTCATCACAGACTACTTCATTATCTGAAATTCAAAAGCCAGTCTCTTTAATGTCATTTTCAAGCGTCCTTTAAATCTAGTGTCCCTTATTCAGAGGTAAATACATTACACGTCCTATACCAAGGGACTGGGACCGGAAGTTTATTCCTTAAATAGAGGTGTCCCTTATTCGGAGTATCCCTTATTTGGAGGTTACACTGTATATGGGCGATGTCTGAACTTTATTTCTTGTATCTTTTACAAGTGGTTCGATAAACTATTTCATTTTATTCTTTTGAAATTAAAAAGTTTAGTTTATTTAATTTCCATCTGCCTGCTTTTCGAATGAGAAAACCATCATGAAAAATGTTACACAAATTTACAATTTTTTTTTTAAATCTAGATATTAACTTTTAGCTATATTCTTTTATTAAAGTTTAAATGCATTTATTTTAAGGATCCCAAAGTTAATTATGTGGATATTGGAGGTGCATATGTTGGACCAACACAAGACCGACTTCTTCGGATGGCGAAGGAATTCAAAGTTGAAAATTACAAAATAAATGAAGTAGAACATCTTCTGCATTACAAGAATGTAAGAAGTTTTGACTTAATTATTTTTAATAATTCCATTCATTCATGAAACATTTGTAATTATAGCATTAGCCAATATTACAGATCGTGTGATCTTCTGGTGATAATTTTTTGTTGCTTGAAAATGAAAACTTTAGTAATATTTGACGCCGCTCTTACAATTAGCAATCAAATAAAAGAATTACCTACGAGGGACGTGTTAAATTATTATATTAGTTGTTGCATAATATAATATTATCGCACCTGTAGATTCAAATGGCAGTGCTTAAGGCTCATTCCAAACACTACACTCTAAAAAAAAATGTGTAAATTTACACACAAAAATGTGTAAATCGATGATACAAAAACGACATGTCTATGTGTGTAAATTTGTGTGTAAATTGCGCCAAATGTGTAAATTTCAGAATACACATTTTAATGTGTAATTTGATGATAAGTCCAAATGTGTAAAAGTTATCTGATAACTCTTGAAATACACACTTTAATGTGTGAATTGCACTGAAATACACATATTTCTGAGCGCTATTTTTACACATACATATGTGTAATACTCTTTTTTTACATATATTTTTGTGCAATAGAAAAATACCTACAATGTTGTGTAATATGCAAAATACACATGTTTTTGTGTTATGTACAGAATGCACGGATTTTTGTGTAATATTCTGTTTTTACACATATGTCTATGTAACATGGAAAATACATTTTTGTGTAATATTTAAAATACATAGGTTTTTGTGTACAAAGATTTACCTTATTCTTTGATGTGTAAACTGCGAAAAAGTTTTTAAAATAGCAAAACAAAATTACATGAAGAACAAATTCGTATGCTTGACTTGTTTCTAAGTACGCGATCGTAATTATGTAAATACGTAATAACTATAGTTGTCATTCAATCCGTCCGTCTGTCTATCTGTCCGTTCGCATATAACAACGCAAAAACTACTTAATCCGAATTGTTTGAAATTTAAAATACATAACTCTTGCATAATTTTATCAAGTCATTTCAATTTTTATGAAAATGAGATGCATAATTCAATTATAGAGACAGTCAAAAGCGTTCCCTTGCATAACGGCCCATGTATAAAAATAGTTTCAAGTGCCTTTTAATAATGTTACACGTTTTCGAACATAATAAAATTGACTTGCATCTATGAAGTATATACTACAATATAAATTCTGCATAATCTGTAGTACAGAGAATAGTTTTTATTAATTTACAGGGCCATACTAAAATATTACATTACATTATGGTAAAGAAGGAAACATTGTTTGGGACGCGTTTTAATTTTATAAAAATTTATCTGAAAAAAAGTTATAATTGCTTCTGTGTCTGTAATTGGATTTGGTGTAAACATTTGAATTTTTCGGACTAGGTTAAAAAAACTATTTCTTCTGACATCAAATGACATTTTTTTTAGAGTTTTTATTTATTTTTCTTGTAGTTTTTGAATGCAATACGCTTACAAAAAGTCTTCAATTTAAAAATCACAAACGAAAAACCATGAATTGAAATCTATGAAAAGCTGTCTTTTGTCATCGGTATAAAATGAAATAAGAAATGTATAGCATGTAAAATAATAAAAACTCGAAGTTTTATAGCAAAATATATTATAAACACGCTGAAATAGATAGTATTTAAACCGAATAATTATTTTCAATGCTATATAATGTTAAAACTGCAAATATTTACTCTTATGTTACAATATGTGATTTTAAACATGAAGAAATGATTTAAAACACAAAAATAATAAATTATTTTTTCCAAATTTGTAATAAGCAGAAAATAACACACTTCTCATCCATATTATAATTTTCAAGTGTTAAATTGTAAAATAAATGAACTTACCTTTGAAAAAAAATCTGTTCTGGGCTATCAAAATTCAAAATTCATTTTAGCAATAATGATCTAAAACTGCTCATGTGATCAAACTCAGTATCGTCGTATGTTGAGAATTTTAAGAACATATGTGGCAAAAATGCTATGATGGATGATAGCAGTAATAAATAAGACCCCCGATTAAGGGTGTATTTCAATACAAATTACCTTTTTTCTGATTTATTTTTAAATTCGTTTTTTCTCTCAAGTGCATCAAACTGGCAAATTCTCTTATTTAGAAAGTATATTAGGTCCCGTGCTTTTCAATTTTTTGATAAATGCAGAAAATATTGCAAAAAAATGCTGTTAAAGTCAACGTTTTAAACCGAATTTTCCGAAGCGGGAGATCTGGGAACGAAAAAAAGAGTCATACTGGGGAAATAATAGTTTATAAATCTAATTCTAATGAATTTAACAAAAAATAAAATCACACGACATCTTATAGATCTCTTTAAAAGTCACATCAGCAAGTTTCGTGTTTTTACTTCTAAAAGTGAGTCTGAAATTGTATCAGAAAATTTCGAACTGTTGAAGGTGAAAAAAATGTTTTCGAATGCACCCTTAATGCTCGCTGGTCATTTTGACTTTAGTGTACATCGCAGTTATGTAACACGGAGATACAAAGGTGTAATTCACTTTACATTATGATCTGACTGAAGCAAAATTCAAACTTTAAAAAATTTAGTTATTAAAAAATAATTTTAATCATTCATTGCGAAAATTACATTTTTATTTATAAAATTGTACATTTAAAAATAATAACTCTTGCTATCTATGATTATCATTTTTGAAAACAAAGCTCATTTTTCAGGTCTTATATGAAAGTTTTTGCACAATTTTCCAAGAATCTATGTTGCCAGGGCCAATATCACTCTGATATCGTCATAAAATAATACAAGCGGATTTATAAGAATTTACTATAGTGGCTTTAAATGAAATGTGATAAATTTTTTTCCATATAATTGTCTGTTAGAAATCCATATAACCGTACTTATTTTTACCAGACACAGCTAAAAACAAAGTAGGAATACACAGTTAATAACTTTTTTTTATGTGAATGAAGTATAAAATTGCAGACCATACATAAAATAAAATCACACTTTGGTATATTATCATTAATATTTTATTTACAAGTATGGAGGATAGTTATAAATAACAAAACTTATTTTAACACTCCGCCTACCAGACAGTTCCCCCGTCGGATCGGTCAACAAAAATTAGTTTAAAATTCCGTAAAAATAGGGTGTAAAAAAATCATGATTTAAAAAGCAATAATAATAAAGATCGAATTTTTGTATTTAAATCATATTTCTTTTTATTTGAATCGGATTTTTTTTTTCTCTCCAGCATTGAAATATTGAATAGATGAAGGTTTAGCCTAGGTTTCTAAGATTAATAGATTCTAGGTTTCTAAAAAATTAGACTTTTATTTACTAACATAATCTATGTTTTTGCACTTTAATCAATAAAATTTAATTATTATTTAGTAACCTACAAAAATTATAAAAACTGTAAATTAGTAATTTCATTAATTAATATAATACTATAAAGTTATATACATTAATATTTTGCAATAATTATGTAAAACTATATTAAAAAATAATGATTTTACATTTATTAAAATTATCAGTTGCTGCATTTAATTTTAAATTGATTACAATCTTTAATTAGGTATATAATGCATATTGTAATGCTTAAATTAATAAACGATAATTCAGTATTTAATATTTATTCTAAAAAGAAAAAGAGCAGAATGCTTGTTCTAAAAAAAAGGCACTATTACATAAGAAAATATATTACTAATGTGCTTAGTAGCAATAAAAATAAGTACATAATTTTTTAGTATGATAAATATAAAAATCATTAATTTTCAATATTTCTATAAATCACGAATTGAAAAATACAATTAAATAACATGTTTTAATAATATCCTGCTTTTTTCCAAGAAATAAAGTTCTATCATTTTTGTTAAGTCTTAGGTGCACATATTTAGAAGTACTGCGGTATGGAGGGATTTATTTCAAAAAAGATCTGGCTATATTTCACTATTTTTTAAAAGGTAGGGTGCATTTTGTTAATTTCAAAAGGGGCAAAGTGTTGCAGCCTTAACAAATAGCCAAAATGAAACAGTAATCAACAGAATTAATAAAAACAGCAAATAAGTAATTTCAATATGGCATAACCAACATAACTAACAAATATTATTGGTAGCTCATTTTGCATTTGTAGTAACAAAAATTACTGTTAATAGCATAAATCATACCTTACACAATGTATGTGCATACTAATATATATATAGCCGAAATTTAGCATACTTTAAATGCTTATTTCATATAAAAGAATAAACAATTTAATTATTTAAAGGAAATTATGACATCACAAATTATATTAGATTTAGATTTAAATATAATATTTAAATGAAATATCTTTTATGCCTTAACAAAGTTATTGTATTTAATGTTTCGCAGGACTCAGCAATTAAGATTAGAAACAATTATTTAAAGCTTTTTTATCAGATTTTGGTGTACTGTATACAGTATTCCAAATTACATTAATTTTAATACACTTTCCAAATTACATTAATCTTAGATTTTAATACGTTTGTGTCATTTAGAACAATTAGATTTAAATCAATTTTGATTTAAATAATTGATTTTTATTTCAAATTGTTGATTAAAATAATGATTTAATCGCTAGCTTAAATCCACTTTTTAAAATAGTTAACACCCTAAGTAAAATCCAAATGAATGCGATAAAATTTAGAAATTGGTTTGTAAACTTGTTTTATTAGATCTAAATTCATAAAAATCTCGAAACATTTAAAAAATATATCGAATGAAAGCTAATGAATTTTAACTGTGGTTGTATGCATTATTGTAATTTTTGTGCACTGTTTATCTTTTATTTCTTTTTTCGTGGGTTAATCATATATTTTCTGATACTGTGTATCGTATAGATATTTTTAAATTCCTTTCATTAAAATCATTCACAAAATAAAATAATAAAAGCTTCTAGAATTTAAAAAAAAAAAATAAATAGACAATATAATTATGACATTTCAGTCTCATTCCTTCAAACATATGGATTATTCATAGATTTTTATTTATTTCAACAAAATCATTGTAATTTAAAGAAAATCAAACAGAAAAAATATTTTTCATACCTATTTTCCATCGACATATTTCTTCATTTTTTGATGGTAATCCATAGAATCATTTGTAGAAAACAAATAGTCCAATATTAATTACAAAAGCAATGGCATGAATCTATTTTACACATACCAACAGCATTTGTAAACTTTCTTGGACGTATTTTGCATGAAACACAGAATTTTGCGATACTCTTGTAATATTTTTTGCTTAAATTTTTAAACTTAGACGGACTATACGTACATAAACGGCTATTTTTACAAACAAAATGTTCTCGTTCTCTGTGTATTCCAAAGATCAACAAATAAACTTTGCTGTCTTTAATTAAAAAATCGTCTGCGAGTTTTCCCTATTGCACATGGCATATGCGCATGCAAAAATTATAAAGCAAAAAATGCTTACATTACTAAACTTTCAAGTTTATCACCTGTTCGTTCAAAACAGCAGGCTTAATATTTTTTTTTTCCTTTTTGAAACCACAGAAGTATAAGTGTCGCAGAAGTGTGTTTTGTTAACGACAGCTGATTGTTGACAAAAAATCACCGTAAAAGATAAACTGACATATATACCTGAACCTGAAACATTTTTACACTCTTCTATTTTTGCAAGAAAAAAATACTAGATTCGTGAAAATTTTCGAATTCTTGTTTTTAATGGATTTTACACATTTTATAAGGTTAAAAATGTTTTTATAAAATGTTTGTTTGTATGTCTGTGACTCTGTCTGTCTCTATGTGATATAAATTTTGTTGGCACTCTATCTCAAGAACTAATACATGGAATACGTTTTCATTTTATTTGAACCTTATACATACACATGCATATATATATATTTGTGTGTTAGAAATGTGATTCTATATGTCAATAATTAATTTATAACAAGCTGAAAATTGCATTTTAAACGTAGCAAATGAGATGCGTTCGTGCTATGACAAAGTTCTAAAAATATTCAGTTTTTGGTGTAATGGATACAGTATTTCGGATACAGTATAGTGGCCGAAATCTTCGGTGTGTCCCTGTAAATACTATCTGCTTTCTGTCACCGGTGTAGTCGTAAAAAAAGCAAAGGGTATATGCATAAAACAGAGGGTATACCCTAGAGTGTATACACTGTAGCTCTTTTGAGAAACAGAGGGTATACCGAGTTCCTTAAAAAAATCCAAAGGGTATACGGCGTGTACCCGCGTATACCCTCCACTACATCCCTGCTTTGTATTATACAGGAAGTAACTTATAATAAACCTCAACAACGTACATAAAATGTGAAATAGTTTAATCGTATTATAACGCGCCCCGAACGGTATCTCCCCTATAATATTATGTAATGGAATACTTGTGTGTGGCCCTGGAAATTAATAATGAATATTCTTTGCACCACCGATTGTGCAGAACGTATATTTTATCATACACTTCTTAGATACATATAGATTGTATTATATTCGAAAGCGTGTAGCATCATTAACAAATTGGAAATTGCGCGTCAAACGTGGCAAATGAGCTGCGTTCGTACTACAATTAATTTTATAAATATTCTGAGCTTAATACATTAGCTGTTAAATTCTTATGCTAAAATGCATGAATATAAAATTTGATACGATTATATATCTCCAATTCAGTAACACGAAAATAATAGGACCTCTTCTTAAATAGGACGCAATCAAGATCGCAAACCTAGAATCATTACTTATCATGGGATACCGTGAAAATGCGTAACTGATTCGAAAACCACTGCTATTTTCATTTTTACTCTGTAACTCTTACAGATTCTTTTGTGTTACCCTGTATATGATTTACAGCATTTATTTACACAAAGTAATATGCAAAAATATGGTTATACTTAAAAACTCATATCACAACTAAAAGTGCACTTCTAGCAAAAATCTGTAACGTAGAGTAGTTCTGGTGCAGTATAGTATCCGAAATCTTTTGTGAGTGCTTGTAAATACTGTTAGCGCTTTCTATTATTAAAGAAGTAACTTGCAATAAAACTGAGCAACGTATATCAACTTAATTATATACGAAATAATTTAACATGATTGAAATACGCAGAAAACAATGTTTTCCCATATATCATTATGTGACGGAATTCTTTTGTGTAGCTCTGTAAATGAATAATAAACGTTTTTTCACCATATATTGCACCGAGTGTATATTTTAATACGCTTCGGTAAATGTATATAATTTTTTTCCTGTTTGGAATGCTGTAACACCATTAAAATGAACTTGAAACATTTTTTTCTCATTGACGGTAATGTAACGTAATACTTTTGATTATCCCTGTAATCAAACTATAGATCCGATTTTCATAAAATTTGAAAAACTCGACAAAACTATGGAACAATTTTATATTTTAAATTTCAAACGATTCGGTTGGATAGTTTTTGCTCTATTATATGCGGACAGACGGACAGACAGACGAATGAATGGACTGAACAACGACAATCGGTCTTACATACATACATAATTACGAACGGACCTAATTTTGTATCATTTTGTATGTATTAATCACTTAAAATTTTTTTTATCGTTTTCGGCCGAAAATAGGATGAGTACCAAAATTCGGTTTCAGTTTCTGTTTTGATCTTAAAAATCGTTGATTCAGTTGATCCTTAATTATGATTGACACTTTCATTCGTGTAAATGCAAGTACTTTTATACATTTACACATCTGTATGAGTTAATCAAGCGATAACAAATTGCACATTTGATTTCACATGCTAGGTACACATAAAAAAAGGTAATTTTTTGTTCAAAATGTGTAAATTTTATGACAAGTATGCATTTGTAAAAAATTACTCACTTATATGTGTACTTATAATTAAGTTTAAATTAGACTAACACATAAATAAGTGTAAATCCAAGCATTTCTAGACATTTACACACTTGTTTGAGTTTTTCAACTGATAAAAAATTACACACTTACTTTCACATCCTAAATACACATATAAACAGGTAAATTTCAGAAAAAAATGTGTAAATTTTACGACAGGTGTGTAATTTTAGAAATTTACACATATATTCGGGTAAAATTAGCTAATTTACACATTTATTTTTTAGAGTGTAGGGGTAAAAGATAAAAGTAACTAAACTGTAATTTAACACTGTAATTTTAAATAAAACCTTATTATCATACTGAGGTGCTGTATGATTAAAACAAAGTAAAAGAAAAATAATTCCTAATATATCGTCATGTAACAAGATAGAGCCTCCTTTTCAAAAAAGTTATTTGTCGATCATTTAATTAGTATTATATGCTATATGCATAAATTATTACAGTACAATCTGATTTTAAACCAAAAATTGAATAAGAATCTATGTAGTTAAGTGTGCATGGATATTTTTCGGCTTCAAGGAATTAAAAGAAGAAACTGAGCTCCGTAACAAATACAGAAGCAATTAAATCACTTCAAAATATTTGATTTAAAATCATATTTACAAAGTGAGACACCGAAAAATGTGCACGTAGCAAAATAACATTTATATCAGTTTGTTTAATTTTATGTATATGTTCAGAAAGAAGTGTAAACTGTCATTATCTTAATCTGACACTTTTTATCCATTTTCATCATTTTCTAAACTGTTTAAGGCTATACCATTCATAACAAAATAACTGTGATAATTTTTATATTTCCCTTCGAGGTCGCGTCTATTGCCTTAATACCAAAAGACGGAAGCTATGAATGAGCAACATCCCGACTCCACACCCTGATTCCACTTTAAATGATAATTCAAAAACAAACAAGTTGGAAATTGCACGTAAAGCGTAGCAAATGAGGTGCGTTCCTATGATAACAAAGTTTTAAAATATCACTCTCATATATCAATCTCATAAAATTGTAAATAGTTAATTACAATTAAAATGCGCACCAAATAATGTTCTCTCTATACCATTATGTAATGGAATACTTTTGTATGGCCTTGTAAATCAATAACAAATGTTCTTTGCACCACAGATTGTGCAAAATGTATATATAATATGTACTTTATAGATACATATGCATTTTATTATGTTCGAATGAGTGTAACACCATTAAAATGCATATAAAACATTTTCCCCCATTGACCGCAATGTAACGGAATACTTTTGATTGCCCCTGTAACTGAACTATGCATCCGATTTTGATAAAATTTGAAATAAATCGACAAAATTAGGTAATAACTATGTATTTTAAATTTGAAACGATTAGAATACTTTTGAAACTTTTTCCCCATTGACCGTAATGCAGCGGAATACTTTTGATTGTCCCTGTAATTGATCTGTGCATCCGATTTTCATAAAACTTGAAATGACTCGACAAAATTATGTAATAATTATGTATTTTAAATTTCAAACGATTCTGTTGGGTAGTTTTTGCGTTGTTATATGCGGACAGACAGACAAACGGACAGACAGACAGACGGACGGAGGGACGGACTGAACGACAACAATAGGTGCTACGTATTTGCATAATTACGAATGCACCTAAAAAGCGGGAGAAGACGTCCTTATGGCGTGTCCATGCATTATATATATTTTCAAAAATGTATGTCGAAAACGTAAATGAAAAGTACATTAGACGGTTTGTCGAACCTGAAATATTTGTAATTCAAATAATAAAAACGGAAGGATATATCACGAATCTTAACATTTATTGGTTTCGCTTCAAATAATAGTTGCAAAAATGTTCTTATTCTTTTTGGCTATAGTTTTCGTTTTGTATAAATTATGACTATCACTAATATGAAAAATATAAAGTAAGCTTAAAAAATATATATAGCTATAACTTTTTTTCACTTTAAAACCTTTCTTTACCAACAATTATTAGCGATAAACATAGTCCAGCCCAATTTAAATCGCAATAAAATAAACAGCTACGGAGAATTAAGTTTCGAACAAACAGGTTATACGTTTATGTTGTGTTCGCGCAGGATTGTACCCGGTATAGATATACATCTATTAGCATAAAAGTTTTGAGTTGAAATTGTGGGCTTTTTTCCATAATTGAATATACAAATATTTTTTTTCTTCTTTCTGGGCTTCGAGTGAACTTCAGATATAATTTTTAGGTTATGGTCATATAAAACCTAGCCTCTTTTCGGTGTTCTGAAAGCCATCATCGTTAAAATTATTCACTTTGAGATCTTCAAATGTTCTGAGATCTGATCTTACACCCTCTCCCTTCCTGAAAAAAAGGTAATTGTTAAAAAATGTCTTCCTTTTTATATATATATTTATTTATTTTAATATCCTAACACCCTCATCTTCTTTAAGGCTATGGTAAATTTTGCGATATATTTTCACTCCCCGAGAGCGGCAGGAATGCTGCTGAATTTCAAAAAATACCTTATTATATCTTGCCAAAAGCAACATCTCATTTGCATGCATTCTGAGACCTACAAAACATGAAAATACCACTACGGAGACCTAATTAATTGTAAGATATTATTTTCCTTTCTCATTATCTCGAACGTCACTCTGTTGCGAGTCTGGAGGAAGGCTTTTTTAAAAATCTTTAACGTCCAAAAAATTCTTCCCCAAACAGGCCATAATTATAGTGACAGTACTCCGAGTGTTTTGTGGCGCAATCTAATTGCGAGAAAGGGGCCAAATTTTGAAGATCGATTAAACAAGACTAGAGGACGAAAAATTTCTGAGAAAAAACTAGTTTCAAAAGACGCCGCTAGTGGATATGTAGCGTTTTTCCTCATTTTTACTTTCTTCTATCTTTACAAGAAGAAAGTATTGGATTCATGAAAATTTTCGACTTCCCGTTTTCGACGGATTTATGCGTTTTAGAAGGTCCTGAACACGTTTTGACTATTTTTAGAAAATGTCTGTCTGTGAGTCTGTCCGTCTGTCTGTGAGTCTGTGTGTCTGTCTGTGAGTCTGTCTGTCTGTATGTGACAAAAAAATTGTGGGCGCTCTATCTCAAGAACTAATGCTCGAAATTTAATAAAATTTTATATTCTGTTAGACCTTGATATGAATTAGTGCCTATTGGTTTTTGGTGAAAATTGGCCTGCAGGTGGCGCTGCTATACTACGTTTTTCATGATTTTCATGTTTGCTATATCTCAAGAACTTATGCACAGAACTTCACCAAACTTCAGATTCTGTGATCCCTTGATGTACATAGATGCTGATTAAGTTTTGGTGCAAATTGGCCAGCAGGTGGCGCTGCTATACCACGTTTTTCATGATTTTCATGATAGCTATATCTCAAGAACTAATGCACAGAATTTCACCAAACTTTAGATTCTGCTATACATTGAGATACATAGCCGCTTATATGGTTTTGGTGTGAACTGCCCTATAGGTGGCGCTACTATGCTATATTTTGCACGATTTTTGCGATAGCTATATCTCAAGAACTAATGCAGAGAACTTCATCAAATTTTAGATTCTGTTACACTAGAATATATAACATAATTAGACACTGATTACATTTTGGTATTAACCTTGCAACAGGTGGTGCAGCTATGCTGCATTTTGCACAATTTTTCCGATAGCTATATCTCAACAACCAACGCACAGAATTTCATCAAACTTCAGATTTTGTTACAAAATGACATATAACATAACGACACGGTGATTACGTTTTGTTATAAATCCTTCAACTGATGGTGCTGCTGTGCTATATTTTACTCGTTTTTTTTTAAATCTAGCTATATCTCAAGAACTAATGCACAGAATTTCATCAAACTCCAGATTCTTTTACAACATGACATAATTGGACGCTTTTTTACGTTTTGGCATAAATTGTCCAAGATATGGTGTTGCTGTGCTACGTTTTGCAAATTTTTTGTTCTAACTATATCTCAAGAACTAATGGACGAAATTCCATCAAATTTCAGATTCTGTTAGGTCTTGACATCAATAGATGCTTATTAGGTTTAAGTATAAATTACCCAACATGAGGCAGTACTAAGCTCATTTTCTCAGAATATTGATTAAATTTTGCGTTTTAGGCTTTTCGGATAATAGAATCTCATTAGGCTAGGTCAAATATTCGAGGAAATTCGATAGTGGGTAACTTTGGCTTCACCACGTTTTTTTTTTTTTTTTTTTTTTTTTTTTTAATATTAAAATGTATTTATTAGATAGAAGAAAGTTTCGGGATTGACACATCCAACTAGTTTAAGTACATTTCGTATGAAATGCTACCTATTGCGGAATATATTGCCTATGTTGGAATTTCTGAAACATTTTCGTAGATCTACACCGATCATGACTCCTAGACCCCAAAACTACCACCAGTAAAATAGTTTATACATATATATGCATACACATGTGTATGTATATATCATTTCTTTATGGATACGATAACTTCTATAATTCTGCTCAAATCTCCTCCAAACTGATACATAAAATCAAAGGACATAAAATCTCGGTCAAAATGGACAAAATCGGACAAAGGGGAGTGGAAATAGAGTGGGTTTTGTGAAAACAGGAAAAAACACATAACTTCTCAATTAACCCCCTGACTGCCTAGCAAAAGGGCAAAAATGTAATGTTTTTTTCTCTGCAATTAATTTTAAATGTTAATAAAAGAGGGATTTTCTATCATGGTGTAATTTTTTTGTTACGTATATGCTTATAAGCCTTGAAAGTATCAGTCATAGCTTAATTTCTTAAAACTGGATTATATTTGTAGAATTATATTAATTTAAATAAAACTTCAACAGCACTGAAACCTGCAGCATAGTGAGGATATATACGGCCACGGCAGTGAGGAGGTTAAAATAGATATCGAATCAGCTTAAAGTTCATATTTTTTCTAAAAAACATGCCAAAAGTTTATACATGACAGATATTTGATAAAGTTAAAAATGGGCCCAAGGGACGAAGAAAATAGGGATTTTGGGAGAAAAAAATCACAACTTCGTCAATTCTCAAGATATCATATACAAGAAATTTTTTTATGCTCTTGATATTATATGAAACTTTTGTATTTACACGTTTTTGAAAGGACCAACTCTTACTGCGGAAAAAAAAATTAAAAATGAAAACAAAAATAGGAGCGAAAAAAGAAAAAACCCATAACTTCGTTAGTTCTTAATATATCAAACCCCATTAAGTTTATTTTACATCTTCTCAATAATATCTAAAACTTTTATACTCACAAGTTTTTTCTAGGACCAATCCTTATGGCAAAAATAAAAGTTGATGAAAAAATCTCAAATCCAAACTGCTTATATCTTGACTCATTTTTAAATTAATTTTAGATTTTAAACGCATCCAAATGACAGGCTCTTTTATTTGGGAAGATTCTTACCAAGAAGTCACATGTACGTCCTACATCAAATTATATATTATGATGTGACGTATTGTTTTTTGATAAAAGTAAAATATATTTCAAAAAATGCTGTCAAAATGGGCATTTTGAACATAATTTCCCGAAATGATTGTAATTGAAAGTATTCAATAACAAATTGCTTATTTCTGACTCATTTTTAAACCTATTTTCGATCTCAAAAGCAATTGACAGGTTCTCTTATTTATGAACTATATAATGTGCCGTACTGGCCGATTTTTACATGAAATTAGAATTTATTTCAAAAAATGCTGTCAAAAAAAGCATTTTTAGCAGAATTTCGCTTAAGATGATTCTGATAAAACCAGCTCTTACAGAAAAAGGAAATAAAAAAATCTTCAGAAGCTACTAAATAAAATTGTTAAACTGGGTTTATCTCTAATTATATTTTATTTTTTGTTGTTGAAATGAGCACTTAATTTCGAAATCTACCTCCACCTATGGGCCAAACCGACAAAGATTTTTTTTTCACTAAGTTTTTCGTCTCTCGTCTTATTTAAACTTCCTACAACATTTGGGTTCATTCTCGCAGTTAGGTTGCCCTAGAGAAACACTTTGTACTGTTAGTTTAATCATGGCCATCTTGTACTCTGAGTACGTGTCAAGGCCCATAATCATGTAAAATCAAGCGTTATTGCCCTGATACATTTCCATCCTCAATACAGCTCACTACGTAAAGGAAGCTTTCAATCTCGAGCTCATCTCGACACGGATTAAAGCTATCTTGGCACGACCCGGTTCTTTGTAAAAGTTAAATGCTCTGTTAGACCCGCTTTCTTTTTCTCCGTTCACGTCTCGGTTGAGCCAATGACAAATCAATGAAATCAAATCTTGCCTGGCAATGCCGGCAACTTCAAATTCATTTACTATGAAAACTTGCACCACTTTTTTTACAAAACTTTTTCTATAATTAAAGCTCTTTTAAAAGGATATTACTGAAAAAATTAGAGGTAGTAAATGCTAATTTAAACCTTACAGGAAAGCTATAGTGATTTCTCTGGACAACATAGTTTTTGAGAAAAGCGTATTTTGACATTACACACAAATTTCGATTTGTAAACATTCATTGTTGAGGAGCGCTAGATGTACCTATCGTAGCAGAAGTATAAAATCATTGTTGATCATGAATTTCGAGAACAATCGTCGGTAATTAGCCAAGATATTAACTCTTAGAAACACGAACGGTTTGGACATACATAATAATATGGTACACATGTATCATTGACATTTAGAGCCAAGATAACAACTTTTAAAGAAATATTTGCAACACCTAGTAGCAGCATAAAAGCAATAAACCTGACATTGCTGAAATCAGACTAATTTAGTAAGCCTTATGCTTATAAATACCGTCGGATTCGCATCGAGTTTGCATTGAGTTGATCTCTAAATATGCCTTCATTTCTGTAAAAGTTATTAAAAACCTCCCTGGAGGAACGCTGCACGGACCAACGCGTCGTTGGAACTTTGCAACCTCCTTTCAAAACGCGCTTAGCACAATGCCAGATTTAAATTTTGAATAACAGTTTTGTGTTAGCTACACTGTAAAAGCAAAAGAGTATTACTACGCTGAATTAAATTTTACTGAGCCAAATGAAGTTCAAATATGAACTACTTTAAGTCTTAGTACCGAATTAAGTTCATTGTACATAGATAATAGTAAAACTAAAATATAACTACATAGAATAGCAATATTTAATACTATTTAGACTACATATATCTTTGAACTCTTATGGTGTGTTTATTCATACTTTTCTGGTATATAGAGCTATATCCGACCCTGCGTTATGTAGTTTTTTACAGTCTTGTTATTCTTTTAGAAACGATTTTTTAAATAATGCAGTTATCTTATTCGCGAAGAGCGCGCTTTTCTTAATTTTTAACATTTTACCACCGGTTTTTCAAAATAGAAAATTTTCTGTCGATAGAAAATTTAATCGGAAAATGCTCCGTTTAAATAATATAAACTTAAAAATAAAAAACAATAAAACAAATAAAAATAACTGCTCGTAATAATGAAGGATTCCGAAAATCTTAACCCTTTGAGCTCTGGGGTGTAAATTTTTTCAAAATTCCAAATGTCACATTAGCAACAGATTTTGCAAAGAAAAAAACCGGTTAAAGATAAACACGAAAAAATGTATTAATTTTTTTTCAAATAAATTTGGTTAAATTTTCTGGTGCCATTGTGACATTTCGGAATTAAAAATATGTGGTAGAAAATTCTACCATCTGAGCTCAAGGGGTTAAGTGGCATGTATATCAGTCGCTCGTTCTCAAGGGGCTAATAATTCACAAATTTATTGTAAGGAACCCTCTGAGCGCGACTTATACTCACACTTGGCTGTGTATTAGATAATTGCATTCAATTAAAAAGATTAATCAAAATTAAAATCAATTAATTCAAGATTCTGTATAAAAGGAAAAATAATTTAGTTTAAAAAGAGAAGGTGAAAAAAAAAATCATAATTTAGAAGCTGTACAAAGAAAATGTTTATTTTCAATTTTATTTTTATTTTATATTTTTCGCATTTTCTGTTTTATTCCAAAATAAATTTTTAAACGTTTTATTAGCAAATGTAAAATATCACTAATATTTTTACAGTGAAGAAAAATAATCGAACTGGCCAGGGTTTAGAAATAATAAAGTTCAGCCAACCAATATGAGTCTGTTAGAACAGAATGTGAGCACATCCCTACACGAGTCGATTGAAAGACTACTAGCTCGATTCCACACAAAAATATGCAGCATCAATCCTTTCCGACGCAGTGATCCCACTCGGACACAACTAAATTTAATTCGAAAACTACAAACGGCACCAAAAAACGTTAATGAAATTTTTCTTTTACAATAAAAGTTTAAAAGAACAAGTTTTTACTTTCTTGGAAGTTTGTTTTAAAATTCTGATGTCAGTCTGCCTTTTCAACATTTTACGAACACAATTTTCTGTGCCGGAAAGGGTTCAATAATGCAGGCGTGGCCGTAATATTTATTTTCCCCTCAAACCTTAATCAACAGCAAATTATTCTGACCGCAAAATAATCGAATAATCACAGTCACTATGATTACATTTTCTGTCCGAACAATCACTAAGTTTTGGGATTGTGGTTTTTGCTTTTTTTTAAACATTCGATTACACTGTTAAAACTAAAGGTTCCATACGGCACTTTTAGGGGTGAAACGCTTTTCCCGTCAGCGACACCCCTAAAGGAGCCAGAATTGCACCCCTAGAGGTGCCCTAAGGCACCATATGGCAGGGTGCCAGGTGGGTGCCTTGGAGTGCCATGTGGTACCATGGAGTGCCTTAGGGCACCTCTAGGGATGCAATTCTGGCTCCTTTAGAGGTGTCGCTGACGGGACAAGCATTTCACTCCTAAAAGTGCCATATGCAACCTTTAGTTTTAACAGTGTACAGTACATCTCGATTTCAAAATTTTGGAGTTAAAACTTTATTATTTTAAAGCAAGTATAGTGATTAGTAACGATGTCATACACGCTCCAATTTTAACAACTTCATGAAAAAGAGTCCAGGTCGGAAATCGGCTTAATGCTCTTGGGTTAAATTGCCAATGCTAATTGAGCTGTTTAGAAAGACAACCAGTCGATACAACTAAACAAATTTCGCTAATAAATTCTACTATGCCATGTAGACAATTCATGAGAATAAGCTGCAGATAAGCAGAAGGGAAATCCATTAAAATATAGAAAATAAATAAAGTTTATTATTTTAACGCAATTATATACTGATTGGTAAACATATCATGCAAGTTAAACATTTTTTAAATAGCTATGGTTCCATCATTTAATGGAATTCTTTTACCTGTGGCTTATTATTTTAAGCTGTCAACATAGCAAACCAGATACTGTTTCTAAAAGGTTGTCTGAGTGTATTGTGATATTCCATGTAGCTTAATGGACGAGCACTGATAATTTAAGACAAAGTTTTCGATTTCTGTCTTCAGCCTGGACACTTTTAAATAATTGGGAAAAAATTTCAACTTAGAAGTATTACAAAAAGACTAATTACTCCAGGCTTCAAGAAAATGATAGTTTAGAAAATCTCAATTTAACATAACTAGGCCAAAAATGCACATGTTATAAATGTTATAAAAATACATGTTATAAAAATTGAAATAACTTAAGAAAATAGCACATTATAAAGGAACAAATCAATCATAATTGAGGACTAAGAATAAAAAACGCCAATACTACCAAAAAATCAAAAATCTTTTTTTTTGGGGGGTGGGGGTGGGGGGGGGGGTTAAGTGCCAAGCTTAAAAAACAGGAGAACGCTTGAAGTACTCATCCCAATATTAATGATTCAAAAAAGTCGGAAATTGTACATCAAAGAAGGAAATTAAGTGCTTTCACCTTCTTCTTTTTGCGCTCTTAAAAAATTTCATTTTTAGGGCTACCTGCGTTTTCCATTCTTAGTCCTCAATCTACAAACTGCAATTGTTTTTCATTTAGTTAGCAACCATGTATAGCTTGTTATTTAATTTCAGGGTAGAAGATCCCGATTTCGTCCCTGCTCATTACCTGGACGTCTGAATCCTCTGGTCAATATGGACATCATTAATATCATGAGGATGATGGACAAAATGGGAGAAGAAGTAAGAAATTAAGACAGACTTAAATAAATAAATCATATTAGAATAATTTATAACACGATTATTTAATCGGTAAATTAATTGTAACAGATGTAAATTTTCCGATTGAGCAAAAAAATTCTGGGCCAGGGTTCTGTTGACTGAAGCCACCAATGCTCGTAAATCATAGCTTTTTCCTTTCTTATCGAGCTGTTTGTTTTGTAATATGTGATTTGTTTCAGTAACTGCTTTCTCCATTTTAATCAGATCTTAATAAACCACTGGTGTTTAGTTGTAGCGAGTATTCGTATGGGTAAAATACGGGAAATCGATACGTAATTCATTAAAGGTTTAACTTTATGGGTAATTGGAAATTTAACAAATTTTCCTCTATCTCTTATTTTTTGAAGATCCTATTTTATAAGCTACATTAAGAATAATTGAATATAACCATATAAAAATAACTGAAAACATTTTTTTTATATTATGTTAGTAACAATTAGTTGTTACTTGGAAGCATCGCGGATTTGATTGTTTTTCACGGCATTCCAACATTACTAAATTTCCGAGTTTTTCTCTGCAAATTTCAAGCGATATTATTACAAAAAACTTTTTTGTAAATCTTTTCTCAACACTGGACGATTAAAGACTACGGAAATAATAAACCTCTTCCAATCACATTTCCGCAGATTAAATGTATGAAACTATTCAATTTCTTAAAATAATTATGCACAGGTGTCTGAAGCTTTCTTCGCGTGTACTAACTGTCAACAATTTCTTGTGAATACGCACATTTTAATCTTCTAAATACTTTCTTAAATGTTACTGAATGCCGCTGATTGATTTCAGTCATTCACTGGCTTTCCGGTCACGGGAAACGGATAAAGCTCGTTGACATCTGAATGGGGAATAACAGAAAGTGATGCAGTTCACCCGAGATGACAATTAAAAAATTAATAATACATATCATTCATGGTAAAAAGTGTTCACAAATACCAAATACTTGCCTTCATATGAAAATACGTGAACAGCCTAAGAATAAGTATGAAAAATATACGGATAATTATCGATTTTCCTTTTTAATAATTTGCATTTGCATATGTATATATTTAGTGGCCATAAGTCCTATTTGAAGATTGTATTAGGGCCAATTGCGAAACGCTTACTTATAGTGAAAACGATTGAAACCATACTAAGGTACCCTGGGGTAATAACGCCAGGCGGGGTAATAACGCCAAGTGCTTATATTTTGCATAATTATGAAATAATCAGGTAAATGACACCCATGTGCTCTGCGCAGAAGGGTTTTGAGTCATATAAATCGCAAAAAACAGCTTCAAGTTAATTTGTTTCATTTTTAGGTCTTATTGTTTTTACAAGCAACTAAAATTAACGCTTGATCTAAAATTTGCGAGATAAGGTTTTTGATCTGAAGACTATATTTTTTATCCAGAAATACTTTGTTTATTACATAAATTTGTAGTGTATTTCATGTACATTGAAATAGTTGTAGAAGATTTTGGATATCTTCTCGAGATAATTTGTAGTGTAGGATTTACTGCGCAATAAGTATCCCGGGGTAATAACGCCAGGGATTGGCGTTATTACCCCGGTTAATTCCCAACAGTGGCCGAACTATATCCGAAGGGGGTTTATATATTAATATGGGACAGCATTATCATCATTGTTGAAATGGTAAGATTAAGGGGGGGGGGGGTGCCCAATACTTAAAAATAATCTCTATGGGTACAGTGTTCAGTCAGATTGCTAACAGCAGTTAAAGGTTAATTTTGTTGCTAATATAGAGATAATGATATATAACCATATGAATTATGTATAAAATTGAATAAGAGATTTCTTTGGGATAATATTTTTTAATCAAAATTTTATTCAATTTATTAAATATTTATAAATGCATGCTCTTTAAAATGTCGACAATTTAACTGTAGGTTCGGAGAATCCGCATTAGTGTGGAGTTATGGGTTAAAAACTATTTATTAGATTACTATAACAGCATTAACCCTTAACTGCTGTGACAAAAATTGTCGCATAACTTACTGCGACCGGCCTGTCAGACCGCTTGATCTAACGATGAATAAAATGTTAAATTAACTTTTAGAATATTATTTTTGTATTGAACCTTATATACAGGACTATTATAAATAAAATTTAGCTATTCAAAAGTTTCTAGAGATAATAATAGGACTCCAAATGAAACAAAAATTTCCCGGTATCTATAGTTAAACTAAAAATTGCAAGTTAAATTCTGAAACTTGAAAAACTCAGCGGTATGTGAGACGCTAACAGCAGTTAAGTTTTAACAAAAATATTTATTACATATAACTCTAGTTATTATAAAACTTCACATGATTAAAATATTACATTATGAATGGTTAAAACCATGCAATGTTTCTTATAATCATATTTAAGGGGGACTTTTTAAGCAAAGAGAGACACAGGGTGTTATATTCTGCTGAAGCTCCTCCTTACTCCTTTTTCTTTCACTTTCACAAAAAAATCAATATTTTCTATTGCATAGAATGCATACATGGGAATATAAATGCTGATTCAAATAATCCGTGCAATGTTTCTAATAATTCTATTTAAATGGTCATTTTTAAGCAAAAAGTAGCTTAGAATCTGATATTCTTTTGCCTCCTCCCCCCGCCACCACCACAGCTTTCTTTTTCTTTCAGAGTCACAAAAAAAATTGCACATTTTCAATAGCTTAGATTGCAATTTGTCAATTTCTAGAGCTGTAGAGTTAGTATTTTTAGAATTGGACAATCTACATGCCATTATTCCAACTTATTTTATAGTTTTGTTTGCATGGCGTTATTACCCATATAGGTGGGTATTAACGCCAAATAGCATTAGTCAAGAAAAGACTCCATTACATTTTATGAATACATATCTGTTAAATTATTTTATTTTACATAGATAGTCGATGAGTTGCTGTATCAGATCCTATATTTGTTTGAAAAATACAATCTAAAATTCAGCCGTGAAAATTGGTAGAACCTTAACGTGGCGTTATTACCCCAGGGTACCTTAATTTAATTAGAATCACATAAATATTATTTGATCCACGACTAGTTTGCATTGAGTTGATCATTCAATATGCCTCCCGTGTCTTTAAAGGTTAATTAAAAGCGCGGCAATGACCAAGGCGACATTCCAAATTTGCGTCCTACTTTCGAAGCGAGCTTACACAATGCCAAGTTTAAATCTTGAACAAGGGTTTTCTTTTAGCTACACTTTAAAAAGAAAAAATATTACTACTGAATTTAGTTTTATTATATGCTAAATGAAGTTTAAATATGCACTATTTTTATTGTCAGTGTAGAATTTAGTTCGTCATAAACAGATTAGGATGACATTAAAAAACAGTCATATACAATAGCAGCATTTGATATTATTTAGGCTTCATATCCCTTTGAACTTTTATGGTATAGCCATTCATACTTCCCTAGTATATATAGGTATAAACAACCCTACGTAGTATAGTTTTTTTTACAAAGTCTTATTGTTTTAGCAACGATTTCTTTTAATACAGCTAATAATTCATTTGTTTATTGTACAGAATCCTCTTAGCATGAGTAATACTCACTTGACAGTTTATTCTAATAATAATGAATGCATTGATTCATGCTTAATGCAAAATTTACATTAATTATTTCTCTACTGCGAACTTTAATATGATGAATAAATAAAGCAGCGCAATGTTGAAATATTTCTATCAAATTTAGACACAGACATTCGATTTGCTTTTGAATTTTTCAATGTAATAAGTACGCAAAATATAATTATGTTTCCCGTTTGATAATTATTATTTTTTTTTAGTCAAATAATATTTATACAGTGTGAAACTCTAACTAGGCTAAAGCTACCAGTGATGACCAGATTAAGGACATAATTTTTTAATTTAGCATACAAATACTATTCAAGCAAAATTTTGTCATGTCAACGATTAAGATATAAGAAGCAAGTATCGAAGAATACTTTAGAATCAAGAAAATCAGCGAATTAAAAATATATTATTAAGGATAATTTGTTTTACAAAAAATCTAAAAAAACAATGTTCAGTTTCTTCAAATAAGCATTGATCCATCACTGCACTGGATGGACAACCATAATCAATCCTTTTTTATAGTCATTTTTAGCTGCCTTTAACCCTTGTCCATTAATTAGCATTTGTACTTATTTACTTCGCCCTTCTCAGTTTATTTTACAAACAAAAACATCTTTTGAAGGGAACCAAAATATGAATATTCAAAAACGTTTAAAATGGTTGAGGGAGATAGTCAAATTCATTTAAATTTTACGCAAAAATTTGCGTATTGTAGTCATAATTTTCACAAATTATGCCGAAAATCATTTCAAACTGGTGATCTTCCTTAAACCTGATTTTTAGCTCTATATTAAATAGATTAAAAAATCATACTTTTCAATTTTTATTTTAAAACTGTAATAGCGAACTAGATGAATGAATAATTCTGAAGTATTCACCACTTGCCTTCAGTCTGCATATATGTAATTATATCACTGATAAACCTAGATTTGTGAAAAGTCGTGTGTTCGTTATAATGTGAACAACTTGAAGTACTTAAAAAAGGTCTGAAAAAGTTCTGAGTTATGGGTCATTCCACATGAAATGTGCAAAAATTAGAAAAAAAAGTAGTGGCCCCATGGTAACCGATTTTAATAAATTTGATACACAGGTTCAATTCATATTCAAATAGAGCTCTGCAAAATATCTTGACAATAAATAAATTATTTTAGCAGTTTTAGATATTTAAAAAACTTGTGGTATAGAATGGCATGTGTGCAATAGTCCAAAATTTCCTCTTTGAAGATTTATATCTTGAAAATTATTTAGCAGAAATAATTTTTTCTTATATTATTATAACGTTTGAAAAAGTATTTTCTTATTTATTTTATAATAATAATCTGGTAACGCCATGATTAATTTTAAATTAGTTGTAAAAATTGAAAATATGTGAATTTTGAGAAAAATTAGAAACATTATAAAAATTAAAGGAATTAAATAACATACGTGAAATTGATGCTTGATGTGGTATTACACATAAAGATCGATTTCCCCATGTTTGAAAGTTACAATTTATTACTTTCAACTTCAATAAAACTTAGAAACTTAAAAAAAATGCAAAATCATAATTTTTTCTCTTATGTATGCACAAAAATAAATAAAAAAACGATCTGACATTAGCAATACTGCAAACACATAAACATTAATAAGTCCATAATATGCTAGAAAATTTTCAATATTGCCTTTTGTTTCCTAACATTTAAAAAAATGGACTCAAAAAGATGATTTTGTTACATTCCACACAAAATTTCTCTTCGAACTTACGCGCTTTTCTTAAAATATTGAACGATTTTAAGAGAAAAATAGTGCTGCCATCTACAAGAATTTATATTTACTAGATAATTAAATCTTCAATTCTCATCATTTTTAATATAATCCTGAAGAAATGAAGAAAAATAAAGAAAAGAGGAAAAAGGCGAGAAGTAACTTTTTTATTTATAATAATTTCAAATAATTTTAAAAGATATAAACGCTTTCCTTCATGTGTAAAAAAATCAATAGAAATATTTTCCCGTCATTTTTCCCTGATTATTTTATCATTAAGGATTCAAAAAGGCATACATGAAAATTTATGCATTTAAAATACGTACTTTTACCGGGTGTGCCAAAAATAACTGATGGATTTTAAAATTCAATAACTTGCAAACGGTGATCGCTATTTATTTTTTATTTATTTATTTATTTATTTATTTTTTTTATTTATTTTTTTTTTTTTTTTTTTTTTTTTTTTTTTTTTTTTTTTTTGCAGGAGGGTTATGTATAATGTCAGGAGTTTTTACCGTAATTTTTTATTTTAGTTCGAACTTCAAACAATAGATGGCGCTGACGGCGATTGAAGTCCAGGTGATCAGTGCTGAGTGAGGTCAGTTTCGGCGTCAACCTGGGCTTCAATTGCCGTTAGCACCATCTGTTGTTTGAAATTCGAAATAAAATCAAAAATTACGGTAAAAAAAAACTCCTGACATTATACAAAACCCTCCTGCAAAAATTTTTTAAATAGCTGTTACCGTTTGTAAGTTATTGAATTTTAAAATCCATCAGTCATTTTTGGGACACCCGGTATCTACAACGACAAATAATTTGGCACTTATTTGGCATTATAGCAGGTGTCCTTAATTTTAAATAGGTAATAGAAATATTGAATTTTTTCCTTAAAAATTTTTCTTTTTTATTCAGGAATAAATTATCGAATCCTAAACTACGCCAATCTTTTAATTATTAATTCTTTCTTACCTAAAAATAATTTATGATATAGTTTTTTCATTCCTGAGTCTAATAATCAAGATTGAAATTGCAATCATGTAGACAAAAACTCGATTTTTAACGTGACTTTACATGCTTAAGTAAACTGTCTTGAAATCTATTATTTTGTATTTACCTCATAAATAAACGTGTTGTACTTATATGCCAATTTTCATTCAAATCTGTGACATGGCAGCCACAGCTAATTTCCTCATTTTGTATGGAATGACCCTTATGTTAATCCAATGAATCATTCGGTTCTTACTATATGCGGCAAATTTCCAAAAGTAACTAAAAAGATTAATTTTAGAAAGGTAAGTATTGTGAAGTCAATCGTTAGTAAAGGTTTTACAGTGCGTTACATAAAACATATTGCATTTCTATCATTGTTTACAAATTTCATAGAAAGACAGAGATAAAAATTACCATTTATTAAAGCCACAATTTCTCTAAACTTGATACAGTGGAAGACATTCTGTTATATTTGAATATTTCCTGTTTTTATGTTGCTTGTCATTGTAGGAGATCTTTGTTGGAGATTTTGTAGTTTGTATATCATAATTATTATTTAGAGTTTATGTCAAATTTTTTTAGAATGATTGAAAGATCAGAATTACTATTTAATACCATAGTGTTATTTTTAGATACCCGCTGACGCACCCTGGAATGCACCAAAAGCTGAAGAATGGGACACTATGTCTTACAAACAATTCTTGAAAAAGAACTGTTGGACACAGTAATATCTTCCTATATATTTTTTATTAGTTTCTTTATTGTATTTGAAAGTATGCGATTTCTATCATATAAAAAATTTGTCTCACAATCTTTTTTTGTTAGATATACTATACATGTCCTAAACTTTAATGGTTTCATAATCAAAATCGGTAAAGGTTTAACTAACTTTTAACATTTCCCATAATCGAGATTCTGAATTAATTTAAAAAAATAGTTAAATGTTATTTTTGGGGGGTTTATTAATGAGATATCTTTTGTCAAAACAGAGAAAAGAAGAACAATTCTAAAAACTCCATCCCCCCATACACACACACTAAAAAATAAACATATTTTTGAATATATGAATAAATAAATAATGATTTTTTTTTAAGTCTGATACTCATCATTATTACGGAGACTCGGTACCTTACATGTTATAAAAAATACGGTTCGTACGGCAACAGAGGGGTAATTTTCATACCAAAATTTAAATTATGATGGGTAGTTTCATTTATATATTGCTAAAAATAATTTCTTGAATTTATTGTAGTCAAAAAAGGCTGGGGATGTTATAGAAAGACATTTTTTTTTACAAAGATAAGTTAATTTACTTTATTTTTTTGTGGTAGTATTCAGAATATTTCCGAAGAATGAATAATTTTCTATTTGTCTAAGATATAAAAGAAGTACACTTCTCAAAATATAGATTTTATATAATTTTTGATCGAAATTAATTCAATTAGTAAAATGAAGCAAAAACTTTAAGATGAAAATCACAATATTGAAAGAATACTGAAAGATTAACATATGTAACAACTTTTTGAAAAAAAAAAATAACATGTATGAGAAAGAAGACAGTTTCGCGATTGAAGCTCCGACAGGTTCATATTTGTAATTTGTTAGATTAGATATTTCGTACTGGTAACCAAGTCTGAAATGTTTAGCTTTAGAGCAAGAGTCAGTTGATTAATATTTTCATTTTTAAAGAAACGCCAAATGCAGAGATATATTTGTTTTATTAACAAATCTCTACTTATATGTAAATGTTTCACTTTTACTTTAATGTCATTAATCCATATTCCATGTGTTGCAAGCTTTGAAAAATGCTATACAGTAGAGCTTTTTAACATGGAATCTATGGGAAAGAAAAAATGCTCCATAGACAAGTTCCCTTCTTGTTGTTCAAATCTTTCAAGTATACTTCTAGTTCAAATATTATTAAATTCACTTTACATGGATCAGCTTTTCCGTTTACAACAGGATTCCCTCATAAACTATTTATTTTTTACTGCTTCTACTTTATTTATTTTTTTTCCAAATATACCATCCTTTAAAAATATGAGTTTAAGTCCTTTTATTGTAAAATAATAGTAATTTAAAAGCATATGCATTTTTGTAAAAAAAATTGGCCTAAGTCAAATATTAATTGTTTCTGCGTGGATTAGGCCAGTCAGAGACAATGATTTTAATACGTGTTCTGTCGAGACCGGAACTGAAAATTTCTCCCGCAGGCCTAGGACGAAGGAAACCAGTCCCAGTTCGAAATGAAAAATATATTAGGCCTGGCCAAGTCCTCAGAAAAAAAGCATGGTCCCGGGCCTGGCCCGGTCTGGTCCCAGAGTATAAACTTTTTTTAAAGGCCTCACCTGGAAGATAAAGAGCTTAAAGTTTTGAAAACTAAAATTATGAAAAACTCCTTATCACCATAGTAGAAAAAGCACTGTTTTAAATAACTAACGGACATTTAAATAGTACAGAAAGAAGGTGGAAACAACAAAAGATAAATTGAATCGGAAGTTTAAGCCGCAAAAAGGAGATATTTTTTTTAATTCAATTTTTAGAAAGCAGTTAAATGTTTTATTAAGTTCTAATCTTTGCTTAAATATTTAAATGCGTTTTTCTGCATGGTGGGTTTTTTTTCGCCTTTTGTCGTCTGTAAATTATTAACTCAAGATTCGTTAAAGAAATAAGGTGCAAACTTGAAACATGGCTTTTTTTTATTATTTAACAATAATATTGTTTCCGGAAAACTAAAAAATATATTTACTTTCAAATACACGATTTTTGAATAAATAAATTACATCATTTTTTAAATAATTATTTTTAATATTTTTAAAATTAATATTTAAAAAAAATCCTAACACAACTAAAATTATATTTTCCTCTTCAATTAAATGAAAATAAATTGGAGTCTGCTGGATAATGTCTTTAGTTATAGCTATTTTAAACTGCCACGTTTAAAAAATTAATAATCAGTTAAATTTGTTTTTAACTTTATGAGAAATTTTAGGATGTGATTTTGTTTGCAAATTACATAGTTAACCACCACAAAAAAGAAAAAAATTAAAATTCTAACTCAACAAATATACTTCTTACATGTTTCCTAGAATTCTTAAAGTAACATTGCTTCTTGAATTGCACGCATTTCAATTTGTATCTAATTCCTAAAAACCTGACGAATTATTTAAAGGGTATTTATTGAGTGAGTATTTGCAGCTATGAAGATGAATTTTTTTTTGTGTTTAAATCAGGAATGCATAAGGAAAAGTTCCTAATTCGAATTTTTACTCTACAGGAGCCGTATAAGAATTTAAATTTCCTATTTTTTCAAATAGACCCCCTTCTCATTAAGTTGCATTTTATTTCTTTCATTTGGCACATTTTTTATCAAACTATGCAATTGAAAGTCAAGGGACAGTATTTAAGAAGATAAACTACTGTTTCTATATTTGTGAATCACCCTGCATACCTGTTATATATATATATATATATATATATATATATATATATATATATATATATATATTACTTTGCAAACACTCTTTTAAAATATTCTAAATTTACGGCATATTCATTATTTCCTTATTTGTCAATAATGTCTACTCTTAATTAATATCTAATTTCTTAATTTTAAAACGCGTATATTTTGAATTCTTAATCGAAAACTTTAATCCCTTTATAATTTTTTTATCAACGGATTCTTGTATTTCTTATTCTAAAACCCTTAATCTGTTAAAAACAACATTCCCCTTAAAAGCCCACTAAATTATTTTATATTTTGCGACATTTGATGCTTGTTTCTTAATACCATTTTTATTTTTGTTCGATTGCTCAGCATGCATTGTGTAACACCGAAAATACTGGCGATAAATATATATCAATAAATAAAAACTTTGTTAAATCACCATAAAAAGATAAATTAAACAGGACGCGTTTCGAGCTGCAAAATTACTGCTCGTCATCAGCTGTTCCAAACACGTGTCACAACGGACAGAGTGGAAATAACAGTGAAATAAAGAAGGAGGAGATTACACAGAGTGCGACAGGTGGCGCTGCTTGTCACAGCCAAGGAGGAAGAGAAAAGTAAAGATAAACTCAAAGAAGGAGGGAGGAGATTACAAAGAGTGCCCCAGGTGGCGCTGGCTAAAAGAACACAGGTGGCAGAGAAAAACTAATAAAAGATAAAGAAAACAATTGAAAAATAAATAAAATAAAATAAATAAATCAATTAAAATAAATAAATAAATAAATAAATAAAAATCAAAATAGAATAAAATTAATTAATTAAAAATGATATAATAAAATAAATAAATAAAAATAATAAAATAGTAAAAAAAAAAAAAAAAAAAAGAAAAAAAAAAAAAAAAAAAAAGTGATTATAGTAATAATAAAAAACTACAAAAGTAATTTCCATGCAGGAGAAAGGGAGGGGGATGAAGAGAGATCGTTGACAAGAGTATTACAATTTTTATAAATAAAATAAGCTTCGTGAGTATCTAAATGAGAAGGAGAGGCAGGATTAGAAATAATTCTGGCCATGGAAAAATTGAAATAATGACCGGAAGACCAACAGTGAGAAGCAATGGAAGACCTAGATAATTCCTGATTTTTAATGTACCTCTGATGTTCATCCAATCTTTTCTTCAACGCTCTTCTGGTCTGACCAATATAACCCAAATTGCAAGAGCAAGGAATAAAATAAACACCCCACCGGTTCTCAACAGGAATAGGATCTTTCAAAGACGATAATTTAATTTTATTCATAGGTTTGAAGATAACTTTAAAATTGAAACGAGAAAGGATTTTAGCTATTTTGAAACAAAGAGGAGAATAAAAAGGTAGAACTATAGAGTTAATATTAGACGAATTATTAGAATCAGTAAGAAGACGTTTAGGCTGATTAAATTTATACAGAGCTTTGTCAATCAAAGAGGGATTATAACCACGAGTGAGAGCAAGAGATTTGAGGTAACTAATTTCCTTATTTAGAGCAGAAGAGTCAGAAGAACTATTTTTCTAACCATCCTCCACAGCATAAAGTGGCTTCCTTTTATACTTTTGTTTACAGAGCACTTCGGATTTCTTCTGACTCTTCTGCTCTAAATAAGGAAATTAGTTACCTCAAATCTCTTGCTCTCACTCGTGGTTATAATCCCTCTTTGATTGACAAAGCTCTGTATAAATTTAATCAGCCTAAACGTCTTCTTACTGATTCTAATAATTCGTCTAATATTAACTCTATAGTTCTACCTTTTTATTCTCCTCTTTGTTTCAAAATAGCTAAAATCCTTTCTCGTTTCAATTTTAAAGTTATCTTCAAACCTATGAATAAAATTAAATTATCGTCTTTGAAAGATCCTATTCCTGTTGAGAACCGGTGGGGTGTTTATTTTATTCCTTGCTCTTGCAATTTGGGTTATATTGGTCAGACCAGAAGAGCGTTGAAGAAAAGATTGGATGAACATCAGAGGTACATTAAAAATCAGGAATTATCTAGGTCTTCCATTGCTTCTCACTGTTGGTCTTCCGGTCATTATTTCAATTTTTCCATGGCCAGAATTATTTCTAATCCTGCCTCTCCTTCTCATTTAGATACTCACGAAGCTTATTTTATTTATAAAAATTGTAATACTCTTGTCAACGATCTCTCTTCATCCCCCTCCCTTTCTCCTGCATGGAAATTACTTTTGTAGTTTTTTATTATTACTATAATCACTTTTTTTTTTTTTTTTTTTTTTTTTTTTTTTTTTTTTTTACTATTTTATTATTTTTATTTATTTATTTTATTATATCATTTTTAATTAATTAATTTTATTCTATTTTGATTTTTATTTATTTATTTATTTATTTATTTTAATTGATTTATTTATTTTATTTTATTTATTTTTCAATTGTTTTCTTTATCTTTTATTAGTTTTTCTCTGCCACCTGTGTTCTTTTAGCCAGCGCCACCTGGGGCACTCTTTGTAATCTCCTCCCTCCTTCTTTGAGTTTATCTTTACTTTTCTCTTCCTCCTTGGCTGTGACAAGCAGCGCCACCTGTCGCACTCTGTGTAATCTCCTCCTTCTTTATTTCACTGTTATTTCCACTCTGTCCGTTGTGACACGTGTTTGGAACAGCTGATGACGAGCAGTAATTTTGCAGCTCGAAACGCGTCCTGTTTAATTTATCTTTTTATGGTGATTTAACAAAGTTTTTATTTATTGATATGCATTGTGTGTCCGCATCTGTCTGGAATAATTGCCGTATTACATAAATTTCCTGCCGTCATCGATAAGAAAATGTTTATTGTTTTCACCCCTCTCACTCACCCATCGTTTGTTCACCGCGGTTGGAGGCATTTCTAAAATTTCATTAGTCGTCCTGAAGTTTACCCTAGAATTCTGTGTTCATACGTTTTTTTAAGAGTTTATTATGAAACAAAAACAAAAACGAGCATTAAGTATGGAGGCTGAAAGGGGGTAGCGGGTTAAGGGGGGTCTGGCGGCCCCCACCGAATCTGGTAAAATCGTTCCAAAAATCTTGAAGAGGGTCGAAAAACAAGCAGTGTAAGCTTTTTACCGACATTACAACCCCAAACAAAAACACAGTAATGGCGAAAAATATGATTTTTTGTGATTTTTATTTTTTCAACCAGTTTTATTTATTTTTAAATGGTTTAAACGCAATTAAAAATTTGTTTTGGATGTGTGGAAGTCTCCTGAATATTTTCAGATTTTTTGGTCAAGTAAAAACATGTGAATTTTAGGTTTAAATGCGAAAAAATCGTGAAAAACGCGTCATTTTCAAGATTCAACCCTATAATTGTTAGGGTTGTTTTCATTTTCCCGAGGGGTGCTGTATAGTATAGATAGCGGCAACCGTCCTCTTTCGAATGCAGGCAACTGGACTCAATTTGGTCAATTTTGATGAGCGGGGCGATTTTTTGAATAAAACTCAAATTTTCAACTTTCGATAAATTACGGCGCGTACTTGGTATAATGCGTCTTTGCTATAAAAAATACATCTCTATAGGGGTTTTTGAGGTCGCTGATCACGAATTTGATGTCAAAAAAAATTTTTGACAACAAATTCACCCATAAGTATTTATTAACACAGGTTTGATAATGTAAAAAATATCATTGAATCACAGCATTTAAACAATTTTGATATCGTGTTCAACTAATATAATCAATGAAACTAAATTTTCTGGTATAAATCATATTTTATTCAAGCTTACGTAATATTAACACAGTAATATAAAATAGCATAACACTTTTTTACAGAGCTAAGTCAACAATTTTACAGTTTTAATCCTCGTCACTATCTTCTTCAATGACAGGTTCAACGCTTTGAACAGAGAAAAGATTTGTGAGAATCTGTGCTAGACGAATAATTCGCGACAGATATCTCGCATGCCCTAAGAAGTAAATGATAGTGGCCACATGTGCACAACAACCGACAGTTCTGAGGCCATTCGCACAATTGCATACGTATTCTTATATACCACTTCTTCCAATAGCGTTAGGAACGTATTTTACTTAACACATGTACTTTTTCCGACTTATGTGCCTCGATTGAACTTCGCATTTCAAAATTGATTTATCTTCCAACAAGTAATGCATATTAAGAACTCCATCTTCAGTACATAATTCTGCTAAATAAGAAACGGTCTGTGATAACTGGTAAGACCCTGTAAAAAGTATCTTCAGATCTCTTTCTGTCAACTCCGGAAAGTCTACAACATCATTTGACGTCAGAGGTCTGAAGATCCTTTTTTTTTCTGTTCCAGTTTTTCTCTTCTACCACTTTCGCTAAATCACTATTAACGTTTTTTCTGAGCAACATTTCGTTAGTGATCTCTCTTTTCTCTGTTCAAAGCGTTGAACCAGTTATTGAAGAAGATAGTGACGAGGATTAAAACTGTAAAATTGTTAACTTAGCTCTGTAAAAAAGTATTATGCTATTTTATATTACTGTGTGACTATTACGTAAGCTTGAATAAAATATGATTTATACCAGAAAATTTAGTTTCATTGATTATATTAGTTGAAAACGATATTAAAATTGTTTAAATGCTGTGATTCAATGATATTTTTTACATTATCAAACCTGTGTTAATAAATACTTATGGGTGAATTTGTTGTCAAAAAAATTTTTTGACATCAAATTCGTGATCAGCGACCTCAAAAACCCCTATAGAGATGTATTTTTTATAGCAAAGACGCATTATACCAAGTATGCGCCGTAATTTATCGAAAGTTGAAAATTTGAGTTTTTTTTCAGAAAATCGCCCCGCTCACCAAAATTGACCAAATTGAGTCCAGTTGCCTGCATTCGAAAGAGAACGATTGCCGCTATCTATACTATACAGCACCCCTCAGGAAAATGAAAACAACCCTAAAAATTAGAGGGTTGAATCTTGAAAATGACGCGTTTTTCACGATTTTTTCGCATTTAAACCTAAAATTCACATGTTTTTACTTGACCAAAAAATCTGAAAAAATTCAGGGGACTTCCACACATCCAAAACAAATTTTTAATTGCGTTTAAACCATTTAAAAATAAATTAAACTGCTTGAAAAAAATAAAAATCGCAAAAATCATATTTTTTGCCATTACTGTGTTTTCGTTTGGGGTTGTAATGTCGGTAAAAAGCTTATACTGCTTGTTTTTCGACCCTCTTCAAGATATTTAGAACGATTTTACCAGATTCGGTGGGGGCCGCCAGACCCCCCTTAACCCGCTACCCCCTTTGTTTCAGGGCTGCCACAGATGACTATTATTTTATTCTAACTGGCACCACTATCTCAAAACAGAAATCCTTAACACACACTTTGACAACTTTTGCAAGCGAAATGTATTTCAAAATTTATATTACTGGTGCGAACATAACATATAAATAGTCGCCTGAGATAGCCCTATTTTTTCGGCATCCATATGCATACAATCGGATAAATGTCAATTGGAATTTTTTCACTTTGAAACATTATCTTTTTCACTTCTGAATACATCTATGATAAAATTTATTTTAAGAAAAATAAGATATTCTTTTTATTTTTACCATAGGGGATGCATAGATTTTTTTAAGAACTTTATCAACATCAACATTACAAGTGAATCTTACGAAGCTTCTCTTCTAAGTTTTCTGTGGTACATTAAACAATGTGGTGGAACCAAGAGGATATTTTCAACGACAAATGGTGGACAGGTAATGTCAATGAATTTTTATTTATCTAGAATAAATATTTTTTTAGACTATAATTTGTGTAAATTGGTATGAAAAAATACAAAAAGTTTGCGTAATTAAATAAAGGAATTTAATTTAAAGGAATTAAATAATAGCACTATATTTAAAACATTCCTCGTGTGGAATGGATATTTATGAACAACAAACTATTCATTCAGCCCTTAATTACAGACAAATAGTTGCAATAAAAAAAAGTTTAAAAAAAAACATAATTCCATTCAACATTATAAAGAAATAGTAACGTTCCGTATATCCAAGGAACGATTTCACTTTTCGTACGTTTTTATATTAACTAAGTAATTTGTAAAAAAATGTATATATATTTTTTTTCTGAAATACTTTTCTCAAAATTTGTTGTTTTAATTGAGTCGACGAATAGTTTTCGGATGTACTGTTGACAATCAACACATTATCACCATAGTTCGCCACACTTTCTGTAGAAAACAAGCCGACCGTGACCTTGTACATCAGGCTTGTCAAACAAGTGGCCCGTCAGCAACTTCTCCGTGGCCCGCCAAGCCTTTGCCATTTTCCTTTTGTTTCATTCAGTTCTTGTTTGATAAGAAAATACATTTTGCTAGAACACACCTGCAGATGTTGCAAGTTTGCCAAGTTGGGGGAATGTGTGTTACTGAAAATATTTACCACTAAAACTGAATATTAATCTTCGGAATAAATAAAAAACTGAATAATAATCTTTAATTTAATGACAAAAATTCCATGATTAAATAAAGAGAAGATTACTAGTAAAAGATATTCTTGTCTACGGAATATTTGCCATTTTTATTTTTACAGAACAAAAAGAAAGAAGTAAAAAAATTGATATCATTTTTGATAATAAATAAATTAAATTTTTTCTGGTGTGTGTTTTAAGTTTTCATCCATAAGTATTTTTTAAATTTTGCAGCGTTTTGTTGTTGTTTTTACACAAGGTTACTTTTTTAATTATATATTTCTTTTTCTGCAACTATAAAAAAATAATAATCTGCATATTGTTTTTGGGGGGAATGTGGCCCACGGTTTCATAGACAACGTTTAATTTGGCCCGCGAAGGTACTCGTGTTTGACATGCCTGTTGTACATTAGCAGAAAAATCCAGGAAAGTTGTTTGAAAATAATAAGGTTGTCCAATACTCCCCAAGGAATATTTCTTCGAAATAACAGGGACTAAATAATTCTGAAAAGCACCGCAAAAATTTCAATAAGATTCCTGTGAAACATCAGAAATATCCCTGCTCATTTCACAAAAATGTTTCCAGATTTTTCAGTTGAACGTCCCAGAATTACTCCGGAAATTTTAAGTTATTTTTAATAAACGTTTCTAGATTTAAAAAAACTAATATATATATAGTGCAGTGCAAACAGACTATTAGCTGCCCTAATTTGAGAATACATATTCTTAATATCCTCAATTTAAATGAAAGATCACGTGTCACAGAACCACTTTTTTATACGCTATAAATTTACGTCCAAAGGCACAGGGGAATTATTTATAGATGAATAATGTTTTTAAATTAACTTGATTGATAATAGAATTTTTTATTGACAAGTAAAAGTAGGGAAAATTATTGCATCATAAACCATTTCGAAAGCTATTAAACATAGCAATTTTAAGAAATCGGAACCTGTATTATGTATATCCGTGAGTAGGGGGAGGGGTGAATCTCTGTGCTAGCGGGTCACATTATCATTACAATTTCTCAACAATGACTTATTTAATTAAAGATGTTCTAGAAATAATTTTTTCAAACAGAAAAATCCAGAATATTTTAAAAAAATACTTTGATTAATATAAAAAGTGTTGAAAAAGGTAAATGTTTCAGGAATATGCGCAGAACGTTACCATTTGTTTTACACTCTGCAGGTTAAAAATTTAAACTGCATTCAAATGTGCTTTAAGATAATTTTACTCTAATTTCACTTACTGACAAATAATTTTATCGCCATCAGATTTCACTAAAAGCAATGTTGAAATACATTTCGCTTTAATTTCAAAACTCGTACTTGGTTTGTATTGGAGCGAACGTATCCCACAAAAGATGCCTCCCGATGCAATCATCTCCCGTTGCATACTCAAAGGCATGCATTTGTGTGAATGTTACTAGGTGTGTGTTTTCGCTGCATTGTAAAGCAAATATGGATTATTAAGTATAGCAGAATACTTACGAAATAAATATGGAACATTTCAGAGAAATTAAAGAAATATTTCTATTGATAACCAAGACGCTCCATTACAGTGTATGTATGCTCCCTGAAAGGTAAACAGAAACATTCCTGATGTTTCTTAGGAAGCTTACTCATATTTCAGTAGAACGTATTCAATAAGTTTTTAATTATTTACAATATATATCCATTAAAAATAATGGGCGACCCATCTGCCAGATATTTTTAAAAAAACGTTCCCTATTTTTTTTTTTTTTCAGTGAAAAACATTTAACCTTCCCACTGCCGCGACCGGATATATCCGTTCACTAGGCTCCAGGTTTCACTGCAGTTGAAGCTTTATTTAAATTAATATAATTCTACAAATATAATCCAGTTTTAAGAAATTAAGTTATGATTGATACTCCCAAGGCTCTTAAGCATATACGTAACAAAAAAATTGTACCATGATAGAAAATCCCTCTTTTATTAACATTTTAAAAAAATTGAGGAGAAAAAAAATTACAATTTTGCCCTTTTGCTCAGGGGGTTTTAACAAATCTATTTCCCTAAATTTTGTTATAGTTTTAAATAATCTTTTGCAAAGATTGTCCATTCAAAATAATATTTATTAAAAAAAAATTCCCTCATAGCATGCATGGTCACAGTGACGTCACAATGACGTCACTGTGAGTCACTTTGGTCACATCACATCTGTGACCCAAATGCCACCACTCAATGACGTCACATTATGAGTAAGATGTGACTTTCTTAAAATTTTTAAGAAAATTACAAATATTCTTCAAAACATGTTATTTACTTTAAAAAACATGTTTCTGGCAATTTAAGTATCGTCACTTTTCTCACAGTTTCGTCACAATGTTAATGTCAAAGTAGTCACAAATGACACATTTTTCACAAATTTGTCACACCGTGACTTCACAAAGTGGTCACAATGTAACGTCACAAACGAGCTCTAAAATGGCCACAACGACTTCACATTTTAGTCATTGTGACTTCACATCGACGTCACGTGACGTCACATCGACAATCGATGGTCAAAAAGTCACAATGTGACTTCACGACGACGTCGCAGTGACGTCACCATGTCTTATGGGTTCTTACTAATTATTCAATCCAATAAATGGAATTATTGTGCAAAATAATATTTTCAATATTGATTAAAAATTTGGGATATATATTGGAGAGGCGAGAAATATTGGAGAGGCGAGATGCTTCATTCGACTTTGCATTTAACAACTCAAACTTTTTAACAGGTAAATGCAGATAGGCCATCTATGGTCTGATATGTTTAAAACTAATCGAGCTATTAAACTGTGAACTTTGTCGTTTGAAACATTTTGTTTGCTTATATACCTATTATAGTATTAGTTAAGGTTCAAAACTGCATTCCGTTTTAGAAATTTATGTATGAGCCTGAATTTATTTCATTCTTGTATCATACTAAAATCACACATAATACAGCATTTAAATTACTTTCATCCGTATTACACGAGGATAATCTATTCTTTTCTGTTTATTTTAAATCAAATTCTCCTGGTATACTTTTACAGAATGCAATTTTGCCAACATGAAGATCATATAAAAAGCTTCTCAGTTCACCTCTGCTGTAAACATTTTTGATTTAAGTTAGTATGTTAATTAAAAAATGCAATTTACTTGAATTGCGTACAGCATGTATGAGGACTGACCGTTCAAATTTGGCGGAGAGGTAAAAAATAGCAAAAAAAAGACAATCTCACATAGGAAAGTTTGGGCACAAACGAACGCATGACGTTTCACAAGATAATGTGTAACCACAACTTCTAATCGCGTTCTCTGACAAGTCTAGCTTTTCGTCATTTTGTAGATGGTGACTTTGCAGATGTAAAATGAATCATTATGCATTAAATAAATAGTCAGATATGTATCTATGGTGCGATAGGGAAAAGCAGCATAAACAAAATCACTTCTGGTCAACAAATAGTCAATATTAACTGAATTCGATATTCAGTGTTATGCATTCCACATATGTATTTTTCAGCTAAATAGAAAAAAACATTATTAAACATAAATTTAAAAATTTAGCATTTGATTTATATGTAAACGATAAAACTTATATTGAAAATTTTTAACATCAAATCCTAAGCAACCTACCAAAATAAGCATATGTCGACGTAATAAGGGATTCATCATAAATAATTATTGTTAAAAACATATTAAACGTTATGACTATTGTAAAATGTAAAATCACATTTAAAAATAAGTAATTTGAACTTCTAAAATATATGAAAATCAGAAATGCCAAAAAGCAATAATTATTTTTCCCGAAATTTCAGGAAAGAAAATTTAAAGGAGGAACTCAACAAATAAGTGAAAAGATGGCAGAAAAATTAGGCAGTATGTTGCTTTAAATTGTAGCAAGTATTTTTCATTAATCTTTTAAATATACTTTTTTAATTTTACTTTTTTTTTATTTAGGTGATCGAGTATTAATAGGACATCCAGTAGTTGGTATTAATCAAGAGTCAAAGGATCACGTTATTGTAAAAACATTAAATGGAAAAGAATTTAAGGTTTGTAAATTTATAAATGTGTTTCAGTTGTATTTCAATATAATATATTATTATTTAATTATAGTTATAAATAAGCCTTTGAATTAATGCCTGTTTAACACGTTGACTGCCACGGCAATTTTCAGAAATTTGGCCTAAAATGACAGTTTGATTTAGTCACATTGTATTATTTAAAATTACCACCAGTATTTTTCTAATATAAATACTAAAGTTGATTTCTCTTGCAAATGTTGTTAAAGGATATGTCAATCATTTCTGTTTTTTAAAAGTGGTGCTGCTTAGAAAAAGCTGAATTAACACATTGACTTCCAACTACGAGATAACTTGTAGTTGGCTTCCTAGAAAAAAACGCAACCTACGAGTTATCTCGTAGTCGGCAGTAAACTTGTTAAATTAATCATTGTTCTGCAGTAGGACTTTTGTAGCAGTCTAGCCTAATTAGTTCCTTTAAGTTTTGAAAGTTTTTTTTTTTCAATGTAAACTGATAATAAGATATTTCGCTTTAAATCACTCCATCTGGGTCATTTTTTCTCATTTTGAAATGTCTAAATCGTAGGTTGCCATAAATCAAATCATACCAAATTAAAAAGTTTTGCACGTCAAATTTTTAAACAACATTTTAAAAATTTACAAAATGTCCAAAAAGTTTATGCTTTTTCAAATTAACCTACAATTAATTACTTCAACGCCAATCAGTATTAGCCAATTCATATCAATAATTAATCTTTTGCATTGTTTTTAATCATTGCGTTTTATTATGATAGGGTAAACTAGTCGATATGAACAACTTTTTGTTGATGTAATTTTTTTATTCTTTTCGAATCGTCTATTTTGACCTAAAAATTACTAGTTGTATGTCCTCTCTATAAAATTCTAGATTCAAGTTTATCCAAAAATTAATATAGTTTGGGAAAACAAAATTTTTGTGTGGTGCGCCATAGCAGATTTCGGCGAAAGAGGTTCTTAATATGATACACTTTGGGTCCTTAGTATGACACCCAGTGCCCCATATTTAGCATTCATATCGAAAATGTCAAAGAAAATAAATCATTGTGTTAAAATAAAACAACAAATCTCTCTCATAAAATAATTTTATTAGAAAAGAATATTTAACCACAAAAAAGTTTTTTTTTTTTTTTTTAAAAAAATACAAACTAATTCTAGTGCAAAGACAAACAATTTTCTAACTTACAGCACCACTGCACTATAAAATAATTTAATAAAAAAAAAAAATTGTAATTTTCATTATGTACCATGATTTCGGCTAATATGACCACTGTAACTGGTCAAGAACAATGCAAACAATTGAATAACTCTTTTTTTTATCCTTGTCAGATGGCTGTATTAGATTAAAAATTAGAATTTGTTCTTCGGAAAAAAATTCTATCACGCTATTAAGGAAAGATTTACTTTCATTATTTTTACTGAATATGTAAAAATATTAATAAAAAAGAGTTATTGGATGTTAAGTAGATAAAATTAGTTAATTTAAGCCCATTAAGTTGCAAAACATAACAATACAATATTTTAAAACCATAATTGTGTACATATGGCACACACCATAAAACATTAAATTTTAGGTAAAAATTTGAAATTTGATTTTTTACTATTTTTCCCATTATTAGACAGATAGATGGATTTTTTTTAAAGGGGACCCCCTCCCCCCCCATTAAAAATAAGAAAATTCGTTCAGTAAAGTGTTAAGATAATTAGCTATATGTAGGTAACCAAAAGTGTGCAAATAAGTAGAAATAAAATAAATAAAAATAAATAAAAGAAAAAAAATTAAGTAAAAGGAAAGAAAAAAGAAGACAAGAATTTCAAATAAATATTTCCATGATAATTTTGCCATTTACTTTGAAAGAGCTCTCGATCTTATGGTGGAAAAAAGATGCAAATAGACACAAAAGGGGCAGGGAATATATTATTTAATTAAAAATTAGATTGTGACAGTTGCTAATAACGATCATTAGCTCAACTAATCAATAAATACGTCTAAATTTTCATCTCCAAGTTATCGTGAATGGACTAAAGTTGAACTAATTTGAGCATCTTAATTATTAACACATTTTTATCATGGTTTCGACAAAAATCAGTCAAAGAAAGACACGATTGGTGCACATTTCCTATTCACTTTACTCTATTTCATATTCATTTATTATGTGTAACTAAACTTTATCTAAGAGTTTATATGTTCTTTGATTCATGAGTTTGATAAAACTATGCAGGAACTTCACACATGTTAGAAGCGTCTAAGATTTTTAGCACTCCGAAAAATTGTATTTTTCAGCCAAAAACCCATTTACTCCTAAAGTACTCAGGCGATTTCTATAAAATATTTTTGGCAGTAAGATATAAGTATAACTTCATATGTAGCCGAAAGTTTTAGATTAATATGTAATAATAGTATTTTTCTTTTTCAGACGAAATATGTCATTCTTGCATGTCCTCCTATGATGCATAATAAAATTCATTTCAGACCCCCACTTCCACCGTTACGAAATCAGTTGAATCAAAGAGCTCCAATGGGTACAGTAATGAAAGTCATTTCCTACTACCCAAGTCCCTTTTGGAGAGAACATGGTAATTAATTTTAAATAACATATGTTTCTGCTTCTGCTTGTGTATAGTTCATTTGATGTAATAAGAAAAAGTTTTCAACCCAGTAAAATAATTTATAGCTATATAAAATCTTTAGAACCCGGATAAAATGAAGTTTGCTCAATAACAAGCACAGAGCAATTGCAATTGTAGCCAATATTTTGAGTCACCTAGAGGTTATTTTCATTGTGGACATGAACACATCTATTCCTATCACAAAACCATTCCACCTTTTATTAAAAATCACATTTTATAAGGGCATCTCACGATCTAGATAAATCAGTTAAAAGTAAATGAAGGAAGATATTATTTATATCGTAGTCTTTTAATTGAACAAATGTTAATGGAGATGTATTACAGACTAACTAAAGCCTAAAATTGTCTTCAGTTTTATATTTATCGATAGTTATATACGTATACGTTTATAGATACATACTTAACGCTTTATTGTTTGCAACAGTCGCTGCAAAACTGAAAACAGCAGTATGAGGAAGTTAGCTGTATGCAGTAAAAGTATTTTTTTATTTCCCATATGTGATAGTTATAATAAAGAATTCAAAGGTTTCGGTGCGTATTCGCAGTTGTTAAAAGGGAAATTTGAAAGTGGAAATTTGAAATTGGCGGATCTGAACTTTTGTATAATACTTCGGATACATTGGATGATTTCACACGAGGCTGTCATATGAAAAGCTCGATAAAGGTATCATGGTATCAGAAATTTCTTCTGCTATTAGTAACCTTATTGCACTTATGGGTGGCGGCCTTCACACTGATAACTGTACCATATACCCAAAGTTACCGAACACGTTTTATTTAGACGTTCTTTTTCGAATATTTAAAGAAAAATTTTATGAATTCTTTCGGAACTTAAGGAATAAAGAAAGCATTTTTTAACTTATATTTTCAGGGAAGGCTAGGTCACTGAGATATTGACAGAACAAGAATTAATTGAAAATGAAACTAATATTTGCAAGTATAAAACTCTGTTGTATAAAGTGCTCGAAATGATCTGTAATTGTATCCGTTTGTATAAGAATAATCCGTATATTCATTAGAATGGGCCAAAAAAATACAAAATTGTTTTCAAGTCGCAACACCACGGAGAAATTGTAAATTTGGGAGACTAAAAATTGGGTAAAAAAAAAGAAATCAAACTGGTTAATATCTTAAGGTCGCGCATGTGCTGTAAATTTTGCCTAAAAGTTAGAAAAACTCACATCATTACAGAAAATTTTTAATTAGCCATTTCCAAATGTAATAGTTTAAATTCTAATGTATTACAATAACAAATCATAATGTCGAAATATTATTTAAATCCATCAACACATTCTGGTCGCGCATGTAATCTAAAGTTGTGAAGTGCTATTACACTTAAATATTGACAAGCTAAGTAAACTGAAAGATTCTCGTAAAAATGTGATTCTTGACAACCTTTAGAGCACATGAGTGACCAGGAGATGTTGATTAATTTAAATAATATTTCATCATTAGGTTTTGTTATTCTAATACATAAGAATTTCAGCTATTACATTCGTAAGAGGCTAATTTGAAAAATTTGTAATGATGTGAATATTTCCCAGATTTCGACAAACTATGCAACACATACGCAACTGGAAGATATAAATCAATTTTATTTCTTTTTTTACATAATTTTTTGTCTCCCAAATTCGCAACTTTTCCGCTAACTTGCGACAAAGTTGACAATTACTTGAACAATGACTTGAAAAGCAATTTTTGCATTTTTTCGGCCCAACCTAATATTTATACAAAAATAAGTTTTTCATAAAAAAAAAAGAAATTTTTGCCTGTTTTTTAATTACACGGAACAAAAATTTTCAATCAAATTTAATGCCAATGTTGGAGAATTTGACAAATTACAGTAGAAATAATAGAATTCCTTTACAAATATGTTAAGTATTTAATGTAATATGGACATTTGTATTAAATAATTTGAAAACACATACGCAGACGATAACAAACTTTTGTTTACATAGTTTAATAGTCAGCTACACAAGGCAATACATATAAAAAAGCCAGTCAAATACTTCGAAAATTCAGAAAGATGTCGGCGATACAGTGAGCTAAATTTCAGTTGCTTTCTGAAAGTAGACAAATGATAAGATATTTAATCAATTGATTAATTATTTTTATTTCCATTTTTAACACTTTCCAGCATAGTTGAATAATATTTATGAATTCGGTTTGTCTGTTGGTGCTCTAACTCGCTGGATACACTTGGATTGCCCTGAAATTGATAGACGGTTATTATGGCATGTTCGGTATTGAAAATGGCCTGTGTAGCATTTATGGTTCATTTACAGTGACACTCAAATGAATTCCGCTACATTACGGTCGATTGGAAAAAATCGTTTGCGATGTATTTCAATGATATTATACTGTTTTAACATACTTAAATTTATACACATCACTGAGGGGAAATACGCGGCTCTTACTGCAGTAAAGGGTGTGCTAGATTATACTATTCTTTTACAGAGACACACAAAATAATTTGACTACGGAAGAAAGTGAACTAATGAAGCTTATGAATAATAATGGTGAAATTCGTCTCCAATTGCGGTACGCGCTTTTTTATTAAACGCTACTTTTATAAATGTTACTTGTTGTGGATAAATTCTATAGATCATATACAGGGCTGCACAAAATTAATCTAGAACGTTTCTGCTTACTGCTGGATATTGCTGAAAGGGGATTTTCAACTATGCTATTCGTTTCAATGAACTAACGTTTAGTATACTATGTAATATACATACAAATTCATAAATCATTTACAAGCCTGCCAAAAAAAAGATAAAAACGGATTTTTCCTACACTATTCCTTGTAATAGCACAAATTAGGTTTTCAAATACGTTAAAATTTTCCAAAATTGTTCATTTATACATCAAATTTCACCTTGATAAATTCTGAAGTTCTGTTTAAATATACCATATGTCTTGGAATGTATTACATAATCTATGCTGGAAATATCTTTTTTCATTCTTATCATACATATTTTAGTTCCCTATAAAAAGAAATTGAGAACTAAACCATTCAAACCAAAAAAAAAAAAAAAAAAAAAAATTGTCGAAATCGAAGCATCTGTGAAAATTATTCTCTATTATTCAGTGCAAAAGGGTCAATAGTATATTTAAAAGAGTATATTTTATTCTATAAACAAAAGCTTAAAGATTAATAAATATCCCTTTTCAATTTCTTCTAAAATTATTATTTACCACATGTTTCTCCAATCACAGTGTATCTGTGTGTCTGTAGGTTTAAATTCCTGGTACACAGGTGTAAGAAAAGAGGTCGATGGACGTTTGACAAGCAATACTTGGTATAATGAGAAATGATTTAACATTAATAGAAAGTCAATATGTACGAATATATTTTCGCGCTTGATCACGCGTGTTTCACATTCGAAATACAATGTTAAATACGACGTAATATAGCTATGTTTGGCCGTACTGAACCTTTTAAAGACAAGCTGCACTGAGAAAAATAACATACCGCCTTCACCTAGAATGATAACTCACTTTCTGAATCCCTAAACTAGAAATATTGATGACCTAACTATGCGAATAGGGTAAACAACTAAGCTGAACAGACGAAATGATCTAGAATTTCTAGCCTCTTGTTTTCTAGGTGACGAAACGATATGGAATCGATTCAATGGCGAGAAATTATCGCTTGATTTCGGGAATTGTTTCGTCATTGTTTGCTAAATCAAACCTCTTATGTTCGCATCTACTTGCAGAGATTTTTAAATAAGTTTGGCAGCGAGAATATAGAAAAACGTTCTTGAATTCTAGTAGAGACTCAAGAACTCCTTTGCCTTCTCACCGCCGCTAACTAATATATCCGCTCACTAAGCTGCAGGTTTCACAGCAATATAAGCATTATTTAAATTAATATAATTCTACAAAAAAAATGCGATTCTGAAACATTTTGTTATGATTAATATTCACCATGCTTATATTCCTATACCTACCGTAATTTCGGGTGTATAAGCCGCGGATCAAACAATTCTTTTTGGACCCAGAAATCTTATTTAGTGACTGAAGATAAATATTTACGGCGATCTAACTAGTTATATTTATTTCTTAAAAAATTCTGGGTCGAAAAAGAATTGTTTGATCTGCGGCTTATACACCCGAAATTACGGTAATTACATTTTTTATGTCATGTTAAAAAAAATAATGTTTTTTTTACATTTTTTTAATAATTGAGAAAAAACAACAATACAATTTTGCTCTTTCCTTCGGCGGTCAGGGGAAGCAAAGGGAACTGGGATTTATAAGGATGACATGGATTTTTTTCTAGAGCCACAATTTAGATTCTAGATGCCAGAACTATATTTTTTTCTCAGTGTGTCTCCTTATATTTAAGAAGTTTTATTGAGTTGATGACAGCAAGCGATAAATTAACTTAATATGTTATGTTTACATTTAATTAAAAGCCCAGATATAATATTTTGTTATTAGTTGGTAGATTTTACATTATTTAATTTTGTTTGATACTTAGAATATTTGTGTCGTTTGTCATTTTACATTTCACAAATTTTTATATTTTATATTTTTTATAGACATCTGCGGATCACTATTGATCGAAGGTGATGATAATCATCCAATGTTCCTAACTCTTGATGACACAAAACCAGATGGAAGCCATGCTGCTATTATTGGGTAAAGAAAATCGATGTTCTTTGAAATAAAAAAAAAGAAATAGTTTTGCCTATACATTTATAAAAGAAAAACAACCTTATTTTTTCTTATTTTTCTTATCTTTCTATATTCATCCTTTAATTAATTTCTTCCTTTATTCTTTTTGTGTGCGCATAATCTGTATCGCAAAGGGCCAATTACTTGTCCAAACTTCCCGAAAACTGCTCGTCTCTTGGAAAGGGGACTTACTAGATTTGCCCAGTAGCGTAGCTATGTTTTTTGGCGCCCGGGGCCAGCAAGAAATTTTGCGCCTCCACCCCAATATAGATATATAACGATTTCTCTCAATTTGGCGCCCCTAGGCCTCGGCGCCCGGGGCGGACGCCCCCTTGCCCCCCCCCCCTAGCTACGCCACTGGATTTGCCTAAACGCTGTCTTCACTGGTTTTAGTTTTACGTATTTTCAAAAACATGGTTTTTAACAATTTCGCTAGGGAATGTTTTTATTCCGTACTAGAAACATGGAGGAAAATAATTTCTAAAATCTTAATATAATTACTTAAAAGATGTTACAAATATATAAAGATATTATTTAATGTAAACCTGAGATCTTTCGAATGCAGATGTGTTCCTTTTCATAGGGGGAAAAGATTACTGACAAGAGTAGATACTTTTTAAGTACATCAGTGTTTTCACTCGAATAAAAATAATTTCATTTAAATTTCAAATTCGACTAGAAGACTGACTAAAAGGTGTTTTATTCTAATTGAATGCTGATATTGACAAGAAACAAAGACCGACTAGCAATGCTTTGCATGTTTCTAATAAATGAATTGATAATGGAAAATTAGGTCAGAAAATAAACAAGATTTTCTGTTCCAATTTCGATGTAAAACAATAATTATTATCGATGTAAGACAATATTTTTATACTTATTAGTGCACACGATTACCCCTCAAGCTTTCATTTTTATATTAAATACATTGTGATAAACCGAATGAAATAAATTTAACATAAATTCACGACTTTCATCTGGTATATTTACCTGTTTTCCCATAATAAACTAAAATTTTAAACTTAAAATTTCATCTATTTTTTAGAAATAGTATTAAAAAAGTTTTTATGTGTATTTTTGTTGTTGTTGTTGTTGTTTAATATGATTTGGTTTTCATATCATCGCTAAATAAATAATATTGATGAATATCAATAAATGAGTTGATATAGTTTATTAGTAAGGGCTCCTTACAGGCTTTTCTTATAGCTACCAGATTTATTTTTTCTTGCCATTACTTTTTAAAAGAAATTTTTGCTTTGTTTAATGTAATTTACTTTTATACATTCAGTGTCCTCCCCCCCCCAAAAAAAAAAAAAAAAAAAAAAAAACTCACAAGTCTCCACTGTAATTGAAAGGCTTGAAATATATATATATATATATTTTTTTTTTTTTATTCTACAAAATAAATTTATTTATCATTAAATGCAAAAAATATTACATGGGAATTATCTGTAATGCATTTACATATTTGATAACAAAAAGAAAATTTTATTGCATTCGCAATATAAATATGTATGTATATATATTTAACTGAAAACACGCATTCCTTGTTTTTCATATTTTTAAATGTTAACTGTATTAAATGCATTTAAAAAATTCATTTGATTTATTTTACATTCAATAACTTTTTTTTAACTAAAGCATAGTGTTTGTCTTATATTTTCATTATATTTAAATGTGCTACATAATGAAACTCCTAAACTCCAGTTTTATGACATTTTAATCACATCCCTATAATTGTCTATTAGTAAAAAATAAATAAATAAAATAAAAGATTACCAAATTTTATAAATTTTATGATACGGATTCAGTTTATCATTTTTTTAAGTACCGGTAAAGATATATTAAAAGTTTAACTTTCTTTTCTTTTATTTACAGATTCATTTTGGCTGACAAATGTCGAAGATTAGTAAACCTAACACCAGACGAGCGCAAAACTTTAGTGGCCAAAAGTTTAGCCGAAGCCACTGGTTTAAAGGAATTTTTGAGGGTGATTTTTCCCCCTTCTCAACATCTTTAGGTTAAATAAATAATAAATTAAAATTATACTTTCAGAAATTGAAATTCTATTAACGTTTTTAGCACTTTCCAACATAGTTCAAATGTGTTTATGACATGGGTTTGTATGTCGGCCATCTGATGTCTGTACATACTCTAACTCAAGTAAATATAGTCGGATCGTCATGAAATTATATATTTTAGTGGTATGTTCGGCAATGAAAATGAAGCATATAGCAGTTGCACCTTCTTTACAGGAACATTCAAAAGAATTCCGTTACATTTGAGCCTATGGAGAAAAATAATCTTCAGCGATTTTTAATAATGTTTAACAACTACAAACTCGTTCAAATTTATATATAGATCTGAAAGTAAACTACAAGATGATTAGTAGAATATGATATAGATAGCACTCATTGTTCATTTACAGAGACACTCAAATGAACTCCTTTACATTACGGTCTACAGAGAAAAATCATTTGCGGTACATTTTATTCATGTTACATATTATAATTGATAAATATCTTTGATGTGCACTGCAAGATGTTTGTTGTAGAACGTGATGTGCATAGAATCCATAACTGATATACAGGAACATACAAAATAATTCCGATACATTACTCTCTATGAACAACAATTGCTGAAATTTCTGTTGTGGTACGTTTTTTAAACTGCAGATGTTTTTGCATATTTTTTAGTGTGCATAAATTCAACACATCATATACAGGGCTTCACAAAACTTCTTATGTACATTTCTGTTTACTGATGTGAATTGCTAAAGAGGAATTTTCAACTGTGATATACGCTTTCTAATTGAACTAAATTTCAGTATACTATATAATGTGGGATAAATACATGATAAGTATCCAGTTCTGCAAAAAAATCATATTTTTGTACCTTTTGATGGAAATTGGTGGAATTAAGTTTTCAAATGCGTTATCTGTTTTATCAATTGTTTATTTAGACAAACTTTTCCACTTTATTAAACTGTGAAGTTTTATTATAGTATTCGAAATGTGTTGGAAAATGTTTCTTAATCTATGCATAACACATAGTTTTACATTTTTGTTTAATTGCACTCCGGATTATATTTTAGACTAACGAATTCTACGTATTTAATTTTTCATAAACAAGCGTAAATGTAGATGAAACCGTCTGCACTGAATAACAATTATTACAGCATATTACATAATTTCACTAGTGATCACTAGTTTCACTAGTGCACTAAGATTAGTACAAATAACTTACATTTATTTTTAAAATATATAATAGTATATAATAGTATATAATAGTATAGTATTTCATCATTAAATATCAAACGTTCAATTACAAATGAGCCAGATTAACAAACGGAGAAAACTTCCACCAGAAGATTTAAATAGAATTTTTTATTTTATATAAGAAAAATTACTGTCATGAATAAGCCAAAAAAAATCTATTATTTATTAGATGTGGAAGTTTGCCCCATTGGTAATCTAGCCCTTACTTAATAACCAAATAATATTTTTTTAAAAGAAAAAAATTATTTCAACATACATAGGTTAATGAAATAAATTAAAACTCAAACTTTTTTCTTTAATTTATTAAATATGCTAAGTCAAAATTTAAATGTCTCAATTTATATTAAAAACCTAATTTATTATTTATGTATTTATAAGTTCAAAGAAAAATCTTAACAATTGTCCTTTAATTTTTAGCCAATTCATTACGAAGAAAAAAATTGGATGGAAGAACAATATACAGGTGGCTGCTATACAGCTATGTATCCCCCAGGATTTTTCACTAGATATGGAAAGTAAGTGTGGCAGTATTTGAAAAAAGCAGCGATTCTTAACAGTTATTTATTTGTATTTGGAAATATTTAGAATTTGTTATGAGCCTACATCAGAACTGCAATATACAGGGTGTTTCTAAATTCATGGTCCAAACTTTAAGGGGTGATAGTACACATCAAGACAAACAATATTTAAATAGGAAACCAAGGGTCCCAAAGTCTTCCGAAGGAGATAGGCGCCATTAAAGTTTAGGGTCCAAAAATTCAAATGATTATGAAAAACAGAAAAATTGCTCGATTCGTTTGCGGTTTTCACTAAAATTATTCTTTATGTCAGTATTGTCTTGAAAATAAATTATAAAGATAAATTTCAAAAAATGACGACAGAGGGCGCTTTAGACTTTAGAGTAACGAACAACTATTTTTTACCGTTATTTTTTGCATCTCATTAAAGGTTTCGTAAGCTTAGACTTAAACTTAAATTTTGAGCTCAAAATCTGAATAGTTGGAAGCAGTTAAGTAGCACAAACTTAACTGTGTTCAGAGGGTTTTAAATTCAAATGATTATAAAAAACGGAAAAATTGGTCGATTGATTTGCGGTTTTCACTAAAACTATTCTTTATGTCGGTATTTTATTGAAAATGAATTATAAAGATAAATTTCAAAAAATGCCAATAGAGGGCGCTTTAGACTTTGGAGTAATGTACAACTATATTTTACCGTTATTTTTCGCATCTCATAAAATTTTCTTAGAAGCTTAGACATAAACTTAAATTTTGAGATAAAAATCTGAATCGTTGGGAGTGGTTAAGTAGAGCAAACTGAACTGTGTTCAATGGGGGTGGGGAGGTTCAAATTTCAAATTATTTTAAAAAACGGAAAAATTGGTCGATTCGTCTGCCATTTTCGCTAAAACTATTCTTTATGTCAATATTTCCTTGAAAATAAATTTTAAAGATTAATTTCAAAAAATACCGATAGAGGGCGCCTTAAACTTTAGAGTAACCAACAACTATTTTTAAGCGTTATTTTTTGTATCTAATTAAATGCTTGCAAATGCTTAGATTTAAATTTTGAGCTCAAATTCTAAATCGATGGAGGGGTTAAGAAGCGGAAACTGAACAGTGTTCATGAGTTAAAATGTTACCCTCCCCACCCCTCGAACACATTTCAAATTTCCGCACTTAATTACTCAAAACGATGCAGATTTTGAGCTCAAAATTTAAGTTTGAACTTTTACAAGCATTTAATTAGATACAAAAAATAACGGTTAAAAATAATTGTTGGTTACTCCAAAGTTTAAGGCGCCCTCTAACGGTATTTTTTTAAATTAATCTTTAAAATTTATTTTCAAGGAAATATTGACATAAAGAATAGTTTTAGGGAAAACGGCAAACGAATCGAACAATTTTTCCGTTTTTTATAATCATTTGAAATTTGAACCTCCCCACCCCCATTGAACACAGTTCAGTTTGCGCTACTTAACCACTCCCAACGATTCAGATTTTCATCTCGAAATTTAAGTTTATGTCTAAGCTTCTAAGAAAATTTTATGAGATGCGAAAAATAATGGTAAAATATAGTTGTACGTTACTCTAAAGTCTAAAGCGCCCTCTATCGGCATTTTTTGAAATTTATCTTTATAATTCATTTTCAATAAAATACCGACATTTAAAAAATACGGTATTTTAAGAACCTACATTTGATTCTTAGTTTTGAAATCATAAGTTAAAATATAAGTTGCTAAAGTTTTTTCTGATGTGAAATATTGAAATATCTTTGAAGGTCTTTTTTTATTTTATTTATTTTATTTATTTACTTATTTATACGGATTTTACAAACACATAATTTCCAATGAAATAATGGTTTTTTGCATTTCTTTGTGACAATTTGATAGTTAAATTGGAGTAGATTTTATGTGTATATATATATATATAGGGTGTCCACTCTCAATGGTGGCCAATGATCGTTAGCAATAGCATTATAGTTCCAATAATCGTTAGCAATAGCGTTATTGTTCCAATTAAAATATGTTTTAAATGTGGTAAAGAAATATTTTAAAATCGATTTCGATCAATAAAACATTTCTTTAAAAAATTAGAAATTTAAATTTTTATGTAGCCCTCCCTCCCTTGTCTTATAAACTATATTTAATAAAAATTTCCTGTTACATTGACAAGTTAAACAAAAAAAGTTCCGTTATTCTACGATAAAAATTGACCGACTATTAGCTATTTAAAGTTGGAGCATATTTTTTGCTGAAAATTAGAGGACATTCACAAATTCAGTAGAAATATAATTTCATCAGAAATATTTAAAAAAGTGGATGAAAGTAAAATGAAAATTGCAATATAAATTTGAAGTATTTAATAATTCTAAAATATTAATACAAAATGAACTTTTCACAATAAACATATAACTGGAAAAAAATCGAATTTTTGTTAAACAAAATAATGAAAATTAACAGCCACAATTTCTTACAAAATGATACATATATTACAATTTTATTGGATTACACTACCTTGCAAAAGATGGGTTAGTTTTTTTAGCTTTTGATATTTGATTCTTATGTATTCTTTACCACTGACTCCAAAAATAATCTTCATTTTTTTTTTTACCATTGCATAAAGGTTTTTTGCAAATCGAAATTTTAAAGTTAAAAAAATAGCGCATATTTCATACAATAAAATAGATGTAATTGTTGTGTTTTTAATATTTTATAACTAATTTGTATGTACTTTTTACCGCTGAATCCGAAAACGACCTTCGTTTTTAACTATCGCCTCATTATTTTTCAAATTGTAAATTTAAAGTTAAAGAGTTCAAAGTTAAAAAATTGAAACTTTTCACCCCACTCATGTGATTCCTCAGATGTTTAGCGGTAAGAATCCTATTATAAATCCATAAATTGAAAAAAATATTGAATCAAATAAAATTAAATTAAAAAATTATATGTGGTTTTTAAAGTATCAGATTTTCGCTGCATTTTAACTTTGACTTTTACGATTTGCAAAAAAATTCTAACCGATGGTTAAAATTTAAGGTCATTTTCAGATTTATTGCTAAAAATACAAAAAAAACAATTATCAAAAGTTAAGAAATGCAGCCTTTTCTTTTATTTTATAATATCCGATTTTTGTTATTCTTTAACTTTGATAATTTATCATTTGCGAAAAATCCTGACATGATGGTAAAAAATTTCCTATAAAATAAGTATAAATGCATGGTAACCATCGAAAATCATACCAATATTAAATTTTCATTCGATATACACCACCCTGTAAAATTTAATCTCGATCGGATATTTAAAAGTGAAATAAAATTCGAGTAAAAGCTCTGAAAAAACAAACATACGCTTGTTGAAATTAAATAAAAACTCATAAAAATAACATAATTTTTGCTATAAGTTATCATGAAAAGAAACAGCCCTTATAAAATAAAACATATGTTAAAATACAATTCTAAAATTTAATAATATTAAACTCGATCGTAAAATTGTACGATTATTTTTCGAAGCGCAGATACAAATGAAATAAGCTCTTCAACTACTTTAAGCACTTGGTATATGACCCCTTAAAGCAGGCCAAAGTCAAATTGTGTTCACATGCAGAAAAGTGGTACAAGTCATGCACTTTTAAAATTTCATCACTCGGTCAATTTTAGTATTATATGGACAGGTCTTTTTTTGTCTAACTTGTCACTTTAATGGGAAATTTTTACTAAAAACTTATGGGAACCGGGTAAAAATTTAAGTTTCGTAATTTTTTAAGAAATATTTTATTGATCCAAATCGCTTTTAAAATATTTCTTTACCTCATTTAAAATATTTTTTTAGTTGGAATTGTTTGTCTATGAATAACGGTTAAGGATTTAGCCATTGACCACTGTTGAAATGCACATTTAAAAATTTTAAACTTTTGCTGAATCGTCACTCCACCGCTTTTATAAAAAATAACTACTTCATTGTATTATGGAGAATTCTCATTGGTCAAAATAGAGATATTCTATAAAAGCAGTGGAATGACGATGTAGCAAAAGTTTCAAATTTTTAACTGTGTGGACACCCTGTATAGATTATTTTTTATAAATTTACTTTTCATTTATCTGCTTTTTTATTTCAGAGGTCTTTTGCATCGTACATTGATATAAGAAATTAGGCTTCAAGGATACAAATCTTATTTTATCATTATTAACCTCTTCAAGAGCAATGGTCCATTTTTTGACCGCCTAATTTTTATTCCTAAATTGCACTTTGACGCCAGAATTTTGAGTTAATAATTTACCTAAATGTATACGTACGTAATAAATACGTAAAGCTTTTACTTATTTCCAAAAAAATTAGTTATAAATTACGGTGTCATTCAATCATTTATATAATTATATGAATAGAAGTACGCCCCTGAAAGTGTTAAAAACATAAGACAAAATAACTTGCAAAAAGTTTTTGATATGTTTTACAATTATGAGTGATTATGAGTGATTATTTTGATATATGTTCTGTATGAGTTTTAATTCTACTGCATTTTTTTCGTATAAACCAATGAAAATATATCTTCTTTCATATCATGTAAAAATAAGTACATATACAGGGTGATTCATAAATATCAAAACAATAAGCTATTTCCTTAAATGTTACCCCTCGGCGCATACTTCCAATTGCAAAGTTTCATACAAAAAGGTGCAAAATTTGACAGATGTTGCAAATCGATAGGGGGTCTATTTGATAAAATACAAAAATTATGCGGACCCCGTAGGTTAAAAATTTCAAATAGGAAACTTTTCCTTATTCAGTCTTTAATTAAAAATTGCATCTTCATATATCCAAAACTCAGAGTTATAGCCGTTTAACCCTTTAACGTTCATTGTTTTCGCCACGAAACCACAAAATTTTAATTCCGATATGCAACACTGACACCGGTATTTTTATCTAAAAATATCCCTTTTATTATGCATGTGTAAAATCACGTTCCCTTATTTAGAAATATATTTGTTCTTAATTACCGGTGTCATTCATTTATTTCGACATCTTAGCAATGAAAATGCTTTGATCGTTAAAGGGTTAAATAATTCATCTGGTTTTGAGGGATCAGACACAAATTGAAATGCGCGCGATTCAAGAAACAATGTCACTTTAACAATTCTAGGAAACAAATAAAAAATATATTTATTGAGTTTAAATTTTTATTCTTTTTTGCGATGGTTAATCATATAATTTGGAAACAAAATCACAGCCTAAAATTTATCAGAAAGTTTATAAAAATTGCAAATGATTAATATTTATTTTAAGTGGGATAGTTAAAAATCGTTATAATTCGAAACATTAGTCATTGGATTTCATCTTTTTTTTCATTTAATAAAAGAGGAAAATGTAATTCTGGTTTTGTTTTCAGGGTTTTTTTTCTATATTAATTTTTAAAATATTAGAAATACTTATTTAAAAACTAATGTGACTTATTTTTAAAAAACTCATATTTTCAAAAGTAAATATTTCTCTTCAAATTTCTTGGAAGAAAATTAATGTAATATAATCATAAAAGACATGTTTCAGGTTTGCAACTTTTTTCTTTAACGGTTCTTAACTTTTAATAATTTAAAGACAAGAAATGGTGGGGAAAAAATAGCAAGCAGAAAAACGCATTTAAAGATTTTTAAAAAGACTGCCTCCTAATAAAATATTATTATTTTTTTTTTAATTGCAAGTGAAAAGCAACTCCTTTCTGTAGCTCAAAATTCCGAATCAGTTTAAGTTTTGCCATTTCCACCTCCTTTCTGTACTATTTAAATGTCCGTCAGTTTTTTTCAATGCTTATGCGGATTAAGAGCTTTTTCATAATTTTAGCTCTTACAACTCCAGGCTTTTAACTCTCCCGACAAGTCAGATTTAAAAAAAAAAAAAAACTGTATTCTGAGACCAGGGCAGGCCCCGGACGTTATTGGCCAAGTCTATGGCCAAGGCGGGTACTAACGTATCTTATCATAACGTATTGGGACTGGGTTCCTTCTTCCTAGGTCTGCACAGGACGAAATTTTCAGTCCCGGTATCGGCACAACGCATATTAAAATCATTGTCTCTGACAAACTTAATCCATGCATAAAATAAGTATTTTTACAGTAAACGCATATTTAAAAATCGCCTATATTTTACAAAAAAATACTTTAAAAATTCATTTTTTTTTTTTTAAGAATAGTAGATAAAGGCAAAAAATTTCAAATACAATTAAACCCGTGAAAAAGAACCTGCCTATAACAGAATTTAGTCTGAAATGGAAAAATATGTTATTCCAAGCAAAATTAATATAATACCCATGAGAAAAATAGACTCTATTTACATCTCCTTAGAAAGTCTATAACTCATTTTTATCTTTCCTATGTGATTCCTTCTTAAAAGTTTTTACTGTATAGCATTTATCAAAGTCACCACACTAGGAAAATGGATAAACTATAAAAACGAATAGGTGAAACATATGCATGCAAATAGAGATTCATCTAAATAAAAAAAAAACCACAGGCACTGGTCATTCTTTAATAATGAAAATTATAAACATGAAAGATGAAAAGCTATGATAAGTACCATTGGCCTTCCAAAAGTTAAGGTACAACCAGTTTTTTGCGTCTAATTTGCAAATGAATAAATATTGAAATAACAAATTTGGAGGAAATGTACGCTAAACTGTTATTTATTAAATGCGACATAGAAATTTACTAAAGTTAAACGCATAAATGAAATTACAACAAAAATGCACTCATGATGGAAAATTCCATTCTTGGAGAAATCCTTACATCGCAGTATTATGCAGTAAAATGTGACAGAAACATTAAAAAACTGGTTGTAATACGGAATTTGTCCACCCCGGACTTGAATGCATCGGCGGCATCGACTTTCCATGCTCTCAATTAAATTGTCGGACACCGAAATAGGTAGCGCTGACCAGACATGGTGTAAGCCTTGTTCCAGCTCATTTAATGACCTTGGAGGAGGATTTAAAACCGCAACCTGTCTTCCAAAATAGTCCCTAAGATGTTGTATCAGATTCGAGTCTGGAGAGTGACCTGGAATTCCATTTTCTCCAAACCATGATCCTCAACAACCACAGCTAGGTGTTGTCTCGCATTATCATCCATTAGAATGAAACCATTGCCAATAGCGCCGGCATATGGGCACACATAAGAATCAAGGATCTCATCCCTACATCTCGAACCAGCCAGAGTTCCTCCATGGAACACATGCAGGTCAATGTGGCCTCCGAGTGAGATCCCTGTCCAAACCATGATTCCACTGTTTCTGTACCTGTGTGTTTCGACAGTGTTTGATTAATGGTATTGAGTGCATTGTTCTCTCCAGATCAGAAGACGTCCTGAATCGCTCTCCAGTGTGAATCTGGACTCGTCCGTGAAGAGTACAGAAACCCACTGTTGTCTAGTTCAGAAAACATGTTCTCTTGTCTAACATAAGCGGGCCCTTCTCTGTCGTCTGTTGAGGGGGGGGGGGGCACAACTGGTCGCCTTTCATAGAGACCTGCATTGTGAAGACATCTTCGCATCGTAATAGTGGAGATTCTTCTCCCTGATTCTACAAAGTGGTTTGCAATGAGTTGCGGCCCAGTAGTACGTCTTCCCCTTCGGGTCAAAAGATCTAGAAACCGGTCTTCTTCAGGTATTTTAACACGTAGGTGGCCTGGAACATGTCTTCTGGACACAGAATCTTCTGATTCATACTGATCCCAAAGTCGTTGGACTACACTGCGAGACACATTGAGCCGTCTATCAGTATCGGCCCCAGTAACAACCCCATTTCCATCCATCCTACGACCTGCAACCTTAAGGGGGCTCAGGGGTTGATTAATACGGAAAAACATGTAAACAGAGCTCTCGCTTCGAGCCCATATAAAAACAGAAGTATTCAATGTAATTAATTTAAACTTTCTGATATTTTAAAGGTATGTTTGTAGTCTTATAAAATTACAAAATGAAGTATTTCAATGTAATATAATAAAAAATATAGCGAAATGTATGTAACACAATTTTCGAAAAAAAAATTATATGCTATATCACCAACACCAAAATATCTTAAAGTTGAATTGACTTAAGAACCTAATTTTTGCTTTAAAATGATCAGGAAACTTTACTCTAGAGAATGAATTAAGGATATAAAAATTCCTCAAAAAAAAAAAAAAAAAAAAAAAAAACATTATTTAAAAAAACTTTTAAATTTGAAAATTTAAAAACCCCCTAAAAAATACAACTTTTTTTTTCATTAAAAATACTCAAAATACTAAACTATCCAAAATATATTAATTCATAACCTAGATAATGATGTTATATAGATGCAAAAAAAATTAAGCCATTCCATCAAATAGATTTTTTTTATTTTGGTGTTAGTCGTCAAAAATCAAGTTTTGAGAAAACGCGACTTAAGGCCTCTGTCCCTCTGAGCTTGATCTTCAAACTGGTTATATTGGGTTGGTTGGTTGGTTGATTTTTGTCGTCCGATTATCTACGCTAATGGGATATAGGACCAGGGGAAGTGCCCTCCGTGGGGGTCTTTCTAAGGGAACCTAACCCGTATTTACGCAAGGTTCGAAGAAAACCACGGAAAACTCCGAACGGTTAGGCCGACAGCCGCGATTGGGTTCGAACCCAGCACCTGCCGTCTACCAGTTGAGAGGTCCGAACCTCTCGGCCACTGGTGGGGCAGGTTATATTGGGAAATTAGTTCAAGCTATGACCGCCAGGAAGGGAGGTGCCTTCGGAAGAATTTTGTATCCAATCAGGGTAAAAATAATTTTCTTGGCTGTCAAATTACAGTGATTAATTACAACGAAGGCGTGTTTTTTCAACACCTCCTGGTTACTAAACTATCAATGCTAGGTATCTGCTTTTTTCGCTTCTCATGTACAAAAGAATCATTAGCAACTGGATTATAAACAGATGTTAACCAGATAGCATTGAGCTGCACGTACAAAAGGAGGTTTTACTTGCGGTCAGTTGCATGAAATTCGAAATACACCCGAAAGAAGTAATGTAGTCAGGAGAGAAAAAACAGCTTTCAGTGTCAGATATAACAGAAATCTCTTTATTTTTATCCTAATTTATTGTTCTCTAATTAAGTAATTTATCAAAACAACGAGAGAGAGTTTTCTATACGGTCAGGAAATACCTAATTAGTATTTATTTAACGGGGGATATGTTTAATTAAATTGCTTATAAATCCGTTCTTTCACCCATTCAAAATCGGCAGAGAGCGTTGTTTTGTAATTGTCATTTAATTTTCTTTAATATCCGAATATGCCTTTTCTTTTATCTTATCTGAATGAAAGACAAATAATTTTTTAATTTTATTAATACGTTTATAGTTTAAAGAACAATTTACAAATTAATTTCTATAAAATAAAGCTTCAAATTTCATTCAAAACATTTTAAGTAACACAGAAATTTCAGATATATTAAAACAAAAGATAATTCACAATACAATGACTAATGTATATATATCCACTTATCCATATATTTTTTAGTAATTTGGTAATCTGCCTTCTATTTCTCTTCAAACTTCAACTGTTTTAGGTAGCTTTCATTACAAAAAGTAAAAAGTCCTTCCGGCAATGCCGGGAGGAAGAGGTAGCTTTCATATACTTATATATTTATTTATTTATTTTAAAGTAAGTTACATTGTTCAAAAATACTAATCTCAATAATTTGAGTGGAAATAATCTTATAAAATTAGTGATTTTATAAGATTGAATACTAGTTTTTGTCAATACTGAATATTAATAGGAATTTTTAGAAATTAGTCATGTTTTATTCAATCTGGTTTTATTTTAAGCGATTTGGAGAGTCACTAAATTCCACGATATCATAACGTGTATGCCATTTTAAAGCAACATTGTGGATCGTTCAGATCAGACCGTTTCAAAATGTCAGCCATAAGAAAAATTCAAAGTGCTATAACTCAATCATTTTGTAACATATAGACAAAATAAAAAGTGTTCTGGAATCGTTGTTTTAAGTTCTAACACGCAAAAGAAAAATATTTTTCAAATTTTGATTTTTTCGCATTTAATTTTAAATTTTAAATTTAAAAAAAAATTTAAAATGGCCACCATTTTGAAACAAAATGGCGGATGATGCTGGCCAACGAACTCGGTCGAGACATTTTTATGTACTATGTACATACCAAGTTTAATTGAAATCGGTTCATAAATACGCGAGTTATCACGTGACAAAATCATATCGTTTCAAAATGTCAGCCATAAGAAAAATTCAAAGTGCTATAACTCAATCATTTTTTAAGATATAGACAAAATAAAAAGTGTTCTGGAATCTTTGTTTTAAGTTCTAACACGTAAAAGAAAAATATTTTTCAACTTTTAATTTTTTCGTATTTAATTTTTAATTTTAATTTTTTTTAAAAATTTAAAATGGCCGCCATTTTGAAACAAAATGGCGGATTATGCTGACCAAAGAACTCGGTCGAGACATTTGTATGTACTATGTACATACCAAGTTTCAGGGAAATCGGTTCATAAATACACGTGTTATCACGTGACAAAAATCAGATCGTTTCAAAATGTCTCCATAAGAAAAATTCAAAGTGCTATAACTCAATCATTTTTTAAGACATAGACAAAATAAAAAGTGTACTGGAATCTTTGTTTTAAGTTCTAACACGTAAAAGAAAAATATTTTTCAACTTTTAATTTTTTCGCATTTAATTTTAAATTTAAAATTTTTTTAAAAATTTAAAATGGCCGCCATTTTCAAACAAAATGGCGGATGATGCTGACCAACGAACTCGGTCGAGACATTTGTATGTACTATGTACATACCAAGTTTCATTCAAATCGGTTCATAAATACGTTAGTTATCGCATGACAAAAATCAGATATATATATATATATATATATATATGGTTATATATATATATATATATATATATATATATATGTCAACATTTGAATGAAGGGTGGTTTTGGGGTCTGGGGGTCATGATCGGTGAAAATATACCAAAATTTTCCGGAAGTGTTTTCCTCCGGACGGCTGCAATAGGTAGCTTTTTACTTTTTGTAATGAAAGCTACCTAAAAGCTACATATTGCAGCCGTCCGGAGGAAAGCACTTCCGGAAAATTTTGGTATATTTTCACCGATCATGACCCCCAGACCCAAAACCACCCTCCGTTCAAATGTTGACATATATATATATATATATATATATATATATATATATATATATATATATCTGATTTTTGTCATGCGATAACTAACGTATTTATGAACCGATTTGAATGAAACTTGGTATGTACATAGTACATACAAATGTCTCGACCGAGTTCATTGGTCAGCATCATCCGCCATTTTATTTCAAAATGGCGGCCATTTTAAATTTTTTTTAAAATTTAAAATTTAAAATTAAATGCGAAAAAATTAAAAGTTGAAAAATATTTTTCTTTTACGTGTTAGAACTTAAAACAAAGATTCCAGAACACTTTTTATTTTGTCTATATCTTAAAAAATGATTGAGTTATAGCACTTTAAATTTTTCTTATGGCTGACATTTTGAAACGATCTAATTTTTGTCACGTGATAACACGCGTATTTATGAACCGATTTCAATGAAACTTGGTATGTACATAGTACATACAAATGTCTCGACCGAGTTCGTTGGCCAGCATCATCCGTCATTTTGTTTCAAAATGGTGGCCATTTTAAATTTTTTTAAAAATTTTAAAAGTTAAAATTAAATGCGAAAAAAATCAAAATTTGAAAAATATTTTTCTTTTACGTGTTAGAACTTAAAACAACAATTCCAGAAAACGTTTTATTTCGTCTATATCTTACAAAATGATTGAGTTATAGCACTTTGAATTTTTCTTATGTCTGACATTTTGAAACGATCTGATTTTTGTCACGCGTATTTTTGAACAGATTTCAATGAAACTTGGTATGTACATAGTACATATAAATGTCTCGACCGAGTTCGTTGGCCAGCATCATCCACCATTTTGTTTCAAAATGGTGGCCATTTTAATTTTTTTAAAAAATTTAAAATTTAAAATTAAATGCGAAAAAATTATAAGTTGAAAAATATTTTTCTTTTACGTGTTAGAACTTAAAATAAAGATTCCAGAACACTTTTTATTTTGTCTATATCTTAAAAAATGATTGACTTATAGCACTTTGAATTTTGCTTATGGCTGACATTTTGAAACGGTCTGATCTGAACGATCCACACTGTTGCTTTAAAATGGCATACACTTTATGATATCGTTGAATTTGGTGACTCTCTAAATCGCTTAAAATAAAACCAGGTTGAATAAAAGATGACTAATTTCTAAAAATTCCTATTAATATTCAGTCTTGACAAATCTAGTATTCAATCTTTTAAAATCACTAATTTTATAAGATTATTTCCACTAATTTGAGCTTAGTATTTTTGAACAATGTAACTTACCTTAAAATAAATAAATAAATATGTAAGTATATGAAAGCTACCTCTTCCTCCCGGCATTGCCGGAAGGACTTTTTAATAATATGATTGTAAAAATACTGGTTTCATTGGTTTATTTAATGGTATTGTCTGAATAACTTTGGATGTATTTATAAAAGTATTTATATAAATATATATATATATATATATTATTGCATTTTAAAAAAAATGTAAGGAGAGGAGGGGAAGCAGGGAAAGTATAACATAATATGAGCAGTGTTGATTTCAGTTTTCTTTTCAGTAGAGTCTCTAAGGAAATAACGGTAAATCTCTAACAATTTATCACAAATTTTTTTGAAGACACCTAAGAAAATAAATAAATGTACAAGCAGAAATTAAAAACAAAAACAAATATTCCAAATAGTTCACAAAATGTTGACATTGAAGGATGTTAGTCAATGAGATTTCTTTCAGTCATTTTTCAGAAATGCATTTTGGTTCCTTTTTTTCCCGTAATTTAAAAAATTAGTGACCCGAAGTATTCGGCTCACTCTAGGTGCATATACTTTAAATAAAAAAAGCAATTATTTAAATTATTAATGAGAAATGTTCATGATGATTATAATCACAAATAATCACAAAAAAGGCAAATTTTGGTCAAAAAATTGAAAAAATAGATAGCAAATTTCATGAAAATACCCCCCCCCCCCAAAAAAAAAAAAAAAAAAAAAAAAAACCGAAAATTTTGTAAATAGATGACAAAAAACAGCAAATGTCGCCAAAAGATCACAAAAAATCAAATTTCTTCAAAAGATTTTGATGATCGATCATGTAAAAAAAGAAAAAAAAAAGTATCAGTAGAAGGAAAAGTCCGAGAGGGGGTGGATATGAAAAGAATGTTTCTTCACGAGAATGTTTCTTCACGTTTCTTCGGAAAATATGAAAAATAAAAAATTTTATCTTAATTTTGCTTCAGTATAGTGCGCCTAGTAAATTTTTGATGCATGGATTTTTTAGTTTTCGGACTTATCCTATTAAAAAAATTTTCTTTTTTGTGATTTTTTTTTATTTTTTTTTACTTTCTTATATATATAGGGGAGAGGAGGGCACCTTTGAACATTTTTTTTTTCAGAAAATCAATATATTTCTTACTTGAATTATGTTTATTGAGTTTTAAATGATACATAATAAAAACAAGGCATTTCTTCATCATATGAACCATAAATTAAACATTTTTCAAAGAAATTGAATAAGTTGTGTGGATTTAAAAAGTTGAAAGATTTTTGTTCAAACCTGCCCCATGTAGAGGTACATTTGAACAAGCATTGGGCACCTTTGAACAAATGAATAAATATGAAAATATTGAGTGTTTTAATAAAAAGTTGCATGTGTTACAGAAATTTAAAGTAATATGAATGAAATTAAATAATTACATTTTGTTGAAAATACTAATTTTTTTGTTATTTAACCAAACTTAAATCCACCAAAGTTGATGTAAAAACTCATTGTTGATAAAACACAGTGTCCCTCCAGTTGTTTTTGGTAGTGAAAACTGTTTTAAAACATCCTTGAAATACACCAACTTGATATCTGATGCTGCTGGAAAATTAAAATTTTTCATTCGCTATTTTTTTTAAGAGACCTGATATAAAATTCAGTTTTATCCGTTATGGAGACCAAAAATAATGGGGGAGATTAGAATTTACCAAAAACATGTTTTTTGATGAAACTCCAATAAATAACTAAACGTACTAGAAAAAAAGAAATTAAAAAGACGAGTATTATTCTAAACAGTTCATGAAAAGTTAACATAGAATATTAATCAATGAGATTTCTTTCAACCGTTTTTCCAAAATGCATTTTGGCTCACAAAATTTTTTTATGTAAAAATAATAGTAATAATTGTAACATAGTAATAATTGTAACTTATTGAGTAAAATAAGATTTATATATGCATATATTTATATATAATTCTAAATTCATTATTAAAAAATGAATGTCTGTCCTTTTTTAAATTGAATATTTCATAGTTAATTGTTTCACATATAGATATGCACTCTATTCCTTGAATTTCTATATACTTGCAATTTTAAAATATGATATATATATATATGTAACGACTTCACAGGATGTTGTAGTCGTGGCATAATAACTTGACTCAGGAGCCTCTTGTTGGTTCGAAACCCTTTTATTTGGTCGTTCATCATACAGAAGGGATTCGCGAGTCCGGTCGGAGGTCGCCGAGGCGTTTACGTGTATTATGGAGGTTTACATTGCCGTAGGTTCTGCTGGCATCCTCAAATCTGCAAAATCTCTCGTTTTTCGCGCGTGTTCTTGCTAATATGTTAGGGATTGTCATATTTTCCAGCAGAGGGCAGAGTTGTGAATTAGGGAGGAATATTTAATTTAATTGGTTCTAGCTTTTGATTGATATGTGGTCAAAGCCCGCACAATTCCCGGGTACATGACGTATGAGGCCCTAACCACAAATTGCTGCAAAAAGCGCTTAGATCATCAATTTTAATCTTAAGGAGCGTCCAAAAATGATCTCTGAAAGTAATAAATGTTAGGCTGGGAAAGAAAGTTACCAGGGGCAAAAATAGCTTTAAGCTTAAGAATTAAAGTTTAAAAATATTAATTTGGATTTTAAACTTTTGAATTTTAAATTTTAGTTTAAAAAGGGGTAAGTTTTTATCCTTTCATATCCCCCCCCCCCCTCCAAGCTGAGGTCCACCAGATTTGCCTGCAAATCTGGGGGGACTCCCCAGGAAAATGGAGAAGACAAAATTGGATAAGAATTTACTTATACAACGCTAAATTTTTAAGGTTAATATTAAAGTTAAATCTAAAGTAAATTTAATGTTAAAGGAAAGTTTTCTAAGATGTGAGGACTGAATTTTTCTGCTGGAAAAATAATGAAAATTTAAATTTGAAGTTTTAAACAAAGGAAAATTTTTTATGATTTTAAGTTTTTATGCTAAAAATTTGGGTTATGGCTCTCGAGACGACCTGACCGAACCTTACATATGAATTTGTAGTATATTATATTATGACATAAAATATAAAATTATAAACATTTGGAAAATCTGAAAAAAGAAATACAGGATATACATGGAAAAACAACGAAATAAAATAATTTGAAATAGTGACCATATGTTCTTGCTTGGAAGTTCTGTGGTCAACAAGTTTGTGCTTTCTTTTAGTTAAAGTCTTTAAGCACATCTTTCACATTTTATATGAAGTTAAACTGTCAAAATCTAAATTTATACACAAATATAATAGTGGAAATTACACATAAACATGGGAAAACTTAAAAAATATATTTTGAATAAAATTGGAAAATTTCGTTATTATAAAAGGAGATTGAGACAAGCAATATAAAAAAGTGATAAATATAAAAATACACTGATATATGATTAATGGGGAAAATATATGTTCTATGCACAAAATATTCAAATTATAGAAATATTGGTAAATGGGGAAAATTTGAAATGTTTATTTATTTTGAAAATGTGGAAATATGTTGCATATAAAATTGATAAAAATAAAAGAGATAAATATTAAACATAATAAAAATACTGAAATACGTATAAAAATAAAGAAAAAATAATATATTGAAGTCTATTTACATTATTTATCCTAAACCGTTGAAGGTTTTAGCAAATCCTAAACCTCAGGGAGGTTTTAGCAAAAATTAAAAAAAAAAGATAAATGAGCTTACAGCATCTTTAAAAAAATTTGTGTGAAGATGCAGATGCAGTTTACCTATAAGTAAAGGTATTTATTATTTTGTAGACTGAGATAGGTTTTTCCCAGTGGCATTAATAAACCCAAGTTACAATTTAATAAACCACATCTACATCTCATTGTTAGCTCATAAAAATTTCCAAAAAAAAAAAATTCTAAGAGCATTTTTCCTTACAAAGGCCAGAATGCTCTTGGTTTTCCTTACAAATTTTTATGCAAATAGCAAAAATCTTACAAGTTTAAAGTGTTATACTACTTCAAAGGGAAAAAACTTAATGAAATAAGAAATAAAAAATAATGAAGTAAAACAAAAAAAGAATAAATTAATAAACTCTCATTCAAAACAAACAGGCCAATGATCCAACATTTAAAGCACATGGGCAACTTATTGACATTTTTATTGTTATTAATGGATCCTTTTATTTTCATTGTTTGCCCGAGTATATCATATCAACAGTTGCCGAATTTGCTGAGAATTTAAGTCATTGAATCCTTTTTGTCAGCAGAGGGTTGTTTTCTGGTTGAACTTAATATAAAAAAAAATGTTTTAAAGATTTAATGGGCTGGAACCATGGTCATCTTTAAAAACTTAATAGGCGGTGTTAGACATTAGTGGACTTACCACGGTTAAAGTGGGGTTACCACGGTCATGTCTAAACCAATGGTTTAATTGTTTGAAAATCTTTTTAAAATGTTTTTTAGAAATTGACAGGGGTGAAATACCTGTTCAAATATATTTTTTAATGAAATGGGACTTGTTAAAAAAATGGACTAATTAAAATGGTTGGGGTGGCCAACTCACTGTGTAATATACTAGGAAAGGACATAAGGAAATAGGGAAATAATAGAGAAAACAATATAATTTTTAAAGCAATACTGGGTAAAAATATTAAATTAAAAACTCAAACCTTAAAATATATCATAAAGTAAAATATAATATTTGGCTATACAAAAAAAATCTAAAATGAGTAATAAATTGTATAAAATTCTATATATGAAAAGAAAAGCTTGGAAAAACGAATTGAGCATGTTTTTTATGCAAAAATTAAAATACTTACGTACACAAGAAGGTTTGAAATATGGAGTAAAATAACACATAAACTGACACAAATATCTATTTACAAATATGTGGAAACTTGAATGTGCTCATCTGAATTTATAAAAAAGGAATTAATAAAATAGCACTCTAAATATATGAAAAAAAGGACACTAAATCTTGGACACCATCAAATTGCACGTGTGTTATTGATAATATTTAGTTCAAAAACATAAAAAAAAACAATTGTCAAACAATTATTTTTTGGTGATCGCACTTATGCTTCACCGGATGAATAAGAAAACAAAAATACTGTCATTTTAATTTATCACGATTTTAGCGCGCATGTAAAATATCAATCACAAAATTTTCTAAAATGCAAATTATAAATCTTAAATTCCACAACAAATAAGAAATAAAGCTAATAAAAATCTTAAAATAATAAATATAAATTTTGTTAAAATCTTTAAAATCCCTTTAATACTATAACATCATTTTAAATGAATAACATTAAAACTCCATGAACGCTGTCAAAATTTTAAAATTTTCAATCTGTAACAGTATTTTTTTTTTCTTTTCCATTATTAAATACTTTTCATTCACACAAACACTTCCATTCCTTGGTACACTGTAAAAAAAAATTCAAGAGGTTACTAAAAATTTTTTAGTAAATTTGTATTCCACAGACTTTTTTAGTAACCATTACAAACTATTTTTTTGCAAGTGATACAAGCATTTCTTTTGTAAACTGAACAAAAGAATATTTTGTATAACTAACTTAAATTTTTTTAGTATGAGCCACCAAGCAAATTTTAGTAATAGCTCCAAAATTATTTTTAATAACAATTACGTGCGTCCGAAGGGCAGGAGCTTCCTTCGAGCTGCATCCAGACTTCTGAAGCGATAGATTTTCTGCAAAAATACTTAATAGATGGCAGCACCAAACATTAGGACCAGCTCCAACAGGAAATTCATAACCTCATTATTATAGAGTACTTACACTACATACATTCGGGGCGTACTTGGCGCTATCCAGCATTGAACCCGGGACCTTTTAGCCTGAAGTCCGTTACTATAACCACTATGCTATCGAGGCCACGCCAAGGGAGTTATAGTAATAGCTGTTAAAACTATAAAACTATTAACTCTATTCGTTGCTAACTTTTTTCTAGTAATTCTTACAGATTTTCTAGTAACCGACTAAGATTACTAAACATTTTTTAGTAATTACAAGGATTACTAAAGTTTTTTTTAGTAGATCGACACTTTTTTTTTTACAGTGTACTTTCGGCAATAACACAATCATAGTCCACATAAAATAAAAAATAAAAACATTGTTTCGTGTAAAATAAAACTTTTAACGAGAATATTTTATAAAATAAATGATGGAAATGAGGAATCTGCATTTTTACTTATGTTAGTAAAAAAAGTAAAAAGGTTAAAGGAAAAATAAACACATATTCTGCACAATATTTTTTTCCCCAAAATTATCTACACCTTTAAGCTGAAAAAACATCAAGCTGAACTAAAGTTAAATAAAAACATGTTTTAATGTAACAAAACTTTTTTTTTTTTTTTTTTTTTTTTTGTACTTAACACTAGAACCGCCATTAGGGGTCAAAATGACCCCTGCCAGAATGGTAGTAGTCGATTCGAACCAGAATTTTATTCATAAGATATGTTAAATATATGCAGCACAAAAATAGACTAATTAAATAAGTTAAATATTTTAAAATTAAGACTCTGGTGCGAAACACTTTTTATAAAACTTTAGTAAAATACCCGGCTGTTTTAGTGTTAAAATATCTCATAAAATAAATAATGCACAAAAGAAATCGGTAGGGTAACACACTGAAATGATAAAATAAGGATAAAAAGAAAATATTTTTTTTTTTTTTTCAAATTAGATATAATCTTAAACAAAAATAGCATCAATGTCAAAGAAAAATAAATTAAAAAGCATACCTGTAAATTAAATTATCCTTTTTTTTTTTTTTTTTTTTTTTTTTTTGGAGAAAGAAAAACTATTTAAAAACTACTAAATTGCTATCTCTTTTTTTTTCTCTCTTTTCAAATATGTTTTCACGATAAATAATTAAATAAAACATTCTAGTCTTTCATCATCATTTGTCCGCTAAAAAAGTAAAAATAAATAAATTTCCACATCCAACTCTTGAGTGAATCATCGATAAGGAGATGCACAGAACGGAGATCTCGACCTTTGCTCTCTTTAAACCATACGGTCGCAAATCTGACCCACTTCCGTGAAATAAAGTTCGGTCCATTCTGCGACTCTGCTTGGAGAAGAGAAAAAATACATAGTTTAAAACTGTCCATTTTTGCTTTGATTGTTAGAGAATCACGTCTTAATATTTGCGGTTTCTCATTCAGTTCAGTTGAGTAGGGGAAAAGTTCCAAATGAGTTGCATTAAATGTTAGTACGCATAACTGATAAATTGTTCACAGCAGACTTAATGTTTTTTTCTTTCTTTCTTTCTTTTGACGATTCTTCTAAGATTATTTGAAACGAGGATAATTTCTCTCTTTCTCACCGACATAGTTCATGGGGAAATAATCCTTTCTCTGGATTAATCTTTTTTTTTTTTTTTTTTTTTTTTGACATTAATAAGGATTTTCGTGGAATAGGAATTTTCGTGCAGTTTGAATGTTCGAGGTTCGGTGGAAAGGCAGGGTTTTTTCACGGCAGGTAACCATCGTGCCGACTTTTATATATTGTAACGACTTCACAGGATGTTGTAGTCGTGGCATAATAACTTGACTCAGGAGCCTCTTGTTGGTTCGAAACCCTTTTATTTGGTCGTTCATCATACAGAAGGGATTCGCGAGTCCGGTCGGAGGTCGCCGAGGCGTTTACGTGTATTATGGAGGTTTACATTGCCGTAGGTTCTGCTGGCATCCTCAAATCTGCAAAATCTCTCGTTTTTCGCGCGTGTTCTTGCTAATATGTTAGGGATTGTCATATTTTCCAGCAGAGGGCAGAGTTGTGAATTAGGGAGGAATACTTAATTTAATTGGTTCTAGCTTTTGATTGATATGTGGTCAAAGCCCGCACAATTCCCGGGTACATGACGTATGAGGCCCTAACCACAAATTGCTGCAAAAAGCGCTTAGATCATCAATTTTAATCTTAAGGAGCGTCCAAAAATGATCTCTGAAAGTAATAAATGTTAGGCTGGGAAAGAAAGTTACCAGGGGCAAAAATAGCTTTAAGCTTAAGAATTAAAGTTTAAAAATATTAATTTGGATTTTAAACTTTTGAATTTTAAATTTTAGTTTAAAAAGGGGTTAGTTTTTATCCTTTCATATATATATATAACCATTAGTGGTATATATATCTATACATAATTTAACCTCTTAATAAACAATAAAACAAGGAATTTATTCACTATTCGGCGGAGTCTGCTTTTCTGATATAAAAACATATAACTTCGCATGCGTTGTGAATTGAAAGATGCGTTTACTACATAGAGATATCCTTTATTTGGGAATGTCCGTTATAAAGGCTTTATTGTAAAATATATAAATATATGTTATTTAAAATTAGTTCAAGTAAAAAAAAAAAAAAAAATTCTTTATTAAACATAAAAAATAATTAAATAAATAAATCACAATTTGCATATCAGATAAGTCTGATAATACCGTTTAGTTTGGGGATAAGCTTTAGAATATAAACACAACATGCAGGTTATATTTTGAAATTCAACCTCCTTGTTTTCTAATAAAGTTTGGGGGCGTACAGTAACGTATCGAAGGAGGGAGGGAGAAGAGAGAAAGGATGGGTACATCATTTTATATCCAGCTCGTAGATTTTGGAGCAATGTGACAATATTTTAATGTACTTGAAAATTCTTCTGTTAATAATGCACACACACACATATACAAAAAAATCCCTGTCGGCTTGGCCTATAGGCAGAGGTAGTTTTCGAAGAGTGCTCCTTTCAACAATAAAAATTAAAATATGAATATAGATAAACTCTGCAACAACTTTAGTTGGCCGCTTTTGAAAAACTTTTAATTTCATTTTTCTGTAACAAATGGTTTTATCAGAATCATCTTAAGCGAAATTCGGCACAAATGCCTACTTTAACAGCATTTTTTGAAATATATTCTGACTTTATGGAAAAATTGACCAATAAGGCGCATTATATAGTTCCTAAATAAGAGAAACTGTCAATTGAATGCATTTGAGAGTAAAATTGAATTTATAAATGAGTCATAATAAAGCAATTTTTAAATTGAATACATCATCAATTCTTCAATCTCGATGGAATCTGGAAATTTTGTTCAAATTGCCCACTTTCACAGCTTTTTTTTTTTTTTTTTTTTTTTTTTTTTTTAAATATATTCTGCCTTTATCAAAAACCTAGACAATAAGGCATATTATACAGTTCCTAAATAAGGGAATCTGTGAATAGAAAGCCTTTGAGAGCAAAAATGGATTTAAAAAATGAATCAGAAAATAAGCAGTTTGTTATTGAATACTTCAATTTTTCAATCACGATAACTTCAGGAAACTCTGCTCATAATGCCATTTTTCGGCATTTTTCGAGATTATATTCTGTTTTTAAAACAAAACTGACCAATACGCCACATTATATAGTTCCTAAAAAAGAGAACCTGCCAATTGGATGAATTCGAGAGCAAAATGAGTGAGAATATAAACAGTTTGGAATTGAGACTTTTTTCTGCAACTCCTATTATTGTTTAATTTATTTTTGATATAAGGATTGTTCCTATGAAAAACTTGTCAATATAAAAGTTGTAGATATAATTGACATGATGTATGTTAAATTTAATCGGATTTGATATCTTAAGAATTGACGAAGTTGTGGTTTTTTTTCTTTTTTTACCTCCTTTTTTGTTTTCCTTTTTTATTTTTTTATTTTTTATTATTTTTTATTTTATTTATTTTTTATTTTATTTTTTTTTTTTTTGCAATAAGACTTGTTTCTATCAAAAACTTGTCAGTGCAAAAGTTTTAAATAATATTAAGAGCATTTATAAAAAAAATTACTTGGATTTGATAACTTCAAAATTGACAAACTTATCAATTTTTAACTCCCGAAAACCCTATTTTTTGCCCCCCCCCCCCCAGGGATGGGAACTGCAAAAAAGCAAAAAGACTGAAAATACGCGCGAACGAAAAATTGCACCACATTGTATTCACACGCGTGAATAAAAAATTGCACCACATTTCGATCAAACGCACGAATGAAAATTTGCACCACATTTCGATCAAATGCACGAATGAAAAATTGCATCACATTTCGATCAAATGTGCGAATGAAAAATTGCACCACATTTTGCCTGTGAAAGATAATTCAAAGAACAAAAGCAGGTCTTGATTTCCAAGCAAATGAAGACAAGCACACCAGCCTGTATATTACATTACAGGAGTGGCAATATCTAAATTACAAATTCTCATTTTCTCCTTCCCCCCTTATAACAAAAATTTTATATCTATTCCCAATACCATAAATGTTGCCCTCTCCGACCCTCCCCTCCCACCCCTTCAATAAAGTTAAGGCAGCTTTTCTATTCTTAAAATAACTAGTTTTGGACCTTGGGGGGGGGGGGGAAATCATAAGACATACCCTGGAATAAAGATTAATTACTCACGAAATAACAAACAGAGAGAATTGGATAAAAAAATTCTAAAATTACTATTTTACTTTATATTCCACTTACAACTTTTGCTTTTGGTTAGCAAACAAATCTTTGATTGACACACATTTATACTTTTTCACACTTTTTATTTTCAGAACAGATTTTTCATAGCCTTTTTCACAATTCCTTTTGTCACATTTTGTTTTCAGAACTGATTTTTCATTCCTACAAATTTCCTTATCTTGGAATTTTGACTCTTTTTTGTTTCTTGGGAACTTGCTTCTTCATTCACAGATCTTTTTAAAGAAGTTCCTGGCCCTTAAATTGAATGAACAGTATTTTCTGCTTTAGATTCAGTAGATTTTAGAGTTGACATGCAGTTATCTTCAGTTCTGACTCCCTTTGGAACTTGTTTCTTTATTCACAGATCTTTTTAAAGCAGTTTCTGGCACCTGAATTGGGTGAACAGTATTTTCTTCTTCAGATTTTACAGTTGACATGTAATTTTGTTTACTGGTTTCTACATTTTTAGTTGATTCTGAACTTTTGTTTGATACACTATTTTGCAGTTTTTAATTTTGAAATTAGATTTTTTATTTTTGTAGCTATCTTTCTCCGTTACATTAACTTTCTTTTCTTGCCCCTTTGACAAAAATTGCGTTTTTTCGCGATCTTTTGACGAAATGTGCCGTTTTTTCGCGATCTTTTGACGAAAGTTACCGTTTTATCACGATTTTTGGACGATAATTGCCGTTTTTTGCTAATCTTTTGACAAAATTTGCCGTTTTATCGCAATTTTTGGACGAAATTTGTCGTTTTTTCGCGATTTTTGGAGGAAATCTGCCTTTTTTTCGGGATTTTATAACAAAATTAACCATTTTTTCGCGAATATTTTGACGAAATTTGCCGGAAATTAATCGGTATTTCACGATTTTTTAATGGAATTCGCCTTTTTGCGATTCGTGGACGAAATGTGCCGTTTTTCGCGATCTTTTGAAGAAATGTTCTGGTTTTTCGCGATCTTTAGAAGAAAGTTACCGTTTTATCACGTTTTTTCGATAAAATTTACCGTTTTTCACAAATATTTTGACAAAATTTGCCGTTTTAACACGGTTTTTGGACGAAATTGTCATTTTTTCGCGATTTTTTGAGGAAATTGAGTTTTTTCGGGATTCTGTAACAAAATTAGCCATTTTTTCACGAACTTTTTGACGGAATTTGCCGGGAATTATTCGTTATTTCGCGATTTTTTAACGAAAGTTGACATTTTTTCGGATTCTTTGACAAAAATTACGCGTTCCGCGGAACGCGTAAGCTCAATTTTTTTGCGTCCTGTCGCCGATTTTTTGCGTATTTTCCGCGCTATTACGCGTCCGCGGCATCCCTGTTACATACTTCTGAAATTCGCGGAAAAAGCGGAATTTTTTAGGGGAAAAATCTGAAACTCATCAAAATAACAAAAAAGCGGAAATCCGCGAAATTTCGGGAAAAAGGCGGAATTTCTTAAAATAACAAAAAAGCGGAAATCCGCCAAAAAGCGGAAAATTCCCATCCCTGCCCCCCCTTTCAGCCCATTTTCAATTTTATCAAAAATTTGCTATGCAGAAACTTTTGGCCTATTTTTTAGAAGTAATATAAACTTAAAACTGACTCGATATCTATTTTAATAAAGAAGTTATGGGTTTTTTCTGTTTTCACAAAAGCCCTTCCTATTTTTACCCCCTTGGTCCGATTTGGCCCATTAACGAAATCGGCCGAGATTTTATGCCCCTTGATTTTATGTATCAATTTTGAAAAGATCTGAGCAGAATTAAATAAGTTATCGTGTCCATAAAAAAGTGATATACACCGATAGATAGATAGATAGATAGACAGATATATATATATATATATAAACTTTTTTACTAATAGTAGTTTTGGGGTCTGGGGGTCGTGATCGGTGTAGATCTGCAAAAATTTTTCAGAAATTCCAACATTGGAGCGATCGCAATAGGTATTATTTCATACGAAATCTACCTAAAAGAAAGACCGGTGGAAACTCAAAAAATGTAGAGGAGAAAATTTTCTATAATGGACCTCATAAAATTTGTTGTTTTGCCTCAAGCAAAGATCCTGGACCAGTTTATTTGCCTGTAGGGCTTTCTCTGTGGTCACCCCTATTAAAAACACATGTGTTAGATATTCTCCCCCTTACACAAGCTCCGTTGAGAGGGTGAGCGCTCTTATCGATCAATGTCAAATGGGCGTGACCTATGAAAGGCTGGATTTTAAGACATTTCACTTAAATTTTCATCAAAAATTCCATTCGAAATAACTGATTCTACATTCCCTAATTAGGATAAAAATATGGAACAAAATTATCTGAAAAGTCCAATGTTTAAGCTAAGGGGCGGTGTTTTTTAATTTTCCGAATGTTTTATAGATGACATTTTATTAAGCTTTGAATGAAAAAACACCTGTATTTTTTCATATTTCAAAATTGTAAGTCATATCATAATTAAACAGCAACAAAAATCGGTAATTTAATCAACGAGTGCACTTCATTATGATCTCAACTATCATGTGCAAAAAGAAAAATTCAAAAATATGCAAATGCGAATGAGAAATCAGCGAAATGCCTCCCCATAGGAATAGCATTAGCTCGCGAGCGTCTTCACGAGGAAGGACAGGGGCCTTAAAGTTGAAATTATATGGATGCGGCTATGAAAGTGTTGATACATAAATGCTTATAACTCCATTAAAAATGCAAATATTTTTATGCGGTTTTTTGCATTGAGTTAAGAATTAAACGAATAATCAAATTAGATCATTAAAAAATCGATTTTTTGAAAAGTTTTCAACCCCTGAGCCCCCTTAATGAATCGGGCAAACGACTTTTTCTAGACACTTCTCCTCTCTACTGGTGGTTTGAATAAAATTGATAACAATAGTTCAAATACAACAAAACTTACACGCGACATTATGAAATCTTCGTAATTGCATATTTTTCTCACATTCACAAATACCTATTGTTTTCTATAAAATAAAAGTGGTAACTGTAGTTTTTGTGTAAGTTTTTTAAAACTTATTATCATTCATATAAACTATGCAGGTTAATCTGACTGCCATTTTTTTTCTGGTGAGCTTCGAAAAACATGTTGTGCCTTAACTTTTGGAGGCCACTGTGTTTTTGATGTGAATTCTTCTATATGAATAAATTTTTAACCATATCGAAACAAACAACTATGTAGAAATTCAAGGCAGATCTAAGATTTTAACATTTTTCGTTGCCAGACCGGGGTATGATTTTCACTTTTTTCCTGGCCGGACCGGGCTATGATTTTAACTTTCTTCCAAATGAACTTTGGTTCGGTTCGGGACCGGACCTAGATATTTCGACCCATGGACATGTGCAGATCAATAGCACATTTGGAAAGCAAGTTTAACGTAAAACCTATAGGCTGTTATTTTATATCCAAAGGAAACAGTCTTAAATCGATTTTTAATAACGTACAATTTGTGGATGACCCCTATCTTGCATTCAAAATGAATCAAAAACTCATCTCTCATAGGCGTAGTTAAGTGATATAGGGGGAACTGGGGTACATTGATACAGTTTTTTTCTAAGATTTTTTTTGGTGTCAAGAAAGTAGAAAATTCAAGTTTTTTTTCCATGAGGTGACAGCAAAGCTTGTGTAGTATGTTATAAAAATGTACAATCATTGTTTTATGTAGTATTTTTGCATGTAATTTTTAAAAAATCAAAAAAAGTCATTTGTATCAATGTGCCCCATCCCCGGGGCAGATTGATACGTTTAAGAAAAATGACGACAAAATAATACCAATGCATATTTTTCATAAAAAATGAGTTAGAAAACCATTTTATATTTATTTATAAAAATTCAAATCACCCACAATTTATTTTTAAGCAATATTAAAGCAATCAAAATTAAATATATTATGACTTGATGTTCTGTCTCTTTCTTGTCTGATTGTTGGCTGTGGTAACTTTGTCATATCTAGCACTTCAACCCCAGCATTATCTTCTTTCTTATGAAAGATGAAAAAATTACCAGTTTTTCTGTTTATAAATAGGTTCATAAACAGAAAATAAAGGATAATTATGTTAAAAATTCTGTTTATAATATAAGTATCATTTTCTGTTCTGCAGTTTGTTTCTCTTACTTAACATTTCTCATGTCGAAAATACTTTTTTCTCTGGAGAATCGATATAAATTCGAGATTTGCCAGAATGCCGTCCTTTTCTTTTAATAGTTCTACTAGCACTAGATGCTGGGTAAGTTCCTACGTCTTCTGTTTTCAAAAATACTATAAAATGCTCTAATATAAAGAAATTAGAGCTATTTCACTTCAATAAAAACTAATATTAGAAATTTTTCGTGAAAAAAAGGTTGGATTAAGGAGTGTATGGTAAAAAAAATAATAAAAGATAATGAAAATATGAACTATTAAAGGATTTAGGCTGTATCAATGTGCCCCATCATAAACTGTATCAATGTGCCCCATACAGCGATTTTGAATAAAATGAGTCTCAAATCCAACACTTCACAATATATCTAACAATAAATAATGAGGAACTGATAAAGAGTAGCAGTACTTACCAGGGAGAGTATTCATTTTTGTTGAAAATACTGGAACAGTTGTATAATAGAATTTCAATTGTACAACTCAAATTTACTTTTGAACAACAAAAACAATAAATCACCCGTCCCATTTCATCAAACAGCTGAATCATTCCAAGATTTTCTGTATGTAGTTGAATACACTAGCATCACCTTTTGGAGCTGTTGTGAAACTTCCTGTAATGACCCTGTGAGCGGTAGAGGGGGTGTATCAATGTGCCCCATGTATCAATGTACCCCAGTTCCCCCTAAACCACGAAATTTTGGATTTTAATAACTTTGTGAGATTTATAGATATCCAGATGATTTTTTTTTGTTTAATTCAAAAATGGATAAGGAAAATTATCCTAATTAGAAATTTTACATATCGGGGACCGTATAAAAATTTAATTTTGTATAGTCTCAAATAGACTCCTATGCAGTTGAAACTTATCAAATTTTGCACTTTTTTATGAAACTTTGCAACTGGAAGTATGCGCCTAGGGGCTATATTTAAGGAGATAGCCTATTGTTCCGATATTTATGAATCAAAATATATTTTTTTTTTCATCGCTTTCACTTATTTTTAGGCATATAAGAACACCCATAGACAGGCTATATTTTGCTGGAACTGAAACAGCCACAAAATGGTCTGGCTATATGGAAGGGGCTATTCAAGCAGGAGAGAGAGCTGCCCGTGAAATACTTTACACCATGGGAAAAATTACTCGAGACCAGATCTGGCAAGAAGAGCCACAATCTCAGGTAATTTCCATTATTATATAATATGTTTACTCATCTTTCATTTATACGCATTAAAAAATTTGGCGTTATTTTCATTTTTGTAATTGCATAATTTCAATGTAAAATGTAGTACGATTATATATATAATATGTGCGTGTAGGTGTGTGTATTCGTGCATAGATAGATAGATATAAATGGCATGACTAAAAAATTTATAATTTTCGATATCGAATTTTATTTTGAAATTGCTTTAATTATTTACGTTTACTATCAAGGACTTTAAAATTAAACAATATTGTCATTTTGTAATTCATTATCCATACAAGTTTCTAGGTAAAGCAGCAAATTTATAAAAGCAGATTTAAAAACTTTTCTTTAACCCCTTGGGGACGAGCGACACGTATACGTAGTGTAAAAAGGCTTAACCCCTTCCCGTCGGGAGCATTTTATGAAATTTTTAATGTTTTGTCAGCGGTTTTTAAATACAGAAATGTGTGCCTTTTTTAATCGAGAAAATGCTCCGATTATACAAACCAAATTTTTCTGTATAATTTTACTGGTGGGTATAAACAAGGATTCTTAAGTCTTTTTGCAGCACATATACGTGTCGCTCGTCCCCAAGGGGTTAATAAATATTTTTTTTCAAAATGTTGATTTTGTTTTGCATGTTTTAAAATCTTATAGGAAATACTTGGAATGTTTGACCCATTTTTCATTAAAATTCTCTTAATTTGTGTTTGAAATACAATGGCATATGGACATTGTTTCGACAAAATCCACTATGCGACTTCCGTGCATGTTGGCACTCTCTTATAAAAACTCTCCAGTAATGTGTTCATTCAAAACAATCTTATAGATAATGCCTCGGAGATGACAATGCAAAATTTAAAGGTATAGTTATGAATTAATGTGCAGGGCCCACCATATCTGAGTGGTTAAGGCACCACACCGCTAATCGCTTGAAACTGTAGGTTGGCTGATGGTTCAACTCCCGCTGGTTCCGTTGCACATACCTTGTGGAGCTCTCGTATTTCTCTGATGTTGTAAATTTCCTTGTGCTATCTCATCCTTATATATTGATGATGGTTTACAAGTGGGGTTCCATGCCAAGCACACATATCTGATGTATGTGTTAATTAAATTAAATTGCAGATACATTTATGTTGTCCCACCGTGGCTGAATAGTTAAGGCCCCTGTCCTCGCTCGAGGAAACGCTCGCGAGCTAATGCTATTCCTATGGGGAACCATTTTTCTAATAACTCTACAAAGTTAATAACTTACAAAGTTAGTTTCACTTTCAAAACCGGTTTCGAAACTGAAAGTGCTTTTAAAAAAAATATCTGCAACCAAAATCGAAAAAGTAAAAAAGGTGCGCTGTCGACATGTACCTCAGATATTCAATGCAAAAAAAAAATATTCAAAAATGTCAAAATGCGAAAGAGTTATTAGAAAAAATGCTTCCCCATAGGAATAGCATTAGCTCGCGAGCGTTTCCTCAAGCGAGGACAGGGGCCTTAAAGCACCACACCGCTATTCGCTTTCACTGAGCTCCACAATAAAGGTGCTATTACACGTAAAAATTGCAAGCGACAAAAATTTTTCATATTACATTTTATGCATTTTTTAACTCAAGTAATAATTTTTATTAAAGTTTTATCATTCTGGTGTTTTGTCATGTTGTTGATGGATAAATTAATTTTTCATTCGATACTGTTATTTGCATTATTTAGAAACTTTCTCTCGTAAAAACGTTTTGTGATGGAGCGATTTGGATGAGATATTTAGAATCAAGAAGTTTAAATTGATAAAGTTCACCCTTTTTTCTCAGATAGATTTTTTTTCCGACTAGTGTAATTTTGAGTAACTTTATCAAAGAAAGACCTTACGAAAAACACTGCTTATTGATAGCTAAAATTTATCTCTTTTTCTCCTTCATACAAGGGTTTCAACCATGTTAAATCAAACGTATCGTTAAATCTGAAACATTTCGAAGAAAAAATAAAAAAGTTTTTTAAAAATAATAATGTTATAAAATTTATTGTTGTTTTTATGGTGAATTTTTTTCTTTTAATATAAATGAGAAATTAAATGTAAAATTTGAATATCAATGAAGATTTTCTGATTTTTTTGACATCTTATCATTTCAGGATGTAATACCAAGACCATTTGAAATTTCCTTTGCAGAAAAGTACACACCATCAGTAGGAGGATTCATTAAAATTGTTACTGTTGTAACAATTTTAGGTGCGGTGACATCTGGTTTTCTTAAATGTCCATTGTTTAAGAGATAGTTTGAAAAGCTACAAAATGTCTATGGATAATTTTTCTACTGTCGTGAATAATTACTACAAATTTTAGTTACTGTACTAATTGTTTATATATTGATTAAATAGCTTTGTAATAATTTTATTCATTATCTTATCTGCAATTTAACATTCTTCATTTCTTTTAAAATATGTTGATATTTTGCCATGCCACAGTTGTAATAATATTATTCAATCATTTCAATAAATGCTCTATTTTGTTGAAGACCATAATAAAACATATGGACGAATCATAGTGGAATTCTCGGGGTATAAAGTTGCAAAATTCTACCAAAATCCGGCTTTATATTTCATTCCTCAGATGAAATTATTCAAAACATATCTGAAGCATCGATGAGAAACGAATTTCCTATTCACAATTAAAAATAAATTCAGAAACAGGGAATACTATTTTCACTTTAACTTGTACAGGTTTAGAAGAAAATGAAATTTACATTTGCTTATGGTGACTAAATTATCACAGCAACGTGTGTATGCTTATAAAAAAATACTTTTGATTTTACAGTAAAAATTTCTCAGTCACGATGCCAGTAAAAAATTAATTATTTTATTGAAAATTCTATTAAAATAACAGAAAGTTCGTAATATAAATATAGATATCTTTCGTAGAATAAACATTTACCGAAGTTCTGGTTGGCAGAATTTTTCTGTAAAATCAAAAGATTTTCGTAATACATACTGAGAAATAGACCGTACATTTATTTGGTTTTGTAAAAGATTCACGATTTAATTTCACGCTGGGGAAAAATCGTTTCAGTCACGAAATCCGAAAGAAGCGATAAATTGGAAACGAAAATTGATGCAGTAGAAATTAAAAGTCAAAAAGTAAAAGTGTAAAGACCGAACGATGCAACGTTCAGAAGAAAATAAAATTCACTGCTGAAACACAAGCATAAATATATTCATACCATTATGGTTTGAAAATTAAAGTTAGAAATATAGAAAAAAATTGCAATACATTTATACAAAAGAGAAAAGGAAGAAAAGATCCTGAAGTGTATTTTTATCCTAACTGTTTTTATTAAACATTTTATTCACCCGCCATGTTGAATAGCATATATTTCCACGTATTACTTTTCTATATACAATATGTTGTTGTTTACGTGTGCCCGAAGGACAAGAGGGGTGCTGGAGCTTCTACTGGACTGCACCCAGGTCTTTGGATGTCAGACTTCTGCAGCAGAGGATGTTCGGCAAAGTCCCAAAAAAAGGCAGCACCAAACATCGCCACTTCCTCAATTAAGGGAAGGAAAGGTTTCTCAAGTGATCAATACTCATGATAACTGCTACGACTGATCACAGGACTTTCAGAACACCTTTATTTAACGAGCATGTACACTAGGGTGGGCCGAAAAAAACTTTTTTTCGATTTTCCATTATGGCGGGTGCGGAAAAGTGGCCAGTGGTGGCATTCAGTTCACACAAAAAATTTGAGATTTTTTGGACTTTTCTTTACCCTGCCGCAAATGGCTTGAAAATTTGCAAAAATGCTGCTTTTGAACTTTTTTAGGTAAAAGGTTAAAAATGTTAAATTAAATTTATTTTGCCTGTATTTGCTTGAAAAGGCATCTTTAAAGTACCAAATGCTTAAATAAGTTCTGATAATGCATTATTTAATTGCTAAGTGTATTTTAAATAAGCCGATTTTCATATCTTTTTCACGTATAACAGGCAAAATATGTATTGGTTTGAATCGTTCGTTAATTTCTCTCTTATTTATGTTTCTTGGTCTTTAAATATTTTCTATGCGTATAAGGTCATATATCTGGGCATCGAACAGCAGTGTAACTCAAAAACAAAGCTGGAAGGTGGGAAGGGGGTGAAACAGGACACTAAGCGTGCGCAGTGCCTCATCGTAATGTTGAGGGAGTGAAGGACGATATAAAAGAGAAGAGAAAATTGCTATAAGGGATTGATATTATTTTACCATGCTCAAAATCTGAGAAATTTGTTCAATGTGGATGTGAAACCTTTTCCTAGAGAGATTCAGTACTTTTTGGATCATTTGACGTACCATTACAGTGTTTTGTGCGTTTTATTACGACGAGTTTGGAAATGACTATCATGAAAGTCCATGGCAATGTAAAAGACACACGACAGCATGAAAAGTATCCTTTTTGGGCATCATGCTTGTTGAAAGACTTGCAATTGCCAACTTATATTGATATCATACGCCACTACTACTAGTTACGAAGCGATATGGCGAAAAATCGAAAAATCCAATATTAGTCAATAGATGATGTTATTAAAATGGTAGATGAAAAAGTTACCGAAATCTGAATAAAAGCCAGTGTTTTCCCAATTTACGAAAAGATTAAAAACTATTAAAAGAAACGTAGATCATTGGAGAAATCCTGAAATCGTACGGGCTTGAAAGTAAAGACAACCCGCGAAGAATTCGTACGAAATGGTGAACCTTTTAGTAGTTTTTAATCTTTTTGTAAATTGATCGTTGCGAAAACACTGGTATGGAAGCTTTTTTTCAGATTTCGGTAACTTTTTCACCAACCATTAAACTATTATTCTAAACTATCACTATCAAAAGAAATGTGGATCATAGGGGAAATCCTGTAATCGTATGGGCTTGAAAGTAAAGACAACCCGCGAAGAATTCGTACGATATGGTGAAACCTTTTAGTAGTTTTTAATCTTTTTTGTAAATTGATCGTTGAGAAAACACTGGTATGAAAGCTTTTTTTCAGATTTTTTTCCGAAGCTTTTTATCAATGGTAACTTTTTCACCTACCATTTTAATAACATCATCTGTTGACTAATATTGGATTTCTCGATTTGTTGCCATATCGCTTCGCAACCAGTAGTAGTGGAGCATGATATCAGTATAAGTTGGCAATTGCAATTCTTTCAATAAGCATGGTGCCCCAAAAAGGATACTTTTCATGCTGTCACGTCTCTTTTACATTGCCATGGACTTTCATACTAGCCATTTTTAAGCTCGTCGTAATAAAACGCACAAAACACTGTAATGGTACGTCAACTGATCCAAAAAGTACCGCATCTTTCTAGGAAAAGGTTTCATGTCCTTTTATTTCCACCTTATCTCCCTCAACATTACGATGAGGCATTGCGTACTCTTTGAGTCCTGCTTCACCCCTTCTCACCTTCCAGCTTTGTTTTTGAGTTATACTGGTGTCCGCTGCCTGAATATATGACCTTTGACGCATAGAACAAATTTAAAGACCAAGGAACATAAATAAGAGAGAAATTAACGAACGATTCAAACTAATACATATTTTGCCTATTATACGTGAAAAAGCTATGAAAATCGGCTTATTTAAAATACACTTAGCAATTAAATAATGCATTATCAGAACTTATCTAAGCATTTGGTACGTTAAAGCTGCCTTTTCAAGCAAATACAGCCAAAATAAATTTAATTTAACATTTTTAACTTTTTACCTAAAAAAGTTCAAAAATCAGCATTTTTACAAATTTTCAAGCCATTTGCGGCAGGGTAAGGAAAAGTCCAAAAAATCTCAAATTTTTTGTGTGAACTGAGTGCCACCAGTGGCCACTTTTCCGCACCTTCCATAATCGAAAATCGAAAAAAAGTTTTTTTCGGCCCACCCTAATGTACACTGCTCGTATAATATGTGGTTGTACATAATAAAAATATTTTAAAAAATCAACATGTATATATTCATCATATGCTATCGAATATGGAAACTAATATCCCTTATGTTTATATTATTTTTATTAACCTATTATAAGTTGTTAAGTAATAGTTAATAAAATACTTTACAGGTATAAAGTACTGCAGCTTAGAAATCAATAACAAAAGTTAGAAATAAAATGATTACAAGTTTTCTTTAAGAATTGTAATGTTATATAATTTATGATTAATGAATACATGCCTAAAAACAAATTATTTTGACTAAAAAAGTGATAAATTTATAAAGTAGGCAAAAAAGGATGAAAAATAACCTAAAACTGAAAGATACTGAAAATTTTAATACAGCTTTCTTCTTGATTTTTCATAGTTCATTTACAGAAATACACCTAAAATTCGGTCACCGTACTGTATAGGAGCAATAATTACTGGAAGTACATTTTCAACTTTTGTTTTGCATTTTAATGTATTTCCACGTTTTCTAAGCTTGTTATTTATATATCGTCTTACATTTTATTTAACGATGAAGTTCGTTATAGTTTTCCGGGTGTGTTGGAAAGTTCTTCATAATCTATGCTTGATGCATTTTTTTGTTGTTGTTTCAGAATTTGTTTTCGATTCTCTCCTAACCTGTAAAATTTTAGGCAAATTTTAGGCAATTTTAGGCTCCAGGCTTCCAATCCTCTCTGTATAAGTTTCATTAATTTGAAAAGTCTGTGTAATATTTGAGAATTCTTTTCATTATTCGTGAACATTTTTGAAGCCTCTATTGTTTAAGTGGAATCTGTTAACGAATTTATGTTTCTCTCATATTTGTTCCGAGATTTTTTTTATGATTTCGATAAAAGGGGATGAAGCATATTAAAGCTATCATAGAAATAAATTTCTTTAAACTTATTATCATAGCCACTTTTCGAAATATAGTACATTTTTAAATAATCCGAAAATGAAATTTTACTATCGAACTCAGTTTTTACTTTAAATATTACTATCGTTTCGTCTTCTATCACATAGTATTATACACAACTTTATTATTTTTGTTTGATGACGTGTACAATTTTTAAAAGCTAATTGAAAAGATTTTAGGATTAAATGAAAAGAATCTAAAACATAGAATTTATTACATAAGATCATTTTGTTAACCAGAAAAATGCGTTACAACATTTTTTTTTTTTTTTTTTTTTTTTTTTTTTTTTTTACAAGTTTTCATATAATAACTGTGACACAATATTTTTTCTTTTCTTATCCTACAATGTATCATGTAGCTACTTAGCACATATAAAGATTAATTTTAATTATGTAATAAATCATAAACATGGGAATTCCTGAGATATTTTTCTTGTTTCATATGCAGTTAGTATAACTATTTTGATGGAAGAGGGAATAACGTTAATTAAAAAGTCGTGCATTTTCAGGTTAATAATTTTATTATTTGACAAACAGTGTCTTTTATAAATGAATACTTCCTCATATTATGTTAATTGGAATAAATTTATTGAACTTTGTCCATGTACATATTTTTATGCTTTAAGATCTTTACAAAATTAAGTAAGTTCAAATAAATTGAATTTATTGGAACAATTCAAAATTAGAGATCCACATTTCACCAATATTTCTTCATTCACCTATGTCGTTCAATGGAAACGAGTAGCTTTTTCTGAAAAAAAAAGTCAAAGATAATATTTTAACTAGAAAACTATAAAAAATAAAACAAATAAATTCATGACATGTATAACATAAAATATAAATTTATAAATAGGAAAACATATTATCCATGATATTTTATCATAATTATAATATAAATCGGCATAAAATGCCATGTAGTAATAGATTCAAATTCCACCATTCATACTTCTTCATTATTTTCTCTATATAAAATTTAATCCCAATATATAACTCAACCTCAAAATAAATTTAATTATTTATTACAAAGTGAAAACCTTAAGAAAAATAGAAGAAAGTGAACTAATGGCTTAGTGGTTGAAGAACAAAGACCGAATTTGAAATCCATTAGAAGAAAGATGGGAATTATTTTAACACTTCAAGGCAAGGATAAATTCTGTTCGTAAAATGAAAAATTGACTGACACCGGAATAGACAAACGACTTTTTTAGAAATTAAAAACCGCCTAATTCAAGCTTTCACCGTAAAAGCAAAATTTTAGTAAAATATTCTGGATGCCATTTATAAATTTGGAATTAAAATTAGGTGTGAGCGGGGAGTGCCGGAACACACTGTGCCGGAAAGGATTAAAGGAAGATAAGACTTGGTACAATACAATGGGAAATATGCGAGTTTTAAGACCCATTTTTTCGGAAACTACCCGGCCGATTTTGTTGTAATATGGATCCATATTCACTGGATTAATCTCAAAACTTATGGCAAATAGCTTCTTCCGTGACAAAAACTTTTTATTTTAGAGAAATAGTAAATTTTTAGAATTTTTTTATGTTTCAGAATTTGTTTGTTTTTTTCAAAATGATTAATTTTTTTAAACTGTCTGCCACATATGATTTTAAATTTATCCTATTTATCTTAAATTATTGACCACCATTTCTTTTTATCAAAATCACTCAAGTACTTCAGGAGCTAGTGGGGTTGTTAGCCGAAAAGTACATTTTTTGGAGAGCTAAAAATCTTCGACACTTTCAACTTGCGTAAAGTTTTTCTATAGTTTTATCATGCACGTGAATTAAAATACAGGGTGGTCATAAAAAAACTTTGCCGATATACGGAGCTCTAGCGGCCAGTCCGCTCAACCGATCGAAATGAAATTTCAGATATAGCTATTCAGAGGTATGAGCTCAAGATTGTGTGAACGACAACAAAATGGCGCTCACGGTTACGGTTATAGTTACAGAAACTCGAAAATTTCCAATAGCAACACCCATTTTTTTTCATCGCAAAATGCTCAGCGCATGCGAAAACCCCAAAGAGCGTTGGAACCGTACGTGTATCGCAAAAAACGGACATGTTATGCACGCACAAAAAACCGTTCTGGGAATCCTCCCACCCATAGAAAAAACTTGATTGGGTCGTAAGGAGGAAATATGCATATGACACAGAGTCAGTACACTACTCTCTGATTACAATAGAGATCGGAGAAACTAAAACTTTTATTTTAATTACACATTTTCAACATGGGTGCCATCACAGGCAATTACACATTGCATGGTGATGGCACCCATGTGGAAAATGTGTAATCAAAATAAAAGTTTTAGTTTCTCCGATCTGTATTGTAATCAAAGATTAGTGTATTGACTCTGTGTCATAAACAAATTTCCTCCTTGCGCCCCAATCGAGTTTTTTCTATGGGGAGGGGGGGGGAGGATTCGCAGAACGGTTTTTTGTGCGTGCATAACATGTCCATTTCTTGCGATACACGTACGGTTTCAACGCTCTTTAGGGTTTTCGCATGCGCTGAAAAAAAATGGGTGTTGCCATTGGAAATTTTCGAGTTTCTGTAACTATAACCGTAACCGTGAGCGCCATTTCGTTGCCGTTCACAGAATCTCGAGCTCATGCCTCTGAATAGTTATATCTGAAATTTCATCTCGATCGGTTGAGCGGACTGGCCGTTAGAGCTCCATATATCGGCAAAGTTTTTTTATGACCACCCTGTATATATAAACACTTGGATAAAATTTAGCTACATAAAATAAATAAGTATAACGTATTAGAATAAATTTAATGTGTGTGGACGTTACATCCTTCATGTCTTTCTTTAAGAGTCCATTCGATTCGCTCAAAAAGACCCGTATGATAATGTTGTCTATGGGGGCGTTTTTCTTTTCAAATATCTCGCTCAAATTTTAATATTTTCACATGATTTCTTTTGAATAGGATAGCTGAGGACGATCTACAACCGGGCCAGTTTTTACTTTTTAGCTCACAGGCTATCAAAGCCTGAGAGCTTATGTGCCCGTCCGTTCTGTATGTATGTACGTGCGTATGTACGTACGTAACGCGATAACTCATGATAAAAATATTCGATTTACATGAAATTTTGGATATAGGATTATTACGATAAGACGCTTCTCTGATTAGTTTTGAGAATTCATTCGATAAGTATAAGAAGGGGAACGGGGGCTTTTGCCCCTCTCCTTAATTTATATAAAGGGCTTTTCTTGCAGAATTAATAGATTTCGTTGAAATCTTAGATGTAGGATCATTCTAATAAGGTGCTTCTGTGATTAGTATTGGGTGTTCATTGAATAAGTTTAAAGAGGGGGAATGGGGGGTAATCCCCCGTCTTAATTTAGGTTTTTCACGCAAAATTTACCGATTTGCTTCAAATTTTGTATGCAGGTTTATTCTGAAAAGGCGCTTCGCTGATTTGTTTTTGGATTTCACTGGATAAGTATAAAGGGAAGATAGGGGAAACTACCCCTCACAATTTATATAAATGGTTTTTCATGCAGAATTAACCGATTTGTTTCAATTTTTTGATACAGGTTAATAGTAATAAGAAGCTTCGCTCATTTATTGTGGTGTTCTTTTGCTAATTATAAAGAGGGACGGGCGATTACCTTTCCCTTAAGTTAGCCAAATAGAGTTTTATGCAGATTTATCCGATTTGCTTTAAATTTTGGATCTAGGCTCTTTCTCATAAGTTGAATTTCTGAACAGTTTAGGGGGTTTAATGGTTAATTATAAAGGAGGGAACGGGGGACAACGTTTCTTAAATTACATAAATGGGTTTTTATGCAGAATTATTAGACTTGCTTCGAATTTTCGATACAGGTTTATTATATGATAAGGTGTATCCCTGATTAGTTTGGGGGGCTTCAATGATTAAGTATAAAGAAAGGAAATGGGGGGGGTACTTCCTTCCTTATTTTTTTTCGAAGGGCGTTATTATATAAGGCTGTAATATACAATTAGTCTGCATAGCCTGCGAGCTCTATGCCATCAGTTTAACTGGGCATCAATCTTTTTATTCGATTTTGGTTTCGGATTTTTTTAAATTGCTTTAACTTTCGGAACCGGTTGAAACCGGTTCTGAAATTGAAACAAATCATAATATTAAAATAATATAACCAAAATCGAAAAAGTAAAAACTAGACCGGTTGTAGGTCAACCTCAGCTATCCTATGTAAAGAAAAAAATATGTAAAAAATTAAAATTTGAGCGAGATATTTGAAAATAACTCCCCCATAGACTTAACATGAGGGTCTTTTTGAGCGAGCCTCTTAATCCCTTCAGTTTACGTCTGTAATGAACATCTTACTGAGGTGAGCTTTAATTGATGCATTCAAACTTGTAGTTAGAACGCGTGTTTGTTGCGATAAAAATAAAAATAACTTAAAAACAAAAAAGATTGAAAAAAAATATTTGTAAAAAACATCTTGAAATCCTGTGTAAAATGACACGTCATACTTTATACAATTGAACAGGATGCTTACAGGTACACCCATAAAACCGAAGTATTTAATAGCATAAACCTGCCTAAAACGGAATGTAACATATAATAATAAATTAATAAAATATTATTGAATTAATAGGAATGCTGATTATTTACTGAAAACAGTAAAAACAGCTAAGATGGATCTTTCTATAACGTAATATTGGCTATAGCATTATGCGAATAATAATTAATAAAGTTGAAAAATAGATATATAAATAACTTATGAGGTGGAAAAAATGACTAATTTAAACAATTATATTTAACATAAATAACTATTACTTATTAAATTCAATAAAAGTGTCACGATAGAACCTGTCTATAACGAAAACGCATGTTAAAAAGAAATTGAATCACGTTTTTAAAAGGGGGGGGGGTAAAAGAGTAACAAATGTGTTGTTTAAAGACTATTATTTACGATAAATGCTATGATTTATTAATTACAATAAAATCTGTGAATAAAGAACATGTCTATAATGAAAGCTTCACATAAATGAAAAATAATAAAATACAATAATAAAAAATATAAGTGAATAAATAATTAATAAAACTATTTTTTAAGATCAATGCTAATTATTTACTAAATACAGTAAAATCTGTTAAGACGAAACCTCTTTTTAACGAAAACCTGCATTAAACATTAAAAATGAACGAAAATTAATAAATGGAAGACAGGAATAGGACTTACAGTTTTCTATGCCCGTTGTTCCGTTTGCAACTTAGCTAAGAATATGCCATGATTTTGATGGAAAATAATAAATAAAGACAAAAAAATGAAGCACATCAAACAAAAAAGTGATCAATGTACTAGTATCCATATTCAAACGTGTGTAATAGTATTACATAATTGCCAACTCTTCTGATATTTTTGACCCGGAAAAATTTAATAGAAATTTTTGCCTTATTTAATCAGCAGATTACGGCAATTTGAAAAAGTAAAATTTACTGTAAAATTATTCCTGGCCAAAACAGTGGAAGATGTTGGCAGCTATGGTATTATTACTCTAGTCTACGGTTTCTATTGAAAAAACTTTAGTTACAATCATAACATCTGAACAGGAATTTAATGAAGAAAATAATTAAGTTAAGAAGTTAGTTATGAATACGGTTATATGCATTCAGGCTTATCTATTCGGCTTCACCGAAGCTATTATCAAGACAAATAAGAATATGGCTACAGTTGTCCTGATATCATCTGTAGAAGACACTAAAGAACACCTTTCGAATTAATTTAAATATTTCTAGAATCGTTAAAATTACTTTTAATCCTTTTTAATAAATGGATGCATATCATAAGCATCGATATATTGACTGATCCATCTTTGGGGATATTTAATAGTAATTTTAAGCTGGTTTTAGTGGTCATTCGTAATATTTGTTTCAAGATTGAGCAGGTTATATGAATTTAAATGCTTCTAAAATTGTTAAATTTACTTCTAAATATTTTAAATAAATGTATGTACAGCATAAGAATTAGTATATATACTAATACATCTTTGTAGATGTTTTATAACAATTTAGACTAATTTTTGATGTCCAACGTAGTTTGTGCCTCAGAACTGAAGAGGTTAGACTGAAAATATAGATTTGAAACGAAAATTATTTTGCTTTCGCTGGAATGTATTTGGATGGCTTCTTCTTGTTATAATATTTTGGAACACGATGTATACTCTTCATCCACTATAAGAAAAACCGTAGAGATTGTAGAACTTAAAAATTCAATATGTAATGATATAGCATCATATAACTTAACAAAATTATGGGTTGAGTTTCTTTCATCCTTACAAATGTTGAAATAAACATCTAATTAAAAATAATGCCTATAAGACTAGCAGTTAAGTAATTATTTGTTGGACAACGATAAGAAGACAGCATGCAATACATAAGAAATGGCATAATTTATACACATAAACGAAACACACAAAAAGATATTGGATGTAAGGTAATTTTTCTATACATAATCTGTAATCATAGTATGGAAAAAATATTTTAATATTTGATTTGTTGTTTTCTTTAGAAACCCATTAAAACAACATTTTTATCATAAATAACTGATTTTTTTATGCAAACAGAATGAAAAAAATGAACAATTCCCGACAATATGGTTTGGTTTTCTGTTTTTCGCAGTTAATTCAACATTTAATTTTTCGCAATTTCATGTAATTTTATTTACGGAATGTGTAGAATTTCGCTTTTGAAAAATGAGCAAATTATTGACATTTAACATTATACTTGCCCGTAATTTTCAAAAATAAAATCTGCAATCCTACATTTTCGGAATAAAGCTAAATGAAGAACTGGAAAAACTGTTCCATTAAATAGTAACCAAAAATATCCTATGTACATAAATATGTAATATTTCATTCCAGTATGAAATAAAAAATTATGTTAATAACAAAAATGATATTAGATTAAAAATTATATTAATCAGATATTTGTACCTGCAATATTATGCATAAAAGACCGACACATATAGTAGTTATAAAGTGATATATGTCGCCTATAATAACGTATACATTCCGCAAAATTTGGTTAAATCAGTGCTTTTATTATAAATGTTTTCAAAAAGTCTCAACGATTAACTCCTTATTTAATCTGAGGCAAGGACAACACAGCAGCAGTATTTGTTTGTCATAAAATGTTAAATCATGTACAACTGTAAATAAAATGACACTTACATTTCTACTGGATCTGTGCATAGCATCTTGCATGCAACATGGCATACACCTGGCATTACACATACACTTTTACAAAGCCAGCTACAAAGACCAGCTTCAGTGGAGCCACACAGAACAACTATTAAGCCAAAAGCGAAAAGAAGAGAGAATTTCATGTCTGAAAAAAAAAAAAACTTAAAAGAAAAAAGTAACCGACTTCAAAAAACGAGCTAAAAAGAATTAAATATAATTTTTAAATTCTCAAATGACAAAAAGATATCCAATAACCATATATCGGATATTATGTGTCGACATAAAAACGTTAAATTTAATATATAAAATTTATTATCCACCAAACATGGACTTTCGAGAGATTTTTATTATTTTTTTTACAAGAGATCAATTGAAATATTTATGATTTAATTTACGAATATATACAAATTAAAAGTAATCAATTGTTTTTTGAAGTTGGTGCCAAACAACCTCAAGTACAGTAAGAATTGTGAATGTATTATATCTCATGTACACTACATAATGTACTATATACATAAAGTGGTGATCGAAAGTATGATACAAAACCGGAAAATATGTCTCATTTCTTTAAAAACTAGTTTTTTAATCATTGTCGACGGGAACCGATTTCAAAAAGTAATTGATTACATTTTATATTTGTATATTCGTAAATTAAATCATAAATATTTTAATTCGTCTCTTGCCAAAAAAATTCTCTTGAAAATCCATGTTTGCTGAATAATTAATTTTATATATTAAATTTAACGTTTTTATGTCGACACATGATATACAATGTACTGTTATTGGATATCTTTTTGTCATTAGAGAATTTTAAAGAAAAAGAGGTAATTTTTCAGGATATTTTTGACAGTGAAGCCCTTTACTGCCCACAGACATACAGAGGCACTTTTATGTGTACTTTCATTGCCTATATATGCCTATATGGTGACACTTTGCAATGTACTGACTAAAGAAGGCACCTTGCGAGGCTGTTATATATGAGGTCACATTACTGTTAGATTGTCAGCTTTACCCACTTCCAATGTCGGTTAGCTTCGCTGTGGATCTTCAGAATTTCTGAATGTGGTAACTTGTCCAGACAACATCTCTTAATTCAAAAAGTTAGAGCAACCAGCAAACCTTAGGGTTTATATCGATAACTTACAGAGATCGAAAGAGGACGTCAAAAAGCTGACAACCCATCAATAAAGTGTCCTTGCACACCAGAGTGAGGAAAGGCGATTTCATACATCAATGCTCTTCCATAAAATAAAGGATTTTTTCTTGTGCTCGATGACATAGAGTTTTGTGTGGTCAGCTTTTGAACTACAAGTAAGAGTTATTAATGGGACACAGTACCTTGAAATTGGTCAAAATATCAATTTTCTTTATATATATATATATATATATATATATATATATATACATATTAACTGAGAGCTTCTTTAATTGTAAATATTTTGACGCCTCATTTTTACATATACGACAATTGTATCGTGAGATATTATAAATTTTGTTATTAGATTCAGCGCCATTACTCATACAAAGGAAAAATTTAAACTGATTTTTCACAGTGCTCATATTTTTATAACTTGCTTGTTCGAAAAATACTAAGGCCTTTTTTGTTAATTAAGATAGAGTTTGGAATTTATTTCTTTTACTTGTTTTCCATGGTGTATTTAATATGTTTGTGTATATATTATTTACATTCAAGTTTATAGTTATTTTTTTTTTAATATTTAAATTGAGAATTTATTGAATTTCCTCCATTTTTTATTTGCACGAGAGAAAAAAAAATCATATTTAATGAAAAATCCCATACATCTATAAATCCATACATAGTTTCATGTAGTATGTTCTAATGAATGAGAAGAAAATCGAAGCAAAAATATTCATATTTGTAGACGTCCTTCCTGGCAGTGCCGGGAGGAAGAGGTAGCGTTCATATGCTTATTTATTTATTTATTTTAAATTAAGTTATATTATTCAAACATACGAAGCTCAAATTAGTGGAACCCGATTTTATAAGATTGAATACTATTTTTTGAAATGATTCTGAATATTAATAGGAATTTTTAGAAATTAGTCATCTTTTATTCAACTTGGTTTTATGTTAAGCGATTTAGAAAGTCGCCAAATTTTACGATATCATGAAGTGCATGCCATTTTAACGCAACATGATGGATAAAACAAACCAATGAGCTTGGTCTAAATCTTAATTTATGCGCATATGCACACTCATATTGAAATCGATTGATATATACGAGAGCTGTCGCGGGCAAATTGATTTTTTTTTAAATGTCACCCACATTAGAAATTCAAACTGCTATATCTCAGGCGTTTTTAAGGTAAAGACTAAACAAAAAATACTCCGGAATACATTATTAATATAAACATTTTAAAAAGAACCTTTTTTCAATTTCTAATTTTTTGTTTGTACATCATTATACATTTAAAAGATTTTTACAAAATTAAGTGGCCGTCATTTTGAAACAAGAGGAATGAACAAGCGGAATTGAAAGTTTTGAAACAAGCGGAGGAAGTTGGCCGATGAACTCTGTCAAGACACTGGTATGTACTATACAAACGGAGTTATATCCAAATCAGTTTATAAATATGCGTATTATCTCATGACAAATTTCAGATCGTTTCAAAATGTCAACCACACTGGAAATAGAAAGTACTATAACTCAGCCATTTTTCAAGATATAGATGAAACAAAAAATGTTTTGGAATATTTCTATCAAGTTCAAACACACATAAGAAAAATCTTTTTTAATTTCTTACTTTTTTGCACTAATTTTAAGATTTAAATAAAAAAAATAATATTCCGCCATTTTGAAACAAGACGGCGAATGGAACTGGCCAACAAACTCGGTCCGCACATCGGTACTTACACTGGTGTCCAAAATTTAAGCATAATTGGTAATTAAGTAATTATTTTTAAGTAATGAAAGAAATATTAATCGGATTGTGCTGAAACTCCAGGTGTGTAAACAAAATAGTACGCGTCACATATTTTCGCGAAGAGTTTTCCCCGAAATCGAAGAGGGGACCGTCAACAAATTGAAAAAGAACGAAGATCTTTTGGATAACCCTGTCAAAACTAATGTAGCAAAAACGTTCAAACTGCACATTATGATTAATTGGCTTATTGTAATGTACTGTGTTAATTTTTACAAGGATATCATGTATACTCGTAGAGAAATTAAGGTTTTTATAAAAACAGTCCTAAGTTTTTTGCTTATAATTTGCAGAGTTCTTAATATAAAATAGTGTTCTTTTTTGAAAAAATGACATACATCATTGTACACAATACCCTGTCATCAGAATTAAAAAATAATAAAAATTGTATGACAAATGAGCAGCTTTACTAAATAATTTTTTACTGCGCATGCGTGAACGCTATTAAAATTTCATTTGCATATTATGTTAGTTAAATGTATAGAGCAACTTTTGTGAAAGTCTCAAAAATTCAAAGCTTAAAAATTCTGAAAATTATCGTTGATAGAATGAGATCAAAATCCTTTATTCCCTAAATGAAGCAAAAAGATGAGAGGCTGTATCCATATTCCATTGTTTATTGCCTACACAATATTGCACGTACAACTATATTTAGGTAAAACCCCTGATTTTTTTGCTTCCTTTAGGAATAACGGATTTTGAGTTGATTCTATAGGCTCCCATTTTCAGAGTTTTCAAGCTATGTTTTTGAAACTTTTACAAAAGTTGCTCTATACATTTAGCTAACTCAATATGCAAATGACATTTTGATATCGTTGACGCATGCGCAATGAAAAATTATTTACTAAACATACACATTTTTCATACAATTTTTATTATTTTTAAATTCTGATGACAGGGTATTGTGTACAATGATGTTTGTCATATTTTCAGAAAAGAACATTATTTTATAATAAGAACTCTGCAAATTATAAGCAAAAAACTTGGAAAAATTTAGGACTGTTTTTATAAAAACCTTAATTTTTCTACGAGTATATATGCTATCCTTGTAAAAATTAACACAGTACATTACAATAAGCCGATTAATCATAATATGCAGCTTGAACGCTTTTGCTATATTAGTTTTGACAAGGTTATCCGAAAGATCTTCGTTCTTTTTCAATTTGTTGACGGTCCCCTGTTCGATTTCGGGGAAAACTCTTCGCGAAAATATGTGACGCGTACTATTTTGTTTACACACCTGGAGTTTCAGCACATTCCGATTTATATTTCTTTCATTACTTAAAAATAATTACTTAATTACCAATTATGCTTAAATTTTGGACACCAGTGTACTATGTACGCACCAAGTTTAATCCAAATGGGTTTATAAATAAGCGTGTTATCATGTGACGAAAAAAAGATCATTTCAAAATGTGAGCAACACTAGAAATTAAAAGTGTTATAACTCAGCCATTTTTGAAGATACAGACAAAACAAAAAATGCTCTGGAATCTTTGTATCAAAGTCTAATGCATAAAATAAAAATATTTTTCAATTTCTCCTTTTCTTGTACCTAATTTTAAATTTTAAATTTAAAAAAAAATTAAATGGCCTCCATTGTGAAACAAGATGGTGGATGGAACTGGCTAACGACCTCGGTCCAGGATTCATTATGTACTATATACACACCAAGTTACATCCAAATCGATTCATAAGTACGCGCGTTATCGCGTGACAAAAATCAGATCGTTTCAAAATGTCAGCTGTAAGAAAAATTCAAAATGCTATAACTCAATCATTTTTTAAGAGATAGACAAAATAAAAAGTGTTCTGGAATCATTGTTTTAAGTTCTAACACATAAAAGAAAAATATTTTTCAATTTTCAATTTTTTCGCATTTAATTTTAAATTTAAAATTTTTTAAAATTTTTTAAATGGCCGCCATTTTGAAACAAAATGGCGGATGATGCTTGCCAACGAACTCGGTCGAGACATTTGTATGTGCTATGTACACACCAAGTTTCATTCAAATTGGTTCATAAATACGTTAGTTACAGCATGACAAAATTCAGATATATACAGTAAAACCCCGATAATTCGGAATTATTGGGACCAGATCCAATCCGGATTATCCGGAGAATTAGAAAAAAAAAAAAAAAAAAAAAAAAAAAACATACTCACAGAAAATCCGTTTTATATGAAACTTATTGAATATTTATAGACAGTAAAAATGTTTACTTTGAAAGAAAAAAGTTTGTAATTTTCTGCTGTGTCAGTTTTCTATATCTTTTGCGAGCAGTATACAGTCAAGCAACCGCTTGAGCAAAAGAGTTCGTTGGGTGTAGTCTCCACCTGATGTTCAAAATAGACTATTATAGGGACTATTTTACTTTGCTTTCTAACAATGCTCTAAGTAGAAAATTATTGTGCAGCGATTTTTAAATTACATTTAGATTAAATAGAAAAATTAGAGTTGCCGTTGTTGTTTCTTTAAAGATAACATCAAAGAGTTTAAATTAGAAAGCTTAAGGTAGTTTTCCGAAAAAATTTCAGAAAAGGGTTTTTTTAATTCAGAATACAGCAATGAAACAAGTTAATGTTCAAAAAATTAACCAATCGCTTCTCAAACTTGAAAAAAAATGACCAAACCAATCCGGATTATCCGGAGATCCGAATTAACGGGGTCCGAATTAGCGGGGTTCTACTGTATATATATATGGTTATATATATATATATATGTGTGTGTGTGTGTGTGTCAACATTTGAACGGAAGGTGGTTTTGGGGTCTGGGGGTCATGATCTGTGAAAATATAAAATTTTCTGGAAGTGCTTTCCTCCGGACGGCTGCAATAGCTAGCTTTTTACTTTTTGTAATGAAAGCTACCTAAAAGTAGTAGGGATTTTTTAAAAGTTAATGTTTTTTAATTAAAGTTTTACAAAAATAGGCCGTTTTACAAAACTTTTTTTATTTTTTTTTTTAAATTTAATTTATAGTACTAAGTATTGTGCCGCCATATATATCACAGTATTATTCAAAATTTAAGAGATAGTTTCAAAGATACTGTGTCCCTTTAAGAGGCTTGATGATAATGACTGGCTTTTTAACATTTCAACAAAACAAAAACCTTTTTCTACGTTAGTATATAATAAACTAGTCTAATGAATTTTTATAAATTCTTCGATTTATAAAAATTCAGAAAATTTTAATTAAATTCAATTTTTCTTTTATCAATATTTTTTCAGCTTAACCTTTTCAAATAGTATTAAGTAATAATATGACCTTGTATCACCGTTATTTTCAAAGTATGCGTTTTTAATGCATTTAAGAATGGTCGATTATTTTACTTTTAAAATATTGCTTTAATTCTTTATAATGGCTTGTGGGACATAATTTGTCCAAATATTCATATAAAACACGGAAAGATGTGGCCTTATTAAATATAGAAGTAATTTTCCCTTGTAATGTTTTTCTGATGAAAAGGAGAATAATCTAAAAAGTCAAAGCACAAAAGATTAAAAGGTCATCGTGTCAAACTTACTTGATCTGTCAGCAATATCTTACGTGCAATGCTGAAGAAAAGCATTTACTGAATTGCAATATAATTTTGTACATTAAAATCTCTATACTATTTGTCAGACAGACCCTCACTTTCCCAGGCTCTGATATTACTTGCTAGATAATTTGAGAAAAAAAGCACCTGAAATCATTGTTATAAAAGAAAACCTCTTGACTTGACTCAATTTAACAACAACAAAAATAAATATTTAGCAATTTTCGATATAGATACATGGGTAGAAGATTTATATTATTTATCTATATCATAATGATCTCCATTTTTATTTCATCAAGTCAAAATTTTCTTGTAAAGCGTAAATATCAAAGTTAAAATGTAGCGAAAATTTAATACGATTAAAAATATGCAAAACATTTTTATTAAATAAAATTTTATTTAATTCAATAATTTATTCATTTTTTTGTTTTATACTGAGATTTTTTACAGCTAAATAGCTGAGAGGTCCCCAAAGGAGGGGGAAGAGATTTAATTTTAACTTTGAGTTTTTTAACTTTGAAATCTACAATTTGAGAAAACTCTTGACGTGATGAATAAAAATGAGGTCATCTTCGGTTTCAGATATAAAAGATACACAAAAAATAATTAGCAAAAGTTAAAAACATATCTATTTTATAATATCAAATTTTCAATATTTTTTTTCTTTTTTAACTTTAAAATTTATGATTTACAAAAAATATTTACGTGGTGGTAAAAAATGAAGATCAATTTTGGATTCAGCGGCACAGAATACTTAAGATTCAGTTATCAAAAGCTAAAAAACACGACCTAACCCAACTTTTGCAGGCTAATGTTATTTTATAACATTTTAAAATATGTATGTATCATTTTGTAGACAATTTTTTTTATCATTTTATTTATCTATTTATTTTGGGGGGAGCTGGGGGGGGGGGTCCGTTATATGTACAGGTATATTTTGCATTCACATGCCATAATGATTAAATGTTTCAAATTACATTGCAAGGGTTTTTTTTACTCCTAGCCAGTTTTTTAATATATCTGACATTATATTCCTACTAAATTTGTGAATGACCTCTAATTAGCAACAAAAAAATATTCCCCAACTTTTAACAGCTATTACTCTGTCAATTTTAATGGCAAAATAACGGGACGTTTTATGTCTTATGTGTCAGTGTAATAGGAAAATTTTACTAAATATAACTTGTAGGACCAGGGGACCGTATAAAATTTTAATTTCGTAATTTTTCAAAAAATATTTTTATTGACCGAAATAACTTTAATTTTTTTTTTTTTACTTCATTTAAAACAGTTTTGTAATTGGAACTGTATACTATGACAACCAGCTTAGGAATTAGCCATTAACCAACAGTAGTAGGAAAACGACACTACGGTCTCAGGAGCAGGTGGGACTGTGGGACCGTCCCGCCTGCTCCTCCGGCTGCCCGCTGCCCCGCCTGCTCCTCCGGCTGCCCGCTGCCCCGCCTGCTCCTCCGACTGCCCGCTGCCCCGCCTGCGGTCCCTCCTGCTCCCACCATCTCACCGCCGCCCTCCTGCGCCCCCTAGTGGAAAAAAGGAACATTCTATTATAACAGGATAGGTGAACAACCTTCCCTAATTAAAAATATTATCAATCACATCTCAACATTGAATCATACTATAAGATGAAGATTAAATTTGTATTTGAATTTTAAACAACCGTAATTTTAATTGAGTATTATTAATTAAGCGAAACAATTAAAATTTCAGTTTTTAACCATTTTATTTAGATTTCTTCAACTACAAGATGAGATTATCAATTTAACTCAAGAAAGTTAAACATATATTTGAATTTTGCTTCATAGACATCTTAATGAGTAGTATTAATTAAGTAAAAAACAATGGAAAATAGCGATTTTTATAGAAAAAGACTGATTTCTTACGATTTTTATCAACTGCAACATCAGTGTATCGACTTACAAGTTGAAAGTTAAACATACATTCTAGTTTTTCAACTGTTATAATCTTAATGAGTATCGTTAATTAAGTAAAAAACAATGGAAAATATCAAGTTTTATAGAAAAAGACTGATTTCTTATGATTTTATCAACTTAAGGAAGAAAACTTAAACATACATTTCAGTTTTCAACAGCTAAAACCTTAATGAGTATCGTTAATTAAGTAAAAAACAATGGAAAATATCGAGTTTTAAAGAAAAAGACCGATTTCTTACGATTTTTGTCAACTATAAGATCAATGTATCGACTTAAAACTTAAAACTTAAACATACATCCTAGTTTTTCAACAACTATAACTATAATGAGTATTGATAATTAAGTATAAAACAATGGAAAATATCAAGTTTTATAGAAAAAGACTGATTTCTTATGATTTTTATCAACTTAAGGAAGAAAACTTAAACATACATTTCAGTTTTCAACAGCTAAAACCTTAATGAGTACCGTTAAATAAATAAAAAACAATGGAAAATATCAAGTTTTATAGAAAAATACTTATTTCTTACGATTTTTTCAACTCAAACTTCAGAATACCAATTTGAGAGAAAAAAACTTAGCCATGTATTCCAGTTTTGAACAACCATTTCCTTCACGAGCATTTTTAATTAAGTAAAACAACGGAAAATATTAAATTTAACCAATTTCGTTAAAATTTTTCAACTATAATATCAACTTAAGAAAGGAAACTTAAACATTTATCTTAGTTTTTGAACAGCAATCCCTTAATGAACATTGTTAATTAAGCAAAAAACAATGGAAAATATAAATTTTAACCGATTTCTTTAGATATTTTCAACTTAAAAACGACATTTAAACATACATTTTTAACATTCGAACAACTATTACCGGAACGAATTTTAATAATTAAGCATTTAACGAACGAAAATAGTGATTTTTTATTTTATTTATTTAATTTTTTTTTTAAGCAAGAAGGCCAATTGTATAAACTTTTACAGTAATTTGGCATTTTAACATACTTTAAAAAGCACTAGTTACATAAGATTTCAAACTTTAGGTGACTAAATCTCAAGATATATTTTTCTCGAAAACAAATATAAAATACATTTTTTAAACTAATTTCCTCAATCTTACGAATTCAACAGGATTTTTACCGATGCAAACATTAGAAGTGAACAACAAATTCTCTCCCCATCTAACCTCAAAATTCCTAAAGGGGAGAGTACAATAGGTTTTTCGACGTCACACTTCGTAAGGTTTTCATTCAAGAAAAATATCTTTTACGTTATAAAAGTCGTTTTCTTAGAAGGATATAAACTTGTGATTTTTGTTTTTGAACAATCATTATCTTAATAAATATTAATAATTAAGGAAAAACAATGGGAAATAATATTTTTAAAGGAAAAAGACGAATTTTATCGAATTTGATTAATTTTTACACTAGTATTTTCAAAAGCAAAATGGAAATATCGATTTTTTTAACTGAAGAATTTAACGCATGTTTTAGCTTTAACAACAGAAACTTAATAACTATCACTAATTAAACAAACAAACAAAAAAACAAAATACTGATCTTCAAGAAAAGACGAATTTTTATACAAATTTTCAACACTTTACCTTTCTGAAATTTTTATGTTATCAAACACCAAGTTATTTAAAATAGAAATATTATGCTTAATGTTTAGATAGTACACATGACGAATTCCACTTATTCTTTTCATATTATTAATTAAATTGACACATGTTTCACTCTACACTTCAATGATTTCTGAATTTTTACAATACTCACAACCAATTTTCTAACATTTTCCGATTATACATTCTTCAGAAGTACATTTCTAAATGCTACAATCACTTTACATATCGAAAAGATATCATTGAAGCAACTGTATTTAATATTTTTAATACCAATTTTCTAAGATTTTTTAACATTTTCCGATTATACATTCCTCAAAAGTTATTATTACGTATTCTAAACAATAGCAAATATTAATTTTAAGAATAAAAAGACGAATTTAAACAAATTTTATTAGTTTTACACTATTTTTTCTCACCTCCAACACGGATATATCAATTTTAACAGAAGAATTAAACGTATATTTTAGTTTTTAACAACAAAAATGTAATAAGTATCATTAACTAAACAAAAATAAATATCAATTTTCAAGAAAAGACAATTTTTTACACAAATTTTCAACTTTGAAATACATTGCTTACATATATTGTTACAGTATATTACTAAACTTAAACTTTTTAAAAAGTTTGAATGTCTTTACAAAGGGTTCATACTTATATTTTTCACGTCTTGACTGCATTCGGAATCTTACAACAAAAGTATACTTTTATTATTATTATTATTATTATTATTATTATTCTAGAAAACCTAAAAAATCGTTTCTTGCTGCTTTAGACACTTGACATATTAAAACTACTCTACCCATATAATTAATCAAATTAGGACATGATTCATCTTACACTTCAAAATTTCAGAATTTTTACAATACTTATTTTCATCAAATTTTATTCTTGATCCTATATATTTTAATAGCACAGAATTTTCACATCTGTTTTTATCTACTTATCAGAAAATTATTAAAACACCCAACAACATTTTTCAAATATGAATATTATCTTTACAATTTAATGATGCAAAACATACACGAATACAAAGTTTAATTTTTACAAACATTTCATATTTCAAACCAAACTATTCGAAATTTTCACAGCATAAGAGCAAACATTAGACGAACTTTTTAACATTAATATTGCTTAGATCTTTTCATCATAACTTTTAACTATGATAATTATCCATTTTTAGGTTGATTGTCGAAAAACTGTAACTGAAATTACATAAACTTAATGTAAAAAACCATGTTCTCACACAATTTCTTGAAATTCAACAAAGAATTGACTATTACTCCAATACTTATCTACTTCAATCTCGACTCTCGATAGTATATAGATATTGCATCATTACATACTTACAATTCTTTTCAAACGTTTATCAGAAAATCAAGTCAATCAAAGTCTAGTAGTTATCACACCTGTTCCTCAGAAATATTACTATCATATGAAACAGTAAAGAAAATTAATAGATATTTAATATTTAATAACTTCATACGTGAAATTACTCCCGAATGAGAATACTAATAATCAATAAAATCAACTGTTGGACAAAAAAATAGTACAGATTACCGAAAATTCAAATCATTTTTTCTACAAAAATTACAAAAATTAACAAATGAATGACCAGTTAGAGAAATAATTAAAAAAAATAATGAACATATTTACAAATTTATTAAAATCACACCTTTTTCTGGATTACAAACCACAATTTCTTGAAAAATTTAACACCGAATTTGTAAGATTTTAATCCTAGTATTACATACACTCAATAAATATTCAAAATTAACAAAAAAATAATTTTTTAGTCTCATCAATAAGCAGAAATTCTATATTAAAAGAATATTTTCATAGTAGTACTTATAAAAATAAGAGTTTACAAACTGATTTTCATAATTTTATCACATTTAAACTTAATTTTTATACATAAAACATTATTTAATCAAATTTTATACTTTCTAATTCAGCAAAATTCAATACTTTTTTAGTTTTTAAACCAATACCACAATATTTATTTACATCAAACTTGATTCTTTACCTTTTATATTTCCACATTACACAAATGAGTTAAATACTAACTTGGAACGGGAGTTGAAGTCAATTGATTCAATTCGATTTTCATCGTATACGCATTTCCCTTACACGAAATTTTTTACTTCTATAATCATCTAATGTATTAAAACTAATCTACTCATATTTTTAATCAATTCATCAGATGTTTCATCTCGCACTTCTGAATTATCATCCACCAAGTTGCTTAAAATATAAATACTATCTTTATAGTTTTAATGTAGTATACATGACTAATCTTGAGTTTCCATCTATACTATTAATCAAATTATCATATGTTTCATCTTACAGTTCAACGATTTCTGAATTATCGTCCATCTAGTTGTTTAAAATATTAATAAAATGTTTATAGTTTTTGATTATACATAGTATGTATGAATACAATCTTTAATTTTTAGCAGCATATTTCAAATAACCTATTTTCGAAACCAAACTATGTGAATTTTACCACAATACTTATCATCATACAGAGATTTGTGTTTCATAGTTTTTCTAAAAATTATCAGATATGTACTCCTCAGAGGAATTTCTATCATATGAATAAATGAAAAAAAAATTAATTTATATTAAACGTACAGCGAAATTTGATTGCAATATATATGTATTTAATAAAAATAAATAAATAAGCGATTATTTATACATTAAACCTTTACTAAATATATATTTCTTGCGTTATAAAGATGTTTCAACAAGATGAACCAAAACAGCAGCAAACTTCAGAAATTAATGATCTGAATGATTCATCCCTAGCACATGTAGCGTTAATGAATAATACATATGTAAGTACTTATATGAAAAATACTAGAATTCGCATATGAATCGTAATTAGAGTAAATATAAAATGATTTGTCTTACTGCCTACACTTTAACAAATGCCTTTTTACCTATATTGTTGAAAAGAATCCTAATTGTTTACATTTATTTCTATTACAGATGTGTTCTATTTGCTACAAACACTTCTCAAGTAAATGGAATTTAACAGAACTTACAAAAATCCATACAGGTGAAAAACTTTACACTTGGGAAGATTACCAAATGCTGTTTTCAAGAAGGCATGAATCAAAAGTGCACACATAATCATATAAAGCATCGTCAGTTATATGTAAACTTAGTGAGGATATTCAAAAATTATTCAGACGTTTGAAGAATTTAGACATAAAGGAAGATATTTAGACTATATATCCATCATATTTTCATAACACTTACCACAATATCTCAAACTTAAAATTTGGAAGACATACACACTGCTGAAAAGTAATTTTGTTACCCGTGATTCTTCTAGCCAGCATGAATGTATAGATATTAGTTTGCAATGTATTCTTTAAATGCCCACAATAAATATTCTTTTATATGCATATATCGTTGTGTTTATTTTTTTAAAACCTATTACATTAATAAAATAGGTTACACATACATACACATAACATTTTAAGTGAAACAACACTCTCACAACTTAAAAAATGCATAAGAACATACAAAAATAAGCAGATGTATGAAAAAATATACAAGTTTACAGAATAATTTCAAAGTTTTCTAGAAATACAAACAAAAAATATTTACAATATTAAAAAATTACAAAAGTGAAAAGAAAAAACACAAATGTAAAACAAAAACATCAAAAAGTGAAAAACTCAAAACAAAGTTTTTGAAAAAAAATTTTACAACAAAAATTTTTTTTACAAAAACCAAAACTTCAAAAAATATTTTTTCAAAAAAATTTTTTTTTTCAAAAACATTTTTTACAAAAAAATTTTTTTTCAAAATAAGTTTTTACAAAAGTAAAAAAAAGAAAATCACAACGTTAAAAAAAATGAAAATTTTTTGTTAAAAAAAGTTTAAAAAAATTGCAAAAAAAGTTGCAAAAATTTCAAAAAAAGTTATGAAAAAAGCTTCAAAAATTTTGTTGTTTTTAATAGCAAATGCAATGGTTTCGCCATTGCATACTGCATTAAAACCAACGAAATTTTTGAAGCTTTTTTCATAACTTTTTTTGAAATTTTTGCAACTTTTTTTGCAATTTTTTTAAACTTTTTTTAACAAAAAATTTTCATTTTTTTTAACGTTGTGATTTTCTTTTTTTTACTTTTGTAAAAACTTATTTTGAAAAAAAATTTTTTTGTAAAAAATGTTTTTGAAAAAAAAAATTTTTTTGAAAAAATATTTTTTGAAGTTTTGGTTTTTGTAAAAAAAATTTTTGTTGTAAAATTTTTTTTCAAAAACTTTGTTTTGAGTTTTTCACTTTTTGGTGTTTTTGTTTTACATTTGTGTTTTTTCTTTTCACTTTTGTAATTTTTTAATATTGTAAATATTTTTTGTTTGTATTTCTAGAAAACTTTGAAATTATTCTGTAAACTTGTATATTTTTTCATACATCTGCTTATTTTTGTATGTTCTTATGCATTTTTTAAGTTGTGAGAGTGTTGTTTCACTTAAAATGTTATGTGTATGTATGTGTAACCTATTTTATTAATGTAATAGGTTTTAAAAAAATAAACACAACGATATATGCATATAAAAGAATATTTATTGTGGGCATTTAAAGAATACATTGCAAACTAATATCTATACATTCATGCTGGCTAGAAGAATCACGGGTAACAAAATTACTTTTCAGCAGTGTGTATGTCTTCCAAATTTTAAGTTTGAGATATTGTGGTAAGTGTTATGAAAATATGATGGATATATAGTCTAAATATCTTCCTTTATGTCTAAATTCTTCAAACGTCTGAATAATTTTTGAATATCCTCACTAAGTTTACATATAACTGACGATGCTTTATATGATTATGTGTGCACTTTTGATTCATGCCTTCTTGAAAACAGCATTTGGTAATCTTCCCAAGTGTAAAGTTTTTCACCTGTATGGATTTTTGTAAGTTCTGTTAAATTCCATTTACTTGAGAAGTGTTTGTAGCAAATAGAACACATCTGTAATAGAAATAAATGTAAACAATTAGGATTCTTTTCAACAATATAGGTAAAAAGGCATTTGTTAAAGTGTAGGCAGTAAGACAAATCATTTTATATTTACTCTAATTACGATTCATATGCGAATTCTAGTATTTTTCATATAAGTACTTACATATGTATTATTCATTAACGCTACATGTGCTAGGGATGAATCATTCAGATCATTAATTTCTGAAGTTTGCTGCTGTTTTGGTTCATCTTGTTGAAACATCTTTATAACGCAAGAAATATATATTTAGTAAAGGTTTAATGTATAAATAATCGCTTATTTATTTATTTTTATTAAATACATATATATTGCAATCAAATTTCGCTGTACGTTTAATATAAATTAATTTTTTTTTCATTTATTCATATGATAGAAATTCCTCTGAGGAGTACATATCTGATAATTTTTAGAAAAACTATGAAACACAAATCTCTGTATGATGATAAGTATTGTGGTAAAATTCACATAGTTTGGTTTCGAAAATAGGTTATTTGAAATATGCTGCTAAAAATTAAAGATTGTATTCATACATACTATGCATAATCAAAAACTATAAACATTTTATTAATATTTTAAACAACTAGATGGACGATAATTCAGAAATCGTTGAACTGTAAGATGAAACATATGATAATTTGATTAATAGTATAGATGGAAACTCAAGATTAGTCATGTATACTACATTAAAACTATAAAGATAGTATTTATATTTTAAGCAACTTGGTGGATGATAATTCAGAAGTGCGAGATGAAACATCTGATGAATTGATTAAAAATATGAGTAGATTAGTTTTAATACATTAGATGATTATAGAAGTAAAAAATTTCGTGTAAGGGAAATGCGTATACGATGAAAATCGAATTGAATCAATTGACTTCAACTCCCGTTCCAAGTTAGTATTTAACTCATTTGTGTAATGTGGAAATATAAAAGGTAAAGAATCAAGTTTGATGTAAATAAATATTGTGGTATTGGTTTAAAAACTAAAAAAGTATTGAATTTTGCTGAATTAGAAAGTATAAAATTTGATTAAATAATGTTTTATGTATAAAAATTAAGTTTAAATGTGATAAAATTATGAAAATCAGTTTGTAAACTCTTATTTTTATAAGTACTACTATGAAAATATTCTTTTAATATAGAATTTCTGCTTATTGATGAGACTAAAAAATTATTTTTTTGTTAATTTTGAATATTTATTGAGTGTATGTAATACTAGGATTAAAATCTTACAAATTCGGTGTTAAATTTTTCAAGAAATTGTGGTTTGTAATCCAGAAAAAGGTGTGATTTTAATAAATTTGTAAATATGTTCATTATTTTTTTTAATTATTTCTCTAACTGGTCATTCATTTGTTAATTTTTGTAATTTTTGTAGAAAAAATGATTTGAATTTTCGGTAATCTGTACTATTTTTTTGTCCAACAGTTGATTTTATTGATTATTAGTATTCTCATTCGGGAGTAATTTCACGTATGAAGTTATTAAATATTAAATATCTATTAATTTTCTTTACTGTTTCATATGATAGTAATATTTCTGAGGAACAGGTGTGATAACTACTAGACTTTGATTGACTTGATTTTCTGATAAACGTTTGAAAAGAATTGTAAGTATGTAATGATGCAATATCTATATACTATCGAGAGTCGAGATTGAAGTAGATAAGTATTGGAGTAATAGTCAATTCTTTGTTGAATTTCAAGAAATTGTGTGAGAACATGGTTTTTTACATTAAGTTTATGTAATTTCAGTTACAGTTTTTCGACAATCAACCTAAAAATGGATAATTATCATAGTTAAAAGTTATGATGAAAAGATCTAAGCAATATTAATGTTAAAAAGTTCGTCTAATGTTTGCTCTTATGCTGTGAAAATTTCGAATAGTTTGGTTTGAAATATGAAATGTTTGTAAAAATTAAACTTTGTATTCGTGTATGTTTTGCATCATTAAATTGTAAAGATAATATTCATATTTGAAAAATGTTGTTGGGTGTTTTAATAATTTTCTGATAAGTAGATAAAAACAGATGTGAAAATTCTGTGCTATTAAAATATATAGGATCAAGAATAAAATTTGATGAAAATAAGTATTGTAAAAATTCTGAAATTTTGAAGTGTAAGATGAATCATGTCCTAATTTGATTAATTATATGGGTAGAGTAGTTTTAATATGTCAAGTGTCTAAAGCAGCAAGAAACGATTTTTTAGGTTTTCTAGAATAATAATAATAATAATAATAATAATAATAAAAGTATACTTTTGTTGTAAGATTCCGAATGCAGTCAAGACGTGAAAAATATAAGTATGAACCCTTTGTAAAGACATTCAAACTTTTTAAAAAGTTTAAGTTTAGTAATATACTGTAACAATATATGTAAGCAATGTATTTCAAAGTTGAAAATTTGTGTAAAAAATTGTCTTTTCTTGAAAATTGATATTTATTTTTGTTTAGTTAATGATACTTATTACATTTTTGTTGTTAAAAACTAAAATATACGTTTAATTCTTCTGTTAAAATTGATATATCCGTGTTGGAGGTGAGAAAAAATAGTGTAAAACTAATAAAATTTGTTTAAATTCGTCTTTTTATTCTTAAAATTAATATTTGCTATTGTTTAGAATACGTAATAATAACTTTTGAGGAATGTATAATCGGAAAATGTTAAAAAATCTTAGAAAATTGGTATTAAAAATATTAAATACAGTTGCTTCAATGATATCTTTTCGATATGTAAAGTGATTGTAGCATTTAGAAATGTACTTCTGAAGAATGTATAATCGGAAAATGTTAGAAAATTGGTTGTGAGTATTGTAAAAATTCAGAAATCATTGAAGTGTAGAGTGAAACATGTGTCAATTTAATTAATAATATGAAAAGAATAAGTGGAATTCGTCATGTGTACTATCTAAACATTAAGCATAATATTTCTATTTTAAATAACTTGGTGTTTGATAACATAAAAATTTCAGAAAGGTAAAGTGTTGAAAATTTGTATAAAAATTCGTCTTTTCTTGAAGATCAGTATTTTGTTTTTTTGTTTGTTTGTTTAATTAGTGATAGTTATTAAGTTTCTGTTGTTAAAGCTAAAACATGCGTTAAATTCTTCAGTTAAAAAAATCGATATTTCCATTTTGCTTTTGAAAATACTAGTGTAAAAATTAATCAAATTCGATAAAATTCGTCTTTTTCCTTTAAAAATATTATTTCCCATTGTTTTTCCTTAATTATTAATATTTATTAAGATAATGATTGTTCAAAAACAAAAATCACAAGTTTATATCCTTCTAAGAAAACGACTTTTATAACGTAAAAGATATTTTTCTTGAATGAAAACCTTACGAAGTGTGACGTCGAAAAACCTATTGTACTCTCCCCTTTAGGAATTTTGAGGTTAGATGGGGAGAGAATTTGTTGTTCACTTCTAATGTTTGCATCGGTAAAAATCCTGTTGAATTCGTAAGATTGAGGAAATTAGTTTAAAAAATGTATTTTATATTTGTTTTCGAGAAAAATATATCTTGAGATTTAGTCACCTAAAGTTTGAAATCTTATGTAACTAGTGCTTTTTAAAGTATGTTAAAATGCCAAATTACTGTAAAAGTTTATACAATTGGCCTTCTTGCTTAAAAAAAAAATTAAATAAATAAAATAAAAAATCACTATTTTCGTTCGTTAAATGCTTAATTATTAAAATTCGTTCCGGTAATAGTTGTTCGAATGTTAAAAATGTATGTTTAAATGTCGTTTTTAAGTTGAAAATATCTAAAGAAATCGGTTAAAATTTATATTTTCCATTGTTTTTTGCTTAATTAACAATGTTCATTAAGGGATTGCTGTTCAAAAACTAAGATAAATGTTTAAGTTTCCTTTCTTAAGTTGATATTATAGTTGAAAAATTTTAACGAAATTGGTTAAATTTAATATTTTCCGTTGTTTTACTTAATTAAAAATGCTCGTGAAGGAAATGGTTGTTCAAAACTGGAATACATGGCTAAGTTTTTTTCTCTCAAATTGGTATTCTGAAGTTTGAGTTGAAAAAATCGTAAGAAATAAGTATTTTTCTATAAAACTTGATATTTTCCATTGTTTTTTATTTATTTAACGGTACTCATTAAGGTTTTAGCTGTTGAAAACTGAAATGTATGTTTAAGTTTTCTTCCTTAAGTTGATAAAAATCATAAGAAATCAGTCTTTTTCTATAAAACTTGATATTTTCCATTGTTTTATACTTAATTATCAATACTCATTATAGTTATAGTTGTTGAAAAACTAGGATGTATGTTTAAGTTTTAAGTTTTAAGTCGATACATTGATCTTATAGTTGACAAAAATCGTAAGAAATCGGTCTTTTTCTTTAAAACTCGATATTTTCCATTGTTTTTTACTTAATTAACGATACTCATTAAGGTTTTAGCTGTTGAAAACTGAAATGTATGTTTAAGTTTTCTTCCTTAAGTTGATAAAATCATAAGAAATCAGTCTTTTTCTATAAAACTTGATATTTTCCATTGTTTTTTACTTAATTAACGATACTCATTAAGATTATAACAGTTGAAAAACTAGAATGTATGTTTAACTTTCAACTTGTAAGTCGATACACTGATGTTGCAGTTGATAAAAATCGTAAGAAATCAGTCTTTTTCTATAAAAATCGCTATTTTCCATTGTTTTTTACTTAATTAATACTACTCATTAAGATGTCTATGAAGCAAAATTCAAATATATGTTTAACTTTCTTGAGTTAAATTGATAATCTCATCTTGTAGTTGAAGAAATCTAAATAAAATGGTTAAAAACTGAAATTTTAATTGTTTCGCTTAATTAATAATACTCAATTAAAATTACGGTTGTTTAAAATTCAAATACAAATTTAATCTTCATCTTATAGTATGATTCAATGTTGAGATGTGATTGATAATATTTTTAATTAGGGAAGGTTGTTCACCTATCCTGTTATAATAGAATGTTCCTTTTTTCCACTAGGGGGCGCAGGAGGGCGGCGGTGAGATGGTGGGAGCAGGAGGGACCGCAGGCGGGGCAGCGGGCAGTCGGAGGAGCAGGCGGGGCAGCGGGCAGCCGGAGGAGCAGGCGGGACGGTCCCACAGTCCCACCTGCTCCTGAGCCCGTACTGTCGTTTTCCTACTACTACCAACATTGAGAGTGGACACCCTGTATACAAAAAGAATGTAAATTTATTCTGTAAAGCTATAATAAAATGAGGTGATAGAAAAGAAAATTTTTAAAACTAAATAAAGAATGATGTGAAAAATTGCTATAGTATCCACCACAAGAAAAAATTCAATGAAATATAAATGGCAAAGTTGATAGGAACTTTTTTCCATTTAAACAACACCTACAGTAGGTAAATAGAAACTGTTTAAAAGACTAGAAAGAACTATAACTAATGAAAGTAGCAGTCTTAAAAGTTAAGGGAATCCACACCCACTCACATTAATTTTACTCTAACGTTTCATATTCATTTGTCATGCAGGGTGATTCATAAATATCTAAACAATAGGCTACCTTAAATAGTGCCCCTTGATCCATACTTATAGTTGCAAAGTTTCATAAAAAAAGGTGAAAATATGATGATATAAGATGCAAACCCATGGGGGTTCTATTAGAAAATGTGATTTTTACGCAGCCCCCATAGGCCAAAAATTCAAATTAGGAAAATTTTCATTATCACGCACTGAATTAAACGCAAAAAAAAAAAAAAAAAAAAAAAAAAAAAAAAAAAAAAAAAAAAAACTGCATGTGCGCAAAACTAACAGCAGAGACAAAAATTGAACGCGATTCAAAAAACAATATTACTTTAACAGTTCTAGAAAACGTGTAAAAAATATATCTATTAAGTTAATTTTTTGTGATGGTTAACCACATAATTTGCAAACAAAATCACATCCTTAAATTTCTCATGAAATTTATAAAAATTTCAAACGATTAGTATTTTTTTAAGTGGGATAATTTAAACTTTTTTTTGTAGTATAATCATTGTATTTCATTTTTTTTTTCTTTTCCAATGTTATTTTTTTAAATATAAAAAATATTTATTTTAAAAAATGATGTAACTGTTTTTTAAATAATCAAATTTTTTAAAAAATATATATTTTTTTTTCAAATTTGCGGAAACAAAATTAGTGTAAAATTATCAAAAAAGATTTGATTCAAATTTTTGCACCTTTTTTCTTTAACGATTTTTGGTTCTTAATAATTTTTTAAAAAAAATAGTTAAACAAAACATCATGCAGAAAAACAAATTTAAAGTTTTAAATAAAGATTGCCTTTTAATAAAATATTTAAGTGCTTTTTAAAAAAATACAATCCAATCGAAATCCACCTCCTTTCTGTACTACCTAAATGTCCATCAGTTATTTAAAACAAAACTTTTTCAAACATGCATATTAAGAACTTTTCATAATTTTACCTCTCACACCATCAGCCTTTTTATCGTTACGACGAGGCCGTTAAAAAAAGCCAGACCGGCCTAACGCACTTTTTCTTTCCATACCGGGATTGGCTTCCTTTTTCCTGGGTCTACAAGGGTTGTGTCTTGATTTTCTGTCCCGTTCTGGACAAAACCCGTATTAAAATCATTGTCTCTGACTGATAGAATCTGTACATAAAACAAATAAAATTTGGCTCAGTACAAAAGATTTTACGAAAACGAATGTATTTTTGAATTGCTTTTCTTTTACTAATAAACTTTAAAATTCATTTTTTATGAATAGTTAATTTAAAGGCAAAAGAAATGAAACACAATAAAGCCAGATAAAAAGAACCTGCCTATGACGGAATCCAGTATTACAGGGAAAAGATTTATTGATCTATGCAAAATACTACTTTTACGCTTACTAAGAAGGGATACCTACCAACATGAAATTTGGGTTAACGAAGTTAATGTATAAGTAAAACATATACATAATAAAGATTCATTAAGAAATTAAATATTTCACAGCCTTTGGCGCTTTTTCAATAATGGAAATTATAAACATGAAAAAGGAAAAGCTACAATGAGTCTTTTAAGTCCAAATTCTCCATACGAAACCATTTTTAACAATATCAAAGTAAAAATCTACGTAGAAATTCAAGGTTTTAACTTTTTTTCCAGGCCGGGCGGGGCAATGGTTTTATTTTTTTTCCCCCGAGCTGAACTTTTACCCCTATGGGTCGGTTCGGGACCTACCTAAATATTTCGACTTATGCAGACCTCTTTGCAGACCACCTATATATTTTGAAAACAGGTTTATCGTAAGATTTATAAGTAATATCTGGCACATTTTCCATAAGGTAAGCTTTTCCAACTCGCTTTATTTTTTTAATGATCCGCTAGACGATGCCATCAGGTGAACTTTTGGGGGGTTTTCGACTGCAGTGGCAACATTGTGCAATCCATCTAGAAAAGTTATAGTTTAGTAACTCTTGACAATTAATCAGGAGGTGTTTTTTAATTTTTTCAACGCTGAGTAAAACTTCAGGTCTTTATTAAAATGTAAAAAATATGTACTACCGTTCAACTTATTGTTCTTACATTGCATGCATTAATAAATTATTTCTTTCGGCTTGTAATTATCGTTTGTTTAGCAAATAACTTACATCTCTATTCGTTAAAGTTCAAATATAGTAAGGGACAGGTTTTCCGACTGCATACGGGACATTTTTTTTCAACATGCTTCTTGTCGGAAAACATTCCCCTCCTAAATCAGCTAGTGTTATTCTATCACAGAGGTATTTATGTTGTACGCTACAAAATCCAGTATGTCCAAAAAATGTTAAAATCGACGAAATAGCCATATATTCTACGAGCCCGTTTGATCATTTAGCCATTTCTGTAAAACTATCAATGTAAAAAAAACAAGAAACATTCAAAAACATAATAAAATATTAATTTTTTAAAAAATGGGTTCATTCAATTAATCGGTTTTACGTTAATAATGACTTTGTAGTCATAGCTACAACACAGAGATCGCAGTGTGTATGGAACCCTCTAAAATCAAATTAACAGGGCTTAGAGCTGCTCCACTTGCTAGTGGGGCAGCTAGTCAGTGCTACAACGGGTATTAATCATTCAGGAATTTTACCACTGAATTTTGAAATATTTACAGACTTTGATTTTATGCCATACTACGTTTCTGACAGTTCAGATACTGCCGCACAAAATCTTGAAAGCACCAACAATCATGAAAAGATTTCAAAATTTCCTTAATAATCTATTATCTTTCCCTCCCACTAAAAGGAAAAAACTGAAAGCATCTAATCATTCTTCACTAACGCAGGCTAGTACATTCAAAAGAAGCTGTTCGTTCAGTTCAACTCAAACCTTTCCTGTTGCTTATAAAGAATACGTTCCTTCTATATTCAAACAAACTTTACCTACACTAAAAGAAGTTAGGCCGCTTGCGAAGACACCATTGAGAATTAAAACACGGCTTGGATTTCTAAAAAAAAATTGGAAGTCATCTACAGGGTGAGTCATAAATATCGAAACAATAGGCTATCTCCTTAAATATTGCCCCTAGACCCATACTTCCAGTTGCAAAGTTTCAGATTCAGATTCAGTTAGGTGGGGAGGCCTACCATATGGCTTGAGCTCAACAAGCCCCACCTAACATTTATTATTATTAAAAAAAAAAAAAAAAAAAAGTACAATTGTTTCACAAATGGTTGCCCAATTTCTTCTGGGCGAACCTAAAGTTTTTACAATATTAAAATGCATAAATTTCAAAATTTAAAATAGAAGAGTTTGTGACAATTAAGAGTTTGTGAATGTCTATAAAAATTTTTAGATGCATTTTTTATTTAGAAAGTTCAACTAAGTTCAACTATCGTAAGTATGATAGAGTAAATGCTTTTAGAAATGTTTAAACAGAGATATGATTTGATAAGCTTGCTAATGCGCAAGTTGAAACATATACTGATTCTTTTCAACGAGGGTGATGCAGTCAATTATTTTCTGTAATAATTTCGGACATTTCAATACATATGAAAACCACTCATTTAATTTCATATTTGATGGCTTTCGCAGATGAAAGGTTGAAGTTAGTGGACAATTTAACATGAAATGCAAGGAGGTACTTCTGTTCCCACAAGTACAGAGATCAGAGTCTACTTTATTAAATTTAACTAGATATGAAGAAAAAGGACCATGATTGGTAGCGAATAAATATAGATTTCGATGAAAAAGTAAAAAGTCTTCTGAAATTTTCGGTAGAAAATCGTATGTGTATCTGGTGAATTTTTTGATAAGATAAGTTGCAATTAGATGGGGGTCTATTTTTAAAAATACGAAAATTAAATTTTTTTACGGCCCTCAGGGAATAAAACTTTCAATTAGAAAAAATTTCCTTATCCATTCCTGAACTAACAACAACAAAAAAAAAATTCATCTTGATATCTTCAAAACTCAGAGAGTTATGACAACTTTAATAAATCGTGAGGTTTCAAGGGATCAGACACAAATTGAAATGCATGTAATTGAAGAAACAATGTTGCTGTAATGGGTCCAGAAAACATTTATTTTATTTATTTATTTATAAAGTTACAATTTTGAATGTTTTGTGATGGTTAACAACCATATAATTTGTAAGCATTATCACATCATAAGACTTCTTAGTAATGTTTTTTTTTCAAAAAAAAAAAATAAATAAATAAAATAAATAAATAAATAGAGTAAATTAAAATTGTTATAAATGAAATCAAAATATTATTTGTCGCGTTGAATTTTTTTCTTTTGATTAATTGAAAATGTCTAATTTTCAATTTTAACTCAGCATTTTAAATAATATTTATTTTTTTTAAATAAAAGTATTTAAAATAACAAGTTAAAAAAAAGATGCAATTTTTGTAAACAAATCATATTTTTCAAAGTAAATTTTCTGAGCTGAAAATTTCTTTCGGCACGTTGGGCATTTTCTTTCTTTCTTTCTTTCTTTCTTTTTTTTTTTTTTTTTTTTCTTGAGATGTTAAAAAATTATTGAACTCGCAGGGCTGTTATCGTAACCGATGCAGGGCCGTAGCTAAGGGGGAGCTATGGGCGGCTCAGTCCCCCTAAAATATTTTGAGCCCCCCCCCCCGGAAAAGATTCCAACGTCACTAAATGAATTTCTGTTCCGAAAATTCAAATGAAATTCTGTTCAAATATCTAATTTAGTTTTGCACCCTTTCACAGTTTCGCAGAATTAGTAAATTGTACCTAAAATAAGTGTTTCAACACTCTCTCATCCTATTTGTACATATGAAGCTAACATGATGCTTAATTTTGTACCAGTTATGCACTCAAAATTTTCATCATCATATACTTTTCTTAGCATAAAATGAAGTTATGACAACAGTTTAATACTTACAATGTGAATATGTACTAATTAACCTTTGTGCGTCAGACAGAGAGAAAAAAAAATTATGACCCCCCCCCCCTACTGTTCACTTCTAGCTATGGCCCTGAACCGACGGTTATTGACTTATGTCAGTTTAAAAATGTCAGTTTAAAAAGATGCAATTTTTTGTAAACAAATCATATTTTTAAAAGTAAATTTTCTGAGCTGAAAACTTTTTTCAGCATGTTGAACATGTTTTTTTTTTTTTTTTTTTTCTGAGATGTTAAAAAATTATTGAACTTGCGGGACTGTTACCGTAACCGACGGTTATTGACTTATGTCAGTTCAGTTTAAAAATGAGAAATACTGAAATAAAAACATTTTATGCAGAAAAGTGCATTTAGTTTTAAACAAAGATGGGCTCCTAACGTTTAAATACTTTTTAAAAGTTTCTAGGTGATTAACTCCGTCCTGTATAGTTTCGATTTCAGATTTTGTTTAAGTTTTGCCATTCTCACCTTCTTTAATTACTGTTTAAATGCGTCAGTTGATTTAAACCTTATTTTTTTATCACGTCGATTTCAAATTTTTTCATTGTGCAGTGACTCACAGACAGACATCTCATAAAAACATGTTTTTCGGTATCTCTGAGCCCTAAAACGTGTGAATCCATCGAAAACCGGAATTCAAAATTTTCATGAATCCATTACTTTCTTCTTGTAAAGATAGAAGAAAGTAAAAATAGGTTTAAAACCATCATAATTTTTTTAACTGAATAGTATAAAGTAGATTTTTGAAAATATTTCTCTGTAATCTGTTAAAATATATTTCAAATTATTCCGTGAATAGAAGCGTCATTATCGCTATTACTATATTTATTAAACTTATTGCCTGCGGCAGTAAGTTTTTAAGACACTTTTAATGAGAGTTTAATTAATATCACTTAATTTAATAACGCTTTTAATAATTGTTTAATAAGACGGTCCGGTCAATGGGTCGTGCCAGTTACGAGGTTGGCGCCAAGGTCGAAATATTAAGCATATTTCAAGGAAGTTTAAAGCAAAAACCACTACGCTTTTATTTTGATTGTAAAAGTTAAAGTATTGCCTTGGATCGACATTTAACAATGCGTAAATTTATGGTCAATCCGAAGTTTTAATTCAAATGAACTGATTTCGCTGCGCTCAGAGGTATGTTTAAGTGGTGTAAGTCACGAATTTTGGAAATTTTTAGGTTTTAATATCTTTCGGGGATTTGTAGATATCCAGATGAAATTTTCTTTGTTCACTTCAGGAATGGATAAGGAAAAATTATATAATTGGGAGTTTTATCCTCTGGGGACCGTATAAAAATTTAATTTTCGTATTTTTTTAAAATAGACCCCCCATGGAGTTGCAACTTATCTTATCAAAAAATTTACCTTTTTTATGAAACTTTGCAATTGGAAGTATGGGTCTAGGGGCAATATTTAAGGAGATAGCCTATTGTTTCGATATTTATGACTCACCCTGTATACTGATTGATTCTCTAGTTAAAAATCAATTGAAATTGGAAAAAAAGGATTAATCTAAAACAGAAAAAACTTCAAAATGAACCAGATAAAACAGGTGAGAAAAAACTTAATACAATCACAGCCAAGAAGGTTTTTGAACTTCGTATCAAAATGTAAAATGCATTAAAACTTTTTCTTATGTTACTGTGATTTTAGTTTACAATAAAAAAATACTTGTTAATTAACAAGCAAGATTTATTACCAATGTTTTATCATTTAAATTATAGTTGAAAAATTCGCCCCTGCACATTTCTTGTAGACTGAAAAACTTGCCCCGCATACGGGGCACATCTTCCAATTGCAATCAATCAATCAATTTAAATTTTTACAAAGGGTATTTTAGTTTAGCACGAATAAATATGCTTTTTGAATGTCTTTGTAATTTTTTTTTCGGAAGCGATTTTTTAGAGGGGGGGGGGGGGAGAAAAACGCACTATATATATGCGTGTGAGAGAGAGAGGGAGAGAGAGCTAAATTGCAGCGCAATCGCATTATCTTTTAAACGCTATTTAAATAAGCAATCCCTTAATTGCCCTTATATGTCCATAATGATTTTAAGGAAAAATATTCTATCTGACTTTTCTCATAGGTTGATTTTTTATGTAAATATAAAAAATCATATGATTGTCACAAAAATATTTTGTCTTTCTAATTGTAATTTTTTTACATGCATGAAAATTCCAGATTAATGATGTAAAAAATAAACATTTCTATACTTATCACTGAATTTCCAAAATTATGCATTAACTATTACATTCATTTTCGAACTTTCAGTAAAAACAAAGTATTTGAAATATATTTAGAGTTAAAGTTTCCGTCAAAAATCAGCAAAAATACCAGTTAATGTCAGAGATCTTCTCAAGGTAGTTATGTAAATGTCCTATTCCTTTAATAAAATACAAATGTTACTTATAAATCAGCAAAAACTACATAAACAATAAAAAAAAACGCAAATCCTGAATTCATTTCCTTAAGTCACTGCTATTTCTGGATTCTAAATTTTATGCAATATTTTGTCAACATTAACTAAGTATCATGATGACAGTTGTGTCTGTAAATAATGTTTGGTAAATAGCCTCAAAACAATTTCACATTGATGCCAGAAAATTTCAAAGATTTTTATAATTATCTGAATACTAACTAAAACCATTTTAAATGATTTCTCATATATAGAAATTTTTTTATAAAAACTAAATTTTCTTTAACTCTCCGTTCCTCTCTCTTTCTCACCACTCTTGTGGTACATAATATTTAATTTATGTATGTGTTGTTACGTTTATCTTCTTTTTATATCCTTTATATCTCTTACAAGGTTAAAAAGGATTTCACAACCCTTTTAAAATTGCATTTATTAAAGAACTATATACTGTTAAATTTCAAAACCCTGATAAAATTATTTTCATTCTCAATCGATTTTTCGATTTCGTGGGACACACAGCACCTGAAAGATAATAAAATAAAAAGCGTGATAATGCGCTGGTTTAAAAGACTATGTCTTTTAAACCTGTGTAGGATACGCGTATAAAGTTTTAATAGTGTCGCAATTTATCGATAAGGTAAGTATATTTAATTTAAACGTTGAGTTTGCGTTAAGTTGATAATATTATTCTAAAAATTTAAATATTTAAAGAGTTTAGGGCGTTTAATAATTTAAAAATGTATATAATTATAATTAAAAATGCAAATTAATTATTTTTTCATTCAAAAGTCTTTCTTATTTTCTTTCAATTTAAGCATAAAATGTAGTTTTTTGTTATTAACAGAGCCAGACTAAGTAATGGAGAATACGGGGCTAGAGATCTTCCGGGCCCTTTACAAACCTGCTGAGCCGGAAGAGTGAGCACGGGAGAGTTTTTTAGCGGGAAGGGCAAGACCAGTCAAAGTCGATGAAAAAATAAACGGACCTAATCAGGCTGACCGTCCCGATATAAAAATTTAAAAGGATCAAACCCAGCCGATAAAATATGAAAAATTTCAATGGGCATGAGCGGAGGAAGGATAAGTATAAATGTGCTGCATGAGCCGATGCTAGTTTGACAACATCAATACAGAAATGCAACATGACCAACATAAAGATCGTCATCCAACAGTTATGTCGCGTCTGAGAAAAGGCTAGATTTTTTCACTAGACTCAAGTTGGTTCAGGATCACGCTTTATGTTTTATACACAGGGTGTTCACTCTCAACAATGACCAATGACTAATTTCTTAACCGTTAGTCATAGACGTATAGTTTAAATTACAAAAATATTTTAAATAAGGTAAAGAAATACTTTAAAACCGATTTGGGTCAATAAAAATATTTCTTTAAAAATTACGAAATTTAAATTTTTATACGTTGCTCTGGTCTTATAAGTTATATTAAGTAAAATTTCCTATTACACTGACAAATAAAACAAAAGAAAAGACCTGTTTATATAATACTAAAATTTACCAAGTTATGAAACTTTTAAAATGCTTGACTTTTCTGTGTGTGAACACGAATGAGTACGGCTTGCTTTGAGGGGTTATATGCCAAATGCTTAAAGTATTCGAAGAGTTTATTTCATTTGTACATGCGCTTTGAAAAAAATCGGACAATTTCACGATTTAGTTAACTATTAATAAGTTTTAGAATGGTTAAAATGTTTATTATTATGTCTAAAATGTTAATTCATTAATGCCGGTTGGAAAAACAAATGTTGGTAGTCATTGAATAAAACAAAGTTTGTACAGATTTTGATTTGTAGATGGCCTTGAAGCAAATTTTACATGCATTAAAATACATTTTAAAGTAGACTTATTTCTTAATTGTTTGGTACTTGTAACTTTATTTTACGATTATTTGTTGCAGAGTTAGTAGGGGATGTTTACTTTTTTTTCCACAACTCTAAAAGCTTTAGAAATCCAAATAGTGACACCCAGTTTGAAATTGGTACAATTTTTAATATTTAAACGACTCCAATTATTCAGTTACATTTGTATTAAGAAAGTAGACACAATTCCCAGTCGACCGGTGCTTTCTCATCTGTATGCGATAATTTGATGATGAAATAGAATAACATAGTTCATTAATTTTTATTGCTGTTGTTGTTTGTTTGTTTGTCTCTCCCCCCCACACCCGGGGATCATACGTGACACATTATTATTATTATTTTTATTATTACTAGTACACCGAACCCGGGGTTCCCGGGTCACAAAGTAAAGGTGAAAAACTTTTTTTTTAATTTAAAACTGGAAAGGTCTAATAAATTTTTTCTGCGTAATAGGCTTTTTAATTTGCCAACTAATTCCAAACAGCAATTTTATATGAAGCATATTATTTATGTAATTATATACAGCTTTAAAAATTATCGGTACTTCCGTATTAGACGCAAGATAGAAGTTATTAGCCAAAGATTTCGCCAAAGAATAAAATTGCATTCTCAGTTTTTAAAAACAACTAAGAAAATATGACACTCAGATATTCTTTAAAATACATTTTTGTAAAAGTTAATTGATGTATCTTTTAAAGTAAGTTTACAACCAACTAAAAGTCATTAAATTCATAGATAAAAACGAAATAAAACCAACAACATTCACCGGGTTTTATAGCCGACGATATATTGACATAACAGGTTTTTAATTACTATATTTTTCAGTTGCTATGAAAAAATGACAACTAAAATATACAGTGATCTGTTATTTTCCATGGAGAAAAGAGATAGATGAAGGTGCAGTATGCGATTAAAATGGTTTGATGGGCGTTACTCTTACAATTTAAGTCTCTCATTCGGCCCACCCAAAACAATCACGTGGAACAGAGACCGAATTCTTTAACATAATTTTTTCTCTAAATGAAAATGATCTGATTATATTTTAGCATTATAAAATAGCATTTCATTGTATTATGAATTAAAATTGCATCGCTAAAAGTTTTCCTTTTTTGTGAAAGCACGCTGTTGTGTTTGATGCAATGCAGTGAATTTTAGGGTTACTCTTTTGGCATCACCTCCATCCACTAAACTGCATCTGTTTTTTTTCTTTTTTACTCTAACTTTAGGCTATTTTTCCCCTCTTTCCCACATAAATGCGATACTCAAGTTGCCACCATTAGAGAAATTGAACCAAAAACTATAAAAAAATTAATATCTTAAAAACAAATCGAAATACAGTTTTCTAACAAACGGCATTTAAAAGTGCATTTTTTTCTTTAAACGATGGTATAAAGATTGAAAACGTGCAATGTCTAGAAGTTTAAAAGTTTACAAAAACGAAAATTGCAAAACCGAAAATTCACCGGAAAGTGTTGCCATTCAAAACATGACGTATGCGTTACGCACAGATACGTTTGGCCTTTATTATATAGATTATTATTATTATTATTATCGATCTTGTATTACTACAAATATGATGGCCTAAAGAACTTTAGTAAATAGTCATCATTAAACATTAACATAGAGCCATATTATTTCCTTCCTTTAGGATTAATTTATTTTTATATATAGGTAACAGAATTTAGCGATTTTTCTCTTTTCCGTGTGAAAAAGGTAAACCAAATAAATGTTCAAAGTAGGAATGTAGTTGTACGATCTGTAAGGCGGACTTTGTGTTAGATGGAAATCTGTCTAATTCGGCAAAATTTATAAATCTCTGTGAATCTATTAACATAATGTAAAATTTATCTAAGGCTGAATATTGTCTACTATGGAAAATTTTCTCGGCCTGATCAATTCCGCCTTAGAAACCGTTTACTGTAATAATCATTAGATATAACATATTCCTTTTCAATTAATTTTATTTTTCGTGTAGGTATTGTAATTCAGTACTTTTTCTCTCCTTTGCGTAAAAAATGTAAATAAAACAAAATAGAAATAGATAAATGCTGTTTCAACCTTTAAATTGTTATATATCTAAAATTTAATCAATAAACTATAGTACATTTAAGGAACATTTAAACACTTTTTTACATTTATAAAACAGAATTTTTTGGTTTAAAAAATATGAATTTAACCAATTTTATCAATTTTAAGACAAATTATTTTGCTTAGAGTGCATCAACTTTGATTATTCTTTTTATTTTTCAAAGTATACAGTTATTTTACCGGTATATCTATGGAAACAATTCTTCAGTTTAATGCTTTTATTTTGTATAAAATTAAAAGTCATTCTAGTCTGTGTCGGGAGGAAAAAATAGCTCTCCTATTCCTTATTTTAAAAAATTCAGATAATTTTACTCAAATACATAAAGTTAAAATGCGTGGAATCAGATTATTTCAGCTTTCGGTGATATTTTGTCAAATATCGCCAAGCTTTGACGCTGATGGATGATGCTATGCAGCTTGTACGTGAGAGTAGCAACAATGGTAACAAGAATTAAAGTAAACCTCAGAGAAACCACGTTTTCTAAAGCTCATAAATGAAACCTGATTATGGAAAAATCAACCAACTTAGAAATTCAATTCACACAAAACCCGGTTTCTTTTCCATCCGTTTGATGTAAACCGTATCTTTGTATCTTGATTCGTATTCGAATTATTCGTTTTTAAAGTTTATCCTGACTTTTGGATCACCTGGTATATCAATTTAAACGAGCTATAGTTTCTGGTCTGGTAGTCGTGATAGTCAGTGAATATATACCGGAATTGCTGAAATTCCATTCCTCCGACGGCTGCAATAGGTACCCACTTGTTTTTTTGTTTTTTTTAAACTAGCTAATAAAATTTTAATATTTGATAATAACAAGACTATTTCTCATCCAAGTTTCAAATTAGTTAATATAGCATAAATTTTATGAGTTGCTAGATAATAAACTTAAATGCTTTAATATGAAGATTCATTGCATTGTCTAAACTTAATACAGATAAACTATCAAAATGCAGGTTCAAAATCCAGTATCATTTCATCTGAAATATTTTATCATCCAAAAAGATTAAATGTGTTCAAAGCCATATTCTCTATTATTGTCTATTGAATAGATTTCTAAACAATAAATTTTCAACTTTAAAATAATTTGATAATCTGAAAAGATAAGGTTGAATTATTGTCTTGGAAAACGATAATGTAATCAATTAGATTCTACATTCAGAAAAGGTAAGACCTTAATTATATGCGGGGATTGAATTTTAAAACAGTAAGAATATATTGTTTTAAAATATAAATTTTGTTTATAAGATGTTATTATCATTTTTGTTGTTGGTGTTTAATATATGTTAAATTGTATGTTAAACGATAACAAGTATATGAATCCCATATGAAAGTATATTATTGTGCAAGCATATGGAAACAATCTGAATCAATTATACTAAATGTCTATATTATTACATATTTAAAAGCTGTTAATTATCATAGTTCTTATGTGCTTAAGTTATTTATTCGTCAATAATGTTTACAAAACGTAAATAACTTTCATATTTAACGTAATTCAATTATTTGCTAACATGTAATTAAATTGCATAACATACATTATGTTTTACTTTCTGCTCATATTATAAGAAAGATACTTTAATCTAACAATTTCGGAACCACTTTTTTTTGGTGATTAGTTTTATGCTTAAAAAATAAAAGAAAGTTTACAACTGATAAAAGTCAAGATTTGTTGAAATTTAACTAATTTGTCATTTACCGAAATCTATCGAATATAATTATTTTGCTTAGTATCATTACTATATCAATAATGCTAAGGGAAAATGCTAATTTTTAAAACGTTTAGAAAATATCGTATTACAATAGTATTACACAGACATGACAACTTTCTGGTATTTTTCCTTTTTTATCATAATCAATTCATTCAAAAAATAAAACCCTAATTTAAATTTAAAGAGCTAATATGTATATTTGACTTGAAATAATTATGAACGGTGCAAAGATATTTAAGCTAAGTTTATTATTATTATTATTAAATTTTAAATAATAAAGTTATAATGGTAAATGTATTTACATATAATATCATTACTACATGCAAATAAAAGATTGTTAAGTCACAATAATAATAAAATTCTGTAAAAAAAAAGATGCCAGATCCGAACATATAAAAGTTTTTAAATAAAAATATTATTTTTTTATATAATTGTATTAAAATAGTATCTTTTAAATTTCTCAAGAAATATTCAATATCACAGACCTATACTTGAAATAGTTCAACTGAGGAATCTAAATATTAACTGTTAATATCGAAATTTCTGGTATTGCAAAAAATGCATTGAAATGGATTTATTTAATAAAATTCTTAAAGTTTAACTAATTTGAAAATTTTAAATCATTTTAAATTAATGTTCAACAATTTGAAGATCTAAAAATTGTAATGCACAGTAAAAGAATTCTAAAAACTCTTCGTGTTTATAAAATATTCTAATATAGGTGCAATTTCACGGTAACGGACGTATCAGTCGGTACATAAAACACACTACAAAGCTACTAAATAAGTTATATTCTTATTTTATTAAATGAACTTTATAAAGAACAAGGATTCTGCCTCTATATAATGCAATTAAATTTTGAAGATTTCCAGAAAAAATATTTTATTAACTATTTGGAAAATAGTTGTTCTCCTCGGTAGAGAACTGAGAAATCTTAAGTATGTCTGAATCTTTTCATTGGTTGAATTCCGCAAATTATTTTTCGTTCTCTGATTGTTGCCACGATGACAAAAAAAGTAATTAAAACTTTAAAAAATAATAATAATTTGAAAACAAAGTGTGATAAAGATTTCAAACAAACTTCATTTAAAAGTACATTTATTTCTCTACGCAACGGTTTAAAAATTTAAAATATGCGACGTTTAGAAGTTTAAAAATTTTCAGTTCCGAAAATTGTAAAACTGGCATTTCTTTTAAAATTTATTTATGATGGGTCCAGGAATATTAATGTTTAATTCATGTCATACATAATATGAGGCGTTTAGAATCAGTCAGTTAAAGTTGTATATCTGTTAACTATTGTTCTTTCACAATATTTTGATTATACTCATTAATTGTCATTATTAATGACAATTATAAATTAAGGGTAATTCATAAGACTCTGCATAAATATATAGGAAAGTTTCAACACAATCATGTTATTACCCGAGTTTCTAAAAACATGGAATTAGTCGGATTGATCCGTGAGCGCGTCATCTATAACTATGTTATTACATAATTCACGTTTTTGATCATATCTTTTTTGTTGCAATTTTACCCTAACAACGACAAAAAATGTAGTTAAAATGCGTGTTATTTTGAAAAAATGTAAATGAATGATTTCTGATAAGACCTGGAATTATTGCAAAGTATATTTATATATAAGTATTTATAATTTTGTTACAAATAAATGAAGGCATATAAATCATTAGATAGCCGATTTTTTCGAGTTTCTTGATAGTGACGTCATAGGCATACTTAAGTTTCTTAAGATATATAAATGCTCTATTTTCTAGCGGATGTGAATGACGTCATTTTATGTTAAATAAAAGCGTGTCTTATAAATCTTAAAACTGAAATATCTTTTGCATCATCTATAGTTAACTTATTTTTTCATTTTTATTTTTTTTTAATATAGAATTTATTTATAACCCTAAAATTTTAGTTTTATAAAATAACATTTTCAGAATAGTCGTTGTAATTTGGCAAATTGCATTTTTCTTTTATTTATTTATTTATTTTATTTCTTCACTAACGGACGTATCTCAGAAGTAAATGTTATTTTTATGCCTTTATAAAAATTTTGAATTTTCTGAAAATATACATGCAAGAAAATTAACTTCACTTTATTTCATCCAGCAAAAATAGTATGATACCTACATATGACTTCATAAGATTATTATGAATAAAAAATATTGGGGAAAATTGTCTCATTTATAAAAACACTTGTTGTAACGGACGTATCAGTTCTGAATTTATCGAACTCTGTATGTTTTTTTTTTTTTTTTTTTTTTTTTTTTTAACCTTTTAAATGAAAGCACAATTCATTTTTAGTAAACAGAAGCAGTTAAACTTATATAAATGTATTTAATAGCATTAAACATTTACAAATTATTTCAATTTATACTCTGTGAAGTTATGTTCAAATGATAGTTTTCTCCTGTTGTCGAACGGATAATGATATTATTTCTTTTTTACTGATCGTTTAAACATCATTTGAAGACCGCACAAATTTTTCTCCAACTTTCTTAAGAAACTTCACTAATGCATTGACACTTCGTGAATGTAAATCCTTATGTTTATTAATTTATAAAACTTTCATTTTATCTAATTTGGCTTATTTCAAAATGGAATTACCATATGTTGAACTAATAGGGTGAAATATCTTAATATCAATAAATTCTTTAACTTGTGTTGAAATTTTATAATTTCATATATAACTTGTATGCATCAAAACCCATTAGAAACCCGTTTAAGATTTTTAAATAAAGTACTATAAATAATGATATAATCATTGCAAATATTCTAAATTTTTAGGACGAAATTTTGAAAGCATCAATAAATCTAGTTGGATGTAGCAATCCCAAAATTTTTCTTCTATCTCATGCATGTTAACATTTCGAAATTTGTTATCACAGTATCAGAATTAAATGGCAATCCATGCCCATCATCAGGATTCTAAAGCTATGAAGTTCCGTGCATTAGTTCTTGAGATATGACTATCGCTAAAATCATGTAAATCCAGCAAAATTCAGCATAATAGTGCCACCTGTAGGGCGATTAACACAAAAATGTAGACAAAACCAATTCATGTCAAGGATTAACTGAATCTGAAGTTTCATGAAAATCCGTGTATTAATTATTAAGATAGAGTTGTTGCAGAAATCATAACAAATGCAGTATAATAGCGCCATTTGTGGAGCTATTCAAACAAAATGTAAACAGCATCAATTCATGTCAAGGACTAATCGAATCTGAAGTTTGATAGAAATCCGTGCATTCGTTCTTGAGATAGAGCTGTTGTGGAAATCTTAAAAAATGCAGCATAGAAGAGCCAACCATAGAGCGATTTATATCAAAACAACATTGATTCCAAAAAACATCTTTTTACAAAATGTCTGTGTGTGCCCGTATGTCGCCATTCTACCATCAAAAAATATACGAAGATATGCATAGAACTGAACCAATTTTTTTGTGAATGTTGTTTGCTGTGGCAAGCAGGTACTCCTTTAATTTTGAAATATTCCGCCAGAAGAGGGCGCTGCAATAATGATTTTTGTGCCATTTTCAATATTGTACCGACTTAAAGTGTATGAAATTATGCATCGAATTGAACCAAATTTTTTTGTTTAAGTGTATGGCTATAGCTAATTATTCCTCCCTGAATTTTAAAAAAATCCGTCGAAAGGGGGCGCTGCAATAGCGATTTTTGTGCCATTTTCAATGTTGTACCGACTAAAAGTGTATGAAGTTATGCATCGAATTGGACCAATTTTTTTGTGTAAGTGTTTGGCTATGGATAGTTGGTCCTCCCTGAATTTGAAAAAAATCCGCCGAAAGGGGGTGCTGCAATAGCGAATTTTGTGCCATTTCCAAGATTTTACCACAGAAAATTTTATGAAGTCATGCATAGAATTGAATGAACTTTTTTAAATAAGTGTTTGGCTATGGTCAGAAGACCCTCATAGAATTTGAAAAAAAAATCCGTTGGAAAGAGGCTCTATAATCACGATGTCCGTGCCATTTTTATTATTTTACCATCAAAAAGTGTTTGAAGTTATGCATAGCACTGAGCTAAATTTTTTGTGTATGTTTATTTTTGGGTATGGTGAGTAGATCCTCCCTGAATTTGAAAAAATAGGCCTATCATTCTATTGTTTATCGGCTCGTGCAGAGACGGGAACTCGTTTTTACTCCGATTAATTGACTGAAGCAGAAATTTAAAATGAAAATCATAGTTTGTATAGTATCGATTTAATAATATTAACGAATTAACATGTGTAACTAAATTTTGAAATATTAAAATGTACACATGAGATAGAAGAAAGTTTTAGGATTGGCACAGCCAACTAGTTATCATTATTTTTAAGCATTTATAATAATAATAATAATTATTATTATTATTATTATTATATTGCTTATAACATGGCGTTCGAAAAAGTCAAAATCAAATAAGATGTAAGAAATGTAATCAAATGTAAGAAATTACTGTTAGCAATATTATCGAACTTTCCCATAACATTATCCTAAAATAACTAACAGACATAATAACATTTAAAAATATTATAACAATTTTATATTGCAATTAATTTTTTATCTGTTTTTTCCACTGATTAAACGTAATTATTGTAATTATTCTTGTTATTATTGTTCAGAAACATGAAGCAGATTCTGTTCGTTTTCCTGGTCTTGGCCATCATGTTCGCCGTCTCTGATGCCGGCTTGTGCTCTTGGGTTTGCAGAAAAGTCTGCAATACAAAGGATTACTGTGAAACTCTTTGCACATTTCTGTGCACTGATCCAGATGATGTGTAAGTTGTTATAGTACTATTTTTTAAGTTCGCAACAATGCATTTAAAACAAGAAATTTTTTCGTCATTATAGTTAACGTTTCAATAAGTAAATACAGTGAGTTAAAATTTTTTTAATGTGATTTCAATAGAAATGCAGTTAACTTTAAGCAAAATTATAATTATTAGTTATTAGTCTATATCAGTATAAGAATGATGAATATATTTGTCTGTTTATGTATGTGTATGCGCGTTATGTATTAAATGTTTGTTGGTTATGGTTAGGAAAATCTATAACATGCAAATCTATAACATGCGAATTTGGGTAAGAATAGGCAGAAGACGGTTCCAAATTCACCTGAGACTTAGAACTGAGATCATTTTGTTTTATGATAATTACCTGAGATATTAATTAAAAATTTAATGAACAAGCTTCGATATTTGGTATAATAATAATAATAATAATAATAATAATAATAATAATAATAATTATAATAATAATAATAATAATAATAATTACTATTTTCTATTTCCAAAAAATAAAAAGTATAAAAGTTGCAATCACCACGTATTTTTTTACTTTTCTCATAAGAAGACCTTTCAGATAGAATGTAGTGGATGTTTGTGTATTGATAAAGTATAGTTGATATAAAAATAAAAAATACATGCATATAAGAGTACTCAGGTGTTTTTGAAAAAATACATCTCAAAGTTTACATTACAGTTTATATGAGATAAAATTACACCGTAGATAAGCGGATCGACGGAGTAGTTGGTAGCGTGCTAGATTTAAGTAATTGAACGTTTTTGAGTTCGAATTCCAATCAGACTTACTTTTCGTAACGAAAATTTTTATCAAATGTATTCAAATTACGAAAAAGAAAAAAAAATAATTGACGAAAAAGAAAAAAATAATAATTTATATTCGATAGGCCAGATATTTTTGCTGTTATTTTAAATTATTTGCAGTTATATTTCAATGAAAAATATACTATGTTTACAACACAATGCGTGTTATAAATACGTGAATAAATATTTTAATTTAATTTTGTTTTATTTTGAAAATGTTTCGAATATTTGGTGATTATTTACTTTTTTTAAATTGTTAATATAATTTTTTTATCATTTCCGATTCTTGGTTTTGTAGTTTTTAATGATTAATTTTGGCATTTTAATATCTTTTTAGAATTTACTTTCAAACATATAGACAATTATTCTAACCATAAGCATAAAAATCTAATATTTAAAAAAACAAAAAGCTAGTTTTTAAAAACTTTTTGAAATATTATTATGACAATAGAAAAGTTACAATTAAAATGTAATTATAACAGTACGTGATAACTCTATATAACATAGTTTAATTTATTTCATTGTGAAAAATAGTAGGTTATTTATGAAAATAAAAGTAAATAAATTTTAAAATAAAACCAGCAAATTTCTGTAGTCTATAAAACACCAATCGCCTATTAAATTTCTAAAGATAGTTAAATAGGTTTTAGTTGCAAAACAAAACAATTGAAATTTTTAAAAAATCATGTTATATATTTAAAAGAATATTTCAAAAAGCATCAAATATTCGAAATACTTGCATAATAAAAAGGGTAAAATATTATATTTATGAAAGTATTTATGTAACGTATTTTAATTTATTTTTCGTTACAAATAGTAGATTACTCAATTAAGTATCTGGAAACAATTTAAAATAAAAGCAAAATTTTCTAATCTATAGAAATATAAATTTGTAATTTTTTTTCTTTATTTTACTTTATTTTAAATGTAAAAACATGAAAAATTTCCTAGTTTAAACCGTACTTATATGCTACAAAACATATATTTATCTTATATTTTTGATAAATTTCAATTATTATACATGTTTTTTCAGTGCCGGTTCAAAAAAATTTTATACAAACATTCATTGCGAAAATTCTGTCTGGTGGTATTCGAACTCAAGATTGTTCAGCTACTCGAGTTATCGATCTCTGAACGCTACAAACTACGCCACGGAGCCACTTACTCAAATAAGTAAATTTATCTCATTATATACAGTAACGTAAACTTTAAGGTTAGTTGATTGAGTGTGTTTATGACGGTCAATTATCAACACGGATATAAGGCCTAAGGGAGGTGGATGCCCTCCGTGGGAGGTCTTTCCCCGTATTTACGCAAGGAAATCCAAGGATTAAAGAAAATCATGGAAAACTCCAAACGATTAGACCGACGGCCGTGATTATGTTCGAACTCAACACCTGCAATCTACCAGTTGCAAGAGCAGAATGTCGACCACTGATAGGGCCCGTAAACTTTGAGAGTTATTTTCTCAAGCTCCCTGGGTATTGGAGTTTCCATTTATTTATTTATTAAACATTATGGATACACAAACGTTCACTGCATTTTTTGTAAGCAATATAGGTATCTTTGAAGTTGCGCCAGAGTTTTTTGTTCAATTTTGATTTTCCGTTTTCAACACATTTTGCACTTAAAAAATTTTTGCATTTAAAAAAAATGGATCTTTGGAGATTGAGTGTGATTTTTTTTTTTATTATTTACTGTGTTAAAAATGTAAATCACATAAATCAGAGTTTCACTTACAAAGATAGGCATGAGCGTGCATAGTGCGGCCGGGTATACTGTATGCTCGTTTTCCCAGATTTTTGTTTAAATATGTAGTTACACATTTAAGGATCGTTTGCAAAAATACATCGGAGCGTATGTACCATACCTAGGTATACGCTTCTGAAAGCTTTGTGATTATGAAGTTTAGATGTGCTTGAATAAATTTTTATTTAAAAATATAAAATAAGACAAATTTAATAGTGCACACTGCTAAAAGTAGTGAAGGCCCCAACACTAAATCCCTGCCATAAGAAAAATCTCGGAATTCAACACTAATTTTATTTATATTTAAGACTGTAATCCTATGCTTGGGATACACCGGGCAGCTTACCTTGTTGTGAAATAAAAATAGTTTCTGGCATTCTGCCCCCCCCCCCCCAACACACACACACAAAAAAGATACTCTACAACTTTTTTAACGTATTAAGTGAAATTAAATTTCTTGTTTGAAGTGCAAATTTTTCATCGATAAATTCATTTATTATTTTATGTATTTATTTATTTTTACAGGAAATCGTACAAGTTCCCCAGTCATTAAGAAAAGGGATAAAGGTATGATAGATCATTATCTATTTTCATCCCAGCTAAGTATTTTCTGAAACTTTTGGTTCTTTTCTAATGAAAATAGGAATGTGTGTAATTATACACTATATTGCCATTGATTATTGGACACTTGCGATTTTAGACATTTTACTAAATATATAGAAAAATACAGGAGGAATCATCTCGAAACTCTTAGTGTATAAATATAATAGTATACGTCATACATCTCCGTGAAGATTTTTTTTACCGAAACTCCATAGGGGACCGTCAACAAATTAAAAAAGAATGAATATCTTTTGAATAACCCTGTCAAAACTAATGTAGCAAAAGCGCTCAAACTCTAGATTATGATTGAATGCCTTATTGTAATACACTGTGTTCATTTTTATGCAAATAGCATGCATACTCGCAGAGTAATTAAGGTTTTTATAAAAATGGTCCCAAATCTTTCCACGTTTTTTCCTTATAATTTTCAGAGTTCTTAATATAAAATAATATTTTTTTCAGAAAATATGACAAAAAACATTGCACACAGTACCCTGTAAACAGAATTAAAAAATAATGAAAATTGTATACAAAATGAGTTGGTTTACTAAATAATTTTTTACTGCGCATGCGTCAACGATATCAAAATTTCATTTGCATATTATGTTAGCTAAATGTATAGAGCAACTTTTGTGAAAGTCACAAAATCATAACTTGAAAATTCTGAAAATAATCGTCAATTGAATAAGTTGAAAATCCGTTATTCTCAAAATGAAGCAAAAAGAAGAGGGGTTGTATCCATATATTCATTGGTTAGCGTCAATATAGAATACACAATACGGTATGTTACGACTAATTTTGGATAAAATCCCTCATTTTTTTGCTTCATTTTTGAAACAACGGATTTTGTCCTTTTTCTATAAACGATTACTTTCAGAATTTTCAAGCTATAATTTTGAGACTTTTACAAAAGTTGCTCTATACATTTAGCTAACATAATATGCAAATGAAATTTTGATATCTTTGAAGCATGCGCAGTAAAAAAATTATTTAGTAAACCTACTCATTTTTCATACAATTTTTATTATTTTATAATTCTGATTACAAGGTACTGTGTGCAATGTTGTTTGTCATATTTTCTGAAAAAAATATTATTTTATATTAAGAACTCTGAAAATTATAAGGGAAAAACTTGGAAAAATTTGGGACCATTTTTATAAAACCCTTAATTACTCTGCGAGTATGCATGCTATTTGCATAAAAATGAACACAGTGTATTACAATAAGGCATTCAATCATAATCTAGAGTTTGAGCGCTTTTGCTACATTATTTTTGACAGGGTTATTCAAAAGATATTCATTCTTTTTTAATTTGTTGACGGTCCCCTATGGAGTTTCGGTAAAAAATCTTCACGGAAATGTATGACGTATACTATTATATTTATACACTAAGAGTTTCGAGATGATTCCTCATGTATTTTTCTAGATATTTAGTAAAATGTCTAAAATCGCAAGTGTCCAATAATCAATGGCAATATAGTGTATATAAGGTACCCTGGGGTAATAACGCCACGTTAAGGTTCTACCGATTTTCACGGCTTAGTTTTAGATTCTATTTTTCAAACAAATATAGGATCTGATACAGCAACTCATTGACTATCTATATAGAATAAAATAATTTAACAGATATGTATTCATAAAATGTAATGGCGTTTTTTCTTGACCCATGCTATTTGGCGTTATTACCCACCTATATGGGTAATAACGCCATGCAAACACAACTGTGAAATAAGATGGAATAATTGCATGTAGATAGCCCAATTCTAAAAATACAAACTACAAACTTAGAAATTGACAAATTGCATTCTAAGAAATTGAAAATGTTCAATTTTTGTGAAAGTATAAGAAATATAAAGGTGTGGTGTGGGAGGGGGGGATGAGGCAAATGAATATCAGACAGTGAGTTTCTTTTTGCTTAAAAAGGACCGTTTAAATAGAAATATGAGAAACATTGCACAGTTTTAACTGTGTTTATTTGAATCAGTATTTAGGATGTAGCTCGGCCACTGTAGGCAATCATCCGGGGTATTAATGTCAAGGATTGGCGTTATTACCCCGGTATAGTTATTGCGCAGTACATTTTAAATTACAAATTATCTCGAGAAGATATCCAAAATCTTCAACAACATTTTAAAAGTACATGAAATGCACTACAAATTTATGTAATTAACAAAGTATTTCCGGATAAAAAGATAGTCTTCACATATACAAAACGTATCTCGCAAATTTTAGATCAAGCGTTAATTTTAGTTGTTTGTAAAAACAATAAGACCTAAAAATGAAACAAATTAACTTGAAGCTGTTTTTTGCGATTTATAGGACTCAAAACCCTTCTGCGCAGAGCACATGGGTGTCATTTACCTGATTATTTCATAATTATGCAAAATATAAGCACTTGGCGTTATTACCCCACCTGGCGTTATTACCCCAGGGTACCTTATATATTAATATCATGGTATGTTTGAACGCAAAACGCATTATCCGAAATTAAATACAGATTAATAATGGTATAATCTTAAATTACAATTTGTTTTATTGTTGGAACTGCTGAAAAGAATGAAAACTCTAACAGCAGTCCGTCTCAAAACTTCGAACGCAACTTTAAGACATTGATACACATTATAGTAAAATACACTAATAACATTGTAGAAATTATGCTCGAAAATCAGTCTTGACTTGTGAGATTAAAATACCTTTTAATATATACATATAAATACTAAATCAGTTAATTTTACAGTATTTTTTTAAGAAAAAGAAAAACTTCTGTCTCAAATTTTAATCCCTTTTGCAAAATATTATACGGAGAAAATTACATAATCTTACATATTTATATTATTTCTATTAAAGTTAATAATTTCAAAAGCATACTTTCCCTAAGACATTTTTTCTAATTAACTCTATTTTCCCAAGCACCTATCTACTTCAAGAAAAGGAAATCCTCAGCTCTAAAGAAATGTGATTTGAAGATTTTTTTCACTGTAAATTTTTATCATCCATTTATAAGCAATTTGCAAGGAACAACATTGCAACACGCATGTAGTATGTACTACTTGTAAGACAGCTGCTTTTCTTAGATCACCAAAAGCTTACCTATTTATGTTCATCCCCTAATATTTTTATACACAAATGATTTCTTGGAATTTCAAAGGAGTCTCACACCATTTCAAATCAGAAAATATTTATTTAATTTTACAATCACATAATTTGTAAACACGAATTTAATTACAGTACCTGCAACTTTTTTCTGGGATTAAATAAGATGAAATATTCTATTAAAAAATGGGGTAAATTGGGGTATTTATGGTTTGAAAAAAATTATTTTTTTCACAATCCATTTTCAACACTTTGCAACATAGTTGAAAAGTTTTTATTAATTTAGTTTGTCTGTGTGTCAGTTCATCTTCGCTCTGACTTGCTTAAATATAGTCAGATTGTCATGAAATTGATACATGTTATTAGTGTTTACTATGGAATATTCCATATTAAAAATAGTTCGTAGCATTCACGGTTTATTTACAGGGACACTCAAAAGAATTACGATGCATTACAGTTTATGGGGGAAAAGGTTTTGCGATGTATATTTATGATATTACACTGTTTTAAATACACTGAAATGTATATATATATCACTGAGGTACATTATAAAACACTTATTTTAGAATCTGGTTTGCATACATTTTATCGATCATTTCAGGGACACACTAAAATATTTCATAACACTACTGTCTATGAAGAATAATTGTCGCAAATGCGTTTTTTGTTATGATAAGAGTTTTAAAATTTAACTGTTCGTTTGCACATTGCTTGGTGTGTATTTGTATGGATAATATACACGGCTATAAAAAAGATATCAAGTGAATTTCCGTTTATATACAGAAATTACTCAATGAAAAATTTCAACTATATTATGCATGTGATTCAATTAACTTTTAGCATACTGTTTAATATAAATATAAATCTATGGATTATATACCGAGTTGCTCAAAAGAAATTGGATATTTTGAGTTCTATTTATTGTAGTTGCAGAAATTCTGTTTGCAAATGCTTTATACATTTTCGAACTGGTTTATTTAGACGTTTTTCACCTTAATAAAGTATAAAGTTTTGTTGTAGTATTCTCAATCTTCTATAATAATAAAGAGAGAAGGATGTTTGTCTGTCAGCGCTGTTCTGAAGAGACTGCTGCACGTAGAGTTATAAAATTTGGAGGGAAGGTACTTTTTTACATGTAGTTTTGCACCTCGAAGCCCGATTTTCGATTTTTTGTTTAGATTTTTTTTAATAATTTTTAGGCGATTTTTAGCGTTATTTTTGCGGTTTTATCCCATTAGTGAAAGGAATACGGTTTCATTCTTTTAACCCAAAATAGCATTTTTTTTCTCTTTTCAACAAAGTTTATTCGGAATTTGTACAGCGATTTTTGAATTTTTAACGAATTTTTAATGCGATTTTTAGTGTTTTTTCTCATTTTGCGGCTATTTTTTGAGATTGATAAAAAGAAAATCGTTTTAAACTTTTAGCCTAATGCCCTAAATTTTGTGTTTGTTACGATTTTTAGATTTTAACGATTTTTAATGCGATTTTTAACGTTTTTTAAAGATTTTTGTGTTTAGCATCTATTTTTTTCATAGTTGTTCTATCAAAAACTTGAGCTGTTGAGAATGCAATAAGTAGTATTTTTTTTGTGAAATCTACCTAAAATGTCAAAAATTTAGGTACCACTATTTTCGAATTGGAATTTCATAAACTATCTTAAATTCTTGCTTAAGACCGCTACCCCCTCGAGTTATATATCACCTGATAGGTTATTTAACAGAGTATGGTTTTGATAAAGTTTTTGAAGAATAGAGTGCCCTACCTGGTGGCGGAAAATGGAACTAATAGAACGCTATTTTTTAAATCTATAATAATAAAGAGACAAGTTTGTGTGTGTGTCAGCGCTGTTCTAAAGAATCTGCTGTACGTAGAGTTACAAAATGTGGAGGGAAAGTACTTTTATACATGTAGTTTTGCACCTCGAAGCCCGATTTTCAATTTTTTGATTAGATTTTTTTTTTTTTTTTTGATAATTTTTTTAGGCGATTTTTAGCGTTCTTTTTGCAGTTTTATCCCATTAGTGAAAGAAGTACGGTTTCATTCTTTTAACCCAATATAGCAATTTTTTTTCTCTTTTCAGCAAAGTTTATTCGGAATTTGTACAGCGATTTTTGAATTTTTAACGAATTTTTAATGCGATTTTTAGCGTTTTTTCTCATTTTGCGTTTTTTTTTTTTTTTTTTTTTTTTTTTTTTTTTTTTTTTTGAGATTGATAAAAAGAAAACCGTTTCAAACTTTTAGCCCTAAATTTTGTGCTTGTATGTTATAAAGTGTTTCATTATTTATGCTGGAGACGCATGATTTTTCGTTTTAGTTATGAAATTTTTTTCGTTGGCTTTTTTTTAACTGTGATTAAATTTTACAGGCAAAGTATAAGAATTTTTGAAAAATACAAAAAAAAATCGTGTACAGCTCATATTCAAAATACTAGAATAATTGAGAAAAAGTAATAAGAAAAAATATTTTTTATTTATTTATTTTTGATACTACGTAAATGCAATTTAATTTCTTATAAATTCAATCTGGAATGCTTAGATAAGATTTTAACATTTATAAAATATAAAATACAGTACAATAAATTTGATATACAGCTTTCTGAAACACATAAAAATATTAGAATAAAATTTAGATTGGTTCAAAATATTAGAATATTTCATTTTACCTTATTAATATGAAGTAAATGGTAGTTAATATTTTGTAGCACCACGTTTATTTTTCATAATAGCATACAATCGATCTTCCATACTATTTACATGATATTTACAAACATTTCTATCGATATTAGCCCAAATAGACTTTATTCGTGCCACTAATTCAGTTTTACTTGAAAGAGGATTTTCTTGGAATTGTTTCTTCATTATGCACCACAAGTTTTTGACGGGATTAAGGTCTGGTTAGTTTGGTAGCCAGCAAAGTACCTTAATGTTGCGTTGGCGGAACAAATTCTTAGTTGACACCGAGATATGCGGTCACGCTAAAACTTGTTGAAAGATGAAATCATCTTCAAATAAATCTATTGGTGAGGGAATCATGTTATAGTCCAAAAATTCTTGATATATCTGAGTGTTTACCTTTTCATAAACGGTGCATAACTTACCAGATCCTTCTGCACTCATGCAACCCCAAACCATGACAATAGCAGCAAATTTTACGGAACATTTAAAGCATTCTTTATTAAATGCTTCTAGCTTTATTCTCCAAACTCAAATAACTTGATTGCCATATGAGGCACAAAGCATACTTACATCCCTAAATAATATATTTTTCCAAGCTTCTTCGCTCCATAACTGTTTTGATTTACACCGATTCAATTTTATAAGCTTTTGACTTTTTTTATTTAACAATTGCACTGCAAATGTATTTCATAACATATTAAAAAAAGAAAAGTGCATAACAATAGCGCTTTTGACACATTTTAATAATAAAAATGCTTATTTACAGTTGCTTTTTGTGTGCTTCTTCTATCGAAATTATTCGGATTCATTTAGATAAAATCTCATTTTCAATATTATAGACTGGCCACTAAAACAGCTTTTTCCGAAACGAAAATTGTAAAAACTTTTGACTTCCAAGTAAGATAAAAATCTCATTAGAGATGTTTATATTTGCATGAATATCTTTGCTACACGAAATTTTATCCAGCTTTTCCAAAAGATGCAGACGTTTTGTGATTGGCAGGTAAATAAGCACTGTTGTTAGAAAAGAATAAAATCTTCTTAGATCAAAATGCTTATCTATAATATAAAAGGCAAACATATCTGTGCGTAACGCTGACGTCATTTTGCGAATGGCAACAGTTCATGATGAAATTTTGGATTTCCAATTTTTGCTGCTTAAATTTTTTAATATTCTAAACATCGAAGATTTTCAATTTTTACGTCATACGTGTAAGCCATACGTTACGCCATATTTTTACGTGTAAGGAAAAAAATCTATTTTCAAACGTAATTTGTTTGAAAACTATATCTTAATGGAATGATTAATTTTGGTTTATGAAATAATTTTCAAGGATCATTTTTTTAAATTTATCACTATCACGTGTCGACTCCACTAAAAATAATAATAAACAATTTACACATAAAAAAAATTCTGAATTTTTCTCTGACAAGTTTAAATTTTCCATAATAAATTAAAGCTAAACCAATAAATAGAAAAAATAATTAAAAAACACAAATTTAACATATTGAACAATATAAATCTTTACAGAGTCGAATTGAGAAAATATATGCTTTCAAATGTACTTTGCATAAATCAGATATGTTTTTGAATGGAGTTGCTTCGCAACTGTTAAAGTTAAAGCGAAAAAATAATTAATAGACAGGGCAGTTTTTTAGACATCTTCACTAAACTTTCTACTAGACAAATTTTTCTAATTTTTTTTTTTTTTTTTTTTTTTTTTTTTTTTTTTTTTTTATGAAAGTTGTTCATTTTTAGATGTGTCCGTACTAGCTACTTTTCTAAATATTTCCATTTTATATTTTTAATTTAAATTGAAATGTTTTTATGAAATTTCTTCAAAGTGGTGGAATTTGGAATATATTCACTGTTGCAGAAAAAAATAGCTTACTTATCCTAATTGGTGGCAGTTTCTCATTGCAACTAAAAACTATTTTTTTATAAGTTTGAACAGAAAATAGCTTCAGCCTTTAAAAAACACGCATTTTTCCTCATAAAACTGTGTTACATTTCAATATATTTTCATAAGACTTCAATTTCAGGAATTTGTACTCATCGGTACTGATTTTAAAAACACAAGTCAAAAGAATGAATTTTCACAACCTTACCCTCCTCTTAATCAAAATATTTTTTATTCTTACAAAATTATAATTAGTTCAAGAACATCACTATGTGAAATCCTGTTTAATGTAATGATCTTTACTACTTAAATTTCCTTTTTTTTTTTTTTTTTTTTTTTTTTTTTTTAAGCAATCTTATACGCCTACGTATAACCTAAATAAATTCTACAGTCTCAGCAAAAATATCTTGACACTTGCGATTTTAGACTTTTTGTTAATATCTAGAAATATACATAAGGAATTATTCTGAAACTCCAGGTGAGTAAACAAAATAGTACACGTCATATATTTTCGTGAAGAGTTTTCTTCGAAATCCAACATGGGATCATCAACAAATTGAAAAAGAACGAAGATGTTTTGGATAACCCTGTCAAAACTAATGAAGCAAAAGAGTTCAAACTGCAGATTATGATTAAGTGACATATTGCAATAAACCGTGTTAATTTTTGTTTGAATAGCATTTAAATTCGTAGAGAAATTAAGGTTTTTACAAAAACGGTCCGAATTTTTTCCAAGTTTTTTGCTTATAATTTGCAGGGTTCTTCATAAAACACAATGTTCTTCTCAGAAAATATGACAATCAACTTTGTGCATAACACCCTGTAATCAGAATTTAAAAATAATAAAAATTGTATGTCAAATGAGCAGGTTTACTAAATAAAGTTTTACTGCGCATGCATCAGCACTATTAAAATTTCATTTGCATATTTTGTTAGTTAAATGTATAGAGCAACTTTATGAAAGACACAAAAATATAACTTGAAAATTCTGAAAATTATCGTCGATAGAATAAGATCAAAATCCGTTACTCCCAAAATAAAGCAGAAAGATGAGGGGCTGTATCCATATTCGATTCCGATATTCTATATGTCGACACAATATTGCACGTATTACTATATTTGGATAACACAAAAAATCTTGAAAAAATTTGGGACCGATTTTATAAAAACCTTAATTTCTCCATGAGTTTACATGCTATCTACATAAAAATGAACACAGTTTATTACAATAAGCGACTTAATCAAAATCCGCAGTTTGAACTTTTTTGCTTCTTTAGTTATGACAGGGTTATCGAAAAGTTCTTCGTTCTTTTTCAATTTATTCACGGTCCCCTGTTGGATTTCGGATAAAACTCTTCGTGAAAATATATGACATGTACTATTTTGTTTACACACCTGGAGTTTCAGAATAATTTCTTATGTATATTTCTAGATATTTAACAAAACATCTAAAATAGCAAGTGTCAGGATTTTTTTTTTTTTTTTTTTTTTTTTTTTTTTTTTTTTTTTTTTTTTTGCTGAGATTGTAAATTGTAAGATGTTAAATATTACGAAAGTAAGATCCAAATAGTAAAAATACTTTGAGACTTCTGAACTGTATATTTACTAATAGGAGATTAAAAATTATACAACATTCCGATACTCTGAGGGAATTATACACTTAATTAATATAGTCCACAGGAGTTAAATTTTCTTCTCACATATGAATGTATACACTGTTAAAAATTTGCAGCATTCTACCCATTCATTCAACCATTTTTATCTGCGCAACCATAATTTAACGCTATTCTGACCATATTACTGCCCATTTTATGGTTAGAATATAGCTACATTACAGGGTGGCGAGTGGTCAGGGAAAAATTCAGCCAAAAACGGTCTTAAACACCGATATTCCGTTCAAGAGAAATTCGCCTTTTTAACTTGATTTATATTATTTGAAGTATTTTCTATAGGAAAATGCCAGTGGTCATCTTTTTTTACTGATTTTTCCCTGACCACTCTTCACCTTGAATTACAGTTATGTTACCGTATGTTACCGACACAGTTTGCTGCAAATTTTGTAATTTGTAGCAAATTTTAGAGTTTCGTTAAACTTTATGTTTTCTAAAAGGTAATTTCATTTCCAAATATATTTTAGATAAATTTAATACCTCTATTTTTTTGTTTCAGGTTTTCAGAAGTATAGAAGTTATTCTTCAAGAAAATAAAATACCAAGATGATAGAAAATCGTTCATTTCATTTTACAAAAATGCATTAAAGTAATTTTGAAATATGTTTATAATTCATTTATAATAAAAGCTTTTCTTTTACATCAATGATTATGTACTATGTTACTTAATTATAAAATTTAAAAAGAAGAAAATATAATGCATGTTTTTAAGATTCTTAAAAAAAAAAAAAAAAAAAAAAAAAAAAAAATTATAATTCTCAATATATTGGGAAATTGCATACGATATGTTTAAGTGACATGATCATTTTTATTTACAAAAATATAAATTTCATGTAGCGAAGAAGTTAATGTTCTCATTGCATTGAAATAAATTGGATTTTCAATTTTTTTTTTTCTTTTTTTGAATAAAATTTTTGTTTTTAACCGAAAATGAGCTATAATTATTAAACACATACTGGACAATTGAACCATAAAATATAACTACTAAGGATGTATTTGTTGAAAATACATAATCTTGCTTATTGGTACAGAAAAATAAGTTTTTAAACAGTAACTTGAATGTAATTAATAATGCAATAGACACAATAATGAATGCTTACAATATAGTAAAATATTAAAATAAATAATTAATTAAAATAATAAAAAATAGAGATGTTTTTAAAAAATTATTAAAATGAAAAACAAAAGTCGAGTAAATATTAATAATGTATAATATATTCAATATAAAGATGCGATGCATTTTCCCTAAATTATTCAATGAAACTTGCCTCATAAGGATGCACTACTAATTCACATAGAATTCCTAAAATAAGGAAGTTTTACGTCAGGTTTAACCAGACTTAGTAATAAAAAAAAGCTTAATTAATGCATAAATACATTTCGCATAAAGATTATGATTACCAGTGATATCAGCAATATTTTGATTTTTTTCAGAAGTAAATTTATTCTTCTATCATGAAAAAGAATGAATTCAGTAATATTAATGAAAATTACAGATTAGAATGTATATAGAATTGATCTAAAAATAAAAAAGTCTAATTCTGAACTGAAAGTTTACATGTGTAAATTATATGTGGATTTTAGAGAGTTGCAGATTTGAGGAAGTCTACTGTAAAATTACTCCTGTGTCTGTTTGTCCGTCACAGCTATTTTACTTGTAAACTATCGAACATGAAAGCTCAAATTGGGGGATGTAATAAAGACTATTGACCCACTCCAATACAGATTATTAAGCAGGGTTCGTAAGCATCAGGGGAAACCTGGGATTTTAGGTGGTTTTGCACCAGAAAAATAGTAAAGTACTGATTGCTAAATCTGAAAATAGAAATAAGGCAAATGTTACTTTACAAACATTCTGGTAAAACATACTTGAAGCGTACGAACCCTGTTAAATACTCATAAATATATTTAGAAAAAATATACAGGGGATTATTAATCCTTTATCTACTGAATTATTTATCAAGAAACTATCTTTAATATCTGAAGGTATACTAAAATTTTTAGATAATACTAATGTGGAATTTAGAAAAAAAAATTCATTAAAACTGGTTAAATATTCGGTAGTTATAATCTTTTTGTGAAATATTTACAAAAATAAACAGATTAATTAACCAAAATTACTCTTTTGAAAATATCACAATTCTTAAAACAGCAATGAATTTAAATGCAGCATGATCATCTCTGTAAATGGAAACGCTTTTGCAGTTGAATATGTTTCACAGAATTTTATTTAAAGAAAAAAAAAGAAATACCTACAAAAATGAATAATAAAAGTACCCCTTTTTGAAAATATTTAGCTTCGACTGTTGCTCTATTCTATCTAAATTTGATCGAGAAGAATGTTTTGTGTGGAAAGAATAAAAATCTTTTATTAATAGACAGAATAAATAAGTTTTATATAAAGTTTTCTTCAATGGTACTTTAAAGTACCGTCGGTGCATAAAGGGTTAAAGAACATTGAAAAAATCTTTACTTTGTATATTGTGTGGAATATCGTGTGAAAGCTTTTGTATCGCTGAACTCAAAAATGCATTTCTTTTCATTTTAAGTAATATATTTTTAGAGATATCGTCGTAAATGTAGTGCAAAAAATATACTCTCTAAATCTGTTTCTGCATTTACTGAAGCTAAAATTATTTTTTTTTTTAATTAGAAGTGGTAGACAATAATTTATTCCTTGCAAGAAAACTATAGCGATTACCATAGGTCGCATAGTTTTTGAGATAAGCGTATTTTTCCGTTACACACAAATTTCGATTTGCGGTCATGCAGCAAAAGTTTTGCGAAACGCTAGGGTTACCTATTGTAGAAGTATGAAAGAATTCTTGACCATGATTTTCGAAAAAAAATAGTCGGAAATAAGCCGAGATACACTACCTGGCCATTGATGATCGTCCACTTGCGATTTTAGACATTTTTTAAATATCTGGAAAAACACATGAGGAATTATCCTGAAACTATCAGGGTATAAACATAATAGTACAGGTCATACATTTCGTGAATATTTTTTTCCCGAAACTTTATAGGGGACCGTCAATAAATTAAAAAAGAATGAATATCTTTTGGATAACCCTGTCAAAACTAATGTAGCAAAAGCGCTCAAACTTTAGATTTTGATTAAGTGGCTTATTGTAGTAAACTGTGTTCATTTTTATGTCGATAGCATGAAAAATTAAGATTTTTATCAAAACAGTCCCACATTTTTCCGAGATTTTTGCTTATAATTTGCAGAGTTATATATATGTAGAATAATATTCTTTTCTGAAAATGTGACAAACAACATTGCACATAATACCCTGTAATCAGAATTAAAAAATAATAAAAATTATATGAAAAATGAGTAGGTTTACTAAATAATTTTTCACTGCGCATGCGTCAACGATATCAAAATTTCATTTGCATATTATGTTAGCTAAATGTATGGACAACTTTTGTTAAAGTCTCAAAATCATAGCTTTAAAATCCTGAAAATAATCGTCAAAAGAGTAAGTTGAAAATCCGTTATTCCCAAAATGAAGCAAAAACAAGAGGGGTTGTATTCATATATTCATTCATTAGTATCAATATACCGGGTGTCCCAAAAATGACTTATGGATTTTAAATTTCAATAACTTTCAAACGGTGACAGCTATTTAAAAATTTTTTGCAGCAGGGTTATGTATAATGTCAGAGTTTTTTTACTGTAATTTTTTATTTTAGTTCGAATTTGAAACAATAGGTGGCGCTGACGGCGATTGAAGGCCAGGTCGAAGCTTCACTCAGTATTGATCACCTGGCCCTCAATCGCTGTCAGCGCCACCTATTGTTTGAAATTCGAACTAAAATAAAAAAATTTCGGTAAAAAAAAAAAAAAACTCCTGACATTATACATAACCCTCCTGCAAAAATTTTTTAAATAGCTGTCACCGTTTGCAAGTTATTAAATGTTAAAATCCATCAGTCATTTTTGGGACACCCGGTAGAATACACAATATGAGACGTACTACTACATTTGGATAAAATCCCTCATTTTTTGTTTCATTTTGGGAACAGCGGATTTTATGGTTATTCTATAGACGATTACTTTCAGAATTTTAAAGCTATGATTTTGAGACTTTCACAAAAGTTGCTCTATACATTTAGCTAACATAATATGCAAATGAAATTTTGATATCGTTGACGCATGCGCAGAGAAAAATTATTTAGTAAACCTACTCATTTTTCATACAATTTTTATTATTTTTTAATTCTGATTACAGGGTATTATGTGCAGTGTTTTTTGTCACATTTTCAGAAACGAATATTATTTTATATTCCGAACTCTGCAAATTATAAGCAAAAATCTTGGAAAATTTTGGGACCGTTTTTATAAAAATCTAAATTTTACTACGAATATACATGCTATCGACATAAAATTGAACACAGTTTATTACATTAAGCCACTTAATCATAATCTAAAGTTTGAGTGCTTTTGCTACACTAGTTTTGACAGGGTTATCCAAAAGATATTCATTCTTTTTTAATTTATTGACGGTCTCCTATAAAGTTTGGGAAAAAATCTTCATGGAAATGTATGACCTGTACTATTATGTTTATACACTGAGAGTTTCAGGATGATTCCTCGCGTATTTTTCTAGATATCTAACAAAATGTCTAAAATCGCAAGTGGACGATCATCAATGGCCAGGTAGTGTATTAGCCTTTACAATAGTGGTGCCCAAAGTGAGTCGTATTCCGAGGGTATTTTGACTTTTTATGTAGGTAATTCCAGATATGTTACTCAGTCACTTGCTATGCATTTTTTTAAAGGGAAAAGTATTGCTCTGCAGACAAAAAGTAAATGGATTACAAATAAAATTTAAAAAATCAGTTTTTTTTATTAGATTTTTAAAGTGTTTACAGTAAAAAGTTTAAATTATAACCTAAACCAGAATGATTATAAGAATAACCTTTTGAATTAATTTGAAAAATTTTAATACAACTAAAAACCTCTATCATTTTTCTGGGTGATAATGTATTTTAAAACTTTTTTGCAACATTTTCAATTGTTTATTGAATGATCTTTCTTATTTCTATTCATTTTGATATTTATTCAAATGAAGAATCTTTTACACGTGAAATTATATAAAATTATGTATAAATCTTGATTGCCTTGAACATATTCAAATTAAAAAATTTATCTAAAAAGAGGTATTACCAACATTTTAAAATTTATTAATTTTAAATAGCATCAGAAAGGGCAATGGGAAACAGTAAATAGCTATGGATCGAACATAAGTATCCTACAAAATAAATGAAAGTCATGATGGCATATATTTTAAAATTTTAAAATCAGATAATACATGAAAAAAAATTAAAGCTATTGGGAAAATAAAAAGAGAAAAATTGTTTTGTGGTGGACATAATGGCTAGTTAAATTGATAAAGATGGAATTTTGAAATGCTTCTTGTGTTAAACATGAAATTTTAGTACATAAAAGTTTTCCACCAACATTTAAACACTCTCAAAGATCAATTGCTGTTTGGAAAATGCTAAATGTAAGTCACTGTTCACTAGATTTTGTGAAGATAAAAATGCCGATTATATAGCACTTTATTTGAACAATGAGATAAACTAGAAAACAACGACGAAACTCTTTTTGGCACAAAGACCAAGATGTATAGCCTCATTGCGTTTATAGAATTATGTTAAAAACACGCTTCTGACAGAAGATTCGCCTCTTTAATAAGTTAAGATACTTGAAATGAATAATTACACTATGCAACAAAGTAAAAAAAATTAACTGAGTTCACAGTATGTAATTATGATTTACCACCTTAAAACTATATGAAATATTGAAATAAAATTGTTCTATAAAGTCAAGTTTAGTAGTGAAACGCATTTATTGATTTTACTTAAAATTATATGAAGTAGTGACATAAATTGTTATTCTACACTAAAAAAAAAAAATTTTTTTTGAATGATTAGCTTTCCTCTTATAGTCAGTAGTGGCATTATCCCTCTGGAAGCTCCAACATAGTCTACAAGCATGGCTGGCTCCCATCTACTCTGATAACGGCCTACACCAAAAGGCATCTATTTAATATTACCCTTATACCAACCCGTCAAATATTTATAACATTTTAAACAACACACTTTTCGTACCCATGATTTGTCTTGATTTTTAATGGCAATTTTAAAATAAACTTCATAACACTTCGCAAACAAAGGCGAAATTGGCTTTTTTTCACGTTTAGGAGTAAATTGATCATAAAGATAACAAAATAAGCTATGAGAATTAACACAAACACGCAACATTTTGTAAATTTATGAATAATCTAAATGTTTTGATGACTTTTGTACACATCAATAATATAATTTTATAACTACCCTCAACTAAGTGTAGCGGAAAGTAAATAAAGTAAGATTACCGTTACTTATGTTTTAGGACGTGATATCTAAATTTAAATTTGTTTTCTGTTGTTTATTAAGTATACCTAATACGAATCACCACTCGGGATATCGGTGATTTTTTTATGTTGCATAGTGTTATTGTTAAGGCTCTATTTCTCTTCCCCCATGTCAATGAACTCATTTTTTAATAATAAGAGATATAATTTATAGAGGATCGTTACGGGAGAGAGGAAGCATAGTGATTTGGACGGGGTCAATAAAAGTTAAAGACAGGGAAGGTTTGGACACACATAATGACAAGGGCGGCGTACTCTACGTAACATCGGCTTTTAAATCCTAGATAACAAATTTTAATAATATATTTGTGTAATGCAATGCCCAGTAGCAAAATAAAAGCAATAAACGTCAAATTGTTAAAAGAAGACTAATTTAATAAGAATTAATCATATGAATACTATGGGATTCAAGACTAGTTTAAATTGAGTGGATCTGGCAATACACCTCCCTTTAAAAATAATTAAAAACCTGTTTTCAAAAACGCGAAATGGACCAAAGTTACGTTGCAACTTTGAGAACTCCTTTCAAAACGCGCTTAACAAAGTGCCAAGTTTAAACTTTGAACAACGGTTTTGTTTGTAATAAGATAAGATTATTACTACACTGAATTTAATTTTACGAAATACCAATAAAGTTTCTTTATGCACTACTTTTATAGTCTGTACCGAGTAAAGTTATTCATGAACATATTAAGATACTTTTAAAAGAATAATTATATATAATAACAAATATTTGATATCATTTAGGCTTCAAGTCTCTTTGAAATTTTATGGTATACGGAGGATTCCACACAAAATGAGCAAATCCGCTGTGGCTGACACGTCACGGATTTTAATTAAATTCAGGATATAAGTAGATCATATTTATTTATGAGTAAATGCAAATTAATAGATTTCATGAGTGTTTATTTAAGTATTAAAGCTTACATTAAAAGTTGAGTTAAAATTGAGGCTTTCTCTATGTATGGTTGAAATTTTAATTTTGATTATCAGCTTTAAGATCATCGCTTAAAAATATTAACTTAGATTAAAATATTTTTTCAGTGTATCTTGCATAGTTCTATTTCATAATATAAATATATATATAGAATAAATATATTTCATTACATTTATTCCAGAAAAATAGAACGTAAATTGCAATTAACCCTGTAATAAACACGAATAAAACACTGCTTAAATAAATGAAAGATAAACTTCTTCAAGTTGATTGTTCCATTGAAACAAAAAAACCATTCAATATTGTTCTTATTTTTAGGTAGCTTTCATTACAAAAAGTAAAAAGCTCTACCTATTGCAGCCGTCCGGAGGAAAGCACTTCCGGAAAATTTTGGTATATTTTCACCGATCATGACCCCCAGACCCCAAAACCACCCTCCGTTCAAATGTTGACATATATATATATATATATATATATATATATATATATATATATATATATAACCATATATATATATATATATATATATATATATATATATAGATATCTGATTTCTGTCATGCGGTAACTAACGTATTTATGAACCGATTTGAATGAAACTTGGTATGTACATAGTACATACAAATGTCTCGACCAAGTTCATTGGTCAGCATCATCCGCCATTTTGTTTCAAAATGGCAGCCATTTTAAATTTTTTTAAAAATTAAAAATTTAAAATTAAATGCGAAAAAATTAAAAGTTGAAAAATATTTTTCTTTTACGTGTTAGAACTTAAAACAAAGATTCCAGAACACTTTTTATTTTGTCTATATCTTAAAAAATGATTGAGTTATAGCACTTTGAATTTTTCTTATGGCTGACATTTTGAAACGATCTAATTTTTGTCACGTGATAACACGCGTATTTATGAACCGATTTCAATGAAACTTGGTATGTACATAGTACATACAAATGTCTCGACCGAGTTCGTTGGTCAGCATCATCCGTCATTTTGTTTCAAAATGGTGGCCATTTTAAATTTTTTAAAAATTTTAAAAGTTAAAATTAAATGCGAAAAAATCAAAATTTGAAAAATATTTTTCTTTTACGTGTTAGAACTTAAAACAACAATTCCAGAAAACTTTTTATTTCGTCTATATCTTACAAAATGATTGAGTTATAGCACTTTGAATTTTTCTTATGTCTAACATTTTGAAACGATCTGATTTTTGTCACGTGATAACACGCGTATTTATGAACAGATTTCAATGAAACTTGGTATGTACATAGTACATACAAATGTCTCGACCGAGTTCGTTGGCCAGCATCATCCACCATTTTGTTTCAAAATGGTGGCCATTTTAATTTTTTTTTTAATTTAAAATTTAAAATTAAATGCGAAAAAATTAAAAGTTGAAAAATATTTTTCTTTTACGTGTTAGAACTTAAAATAAAGATTCCAGAACACTTTTTATTTTGTCTATATCTTAAAAAATGATTGACTTATAGCACTTTGAATTTTGCTTATGGCTGACATTTTGAAACGGTCTGATCTCAACGATCCACAATGTTGCTTTAAAATGGCATACACTTTATGATATCGTGAAATTTGGTGACTCTCTAAATCGCTTAAAATAAAACCAGGTTGAATAAAAGATGACTAATTTCTAAAAATTCCTATTAATATTCAGTCTTGACAAATCTAGTATTCAATCTTATAAAATCACTAATTTTATAAGATTATTTCCACTAATTTGAGCTTAGTATTTTTGAACAATGTAACTTACCTTAAAATAAATAAATAAATATGTAAGTATATGAAAGCTACCTCTTCCTCCCGGCATTACCGGAAGGACTTTTTTATGTTCTAGAAGTTCATTGAATCTTAATGCAACTTAGGTCGCTTAGCACAACGTTTCTTCGGAAAAATTATAAAAATCACTATCATTTACTAGAAAAATATCTCACACTGTGAGAAGCCAATTTAGAAAAATATATATATTTACATTTTTAACGATCTGCTAAAAATCTTCGTATTTTTTAAATAATTTATTTCTTTTTAAAAATCTTTCAGATGACATCCTTTGTTTTTTTTTAAATAACTGTTTATTATTAATTTGTATAGTTTTCAACAAAATTAAATATTAAAAATGAAGCCAAGAGACGCTGAAAATTTTACATAAATTTATTGCGCATTTGTTCTGATTCTTCTACTCAGAATAATGATATTAGTTATTTCAAATATCTTGCTTTTGCTCATGTTATAATCCCTCTTTGATTGATATTTTTCGGCATAAACTTAGTAAGCCTAAACGTCCTTGTTCTGATTAAAATATTCCTCCTAATTTTAACTCTATAGTTCTATCTTCCTATTCTCTTCTCTGTTTTAAAATAGCTAAAATACTTTCTTGCTTCAATTTTAAAGTTATCTTCAAACCTATAACTAAAATTAAATTATCTTCTTTGAAAGATCATATTCTTACTGAGAGCCGGTGGATATTTATTTCATTCCTTGTTCTTGTAATTTAAGTTATATTGGTCAAACCAGGAGAGCGTTTAAAAAAGGCTGGGCGAGCATCAGAAGTATACAAAAATCAAGAAGTATCTAAATCCTCAATTGCTTCTCACTGTTGAGCTTCCAGTCATGCTTCCTACATCTCCATGGCCAGACTTATTTCTTATCTAGCCTCTACTTCTCATTTAAATGTTCATGAAGCCTATTTTGTTTATAAAAACTCTGATAATCTTGTCAATGATCTCTCTCATCATCTCCCGCCCTTTCTCCTGCGTGGAAATTACTTTAGTAACTTCTTGAATTAGATCTCTTGTCGTCATTCTTTTGAATTCATTTTATTTTATTATTATTATTAATATTTCTTATTATTTTCTCTTTATTTTATTTTATTCTTTAATTTTCTTTATTTAATTTTCCTTATTATTTATTTAATTCATTTTATTTATTACTAGTGACCCGCCCGGCGTTGCCCGGTTCCCGTTATGATAAACTTAAACAAACAATAAACACTTTAGATCTACAATTAGTCAAAATTAAACACATAATATGAGTTATTCGTTAGAATAATATTTTAAAGAAATTCAGTAAATGTTTTAAAAAAGGCCCTTGGACCTCAATAAAAATATCATGGTGTAGGTCCTGAAAGAAGAGTCCAAAATTCAACTTTAAAATTATGCACTGAAAAGGTGGGAAAATGAGAGTGTGAAATATGCATGGAGAACAAAAATTTCAAGGTCCCTGAGCCGGGCCCTACGGGGCCATAGGGAGTCCCAGGCTCTTAAATGGAATTTAAGAACATGGGAATAACTAAGTGAAAAAATAGTTCCAAAAATGAAGATTGGATTAAGAGAGGGCAGTTTAATAACAATTTATGGTACGAAATCTTCAAGATTCCCAGTACCGGGATCCAAGGGGCCAGGAAGGTATTTCGCATATAGTTGAAAATAAAATATTTTTTGTAGATATTAAAGTAATGGGAGGACGCTAAAGCTCTGTTAAAGAAAATTGAAAGCAATTCGGATCATTTTTAAAGAAATTGCATCAACTACATAGAGAAAGCAATTAATATTCAAAATTGGTACAGTGGTGGTCACAATTATAAGGGCAGCGCAAAAATTGCCAAATCTTGGTTATATTTGGCGGGAAACTTATGCAAATTTAATGGCTCGAAACCAATTAAAAATGAAGATTATTTTTGTATGTTTTTATGGAAATATGTAGTAAATTCATATTCATAAAATGTATTATAAATTTATACAACCCTCTGATATGGACAAAATTATAAGAACAACTGTATTTATGTGTTCTATAAAAATAAAATTTGCAGGTTTTTTGCTCGGCACACGGAATTTCCAGATGATACAAATGCGTAAAATGCGTTTGGGATTGTATTATTCTGTTTTTCAATCATGCCAAAAGGTGCAAAGATTTTGGTGTTTCAGAAAGGAAAAATGGATGCATTTAAAAATTCAGGACTTTCTATATGCTAAATTGCTACAAAATTCAATAGATCAATAACTGTTATTTACAATTATCTTTAAAATACCGGTAATTATGGACATCAAAGACATACTTTCTGGCCATTTTCTTTTTTTGTATGGGGGGAAAAGAATGATAATAAGGTGAGCTTGCTCCAAAAGACGAAAAAAAAACGTGAATTGAACTTAGAATGCAAGAGCTCGAACTGTTCGACGTGTTTTACAAAAAGAAAGAAAAAGCTTCGCTATAATAAACATGTGTCAAGACCGCCTTTTACAAAAGTTCATGAAAGACTGAGGATGGAGTTTGCAAAAAACTGCAATACTATGGGGGGAAAGTAGGATTTTGTCTTTTCCGATGAGAAAAAGATTAATTTGGATAGACTAGATTGTTTTTGCAACTTCTAGAATGATCTCTGTAGCGAACAAACAATTTTCTCAAAGCATGTATTTGGAAGTGACACAGTAACGGTCTTTGGAGGTTTCACAACTGGTCACAACCATTCCAGTAGTTTTTGTGCAGGTTAGGCGGCATTATGATAGTTAAATTGATGTATTGGGTGACAATCATTTACTAGAAGCACCATTAATGGCGATTGGAGGCTATTTTTTCCAGCAGGACAATGCCTCGTTTCATGTTTCCCAAACTTCAAACTCGTGGTTTGAGAGCTAATTTCGTGAAATTACTTGGTTGGTCGGCCAGAAGTTTTGTTCTGAATCCAATGGAAAATCTTTTGGGTATTCTGGCACACAAAGTATACAAAAATGGTACATAATCTTAAAACAAGCAAGAACTCATGCCTTCCATCGAAAAAGATCACTCAAAATTTCCCAAGAACGTTCTTAAGGAATTGTCAAACTCCATGACGTCATGACTGATAAAAGCGATTGAGAAGAAGTGGGGAGATTATTAATTATCAGTGTGTTTCAGGCAAAAACATTCATTGTCCTTATAATTTTGTCCAATTTTTACAATGACATATTTTGTTAATTGTGATAAAACATTCATATTTTGCATTTACTAATGTTTTACATTCTACAATGATTTCTAGCATAAAAAAGCATCTTGTGTATGAATTTTACTTTATTTAACTCAGAAATAAATTTTTTCTGCTCAATTTTCAATTGTTCTTATAATTTTGACCACCACTGTAGTAGCTAGATTTTTAAGGGATTTATAATAAGGACCTCAAAAAGGCCAACTAACAGTTTAAAAGAGGGCCCTAACAGGACAACATATTAAAATGTCTGAGTACTTAGCGCTTTAGATCTATAATTAGTCAAAATTAATCATAGGGTAGGAATTATTCGTTTGAATATTATTTTAAAGAAATGCGTAAAAAATGATTCGGAAAATGTTTAAAAAAGGATCCTAGGTGCGGATGAAAATATGAGAATATCGATCCTGTAAGAAGAGTCCAAGACTCAAATTAAAAAATTTTACACTGAGAAGGTGAGAAATTTAGGGAGTGAACTATGTTTGCCACACAAAGTGTTCAGGGGCCCTGGAATGGGCCCTAGATTTTCATAGGGGTCAAAGTTTCCTGTATGGAATGTCAAAACATTGAAATATCTGAATGAATAAAGAATCCTAAAAATGAAGATCGGATTAAAAGGAAGCAATTTATTAACAATTTATTAATACAATAATTTCAAGGGGCCCAAGAGGTCAGGAATTTATTTCGCATGTAGTTGGGTATAAAAATATTTTTGTAGTTATTGAAATTATGGGAGGACGCTATAACTATGTTAAATAAAATTGAAAGCGATTTGGTTAATTTTTAAAGAAGCTGCACCAAGGACCTCAAGAAAGCAATTGATAAACAAAATTAATGGTAGCTGAAGTCTGAGATTTTTTTTGTTGTTGTTCATGTAATAGCTAGAGGACAAAAAAAGTCGTTAGAAAAAAAAGCTACTGAATCAGATCTTTTTTAAGTTAGCTACAATAGGAGGGCCCGTAGCGGCCAACTGACAGTTAAAACGAGGGCCCTAACATAAAAACATGTTAAAATGTTTTAGTACACAGTGCTTTAGATCTTTAATTTGTCAAAATTAGGCATAGAGTATGAATTATTCGCAGGAATAGTATTTTTTTAAATGCACTAATTGGTTGGGTAAACGTTTAAAAAAGGACCCAGGTCCCGAATAAAAATTCAGGGTGTTGTTCCTGAAATAAGAGTCCAAGTTTCAACTTTAAAATTTTGCACTGAGAAGGTGAGAAATTTTAAGAGTTAAAAAATGTTTAGCGCACAAAAAGATCAAAAGGCCCTGGGTCGGACCCTATGATTACCTAGGGGGCCCCAATGTCTTATATGGAATGTAAAAACTTGAAAATATCTAAATGGAACTGGTATCCCAGAAATGAAGATCGAATTAAATGGAAGCAATTTATTAACAATTTAATATTACAAAAATTTAAAGGGGCCCGAAACGGGCCCCAAGGGTCCAGGGTCATAACTGAAAAATAAAAAGGCGAGAATATCTAAATGGAGAAAGGTGTCTCAAAACGAAGAAGGTTAGATAAAAAGGAGCCAAGTTATTAACGATGTGGTATATAAAAATTGTAAGGGGTCCAGGGGGTCTGACCCTTAAAATATTAAAAATCTGAGCCTCAGGTGCATCAGGACCTGTCTTGGACTATCTTCACCTAAAATTTCAAACTTATAAGTGCGGTAGATTTTGCTAGCCATCACAGACACACATACAGACACATACACAGACACACATACAGACAGAGTGTTTTGTTATTTTATTAATATAGATTGTTATTATTTTCCACTTAATCTTTCCGTTTATTTTTATTTTCACTTTTTTCCACATTTTCCTCTTCTGTTATTTTGGCATCACTTTCGTCTTTCACATTTGCTCTTTCAACTAGCACCACCTGTCGCACTCTTTGCAGTCTCTATCCTCTTTCTTTCAGTTCATGTTTGACCTTGTGCCTTTACAGATATGTGTCTGCTTCAAATGATAGCGAGCTGTATTGTTTTAGCTCGAAACGCGTCCTATATTGTTTTTTATTTTATTTTATAGCGAATTTAGCAAAGCGTATTATTACAATCTCTTATTATACTAAATGTAGCTGAGATTAAGCTTGGACCTGAACTCAAAAACAAACACGTTTAAGTAATTCACGTTTATTCTCAGTCACGCTCATTCTTAGAAATTCTGTGTAGTCCTGGATTTGGTCTTTATAATTTAAACACACGTCATAGTATGAAAAAATTAGTTAACATTAGATCGCATGCTATAATTGAAAACGCTCTTTAGCAATCTTTTCTAATAGAATATACATCGGATTCAGTATTGTATCCTATAAATTTTATATGTCGCTATAAATGAACAATAAATGTGACACAAATCATACTCCATTGCATGCATCTCGTGGTAAACCTAAAAAATATGTATGTATGTTTCATCATGTTTGAAACTGTAAACACAATTAAAATAGCTGCGAACAATTGTTCCCCGTAGACCATTATATTAACGAACTTTTTTATGTGACCCTCTAAATGAATTATAAATATGCCCCATTGAAATTCGCGCCCGGATTTGAAATTTTTAATTTGAATCATTTGCACCCCATATTCTACAAAAATCCTCTTTTATTGCACCTTAGAACTTCATATCAATTTGATTATTTTTGTAACAGAGTAACATTATTAAAATACGCCTCAATCTTTTTCATATGCCATATGAAATAATGAAATACTTTTGAGTTTCCGATACGCATACTGTAAGTAGTACACTCTGATGGCACCTGGTATATGTTAAATCCATCGTGGGTGCAAAGTTATTTATAAATTATACCTCTGGAAGGCAATTTCGCCCCGTTTCCAGGCACTCAAACCATTAAAACTGGGTTATTTCCCGGTAGGTAGAGGTCTGACCAGCAGCTAGAAAGAAATAAAAGCACTGCATTTAATATATTCCATATAGTTAACATGTTCTTGTGCACCTTAATGTATATAAATTTGATTGCATTTAAAATTATGCAACACTATTAATACACCACAAATGATTTTTTCCATTAGACCATAATGCAAAATAATACTTTTGAGTGCTCCGGTGATTCAGCTATGAATGTTACACGTTTCATTTCACATCCATCAATTTCATGTAAATCTGACTATATTTGCTCGAGTATATAGACCGACAAATGGCAGGTGACAGATGGCAGGCATTCGGCATTGAGCAATAGGCAGGTCGATGTCATAAACACATTTCAAGCAAGTTAGGAAGTGTTAAAAAGGAAGGTCAAGTAAAATCGTTAAAATTTGTCTTCGTAACAAGAAAAAACAATGTTAGAAAAATTCTACTACAAAACTGTCTTTTAGGTGGTATTTTTGTGAATCTTGTATATGTTTGTATCGCATCTTATAAGACTTATTTATTTAAAATATTTATATTTTTTTAAGTGACAAAAAATTCCTGTCGGCTGGACCTATAGGCGGGGTAGATTTCGAAGAGTGCTCATTTCAACAAAAAAATATGTATGATTAGAGATAAACCCAGTTTAATAACTTCATTTTTCCGTTTATGAAAAATTTTTAATTTCATTTTTCTGCAAAAACTGGTTTTATCAGAATCATCTTAAGAAAAATTCAGCTCAAATGCCCATTTTGAACAACATATTTTGAAATAAATTCTGCATTTATTAAAAAATCGACCAAAACAGTATATTATACAGTTCCTAAATAACAAAAAACTGTCAGTTGAATGCATTTGAGAAAAAAATTGAACTTAAAAATGAGTCATAAAATAACCGATTTGTTGTTTGAATACATCCTTAATTCTTTAATCATGATTGCTTCGGAAAATTTTGTGCGAAATACTCACTTTGACAGCATTTTTAAAAATACATTCTATCTTTATCAAAACACTAGCGAATGCGTCACAGTATATAGCTCCTAAATAAGAGGATCTGTAAATTGGATGCGTTTGAGAGCGAAAATGGATTTTAAAACGAGTCATAAAAAAAAGCAATTTGCTATGTGAAAACTTCCTTAAATTTTCAAATCACGAAGACTTCGGGAATTCTATTCAAAATACCCTTTTTGGTAGCCCTTTTCGAAATATATTCTGTCTTTATCAAAAAAACGATCAATGCATCACATTATATAGTTCCTAAATAAGAAGATCTGTAAATTGGATGCATTTGAGAGCAAAAATGGATTTAAAAACGAGTCAGAAAAAAACGCAATTTCTTATTTGAATACTTCCTTAAATTTTCAGTCCCGATGACTTTGGGAAATTCTGTTCAAAATACCCTTTTTGGTAGCTTTTTTTGAAATATATTCTGCCTTTATCAGAAAATTGAAAATGCGTCACTTTATACAGTTTCTAAATAAGAGGATCTACCATTTGGATGCGTTTAAAATGAAAAATGAATTTAAAAATGAGTCAGAATATAAGCAGTTTGTATTTGAGGTTTTTTCTCCAACTCCTATTTTTGTTTAATTTCTTTTTGCTATACGAATTGGTCCTATGAAAAACTTGTCAATATAAAAGTTGTAGATATTTTTGAGAAGATGTAAAATAAATTTAATCAGATTTGATATCTTAAAAATTGACGGAGTTGTGGATTTTTCTCTTTTTTCACCGCTCTTTTTCTTTTCGTTTTTCATTTTTTTCATCGGTAAAAGTTGGTCCTATCAAAAACTTGTAAGTACAAAAGTTTTAGATAATTTTAAGAACATTTACAAAAAATTTAGTTGGACTTGACAGCTTGAAAATTGACGAAGTTATGATTTTTTTTCTCTCAAAACCCCTGTTTTTTTCGCCCCTTGAGCCCACTTCTAAATTTATCAAAAATCTATCATGCATAAACTTTTGACCCATTTTTAAGAAGTAATACAAACTTTAAACTGATTCGATATCTACTTTAATTAAGAAGTTATGGCGTTTTTTCGGTTTTTACAAAAACGCCCCCTATTACGACCCCCTTGGTCCGATTTTGCCCATTAACGAACTTAGCCGAGATTTTATCCCCTTTGATTTTATGTACCAGTTTGGTGGAGATTGGTGAAGAATTATAGAAGTTATCGCGTCCATAAAAAAGTGAGATATATATATATAGATATATACATATATATATAAACTGGTGCGATTGCAATAGGTAGTATTTCATACGAAATCTACCTAATATATTTTTACTCATTTGGAGGCTAAAAGAAATGTGGGATTAAAATCTGCTTGCAAATCATCATTTCCAACTTGTCTCGAATATACCTCGATCTCCTGACGCTTAATTGCGATATTGGGAGAAAGGAAATTATATTAGTTTCATGTAATCATATAAAATCTTTAAGTTTTCTGACCTAAAATGCAACATACTTTTTTAAAAAATAGTAACTTTGATTCATATTTTCTAAACTGGGCGGATTTAAAAATTAACACTCATACAAAAAATTGTAATTTAACAAATTACAACAACCATTTGGAAATTAATTCTTTATAACTAACCATAAAATTAACTAAGAGCTTAAATTTTTGTCCAAAAAAAAAACTAGATTGCTAAGAAAAAATATTTATAAATAGCGAAAAATTACCTCTGTTTTTAAAGACTATTGATTTTATGCCCACTCAGAAAGCTCTTTAGGCTTTTATGTGGCATTCTCATTTGTCAGAAAATTGATAGTCTTTAAAATCAGAGCTGTTTTTTACCAGTGTACTAATTCTTATATACAAAAGGAAACCAATTTTTAATCACACGCAATTCTTTCCTCAATAAATTAAATTAGTTCGATTATTCGGTTACATTTAGTCTAGAAAAAAAATCTATAAAAAAGAAAATAAAATAAATCAAAAGCGGACATCCATTGTCCAAAGGAAAATGTTTGAGTGTTTTCCATTGAGTTAATAAAAATCAGCAAAAGCATCCTTTTTATGATGACCAAAACATAGACGTATAACAGAGTCATATGTTACGTACGCAAGGGACTAAACATTAATATTCCTAGACCGATAAAATGTGGACATCAAAAATGTAGACACCACAAGGATTCGGATATGTCTCAAGATATATCTATTCTCGACCGAAAACAACAGCCATTTTTCAAATGGTTAAAAAACTCAGTTACTCGAGTTATTTTTTTTTACTTTATAAGAATAATGAAAAACTAACCTTCGAACAGTATGTCACATGAAGGGTCCCGGCTAAATTTTGAAAACTGGTCCCCTAATAAGGCGAAGTGGGGGGAGGTGTAGCGAAAGTGCATAAGATCAATAAGTGGTCACAGACCAGATTACAACTTCCTGCTTTTCTAAATTTCATCTATTATAAACATTATTTACTGGGGGTCTCCGTAAAAAAATTCGATCTAAAACAATGAAAACGCAAAAAGATTCGAAAACTGCTCCATGCCATGGGAGCCAAATTGGGAAGGGGAAAAAGAAAATGTCATAATATGAATTAGTGATTCGATAGCTTTCCGATGACATACCACATGACGGGTCCAAAAAATTTTGAATACTATCCCCCTTCCATTTCCATGGGTCCATCCTTTCGCCCCCAAATTCATGCAGTTTGCTCTTTAATATTTTTATATTTGATAACTAATATTTACCAGAAGGCTTGATCAGAAAACCACACCTAAAACGATATATATTGCACAAATCGCTATGGTTTTAAAAATGCGTTCGTCCACTCTCCACCCCCATCTTTGATTTTTTTAATGTAATTATTTATTGGAGGGTTATAGGTATGTGACAGCTTGGTAGGGTTAAAATATGAGAAACTTTGATAATTAGGGCTTCATTTCACAATTTATTGTTATATTGCCTCTTTTTCTTTCGCTTTCCTCGATAAACTTTCGACAAAGCTTTTTCGATAAACTCTTCTCGATAAACCTTTTCACATCTCTTCTCTGCCGAGAATGTGAATCATCGTGGAGCCACGTCATCGAAAAAGGGATTCATCGCAGAGCCACGAGTCATCGAGGTCGAAAATTATCGAAGGAAGAAATCATCGCGGAGCCCCAAGTCTCAGGAATCCGCAGTCATCGAGGTAGAAATTTATCGGGGGAACCGTAAGTCGTTCAAGATGCCGCAATCATCTTAGTAAGGAGTCATCAAGATGATATTTGCTGAAAGCTCTTTTACCACTCTTTGATATCATGAATTTTTCTCCTCTTGGAATCGTAGAATTTTAAGAGGAGGGGGAAGGGTGGGGGATAGAGCAATAAGGGGGGTGATTTTTTAAATCGTATTTATTTCGACAATAAATATCATTTTAGACATGTTTTTTTGATGGAGCCCTCTGGTAAATATTATTTATTAAATATAAAGATATTCAAGTGAGGGCTGCGTTATTTCCGGGTGTATTCTGGGTAGAAAAAGTAAAACCACAGCTACGGGTAAGGAGTAAATTTCGAACTTTTTTTGGACCTATCATTATCATCGGAAAGTTTCCGGACCACTTTTTCATATTATGAAAACCTTTCTCCTCCTGCAGTTGAATTTCTGAAGGGGTAAGGGGGTGAATTTTTTAAATCGTAGCTATTTCGATAATAAATATCATTTTAGGTGTGGTTTTTTGATGGCTCTCTCTGGTAAATATTATCTATTAAATAAAAAAAAAATTAATTGGAGGCTGCGTGATTTCCGGGTATATTCTGAGAGGAAAAAAGGAAACCCACAGCCACAGGTGAGGAGTAAATTTCAAACGTTTTTTGGAACCCAGATGTCATTATATCATCGGAAAGTTTTCGCCCCACTCTTTCATATTATAAATCTTTCTCCTACTGGAATTGAATTTCTGGAGATGGGAGAGGAAAAGAGGTGAATTTTTTAAATCGTAGCTATTTCGACAATAAATATCATTTTAGATGTGGTTTTTTGATGGCTCTCTCTGGTAAATATTATCTATTAAATAAAAAAAAATTTAATTGGAGGCTGCGTGATTTCCAGGTATATTCTGAGAGGAAAAAAGGAAACTCACAGCCACAGATGAGGAGTAAATTTCAAACGTTTTTTGGAACCCAGATGTCATTATATCATACGAAAGTTTTCGCCCCACTCTTCCATATTATAAATCTTTCTCCTACTGGAATTGAATTTCTGGAGATGGGAGAGGGAAAGAGATGATTTTTTTAAATCGTAGCTATTTCGACAATACATATCATTTTAGATCTGGTTTTCTGATAGAGCTCTCTGGTAAATATTATTTATTAAATACAAAAGTTTTTAATTGGAAGCTGCGTGATTTCTGGGTGTATTCTGGAAAGAAAAAGTGAACCCATAGGTGAGAAGTAAATTTCAAATATTTTTTTTTCACCTGTCGTGTGATAGATTATCGGAAAGATTTCGGATCACTCCTTCATATTAAGATACTTTCTCATCCTGGAGTTAAATTTTAGCAGGTGGAGAGGGGGGAGATTAGGGGGCGATTTTTTTAAGTCGTAGCTATTTCAGTTACAAAAGTTATTTCAGATGTGTTTTTATGGAGACCTCCTGTAACTATTATTTATCATGGAAGACGGTAGTATTCCTGTGACGCAGCCTTAAGCCTAAAATCGTATCGTAGAATTGTCGAATGGCGGAGCATATATACAGCTAGTTTGAGATCAAAGAAAATGCGGAAAGCCGCCTTTTAATAACTCAGCAAATATAGCTCACGTTGTTCTGATTTTTTAAAAAGAGTCTTACATCTGCCGTCTAATTCTATTTTGAATTTTTTACATTTCTACGTGCTTTATCTTTTAAGATCTCGATACCCATTTTTAAACCGAAATCGATAGTGTTTGATCCTGATAATGAGATCTAGAAAACTGCCTGGGAGATTTTATTAAAGCTTATATATAATATGAATCTCTTTAAGATAGAGTGAATAGGACTTGCCTAGTTTCTAGGAAAACTCTTGTTTGTTATATATTCATCTTGAAAAATTGGACTATATTTTCTGCATTTCTATGGGAATCTCAATGCAAATGCTCGATAAACCATTTATTGTATTCATACGCGTGTTTCCTTTTTCTTTACCTATCTTTTTCTCCGCGTTACTGCATACTTGCTTGCTCAATCGTTATGTCGCTGGGTTTGAGAACTGAACATCGCGAGTTCTGCCCCGATCAAGACGTTACGTTTGTTTTGAGCTTTTTTAAGTCAGTTAATAAAATAAAGTTGACTTTTATTATCCATTCCTTTATATTTTTTATTGTCAATGAGACCATTAAATGAAATTTTAATAAAAAAAAATAAAATTGTAATAAGTTAAATAAAATTACATTACAATTAGAACTAATTTAAATGAAATAAAAATTCACTTTAAATAAATTTCAATAATTCACTTTTAAAATTAAATTTAAGTAAGATATTTTTTATTGTTAAAATGGACATTTATTTTAAATTAAAAAATGAAATGAATATTTACTTTTACAAAATCAAATATTTTATTATGAATGCGTCTAACGAAGCACAAATTTCTCGATTTTGACGGCACTCAGATTAGAACTTCAAGCTTACCAATCTTCAGATACAAAATTTTAGCTGACAAACATCGATTTTGGGACCACATTTATCAGTAATGTATGATTCAAAAATATTTTAAAAATACAAAATATGAATGCGAAAGTATGCGACATTATAAATGACACTGTTTTTAGGTTTTGTTGGGGGGGAAATATGATTATGTCCAGTAGCACAGTTTAATTTTTTATTACGTAATCCAAAAACTTCATAATTTCTATTCTAAATTGGATGTCATAAAGATTCAATGTACTGGGGAAAAATGTAAATTTTCAAGAATTTGAAAAGTTGAAACTAATCTTTAGTTGTAAATTGTAGTTTAAGCTCTTTTTTTCCACAGATATTATGTCAAAATTCCATGTAGATTTTTTTTTTCTTTCTTTTCGCAAATGAATTGATAGTAAACAAGGAAATACTTAGTAGGTCTTAAAGCCAATAGATGGATTTATGGCGTCAGATTATCCATTTACATGCGTATCACTTAGTTTGGATAATTTAGAGCAAAGAAACCATTTACATAAATATTGCTTACAATTTTGAATAACGTGACACAAATGATAAATCAGTTTATTGAGATAAATGCATTCCAATGCATAGTATAGATTCAATGAAAATTATATATTTAATAACGAAATGTAAATTTAAAACAGTTTTTTAGATATGTAAATATATTTTACCAAATCAAAATGAAAAAAAAACTGAATTTTAAAACAAACTTTTTAAAGGCACATAAAGGCGTCACTTACATTTTATATCATATCTTTTAAAACACATATTTTGAATTTATGGGAGATGTGTGTGAAAAAGCATAGGTGAATAAAGTTGTATATATCTTTTCATGTTGAAAATAACTTTTGCACATGCTATTATAAATAGAAAAAAAATAAAATGATTAATGAAATAGTACAAAAATGCATTTTTCAATTAATAACATGGCGTCACTCAAAATTTGATATCATTATTTTTAAAATTCATATTCAAAATTCTCAGAGCCATAAAATAAACAGCTGCGTCAAAACTTTTAACCCATTAAGGGTTTTTGTATTGATTAAATATAAAAGTTTTTAATTGGAGGCTTAGTGATTTTCGGGTGTATTTTGGGAAGAAAAAGTGAACCCACGGGTGAGTAAATTTCAAATAATTTTTGGATCCGTCATGTGATACATCATCGGAAAGATTTCAAATTACTCTTTCATATTATGAGCTTTTCTCCTCCTAGCGTTGAATTTTAGGAGGGTAGAAAGGGGGGCGATAAGGGGATGAATTTTTTAAATCATAGCTTTTTCAGAATAAATATAATTTTAGATGTGGTTTTTTGATTCAGCCGTGTGGTAAATATTATTTATTAAACATAAAAGAAATTAAGTGGATGCTGCGAGATTTCTTGGGAAAAAAATGCGGGTAAGGAGTATACGGTTGAAGAGTAAATTTCAAATTATCTTTCGACACGTCATTTGATATATCATCGGAAAATTTTCGGATTATTCTTTCATATTATGAATCTTTTTCCTTCTGGAGTTAAATTTCAGGAGGGGGAGAGGGAGCGATGAGTAGTAAATTACCCCAAACCACGGGGTAAATTTCAGACAGAATTTTGTTAATTTTATCTTTTGTTATTAATGCGAATTATCTTAAAATGCTTCAAAATAATCATCAGGCATGCGAAGATTTTATGGAGTAAAAGTTAAAAGAAATATTAATTGATTCTTGAATTATTGCAAAAGTTTTGTTTTTGTCTAAAAATTACCCACACCACCCTATCTGATAAATAAATTTTATCATGTATATTACAAATTTAAAATTTTTTCGCCAAAACTAACCTTTATACTATCTTAATTTTCTTATAATAATATTCCGTACTTACTTCAAATTATTAAATTAAAATCTTGTTTCTAAATCTAATCTGTTAATCCTTATGCAGACGATATAAATTCTTAATTTGCCTTAAAAAACATTATTCCAGTATGCGTAAATTTAAAAAGATGGCTCTAAATTAAAAATATTCTTAATTAAAACTTTATTTCTTAATATTCCAAATAAAACTGATTTCTTCTATGTTTTTATCAACCCTTTTTAAGAAAGTCTTATTAAATTTATTCCAAACCCATACCTTTCAAAAATATCATTATTTTATTTTATCTATTTATTTATTTTTCCTACGTCAATCTTTGATGTGTGCATATTAATAAATTCATTTCTTTTCTTTTTCTCTTAAAATTAATCATTTATAAAAATCGTCTGCCTAAGATATTTAAAATTCTGAGTCAATTATAAATTGGTTAAATAATATTTTTTAAAAATAAATTTATCGTTTGTGGAAAATAATCTCGTAGCTGGACAAGAATTCTGTTTACATAAAAGAATGATGGTTTGAGGTTACAGAATGTTCCAGAACTTTCTTTTTAGTTTAAAAAGGTGGAAGTCTCGAGATGAAAAAGAAGATTTCTTGGGTTGCTTCTTCGATGTGGACAGCTCGCTGAAATAATGATGGAATTTTTGCAAAAGGAGCTTTTCCTTCCTCATTATTACGAATTTAATAAATAAATTTACAGCAGCCCAGGACTAATTATTGGATCTTCTACATTTATTTATTTATTTTGTTTTTTCCCTCGCTTGCCATGACTGTGTGTTTCTTTTTAACCAGTGGAAATAATTCGAGTTCTCCTTAAATCGTCACAACTAATCGAAAAGTCGGACAGGATCTTTTATTCCTGCGCTGCCTTTTTTGGTTTTTAAAGAAACTTGCTATGGAACGAAGTAATAATAAAAACTGTGGATCGCTGAATAATTTGCCCGTCATTATTGGATGTGTTCTTAAACAAAAACTGCCATAGTCTCATGATTTCTGGAGTGACAAAAACAGAGGAATTGTTCCTGTAAAGTGCTTTGAGTCGGCTTGATTTTCCTGAAGCCATGATTTCTTGAATGACTGCAGAACAGGAGATTTTCTTGATTAAGATTTTCAAATTTATGATGAAAAAGAAGAAAAAAATAATAATAATTACAAGACCGTTTCTTGTAAATTTGTGAACAGACAAATATTTTTCGAGATAGTTGAGCACAATAGGATTTCGGTGAGATTTTTTTTCGTAGTATTTTAATTATTATTATTTGTATACTTTTTATGTATTTATTTAAATTAATTATTCTCTGTTTGTCAGGTTTATTTATTTGATTATTTGTCTGTGAATTTTATTTACTTACCTATTTATGAGTATTTTTATTATCATTATTATGTGTTGAAGATTGAAATATTTTTATTCTTAAGGACTTAATTGAGGAGTATGATGTTCTTAAGATATTTACTGTTACTTATTAAGACTATTATGATATTTCTATGCACGATTAAGGGCAAGTTTGTAATAATAAGGTATAACTATGATGTTTACAATTTCTATTTTATTAGATAAAATTTCTGGTTAATGTTAACAGCTAAATATAGTCACAATTTCACGATAATTTTTATTCAATTTTTTTTTTTTTTTTAAATGGTGGGTAATGGTTTTGTGTGAGGCAATTAAAATGTATACAACATCAGTAGACAAAGCCGTCAAAATTGCGAAAGCACGAACTCAGGAATTTCACCTTAAAAGTAAAAGGCTCTATGATCGAAATTTTGTCGAATGCCCATTAAAAATACAAGACTCTGTAATTTATGAAGAATTTAAATACCCTAACACTCGAAAATTAGAACCTACTTTCTCTGGACCGTACAAAATTATAAATAAACTTTCTGATGTAACTTATGAAATAGATAAATTTAATTATGAGACAGGACAGAATTCCGTTATTGTGCATGTTTCTAAATTAAGACCCTATTTTTCAGCAGAAGATTTTAAACTGTTTCATGAGCAACCCAAAAAACAAACAAAACCTCAGATACAATCACAATCACTAGATCAAACTAAAGTCAAGACAGTAGATTAAGTTTTAATTCTTATTCTTTAAATAGTTTATCACCATAATTTTCAATATTAGCAGGTATGTTCTTGGAGGCCTACAAGAATATTACTTGTTTTTGGGAGTTTTTGGGGTTAAATTGGGCTCCTTATGCAGGCATAAGGTGAACACTTTGATTGTAAAAGCTTTCAAATTGATGTTGATAAATTAATTTTAAGGGTGTTTAAGTCTAACTATATTTACTCATGTATTTGACATTAGTATTATTCTATTTATTCAGCAGATATTTATGTTATAACAGTTATAAAATCTAATGATTCTACTCAAACCTATAACATAATATGTGATTTTCAGTGATTGTGAAAACTACAGATATTAAGAGTTTTTCAGAAAAGCACACTATTTTTATTTCTATTTCTCAATTAAGAATGACACCTTTTATTCCTATTGTATTTTATTATTAAAGTTTATAAACCATGTGTAGTTAAAACATTATTCTACATTTGGCATTTGAAAACTTATAACCAAATTTGACAATTTTGTAAAAGAGTATCAGAGAGGAATTATTGTAAGGAAATACTGGTTGAGAGTCCATTTTCTAAATAGTTAGATTTAATTTTATTTGGATTTTGGAATTATTATGATTTTTTTTATTTATACTTTCGGCTAGCAAAAAATACTTTCTTATGCTATTAGAAGATAAGAAAATTATTTAGTTGCTATGTAATTATTTTTATCCTCAACCAATATTTTCCCTATCAATAATAAACAAATAGTGATATTTTCTTTTGATTATACTCTTGTTTTACTATTATTATTATTATTATGATTTCTATAATGAAGTTTAGTATTAATTGTACTCTTATTGAAAAATATTAGGATATGGAGTCTTATTATACTATTACTTATTATTGTTGTTATTGTTATTATTTAAATTTTTCTATATTATTTATTATTGATATTGAGAGTGATGCTATTTATTATTGAAAAATTGATATATTACTGAAAGATGTTGGATCCAACATAACATTAAAACCAAAGATTAAACTAGGTTTGAAGATTTTTAATTAAAGAGACTGTATTCAGAGAACATTGGAAAAGACTCTTTTATATATACTATTGAAAGACTTGTTTCATTTAAAGGACTTATTTAAAATAAACTATGCATTAAGTCATTGTAATTATTTAAACTTCCATGAGAACGAATTTTTATTGTTTTTATTATATTTTTATCTCTTGCTTATTAATATTCATAACTTATTTACTGTTATTATATGTATTATCTCCTATGCACTTACAAATGGTAAGTGATGTTGTAACATTACTGTATTTCTTTCAGGGAAATGCTCCTACCTAAATTTAATTCAGAATTATTTTCTCTTAACTATTTTATTTTAATCGCTAATATTTTTTATATTGCGTTAATTTTCTTTTCTTCCATCTCTTGGCTTCCTGAGTTTGACAGTTTTATTCCAAAATTTAACTTTTCTAAATTATTATATTTCTGTTGTCTGAACTTGTAGTTTTATTTAACTATCAATTTCATACAAAGTCTTGGGGAGGGGGGATAATATTACAAATTTAAAAATTTTTCGCCAAAACTAACCTTTATACTATCTTAATTTTCTTATAATAATATTCCGTACTTACTTCAAATTATTAAATTAAAATCTTGTTTCTAAATCTAATCTGTTAATCCTTATGCAGACGATATAAATTCTTAATTTGCCTTAAAAAACATTATTCCAGTATGCGTAAATTTAAAAAGATGGCTCTAAATTAAAAATATTCTTAATTAAAACTTTATTTCTTAATATTCCAAATAAAACTGATTTCTTCTATGTTTTTATCAACCCTTTTTAAGAAAGTCTTATTAAATTTATTCCAAACCCATACCTTTCAAAAATATCATTATTTTATTTTATCTATTTATTTATTTTTCCTACGTCAACCTTTGATGTGTGCATATTAATAAATTCATTTCTTTTCTTTTTCTCTTAAAATTAATCATTTATAAAAATCGTCTGCCTAAGATATTTAAAATTCTGAGTCAATTATAAATTGGTTAAATAATATTTTTTTTAAAATAAATTTATCGTTTGTGGAAAATAATCTCGTAGCTGGACAAGAATTCTGTTTACATAAAAGAATGATGGTTTGAGGTTACAGAATGTTCCAGAACTTTCTTTTTAGTTTAAAAAGGTGGAAGTCTCGAGATGAAAAAGATGATTTCTTGGGTTGCTTCTTCGATGAGGACAGCTCGCTGAAATAATGATGGAATTTTTGCAAAAGGAGCTTTTCCTTCCTCATTATTACGAATTTAATAAATGAATTTACAGCAGCCCATGACTAATTATTGGATCTTCTACATTTATTTATTTATTTTGTTTTTTCCCTCGCTTGCCATGACTGTGTGTTTCTTTTTAACCAGTGGAAATAATTCGAGTTCTCCTTAAATCGTCACATGTATAAAATGTCTTTTCTTTTTTTTTCTTTTTTCTTGAGGGATGGGGGGGGGGGAGAATGCAATGTTATTCTTTAATTATAAGGAAATAGGCCTTTATCATTGTGTTTTAAGAACGTGAACAGTTTCCATATAATTGTTACTTTTAAGAGATTTAAATACCTTATTTTGAAAGACTGCATTCTTAAATATTTTATTCTAAAGAGACATTATATTGTATTCAGATTTACATGTGGATATCGTATCTAACAAACATTTAGTTTAATTACATTATTTAGGATACATAAATAAAGCAACAAGAATGTAAAAAAATGTCTGGTATCATTATAAATTCACCTTCAATAGCAACTATATTAATTTATCTTTCCATCTAAGCACAAAATAATAAAACGTTAAGTCATTTTGTCGTGCATTTTCCAAAACTCTTAAATGTTTTTTAAAACGTATGACAACACAAGAAATAAATATTGAAGAAAAATGAGTTGATGTGGCATTGACAAAAAAGACATTTGCCATTGAGTTTTTCTTCGTTGTCAATGATGTTAATGTTCAGTGAGTGTTTTTATTTACTATAAAAGAATTTAACTCTAAATGGTGACACAGAAATAGGAAGCAATGGAGAGCAATAAATTTCGGTCAAATGTGGACGTCAATTGTTACTTTGAAATTATTGAGTTTTATAGCCCAAAAATCAGTTGAAACAATGGGATGCAGAATATGTTGCGTAAGAAAAAGTTCAAGCGCGGAAACAAAAAGCAAGAGTGGAAACAGACCATGCTCAATTTTCTGAAAGTTCCGATTTAGGATTAATGCTTATTTAGGACACTCGACTATCTTTAACGTTTCAGCATAAAGGAATAAGTGCCTTAAGAGGAATAGATTCTACTGCAAGAGGAGTACTTACCAGAACAGATTTTGTTTAAGGTGAGATATGTCTTCACATATAATCAATTTTATTCACATAATGGGCCATTCCACTGTCACGTGCGGGACAATCAGACACCATAATTCCACCAAAATTGCGTTAAAGGGCTTAAGATTTTTCAGAAATAAGAATAAACATATTTTTTAAGTTTATATTTGTTATAACAATATCTCAGGCAGGGACAGATTTTTCCTAAATCGTTTACTGATTTAGTTATTAATTAATTTGCATGCGTCACGTGCAGGACATCAGAAGTCAACCACTTGTAATTTGGTGTATGATCCAGATAACATTTCTGCTCTACTAATTTTGCAATTTCAAAACAAAAAATATGTATTAGAGGCTAAAGGTCTAATGTTCATGAAATAAGCATTCTTATTTGAAAAATAAATTTTTAAATTGCTAAAAAAATTATAACGTATAGTGTCACGTGCGGGACACGGTTGTCACGTGTGGGACATTTGCAAATATCATTCAAGTAACCTTTTCAAAAATCAGAAAATAAAGAAATGCAAAAAAGAAAATGCATGTTATACATTTTACAATACAAAAATATTTATTTTAACATTTTTTTTGTACAAAGTAAATGTTCAAATTGACATTTTTAAACATAAAATAAAGTAAATGTATAAACAAAAATTCAAAATTTTTCTAGAAATTTGAAACAACCTCTTTTATTAGCTACAGTGGGGGTTGATATCTTTTCTACTACATCTTTAAATGAATATAGAATTTTATCTGGATACTGTGGCCACTTGTAGAATTTACCACTTTTTATCATGACAGACACTTCAACACTATCATGATGGGTGCTTGTAATTTCACCAGGATAATTAATGCCGTCATATTTTACAACACCCATTCACCTATCTTAAAAAAAGCTGCTGTTTCTGAGACTTTTATTTTCTTCTTTTTGGAAATTAGGATTTTCTAATGACATTTTCTCTCTCATCCTTTTCATTCTTTTAGCACTAGTAGACTTAGATCTTTCCATTTCAGCTAAATAAATAACAAACTTTATCAATTATAAATAGAGTTGCAAAAAACCCACAGTTTTTGAGGGACGGGAATAAACCCGGGAATTTTGGGGAATAAACCCGGAATTTTGAAGAAGTTTTGAAAGTAAACAAAACCAGTCATTTTTCAACTTGAAATTTTCATTTTAAGACATCATTGCTCATTGTTCTGAGAAATTTAAATAGATTTTTTTATTAATTAACAAGGTTTATTACTTTAACACTTTGCAACTTTTTAAATTCCTAAAATTCAACAGCTTCACAACAATAGGGATTGAATTAATGAAGATTTCAATTATTCTCTTTAAAATTAAAATTGTTTACTTTCTGTTACCTGGCATATCCAAAATATATTCTTTATTTAATCTTTCTGTTTACGTTAAATATGAGAACAAGGGTAATGTTTATATTTATAAATAAATCTGTCATTTTCCTTTCTAAGTTATTAATATTTTAATCTATTTAGTTTTCACTTAAACTCTACTAGTTCTGTTTACGTTTTTTATTGTAAATATTTTTATGCACTCAATCAGTAAGTTTCATAATACACAAATAGTTGTAACGACAGATTTATTATATTTGATGCCTTGTCTTTTCAATATAAAATTGGACGGAATCACAGAAAAGCAGAGAAAGCGTGCTCTGATGTTGATTATCTTCGCTTGGCTCGCTCAGAAGAAGAGTTGAGTTGTTCTTGCAATTACAGTTAAGAATAAAACAATTGAAATCATTACAAAAATATTAAATAATAAATTAAATATTTCAATGTTTGTAACATTCTAAAAACTCCCGGAAATTTTCAAAATTTCCTTCTCAAAAAACCCGGTTTATTCCCGGGAATAAACCCGGTTTTTTCCAGCCTTTGCAACTCTAATTATAAACGCTTTTGTCTAAATTTACTTAATTTCATAGAAAAATTGAACTTAAAATAGAATTAAAGTTAGAAAAACAGAATATAGATAAGAAGTTTTATTTTTTTTCTAAAGAATAATAACAAGTTCTTAAACGCACGACTCTTCTTATTGTATAGAAAAATCCCTATAAATTAAGTAGATCAATTCTTGCTGGAAAACAATATGTTCTTAAAATAAAAATAACCATCAAAGTGTTCAAATTTTATTAAAATAAATTTATAAAAAAATGGAAATAAAAAATATTAGCATCACAAAAAAAAGAAAAAAAAATGCAACTATCATAAAAAAAATCTTAATTTCGTTTTAGTTACATAAAATAAGTTCTTAGGACAAAATAATCATTAAACTGCTAAAACTATGCTATAATAAATCTCTAACATTCAGAAAACAAAAATAATCGTCCTGCTCATAAGGTGTCACGTGCGGGACAATTTTGTTTTGATATTTTTCTCCAAATAAAAATTTCACCCAAATTTTTAACTAGCATAGGATAAGTGTACTACACTAAACTGTTTTAAAAATGCCAATTAAACAAAATAAATGCGTTCCTTTTTCCTCCTAAGTGAAAAAGTTCATGTTTTGTGTCACGTGTGGGACACAGAAACAAAGTTCTTTTTGAGCGCTGTAATTATTATTTGAAATTATCTTATATATTTCAGTTTAGTGAAATATAAACAATGAATATTAGACTTACCTAAAATGTTGATTTCAAAAGTTTCACTGGATTTTCTTTATTGAAAAAACTCACTCAAAATGTATTGTAAAACGCAACATACTTGCTTACACATGGACGCCATCATTAAACTGTTGTGTTGCCAATCCATAAAAGATAAACTTTACATTCTTACTCAAAACATAAAATTTGACATGTTGCCAATCAGTAAATATCAAAAATATTTATTTAAACAAATTTTTAAAAATGACTATCAATTTACCTGTTTTCATGGAATGGCCCTAATGTATTTTTTGTTTATTTGTTTGTTTCGTAAGAAAGATATATTGAATGTCGATTTCGTTGTAATATTTTTAAAATAAGAACATCATGTACCTCATAAAAATGCACTTTTAATAGAACTGGAACAATGCAATACGAAAAATTAATTTGAAAGAAAACATTCCATTAAAACTTGAACATATATTAAAAGGCTTCTGGTGTCGTTTTTTTTTTAATCCAAAAATTTACTTATAACTGTTGGCGTAATTGGATCATGCATACTCCAATTACCCCCGACCCATGTCCCAGGTACCCCATTTTTGAAAAACTTATTGGGTAACTGGAACACTGGCCTTACATTTGAAACATAAAGTAAATATATATACTTATATATAAATAATAAAAAAATTAAGTATATATTTTATATAAATATATACTTAATAATAATAATGCATTTATATAACTAGTCTTTAAAAAACTGATTGTTTAATAAAAGCACTTACCGTATTTTAATAAAAAGCCGAATAACTTCAACTAAGTTGACGTTGTTTTCAAAAAAAGATGTCGGAATTTTCCTTAATCTATCATAGAAAAAACAAAGCTATGATTGAATTAACACACGTTGTTTACGAAGGCTGGGGAATTGAAATATTGAAATATTGAAATGTTGATGGGGTGAAATGTTTAAAATAGTCAAAACTTAATATTTATAAACAGTTTTTTATAAAATAATCTATGGCCTATTTACCTTGTGGGTCCAGTTACCCCAGTTTACCTTATGCGGATTATAGTCAAAATTGTTGTTCCCTTGAAAAATGCCACAAAAATTTCTCATGATGTAATGGGACTTACGAGTAGATACGTGGTACTAAATACACATCCCGCGGGTCATAGACTTACCACGATTCTTTCATCTAAATTATTTTATCCCTATTTAATTCCTCTATATTTTATCCCTTTTTAATTTTAGAATTTTTGACATTAAATAAGACAAATAATACTTTTCGCAAATAGTTTTGTGAGAATACTTTTATATAAAATTAATAAGTACCAATGCTTTAGTTCGATTTTTTCCCTTGATTTCTTATTATAACTACTTAATCAATTGCTAATAACTTATGGCGGCATAAAAAAAAATAATCTATCAAATTTGTATAAGAATAGTTGAATATGTTAACAGTGGGTGATATCGAATGATAACAACGATTTTTACTGCTATTTTAGAATTATACAGGGTGTCTGAAAAAGAATGAAACATGCTGCTATTTTTTTTTTTTCTTTTTTTTGAGAGAGAGAAATAAGTCATGTAAATTCCAAAAAGGTTCAAATTCAAAGTAAGAAATATGGTTATATAAATGAAATAGTCCTATACCATACATTTTCAAAAATTTATTTTTTTTATTATTATTATTTTATACGGCACCAATAAAACTCGAATGGGCATTTAGATATTCTTCTCTTTCGTTTCAACAAGATCGTTACAAAAGCTACATAACTCTATCTTTCAAATTAAATAAATTATAAAACGGGAAAACTAGCACACCATCTTTTCCTGCCATTTAAAAGATCATGCCATCAGTAAAAATAAGGACTATTCACAAATTAATGACGTTCTTTAGGTTGGTTGGTTGTATAGGGTTTAATGGCGCAAAATCCCTTTAGGGACATGCTGCGCCAAACAAAGACAAAGAATATAAAGAAACATGGGGTTAAACAAAATAGAAAAGGCTATCTGGATGGGGTATCCCATCCAGATATAGTCGGAAAACTGTAAAAAAACATATTTAAAAAATTAAAGACAAGTATTTTGTAAAGGTGCTAATATCAAGGAAGGCATCTGGATGGGGTTTCCATCCAGATTGCCAAAAACGGAATGTCAAAGTTAAAGTTTAAAGATGTCCTAAATCATAAAATAAAAGCCTGTATGTTTTAAAAATACAAATAGTGCCCATGAGGTGTTCCCCCAATGAGGTTTGTCAATAGTGGTGAAGAAGTTTTAAAATAGAGTCTATAAAGGTGCCGGAGACCCGGACAGTCCGTCAAAATATGATGAATGGTAAGATAATCAAAATGACAGTGTGGACACATGGGTGCATCCTCCCTTAATAAAAGATGTTTATGAGTCATCCTAGAGTGTCCAATTCTCAGACGAGTCGGAAGAACATCTGTTTTTCTTGGATAGTTCGGAGGCCAGGTCAAGATAATTGGTTTGATATAATGTAGTTTATTATTGATTTCTAGATTCCAACTTTCTTGCCAGTTATTATGAATAAAGTGGTTTATAATTAGTTTAGCGTCTGAGAATGGTACTTTATGGCATAATGGATTAAGAGCAAGTTTTGCCGCCTCATCTGCTTTTTCATTACCAGGGATCAGTGTTGGGTATGAACGCGCTCACTGAACGAAAAATCACGAGTTTCGCTCACTATTTGTGAACGTTGAACTGAACTTCGTTCACTATTTTATAAACGAGCTTGAACTGAACGGAAACTCAAAAAATAGACGAGTTTGAACGAAATTTACGTTCAAATTTCCGTTCAATTTTTTCATAATTTATTTAAAATTTTTCCAGACCTTAGTACACTTTTTCCCTCTTTCAAATGCCATTTAGAGGCCTACACGAGCCTCAGGACGGGTTAAGTCTGGATATCACTTCTCTGGGTACTATCCTAGTCTTACTTCTTCTGCAGACTCGGGTCGCGCCGAACCGGACCTGGGCTGTACACAATTTCGCCGAAAATAGATATATACAATAAACTCTCTGTAAAAGGTGGATTGTGTAAGGCGAAAATATGTCTAAATCGGAAAGATTTTCAAGTTCTTGCAAATCCGCAGACAGAGTAGAATTTGTCTAAGACGGAATATTGTCTTCTACGGAAAATTTTCAAGATACCGATCGATTCTGCTATAGCCATAGTTTATTCTAATTTTAAATTACCATGATTCAATAATTAAACTTTTCTTTAAAGAATAGTTCATATACAATGCTAGGGGATGAGAGATACAGTATTATAAAAGATGCTACAAAAATCTGTATATGACGAAATACTGTCTCAAACGAAACAATTTCCAGATCGGTGCCAAATGGATAGAATAATCCGTGTAAAAAAAAAAAAAAAATCATTACGCATTTGTAAAAGACGGCGAATTTCTTAATAAAGAATCTGTCTACAATAAATTTTTCCTAAGTGTTTTTTTTTTTTTTCTTTAAGGTTTACCAGTATAGATTTGGAATAAATATGCCTATTTACGCAGCCCACGACCCTCTTTTTTAAATGAAAAACATAAGCATGAAAGGGAAACTGTAATAAGTATTTTTTAGAGTTCTGGTATTTAAAAAATTAAACGGAACCTTTATAAGATCTCCCTCTTGTGTCTGTTTTTTGTCTATCGCAATTGCTATAAGGTAAGTTAGCCCCTCCTCTTCTGTAAAATTAATACTAAGTTCCAAACTAGCAAAAAGGAGCAATTACTAAAGCACAATATTCAGACCAGCATTTTCTCGAAGGGTATGCATACAGACATCCAGAGAGTGCAATCGCGTGTTTGTGCCATTTTCAATATTGTACCGACCAAAAGTATATGAAGTTATGCATCGAATTGAACCAAATTTTTTGTGTGAGTGTATGACTATGACTAATTGGTCCTCCCTGAATTAAAAAAAAATCCGCCAAAAGGGGGCACTGCAATAGCGAATTTTATGCCATTTTCAATATTGCACCACCTAAAAGTTTACGTTCTAGTAGTTAGTTCTAGAACTGAACTAAATTTTTGTATATGATTATTTTTTGGTGAGGCAAGTAGGTCCTCCCATAATTTGAAAAAAAATCTGGCTGTCATTCTATTGTTTATCGGCTCGTGCAGAGACGGAAATTCGTTTTTATTCCGATTAATTGACTGAAGTAGAAATTTAAGATAAAAATCAAAGTTGGTGTGATATTGAATTGTTATTGTAAAATTATTAAAGCATTAAAATGAGTAACTATTTTTTTTTAAATATTAAAATGTATGTATGAGATTGAATAAAGTTTTGGGAATGGCACATCCAACTAGTTTCCATTCAAATGCCGTTTAGAGGTCTACATGGACTCGGGGCGGGTCGAGTCTGATCCTTAGAAAATATATGCCTGTGAAACTAGGGGAAAAAATACTAATTCAGGTTCGGCACGGAAAAAATAATATGACCCGGCAAGGTGCTTCTGGATAAAAGGCCCGAATGGTAGGCGGAAAAAAGCGTCCCCGGAAAAAAGCGCACGGAAAAAAGCGCCCCGGAAAAAAGCGTGTCCGGAAAAAAGCGTCCCTGAAAAAAAGCGCACCGGAAAAAAGCGTCCCTTTTTATAAATCACATATTTAAATAAGTCTGATAATAGTACACATGGTTAATCTTAGAATATAAACACTAGATTGAGACGGTTTTATGAAATTTGAGCATCCTTGCTCTCTCGGAACTGAGATGGGCAAAGGTGGGGGGTGGGGGCTTTAAAAGTTATCTCAAAACCTGTTGTTGCCTCAATGAAAAAAAAAAAAAAAAATGTAGGATACGAAAAATAAGATAATAAACACTAGGTACTTAAATGATTTTTTTAAATTCAGTCTCCCTTGTTCTTCTGTGGTGGTGGTTGGGGTGGGGGGAGGGGGAGAGGGCGATTGTCTACAAACTCTGAATTTACTCAAACTCTTACATTATTTTTTTATATTATTTATAATTTGATTATTTATAATTTGATTATTTATAATTTGATTATTTATAATTTAAATTATACATAATTAATTTATATATTATATGATTATTATTTTTATTATTATTATCAAATTACATATTAATATTTTATTACATTTTATATTATATATTTATACTTATATAATATATATTAAATATTAATATATTAATATAATATATTAATTGTAAATAATTAATAATATAATTAATAGATTAATAATAATAATAATAATAATAATAATAATAATTAATAAATAATTTATGATAAATAAATAATACATAATTATAAATTAAATATTAAATATTATACTCATTAACAAAAATTTATTTAAAAATGATAATATTTTATTAACTCATAGTAATATCAACTCATATATATATTTTTCATTCAGCCACCCTTGTTCTTCTGTGGGGGCGGGGTGAGCCTACAAACTCCAAATCTATTACTGCTTTAGACGATAACTTTTTTTCGGAATGTTTTTTAGAATTTAGGGAAAAACAAGAGCGCAAAAAGTGATCAGAAAAAAGTGACAAGGAATTGATAAATATTGAACTTGTGGATAAATAAATGATAAAAACTAAAGTGGCAACAAATGTCTCATTTATATCATTCTCGTAGGACAGCGGTTCCCAACCTTTGATACGCGTACCCTTGGGGATACGTAAGCGAGATTGCTGGAGGTATATGACAATAGCATCAGTAATGGCGGGTGATAAAATATCATTTTTTAAATAAATTCTTTTTAATGTGTAGATTTTTTAATATTTAATTTTATATATTTATACACTTATTTTTATTATGTCCTATAAGTTAATAAAATATTATCATTTTTAAAATTAATTCTTGTTGATGAAACTAGATTTTTAATATTTAATTTTATTTATTAATACATTTATTTTTATTGATTTACTATGAGTTAATAAAATATTATCATTTTTAAATAAACTTTTGTTAATAAGTATAATTTTTAATATTTAATTACATTTATTTTTAATTTTATATTTAATTTATATTTATGTATTATTAATTTATTACTTATTTATTATAAATTTTTTATTCTGTATTATTATTATATTATATTAATATATTTATTATTATATATTATGTTATATATTATATAAATATAAATATATAAATGTAATATAAAATATAATAAAATATTAATATGTAATTTTATAATAAAAATAATCAAATTATAAATAATATTAAAAAATTAAATATAAGAGATATATTTCAAAGTTTGTAGATACCCTCTCCCCTCCCCCCGCCCCACTCCACAGGAGAACAAGGGAGACTGAATTAAAAAAAAATCATTTAAGTACCTAAAGCTTATTATCTAGTTCTTCGTACCTTACAATTTTTTTTCATTAAAGCAATGACAGGTTTTGAGATAACTTTTAAAGCCCCCCCCCCCCCCACCCTTCTGAGTCCCGATAGACCAAAGACTTAAATTTCATAAAACCGTCTCATTACAGTGTTTATATTCTAAGATTAACCATGTGTACTATTATCAGACTTATTTAAATATGTGATTTGTAAAAAGGGACGCTTTTTTCCGGTGCGCTTTTTTCCGGGGACGCTTTTTTCCGGGGACGCTTTTTTCCGTGATTCGGCCCGAATATGGTCTGGAAAGAATAGCAACTAGGCCCGTCTTTCCCGAATGTTCAGAAAAAAGAATGGCCCTGTTCCAGACCGAAAAGAATGAGGCTCCGGCCGTAAGTCTTCCACGGGGTGTTCAGAAAGCAAATTTTTCATTCTTCGTTTTCTTGGTGTCTATTTATTCATTTATTTATTTAATTTGGCCACTTACGATGAGTAATTTTTATACTACATATAATATATCTAGCTATATTTAGGCATCTACATCTACTACCAATGTTATGTTTTTATAGGAAAAAAAGTGTATAATATTCAAATATTTATAAATTACTGCATAAAATTTAAAAGTCATGAGTTTTTTCGAGTTTCACCCATTCCCACCCCTTACTTCGATTCTTCCCATTAACGAACTTAACCGAGATTTTATGCATCTGTTTGGAAGAGATTTGAGTAGAATTCTAAAAATTGTCGTGTCCATAAAAAAGTGATGTATAGATAGATTTTCAGAAATTTCAACAGGGGAGAGATCTCAATACCTAGTATTTCATACGAAATCTACCTAATATTCTTTTTGCGAGTTGGGTAGGAGCAGGATAATTCTTGCGAGTCATAGTTAGATCTTTTGAAAGTCGAGTTGTTTGCATTGTCAAAAAAAGTTTGAGCACGCACAACTATGTTTCAGACTGGTAGATTGGAAGATCTGGTTCAAACCCAGTCGCGCCCGTCTGCTTAATCGTTCGGAGTTTTCCGTAATTTGTTTAATTTTTTTTCACGATTGTACTTTTTATTTCGAATTTAATAAAAAGTCTCCCCTCTCCACCTCCCCCCCCCTCTTCTTTTAAGTGCGTAAAAAGCATGAAGCAATTTTGACTACAATTTTGATTTTTTGTATAAAATAAATATTTCAAAAAATGTATACCTTTTTTAACTTTTGTTTCACTGCAGTCATTTTTTTTTTCATATGAAAATACGCTAATTTTAAATTTTAATAATTCGGGACAAATTCTCACAGTTCAATGAATTTTTTATGAATGAAAAGCATGCCATAATTTTTCATGGGATATCCACCTTTCTCTTTTTAAATTTTTATATAACAGAAATATAAAATCCTGATAATCGCATCACAAACACTTATATTTGGAATCGAAAACTTTCCCAAAATTGTTATTTTAAGGCTCTGTTCAGATTGCATTACTCTTTCTTTAAACTGAATTCTTGTAAAAAGTGAAGAAGTCTTTTGTACAAGATCCATTTGCGGTTTCTTCATAATAGAAACAAGGGAAATTAACAAAAGATTCAGGGAACAAGCAATCCCCCCTACTTGACGGAAAGTATTTTTCTTTTGCCGGACAACCATCCCATTCCTGCAAAACTCATTAAGATCAAAAACACCGACGCCATAACAAACGAACCGACATCGCACTTCAAGAAGTGGTCAAATGTGTTTGGGCCTTAAAGGTCTCTTTTTAGGAAACAAGAAAATGTTCGGCCTCTAGTTCGGAATAGATAAGGTAATATCTTTGTCGCCGGTCTCATGAAAGAAAATCCCACACTGTGCACAAGGATAGGAAGAAGTAATGTCCTGGTCCGGTGGTCCGGTCCTGTTATCTTATATAAGAGCAATTATATACGGTTTACAATTCAAGGCGCCAACCCCCTAGAGTAGATACACTTGTTATATGAGCTTTGTTGAGCAGGCTGAAAGGCTACAAGTAATTGGTAAGTTTCTTACTATGCCCTTTTAAAAGGCTGGATTAAAAAAAGAAAGAAAAAGCCCACAGCTGTTTTTAAGAACCTTTTAAGATAACAACAATAATCATATAACAATCGCAGCGCCGGCATTCACTTTCACTTAAATTACTTTATACGACAAGGGTGGTCAAAACACTTTCAAGCAATCAATTTGTTAATAGTCATGGTGACAGCCCTTGCTCCACCTTTAAACGTAAAACAATCTTTTTATTTTTATTTATTTATTTATTTTTTTTTCATGCAAATTTTGTTTAAATTACAAAGATTTTTTTCCCCAGTAAAAAATCTTATTGGCTTTAAATTTCAGCATCACAAATCATCTTGTATACAATGATTTCTTAATTATTTGCCTTTCTAAAATCAATATGCCTAAAAAATCTGTATGCATAAATATAATTAATATTAATACGCCCACTTTTTTTTTATGTCTAACACGATTACAAAGGATTAATGAAAGGTACTACTTCATGGACATTCTCTATCTCAATACGTGTGAATTGTTTATTCCATTAAAAATGCTTTTCACAGTTAAAATTGATGTTTGGCCGAAAAAAAGCGCACCTTTTTGCAAATCACATATTCAGATAAATTTGATAATAATATATAGATCTTAGAATATAAACACTAGATTGAGATGATTTTTTGAAACTTCAGCGTCCTTGCTCGATCGGGACTGAGATGGGGAGAGGGGTCTTTAAAAGTTCTCAAAACTGTCATTGCCTCAATGAGGGGGAAAAAATTGTAAGGTGCAGAGAATTAGAATATAAACACTAGGTACTTTAATTTATTTTCCCTGAATCCCTTGTTCTTCTGTGGGGTGTGGTTGTGTGTGTAGAAGGGTGTCTACAAACTCCGGATTTATCTCTTATATTTATTTTTTTCTATTATTTATAATTTCATTGCTTATAATTTTAATTATATATAATAATTTATATATTAAATAATTGTTATTTTTATTATTATTTTAAAATAACATATTAATATTTTATTATAATTTATATTATATTTGTATATTTATATTTATACATGTATATATAATATTAATATATAACATAATAATAAATAGTAAATTAATAATGCGTAACATTAAATATAAATTAAATTAAAAATGAATATATAAATAAATATAATAAAACATTAAAAGTTACACTCATTAACAAAAAAATATTTAAAAAATGGCAATATTTTATTAACTTTTAGCAAGTTAATTAAAATAAATGTATAAATAAATAAAATTAAATATTAAAAATTAATTTCATTAACAAGAATTAACTTTCAAAATGGTAATACTTTATTAATTATCAGGCAAAATCATACAAGAATTTATCGGACATAATAAAAATAACTGTATAAATAAATAAAATAAAATATGAAAAATTATGCTCATAAACAAGAATTTTTGTGCTCTTGATTTTTCGGTCGCTTTTTCCCTAGACTCTAGAAAACGTCCCGACAAAAGGTTATCATCTAAAGCCGTGATAAAATCGGAGCTTATAGACCCTCCCCCACTCTCTACCGAAGAACAATGGAGGCTGAATTTTAAAAATGTATAAGTATATATTACTATAAGTTAGTAAAATATTATCATTTTTTAAATAAATTTTTATTAATGAGTATAATTTTCAATATTTAATTATATTTAATTATATTTATTTATTGTATTTATTTATTTTTTATTTCATTTATATTTAATTTTATATTTAATTTATATTTATTTATTATTAATTATTATTATTTTTTAATAATTTATTTATTATATTATTATTTATTTACAATTATTACATTATATTAATATATTAATTATTACATGTTACATTACATATTATATAAATATACTATAAAATATAATAAATATTAATATTTAATTTTATAATAAAAATAATAATAAAAATGATATAATATATAAAGTTTTATATATAATTAAAATTATAAATAACATTAAAAAATAAATATAATCGTAGATACTCCCTCCCCCGCACAGAAGAACAAGTGAAACTAAATTTAAAAAATACATTTAAGTACCTAGTGTTTATATTCTAATTCTCCGTACCTTACAATTTTTTTCCATTCAAGAAATGACAGTTTTGAGATAACTTTTAAAAACCGTCTTCCCTCCGCCCCAATATCAGTAACAAGCGAGCAAGGACGTTCAAATTTCAAAAAATCATCTCAATCTAGTGTTTATATTCTAAGATCAACCAAGTGTATTATTAAATTATTTTATTATCAGACTTATCTAAATATGTGATTTATAAAAAAGTGTGCTTTTTTTCCGGTGCGCTGTGAAGGGGGGGGGGGGGGAGCTTTAAAAGTTATCTCAAAATCTGTCATTGCCTCAATGATAAAATTGTGTAAGATAGGGACAAAGCAAGCATTAATTTCTTAATTTTAATCTGATTAATTGAAGGGTCACCCACAAGTCACAAGAGTTACGAACCCTGAGGGGGCGGGGGGAGGATGTCTACAAACTCAGAATCTATCTCTTATGTTTATTTTTTATATTAATTGTAATTTTAACTATATATAATAATGTTATATTACGTAATTTGTGAAATATGTTATGAAAAATAGCATTTTGCAACGAAAGATGAAAGTCTCTTACTCATACTCAAGTACAAAATTCGAACAAAGCAAGCATTAATTTCTTACTTTTAATTTGATAAAGTGAAGGGTTACAAGAGTTACGAACCCTGAGTCTCCCCCCCTGCTCTGAACAAAGAAATATTTTAAGGAACATTTTAAAAAGGAAATATATATTAAATTCTTTCAAATTTCTTCCTTGATTAAGGATGCGAATCTTTCTAATTTTTTTCTTGTACTCAAATCATAAGTACATAAATTCTGACACATCTATGAAGTCAATTTTAATCTTAGATGCAAGATATTTGCATTTGCATTTATTCAGTAGTCATGCGATTGAAATAACGGTTTTTGTATTTCAATAAAGAGAGAGAATCTCATGGGAAATCTTTGTAAAATTTTTGGTTTAAAATTGTATTTCGGCAGCAATTGTAAATGCGGCAGCCAATGCTCTCTTATGACGGCATTTCTGTAATGTTTAAATCATAAAACTTGGCTTAAAATGCTTTTTTTTTTTTAATTGATTTGTTGTTTTTATAACAGAATGGGAAATTCTTTAATGTTTGTTTGCCGAATAAAATGTGTAAATTGTATGTTTTTAAGCTCACATGCTATCAAAGTCTGATAGCGTATGCGTATGTGCCCATCCGTTCTGTTTGTATGTAATGTACGTGCGTACGTACGTAACGCGATAACTCATGATAAATATATCCGACATACTTGAAATTTTGGACATAAGCTTTTCAGTATAAGGCGCTTCCCTGATTAGTTTTGAGAGTTCATTCGATAAACATAAGAAGAGGAGAGGGGGCTAATGCCCCTCCCCTTAATATATATAAATGGGTTTTTCAAGCAGAATTATCAGATATTTATATATATTAAGGGGGGGGGCATTAGCCCCTCTCCATTATCTTATGTTTCAAATCTCGAAATGAACATCTCAAAACTAATCAGGGAAGCGCCTTATACTGAAAAGCTTATGTCAAAATTTCAAGTATGTCGGATTAATTTATCATGAGTTAACCGTTTTTCAGTTTAAGACAGGTTCATAGGGGTAAGAAGCCTCCCTCATTAGTTGTGTTGCTCTTTTGTTAAGTATAAAAGGATTACGGGTGATTACTATTACCTCCCCATTAAGTTAGCTAAATAGAGTTTTATGCAGGCTTGAAATTTTGGATGCAGGTTCTTTCAGATAAGTTGAATTTCTGAACAGATAGGAGGTTTAATGTTTATGTATAAATGAGGGAACGGGGACAACATTTCTTAAATAGCATAAATGGGTTTTTATACAGAATTATTCAACTTGCTCTGAATTTTGGATACAGGTTTATTATATGATAAGGCCCATCCTTGATTAGTTTTGGGGTTCAATGATTACGTATAGAAAAAGGAAAAGTGCGGGGGGCTATTTCTCCCTTAATTTATTTTCAAAGGGCATTATTATATAAAACTGTAAAATACAATTAGTGAGCGTAGCCTGTGAGCTCTATGCCATCAGTTTAACCGGACAATATTCTTTTTATTACATTATCAATGCAGTTTCTTTTCACTCACGAATGAAAATGACGTAAGAAAAGTAGCCATATTTTAGCTATGCGAAGAGCTTTTAATAAAAAAATTGTTTATTAAGAGATGTTACCCATCCACATACACACATACACAAAATCATAATAATAATATTAATAATAATATTAATAATAATAAATTACAATAAATTAAATAAATAAAAAGTGCTACGACTCTTCTCTAAATAGAGGGCTGGATCCATTCTTATATACATAATCGATCGTATTTGTTCGACAAATGAAAAAATATAATTGCAGTTTAATAAATTTTAGGACAAATAAACCCTTTGTGCCTCGAGAACGATAATCTCTATTATGTCTCTAATTAATATATATAAGTTCCAAAGTATTTGGGACCTGAAGATTCTGCTTTGGTTCTACAAATTCCATTTGTATTCATATTGTTCTTTTTCCTTCCATATTCAATGAATATGCTATAAGTTATTAAACTCAATGGTTAATTTCAAATGGTTAATATTGTTTACTATAAATGGTCTTATATATATATATATATATAATACCAATAATAAGAATTACAAATTACTGTACCGAAACCTACCCACATACATATATTGTAATTGTAATGCAAGGTAATAGAAAAAAAAGTTGTATTCATGTATTTATGGGTTTTTTAAAAGTTATACACACACAGATACCCATGCGCGTAACCAGGGGGGGGGGTGCCCTGGGTGCCCGGGCACCCCCCCCCCCCCCGCTCGCACAGATCCAAGATTGATTATTTTAAAAAATCAAAATTTATAAAAGAAAAAAGAAAAAAAATGAAAGCACAGTTAGTTCAATTATCAAAACTAACAGTCTATGTTTTGAAATGTGATAAAAGAAGAGATCCAGATTCTTTTATTTTTTATTTTTTAAAAAATTATTTTGTTCATGTTTTTTTAAAACTAGAGTATTTATTAGAATCTGTATTAATCACAGTAAGTGAAAAAGTTGGTTTTATAATCCCAATTTGATGTCTTTTGTTTTTGGAAAAAAAAATTTAACGCCGTTCTTTTTCATGAACGTTTAGGCAATTCTGTAAAAAAAATTAGCGTAAATTCTCGACACGGATAGAAACTATTTATATCTTTGCTTTTGTATGCTAAAGTCTAGATAGGAGCAAAAAAGAAAAAATTGAAAGGAAATACAGATGTGAAATAGAGATGGTGATGAGACGGGCTCAGCCCGAGCCCGGGCCCGACAAGGCCGTAGCTAAGGGGACGCTATGGGCGGCTCAGCCCCCCATAAATATTTTGAGCCCCCTTCCTACAAAAGATTCCAAGGTCACTAAATGAATTTCTATTCCGAAAATACAAATGAAATTCTTTTCAAAAATCTAATTTAGTTTTGAGACCCTTTCACAGTTTTGCAAAATTACTAATTTGTATCTAAAATAAGTGTTTCAACACTTCTTCATCCTATTTGTACATATGACGCTAACACGATTTTTAATTTTGCACCAGTTGTACACTCAAAATTTTCATCATCATATACTTTTCTTAGCATAAAGTGAAGTTATTACAGAAGTTTAATAAGAAACATAGTATTTAGAATGCGAATATGCACTAATTTATCTTTCTGTGTCAGAGAGAGAGAGAAAAAAAATTATGAGTCCCCCCCCCCTTATATTCACTTCTAGCTAAGGCCCTGGGCCCGTGCTCAATTTTTTTTAAGCCGAAAAATTTTATTTATTCATGCGTAGAAAAGATTGAAAGAACTTTTTTCACTTAAAATTGCGTACCTATTCCTTTTCAAGTCATTTCAATTCTTTTTTATCAAAATGTTGTGGGTAACTGAATGCTTGTTTATTTATTTTAGTATTTCAATTTTTAAGCATTTCATGCATTTATTCATTAAACACAAAGGTGTCCATCCAGTTAGCTTGTTAAAGGAGGAAAAAATATAAGAATCCTTTTAGGTGTGAAGTACATTTTTATTTTATACGGATTTTGATAGGATTGAATTTAAATTTTCATTTAAAAATTATATCTATGTAAGAAGTTTTTAAAAGTGAGATATTACTTTTGAAACAATTTTTAAATACCATACAATTTTATTTTGTATATTTTTGGTATTGGGCTCTGGTGACAAAAAATCTTTCGGGCTCGGGCGGGCTCGAACTTAAAAACATTGTTTAATTTCGTTTTCTGTGGCCATATTTTGACATTCGTACGGGCTCTTTTTTTTTTTTTTTTTTTTTTTTTTTTTTTTTTTTTTTTTTTTTTTACCGGAACATTTTATTTTTTCATTTGTAGAAAATATTAAAATAATTATTTTCCAGTTTAAATTGCGTACTACAAGTTTAAGTTATTTTAATGCTACTTTGATCAAAATGACGGGGGGGGGGGGAACTAAAGTCGTATTTATGTATTTTAGTATTTCATTGCAGTTTTAAATGAAAACTTGTGATGATTACAGACTTTTGTTTACGGATATCTTTGTTTTATATCTACCATGTTTTATCTATGTTTATATATTTTTTTCTTATCCATTAGGTTTAGTTTTGAGCAAATTCTCACCCTTCTTCACGCAATGAAAAACTACGTTGGGTCTTTTTTAAAATAAGTAACACACAATTATATCGTCCGCAAATAAAAATCTGTCTAAAACGGAAATTCGATAGTTTTATGGGATTCCGTTTTATTAGGTTTTACTACATAAGATATTGTTTGTACCCAACATATTCAGGTTAAAAAGTTTGGGCACCCCCCCCCCCCCCGTTCAAAAGGCTGGTTACGCCTATGGATATACATATATGTAAGTATGCATATGTGTTTATTAGTAATATATTTTTATATACCTATCATTAATTGTTACATATATTTATTACCGTGCACTCATTCATTACTTTAAATTTGTTTTTAGACAATTTCGCTTTTGTCCGAAGCTGGTATGCAATGGAATTCTCTTATGTGACATTGCATAAATGAATAATAAATGTTTTGAACCCTAAATTCTATAGACGATTGTTTTAGTTCAATCAGGAACGCATAACAATTTCATTACGCTTGAAAGGGGGAACATCATTACACGATGTTTGAAAAAAAAATTTCCACTGTCCGCAATATAACACAACTTTTGTCCTGTATCTGCAAAAAAAAAAAAAAAAAAAAAAAAAAGCTATAAATGCTATGCATTCTTTTTTCATTAGCAATCCTGCATTAAAAGTCAGGAATTTATAAAATTACAGGACAATACGAGTATATTCGGCATAGTTGGAGTACGAACAGACGAACAAACAAACCGAAATTATGAGCATTTTCGAATGTTTTGGATTGGAATGTGTTAAAAGAAAACACCAAAAAGTCAAAAAATGGCAAGATGTGTATGCTATGAAATGCTGAAATGCGCATTCACATTTTTCCCCCGGGGAATTTTTTTTTTTTTTTTTTTTTTTTTTTTTTATGCAAGTTGTTTGAAAAAAGTCGGAACAAATTATAAGAAATAGTAAAGAAATGTGGTATACAAAACCACGATCGCAATCCAAGTAAACAAAAATCTAAGTGATTGAATGTGATTGAAAGTGAACATTGAATTGAACCCTGATATTCATAATACTTGACAGTAATTTAGACAATTTAAAGAAATTTTCAATCGACTTACCCTATTTACGATATTAAGAAAAATATTAGATATGCATAATAATTTTATCAACACTGTAAAAAAAAAAAAAAAAAAAAAAAAAAAAAGGTTCATTATATACTACTGATTTTATTTAAATTTCTGGAATGCAAACTTTTTGTTTTGGGTAGAGACACGGGCGTAAGAAGGGGGGTACTGGACCCCCCTAGAAATATTTTATAGTGAAAAGACGACTATTTCTTGAAAGATTATTTAAAAGTGTACTAGTGTTATAGATGATAAATAAAAATGCGAATAAAATGCAACATTTAGTTTTCTATACCAGTATTTAAATGTGCGTATGTGTGTGTAGGGGGGGGGGGGGCACAGACTCAAAGTCATGTAAGTGACAAACAGCAAAACACATGTCAGATATGTGATGGATTCTGGTCTAGAACTATGGAGTTCTCGATATTTACATGACTAAAGCGAGAAAAAAAGGAAAAGATACTGTATTGTACATTACATTCTGTGATAAAGCAACTGCTCCTCTTTTGTATAGACTGTCCTTGGAACTAACGAAAGCCTCTCTGTACGTTCTTTTCCGAACCCCTACGCTTAAATTCTAGGAAACTATGTATATAAATCAGGTTCCCTCCCGTTTCAAAGATAATAATCTAACTACACTGTTTTGGAAAAGTTTTGCGCTTTCTCTGTAAATTATTTTTGAATAGAACTGGGAGCTACCATGTTATGTATAAAAGAACAGATAATGTTCAAGAAAAAGAGCAGTAGCCGTAATGCACGTATTGTTTTGCAGTACGTGTGTGGTGGTCATGGCTCCGGGGTCCCGACGGGGGGAGGAGGGAGGTCATGGCTCCTTTATTGGGGGAAGAGGTCACATTTTTTAACGAGTAATTTTAGGTAGCTTTCATTACAAAAAGTAAAAAGCTACCTATTGCAGCCGTCCGGAGGAAAACACTTCCGGAAAATTTTGGTATATTTTCACCGATCATGACCCCCAGACCCCAAAACCACCCTTCATTCAAATGTTGACATATATATATATATATATATATATATATATATATATAACCATATATATATATATATATATATATATCTGATTTTTGTCATGCGATAACTAACGTATTTATGAACCGATTTGAATGAAACTTGGTATGTACATAGTACATACAAATGTCTCGACCGAGTTCGTTGGTCAGCATCATCCGCCATTTTGTTTGAAAATGGCGGCCATTTTAAATTTTTAAAAAAATTTTAAATTTAAAATTAAATGCGAAAAAATTAAAAGTTGAAAAATATTTTTCTTTTACGTGTTAGAACTTAAAACAAAGATTCCAGTACACTTTTTATTTTGTCTATGTCTTAAAAAATGATTGAGTTATAGCACTTTGAATTTTTCTTATGGAGACATTTTGAAACGATCTGATTTTTGTCACGTGATAACACGTGTATTTATGAACCGATTTCCCTGAAACTTGGTATGTACATAGTACATACAAATGTCTCGACCGAGTTCTTTGGTCAGCATAATCCGCCATTTTGTTTCAAAATGGCGGCCATTTTAAATTTTTAAAAAAAATTAAAATTAAAAATTAAATACGAAAAAATTAAAAGTTGAAAAATATTTTTCTTTTACGTGTTAGAACTTAAAACAAAGATTCCAGAACACTTTTTATTTTGTCTATATCTTAAAAAATGATTGAGTTATAGCACTTTGAATTTTTCTTATGGCTGACATTTTGAAACGATATGATTTTGTCACGTGATAACTCGCGTATTTATGAACCGATTTCAATTAAACTTGGTATGTACATAGTACATAAAAATGTCTCGACCGAGTTCGTTGGCCAGCATCATCCGCCATTTTGTTTCAAAATGGTGGCCATTTTAAATTTTTTTTTAAATTTAAAATTTAAAATTAAATGCGAAAAAATCAAAATTTGAAAAATATTTTTCTTTTGCGTGTTAGAACTTAAAACAACGATTCCAGAACACTTTTTATTTTGTCTATATGTTACAAAATGATTGAGTTATAGCACTTTGAATTTTTCTTATGGCTGACATTTTGAAACGGTCTGATCTGAACGATCCACAATGTTGCTTTAAAATGGCATACACGTTATGATATCGTGGAATTTAGTGACTCTCCAAATCGCTTAAAATAAAACCAGATTGAATAAAACATGACTAATTTCTAAAAATTCCTATTAATATTCAGTATTGACAAAAACTAGTATTCAATCTTATAAAATCACTAATTTTATAAGATTATTTCCACTCAAATTATTGAGATTAGTATTTTTGAACAATGTAACTTACTTTAAAATAAATAAATAAATATATAAGTATATGAAAGCTACCTCTTCCTCCCGGCATTGCCGGAAGGACTTTTTACATTGGAGATTGTTTATATATCCAATGTAGCTACTTTCCAGATATTTTGGAAAAGTTATATACATTCGTAAATACAAAACGATGGCATTACCATGAAATTTAAAATTTTTAAATTTTCTTATAAAGATATAGAATTATTTCAGGAAATGCTCATTTTAAAGCAACTTTTAGGACTTGACAGTTACAAAAATATCATAAGGGAGCAATTGTCTGTCGATGCCTGGAATTCAAACCCCATATATTAATGAAATTTCCTGAAAAAGGCTTTGTCTTTATCGAAAAATGGAAAACTCGAATCAATCATATTTTTCTTATTAATTGCATTTGCAAATGTTTTGCATATGAGATTTAAAAATAAATGAATTTATGGATATGTTAGAAATTAGGTACTTTGGATATAAGTGGAGATTTAAAGAATCGAAAAGTATCTCGTTATTGAGGAAATGGTGACTTTAAAAACATTTAATATATATTTCATTTTTAAAATATCTTTTAAAACTTTTCTTCATTCTGGAGGGAGGGAGAGGGGGGTCATGATCCTTATGACTCCCCCCCCCCCTTCCGCTTCTTGGAGCTGCTATTGTCAAATAGAGACTCCTTGTTTGTAGCTTTGAACCAGTTAAATGGGAAACATCTTTTGCTGTTTATACTTTACCTTGCTTTCTACATTATACATACATTAATATTTTACATGATGTTTTTATGCCAAATCTTCTCAGCTTTTAAATGTGTTGGTTAATTGTGTATGTTCGGTAGGGGGAGGGGGGTAAACTCACAAAGTATATACATCTGATACATGTATGTATATAAAAGTATATACATCCTTCATAGAATTGATGTATATGTCTTTCAAATGCATAAATAAATTAATTTGTATAAATTTTATAGCAACTTTAAATTAATTTAGAATTTAGTTACATCTACTAAAAGTAAATAAGATACATTTTTTCACTTTTAAAATTGAATTTTTTTTAAGTATTTTGGAAGAGTTAAATCTTTTCTCTCAAGAATGAGTGACTTATGAAAAATATGAATCTACGCTTAAAAGATAAAAACTAGTTGGATGTTGCAATCCGAAAACTTTCTTCCATTTTATACATGTTAATACTTCAATATTCAATTTCACACTGCCAGATTTAAATGACCATCGATGCCCGTCACCATCGATAGAATTCTAAAGGCATGAAATCTTAGGTTATTAACTCATATGAAAAAATTGCTTTTAATAAATTTCCAAACATTATTTGAATATAAAGTTTACACTTAAAAAAAAAAAATGGTTTTCAGTGTTGTTAGAAAGCTATCTAAAAAATACATATAAGTAGTTAACCCTGGTTTCCACTTATATTCAGCTCTCTGGGAGGACCGGACTCTATCAACACCTACATGATATTTTTACAAGGTCAAATAGGTGTGGGTTGTATTTGAATCCTCTAATATATTTAAAGTGCCTGTTGAAATTAGGGAGATTCCCCTGGAAGGGGGGCTTTCATAAGGATCTACACGATTCCGTAATTGGCGAAGTGAAGCTGAATTTTCAAATAAGTGGGGTAGCCAAAAAATTGAACGGGCCATCCGGGCATATACATCCAAAAATATAAATACATTAGCGGGCCTGCCGACCCGATATCAAAATCTAAGTGAAGCCGATAAAATATTAAATACTTTTTATGAATTTATCTTTTACGAGAATAAGTATAAATGTGCGTCACGAGCCGATGCTTGTTTGACAGCATCAGTACAGAAATATAATACGTCCACCATACAGACAAACATCGTGCATCGGACATGGTGTCTGTTTTTTCTTATTTATTTATTTATTTATTTTCTGCAAGCTCGTGCCTGCCCTTTTTTTCCTACATAGTCGAGCCGAGCCAGAAATGTACAGAAATGCTTTCAGATGTGTAGGTCTTTATGTGTTTTATAAAAATATTAACAGCGATAATGAACTTTTGTTAAGGCAATCTTTGGAAATATAGGAGTACCTTAAAATGGTTCTCAAAGTTTACTGCTTAACAACGCAAAATTTTGACACATAGGGAACATATGGAATAAACGTATGGAATAAACTGCCTATGACGGAATTTTCTTTTAAACTGAAAACTGAAAATTTCTTTTAAAGTTCTTTTAAACTGTTCATCCATGCAAATGAATACAATAATACGGTAGAAAAAATATATTAAACATTTACACCTGCTAAAAAAGAAACGTATTTTTCTTTCCAATGCGGTTTCATCTTAGATTTTACTTTTACCATACATCATTTTTTAGATTTTTATGTCTCCATAACATGGAAGATAGATTAATAATACTAATGATAGCTGAAACATTTACATACAACTAACAAAGGTTCATTAAAAGTATAAACATCGCAGCCTACGGCACTTCTGCATAAATGGAGATTATAAACAGACTAAGGTAAGTTTTTTTCGCCAGAACTTTTCCGTAAGGGTAAATATCAATCTCTAGTAGAAATGTACTCGGGGTCGGGGCGGGTTCGGTGCGAAATTTCAACTTTTTTCCCGGGCCGGGCCAAGCTCGGGCCTTGTTTTTAGCTATTATGTCGGGCCGGGTCGGGCCTTGTTTTTAGCTATTATATCGGGCCGCTAAATTTTCTCTACGAGCCGGGCTGGGCTCGGGCTGAAATTTTTATTTTAATTTCGGGCCAGACATTTTTTTTCTATGGATCGGGCCTGGAAATTTCCGTCCGTGCATACTTCTATCTTACATATCGAATAATCAAATCATTAGTTCACAAAATTTTGTAAATTTGGACAATAATATCCAAACATAAAAAAAAAAAAAAAAAAAAAAAAGTGAACTTTTTAGTGAATTTCGTTCACTTTTACAAATGAGCGTGATTTGAACGCGTTCGTTTAAAAATTTTTGAGTTTGAACGTGAATTTAAATCACTTTTCAGAAATTGAACGTGAGTTTGAGTTAGTTCGTTTATTTTGTGAACGTGCCCAACACTGTATGGAAGCATTAAGGGGAAACGAAATTTCTCTCTATTCCCCACAAAAGCAATACTAGGGGAAACTCCCTTTTCATTGCTCTCAGTCCTATTATCAAGAGACTCGCCTCACTCAAACCTGTTTCTCACGTGACCGGTCTTTAATGCTGCCTTTTTTCCAAATTTACAAAATTTGTCTGCCTTTTTTAAAAGTAGTAAAATGCACCACTAGTTTTATCCCGAGATTTTTAATAAAATATTTCTGTATACGTATTTCTAAATTTGTGTGCGAATTTTTTTTTTTTTTTTATTTCTTTATGAATAAGAACATGAAACTATTCAATTTTATTTTAATTCAATTGTATTTTTTATTTTTATATCATAAAATCATTTGAAGTTAATGTTAGTTGATTTATCATACTTAAAAATTACATGTTTTCCTACTTTTTTCCCCTCCTTTTAAAAGCAATAACTTTTTTTTTTTTTTTTTTTTTTTTTTTTTTTTTTGCAAAAGTGCCCTTTTCTGCTGCAGTGGTGCCTTTTTTAGTGAATAGCACCTGCCCTTTTTGTTTCTAGAGTGAACACTAACTTATAACATTGTTTTTAATTTGAAAAAAAAAAATCTATAATTTATTGCATAAATTTCAAAGAACTTAAGTAATTTTGCACCAAGTAAAATTTTTATTTGAAGCTAATTTCTAAGTATATGCATTAGTGATTTCTTAGAAATAAGGTTTTTGACAGGAATTGTGAACTAACTATAAGTATTGTCTAGTAAAAAGATTTTTCTTTTTCTGAATTAAAAGATAATTAAACAAGATACATATTTAAATCAAATTATTTGTGAAATATATATTTATTACAAACATTTGTATATAAACAACCAATAAAGAAATTATTATAAATAACTAAGTGTTATGAAATTTACAAGGGCAGAGTAGTGGTAATCGGTTATATATATATATATATATATATATAAATATATATATATATATATATATATATATATATGCAGTTACATTGAGAAGGCTACTTAGAGCAGTTAAAAAGAATATGGAATATAGTAAGTGAAATATTTCTTTAATATTTTATTCTACAAACCTAATTTAGTTTAAATATAATTAATATTAAAATGTTTGTATACTAAATATAGATGCACTTATTATAGATTTAAATCTTTATATTGAAAATTTAACAGTGGGGGGGGGGGGGGAATCATGGAAGTTATATTAAAGGGTGCCTCTATATTTCATGAAAAAAAAAAGTTGATATTATTTATCAAATTTTGTAGCATAAAATATGAAAGGCATACAGAAATTCTTGCAGAGTGTTTGGCTTAATAATTATTAGATATTTCTTATTCTTTCAAATTTCCCAAACTGGTATTAGCTTGCCTCTTTAAAATTCTAGTGTAAATTATGAGAAAAGTATCTAACATTACTACAGTTTCTTAGAAGCATTACAGATGTTTTCTTATAAATGCTCTAATATGAACATGAAAAGTTTTTGTAATTCTATTAAAGGTTTTTTAATAAACATACTAAAAAAAGACCTGTAACGGCTGCTAACAATTTCTTAGTTAAGATACAAAAGAAGTATCTAATAATACTAACCATTTCTTAATAAACATCTGTAGTACTACTAGAAAATCTCTAGGCAACTGGGATTCCATAAACTTTTCTAGTAACCAATACAGTTTCTTCTTAAGTAAAACTACTGCATTAAACTTAGTAAACAGCACACAGACTTCCTTAGTGAACATACTAAGAAATGGTTAGTAGTATTACTCACCATATACTAAATAAATACCTGCAATGGCTACTAAAAATTTCTTAGTAACGATACAAGAGAAGTATCTGTAAAACTACTAGCCATTTATTTGTAAACATACTTAAAAAGGACCTGTAACGGCTACTAAGAATTTTTTAGTGAAGATACAAGAGAAATATCTGTAATACTACTAACCATTTCTTAGTGAAGGTACAAGAGAAGTATTTGTAATACTATTAATCGTTTCTTAGTATTCGAACTAAAAAAGCACCTGTAATGTCTACTAATGATTTCTTAGTACGCTCACTAAGGAAGTCTGTGTGCTGTTTACTAAGATTAATACAGTAGTGTTACTTAAGAAGAAACTGTATTGGTTACTAGAAAAGTTTATGGAATCCCAGTTGCCTAGAGTTTTTCTAGTAGTACTACAGATTTTTTTTTACAGTGTACCAATACATCCATCCGATACAGAAAAATTAGCATTTGCAACCAATTTTGGACTTTTTGAGTGGCTCGTGATCCCTTTTGGCATAAAAACGGGCCCTCCCATATTCAATAGAACCATTCGAAGAATCCTTAATAAATATAAAATCGACTTTGCGTGCCACTATTTTGATGATATTATAATTTTCTCTTCCTCATTAGAAGAACATTTAAACCATTTAGCTCAAATTTTTGACATTTGCAAACAAGAAAACATTAAACTTAAACTTTCTAAATGTAAATTAGGCCAAAATAAAATCAATTTCTTAGGTTATGAAATCACTAATGGAACTATAACACCAGCAAATGCCAATATTGAAACCATCAAAAATTTAAAACCTCCTTCAAATGTGAAAGAGTTACAACGATTTCTAGGTTCCATTAATGTTTACCATAAATTCATAAATAAATATGCTGAAATTAGATATCCTCTGAACCGATTACTTAAAAAAGACACAATATGGGAATGGAACTCAGAGTGCCAGGAGTCTTTTGAAAAATTAAAAAATTCTTTAATTGCAAAACCCATCCTCAAAATTTATGATCCTAAATTACCTTTACATATGTTTGTAGATGCCTCTCAGATAGCAGTAGGTGCCGTTCTAAAACAACCTGATAAAGAAAATTTCTTACATCCTATTGCTTATCATTCTAGAATTTTGAAGAGTTATGAGCAAAATTATTTCATAACTGAATTAGAATGTTTAGCTATTATAGATACTCTTGACAAATTCTATCATTACTTTCATGGTGTCAAGTTTACAATTCATACGGACCACGCATCTCTAGTATGGTTAAAGAGAGTTAAAAACTTAAGAGGTAGGCTTTTTAGATGGTCGCTCAAACTTAGTATGTTTGATTATGAGATAAAATATGAAAAGGGTTCAACAAATGTCGAAGCAGACATGTTGTCACGAAATCCTGTTTGTCATTTTAATCAACATATTAGTTTATTGCTAGATAGGAAAGAAATTATAGAGATGCAAGACAAAGACAATGTTTGTGACAAAAAATATAAAAAAGAGAATGGAATTATTATAGTTCAGAAAAAGGGATTCAAAAAAATTGTTGTACCAATGTCATTAAGAAAAAAATTACTCCATATTGCTCATGATAATTTTGGACATTTAGGGATTCAAAAAATGCTTAATTTAATATCTCCCAACTATTATTGGCCTAATATGACAATAGACATTACAGAATTTGTTAAACATTGCGATACCTGTCAGAAAAATAAAAAACCAAAACAGAAAAGATTCGGCTTATTACAAGCTATGCCAGCAACAGATCAACCTTTTGAATGTCTTTCTATTGATACTGTTGGTGGATTTAACTATTACAACTCAACAAAAAAATTCTTACACATAATAATAGATCATGCAACTAGGTTTGTTTGGGCTTTTCCCTCCAAAAATGTTACCATTGAAACATACACTAACTGTTTAAAACAAATTTTCAATATCAAAGCACCTCAAAAAATACTTAGTGACAGGCATAAATCTTTCAGATCTCCAAGATTTTAAAAAATTCCTTAGAAATCATCATGTTCAACAGCGTTTTACATCCGCACATCATCCTCAGACCAATGGAAAGGTAGAGCGCGTTAATCAGACTATAGTTACCAGGCTTAAATGTAAAGTTAATTCCACTTCTTCTAAAATACCTTGGACTAGATTATTAAACCAAGTCATCGAAGAATACAACAATACGCCACATTCTATCACCAAGTTCCCACCTGCCTATTTATTTTATGGTCAATTGCCTTATGAATCTCCTTTAAAACAAAACTATTACCCATCAGTAGACAAAGCCCTCAAAATTGCGAAAGCGCGAACTCAGGAATTTCACCTTAAAAGTAAAAGGCTCTATGATCGAAATTTTGTCGAATGCCCATTAAAAATACAAGACTCTTTAATTTATGAAGAATTTAAATACCCTAACACTCGAAAATTAGAACCTACTTTCTCTGGACCATACAAAATTATAAATAAACTTTCTGATGTAACTTATGAAATAGATAAATTTAATTATGAGACAGGACAGAATTCCGTTATTGTGCATGTTTCTAAATTAAGACAATATTTTTCACCAGAAGATTTTAAACTGTTTCATGAGCAACCCAAAAAACAAACAAAACCTCAGATACAATCACAATCACTAGATCAAACTAAAGTCAAGACAGTAGATTAAGTTTTAATTCTTATTCTTTAAATAGTTTATCACCATAATTTTCAACATTAGCAGGTATGTTCTTGGAGGCCTACAAGAATATTACTTGTTTTGGGGAGTTTTTGGGGTTAAATTGGGCTCCTTATGCAGGCATAAGGTGAACACTTTGATTGTAAAAGCTTTCAAATTGATGTTGATAAATTAATTTTAAGGGTGTTTAAGTCTAACTATATTTACTCATGTATTTGACATTAGTATTATTCTATTTATTCAGCAGATATTTATGTTATAACAGTTATAAAATCTAATGATTCTACTCAAACCTATAACATAATATGTGATTTTCAGTGATTGTGAAAACTACAGATATTAAGAGTTTTTCAGAAAAGCACACTATTTTTATTTCTATTTCTCAATTAAGAATGACACCTTTTATTCCTATTGTATTTTATTATTAAAGTTTATAAACCATGTGTAGATAAAACATTATTCTACATTTGGCATTTGAAAACTTATAACCAAATTTGACAATTTTGTAAAAGAGTATCAGAGAGGAATTATTGTAAGGAAATACTGGTTGAGAGTCCATTTTCTAAATAGTTAGATTTAATTTTATTTCGATTTTGGATTATTATGATTTTTTTTATTTATACTTTCGGCTAGCAAAAAATACTTTCTTATGCTATTAGAAGATAAGAAAATTATTTAGTTGCTATGTAATTATTTTTATCCTCAACCAATATTTTCCCTATCAATAATAAACAAATAGTGATATTTTCTTTTGATTATACTTTTGTTTTACTATTATTATTATTACTATGATTTCTATAATGAAGTTTAGTATTAATTATACTCTTATTGAAAAATATTAGGATATGGAGTCTTATTTTAAGGGTATACTATTACTTATTATTGTTGTTATTGTTATTATTTAAATTTTTCTGTATTATTTATTATTGATATTGAGAGTGATGCTATTTATTATTGAAAAATTGATATATTACTGAAAGATGTTGGATCCAACATAACATTAAAACCAAAGATTAAACTAGGTTTGAAGATTTTTAGTTAAAGAGACTGTATTCAGAGAACATTGGAAAAGACTCTTTTATATATACTATTGAAAGACTTGTTTCATTTAAAGGACTTATTTAAAATAAACTATGCATTAAGTCATTGTAATTATTTAAACTTCCATGAGAACGAATTTTTATTGTTTTTATTATATTTTTATCTCTTGCTTATTAATATTCATAACTTATTTACTGTTATTATATGTATTATCTCCTATGCACTTACAAATGGTAAGTGATGTTGTAACATTATTGTATTTCTTTCAGGGAAATGCTCCTACCTAAATTTAATTCAGAATTATTTTCTCTTAACTATTTTATTTTAATCGCTAATATTTTTTATATTGCGTTAATTTTCTTTTCTTCCATCTCTTGGCTTCCTGAGTTTGACAGTTTTATTCCAAAATTTAACTTTTCTAAATTATTATATTTCTGTTGTCTGAACTTGTAGTTTTATTTAACTATCAATTTCATACAAAGTCTTGGGGAGGGGGGATATATTACAAATTTAAAATTTTTTCGCCAAAACTAACCTTCATACTATCTTAATTTTCTTATAATAATATTCCGTACTTACTTCAAATTATTAAATTAAAATCTTGTTTCTAAATCTAATCTGTTAATCCTTATGCAGACGATATAAATTCTTAATTTGTCTTAAAAACATTATTCCAGTATGCGTAAATTTAAAAAGATGGCTCTAAATTAAAAATATTCTTAATTAAAACTTTATTTCTTAATATTCCAAATAAAACTGATTTCTTCTATGTTTTTATCAACCCTTTTTAAGAAAGTCTTATTAAATTTATTCCAAACCCATACCTTTCAAAAATATCATTATTTTATTTTATCTATTTATTTATTTTTCCTACGTCAACCTTTGATGTGTGCATATTAATAAATTCATTTCTTTTCTTTTTCTCTTAAAATTAATCATTTATAAAAAATCGTCTGCCTAAGATATTTAAAATTCTGAGTCAATTATAAATTGGTTAAATAATATTTTTTTAAAAATAAATTTATCGTTTGTGGAAAATAATCTCGTAGCTGGACAAGAATTCTGTTTACATAAAAGAATGATGGTTTGAGGTTACAGAATGTTCCAGAACTTTCTTTTTAGTTTAAAAAGGTGGAAGTCTCGAGATGAAAAAGAAGATTTCTTGGGTTGCTTCTTCGATGAGGACAGCTCGCTGAAATAATGATGGAATTTTTGCAAAAGGAGCTTTTCCTTCCTCATTATTACGAATTTAATAAATGAATTTACAGCAGCCCATGACTAATTATTGGATCTTCTACATTTATTTATTTATTTTGTTTTTTCCCTCGCTTGCCATGACTGTGTGTTTCTTTTTAACCAGTGGAAATAATTCGAGTTCTCCTTAAATCGTCACATATATATGCGGAAAAATTGATCGATTGATTTGCGGTTTTCACTAAAATTATTCTTTATGTTGGTATTTTCTTGAAATTAAATTATAAGGATAATTTTCGAAAAATGCCGATAGAGGGCGACTTTAGACTTTGAAGTAAAGAAAAACTTTTTTTTGCCGTGATTTTTTGCATTTCATTAAATGGTTTCGCAAGCTTAGACTGAAATTTTGAGCTCAAAATCTGTATAGTTGGAAGCGGTTAAGTAGCACAAACTTAACTGTGTTCAAAGGGTTTAAATTTCAAATGATTATAAAAAACGGAAAAATTGGTCGATTGATTTGCGGTTTTCACTGAAACTATTCTTTATGTCGGTATTCTATTAAAAATAAATTATAAAGATAAATTTAAAAAAATGCCGATAGAGGGCGCTTTAGACTTCGGATTAACGAAATAATCCATCCTAATACTATTTCTTGCCGTTATTTTTTGCATCTCATTAAATGGTTTCATAGGCTTAGATTTAAACTTAAAATTTGAGCTCAAAATCTGAATAGTTGGGAGTGGTTAAGTAGCACAAACTGAGCTGTGTTCCGAGGGTTTCAATTTCAAACGAAACAGAAAACTAAATAAAAAAAAAAAATAAAATAAAATAAAAAAAAAAAAAAACCGGAAAAATTAGCCGATTTGTTTGCTTTTTTTGCTAAAACTACTCTTTAAATCAGTGTTTTCTTGAAAATAAATTTTAAAGATAAATTTCACAAAATGCCGATAGAGGGCGCCTTAGACATTGGAGTAGCGTACAGCTATTTTTAACCTTTATTTTCTTAAATCTCATTAAATGCTTTCAAATGCTTAGATTTAAATTTTGAGATCAAATTCTGAGTCGTTGCGAGTGTTTAAGTAGCGCAAAAGTGAACTATGTTCGAAGGGGGGGGGTTAAATTTCAACTCCTGAACACACTTCAGTATGCGCTTCTTAACCCCTCCCAACGATTCAGAATTTGAGTTTAAATCTAAGATTTCGAAAACATTTAACAAGTTTTGGAAAGCATTTAATTAGATACAAAAAATAACGGTTAACGGTTACTCTGAAGTTTAAGGCGCCCTCTAACGGAATTTTTTGAAATTTATCTTTAAAATTCATTTTCAAGAAGATACTGACTTAAAGAATAGTTTTATTTTAAATCGCAAATGAATCGACCAATTTTTCCGTTATTCATTATCATTTGAAATTTGAACCCTCTGAACACAGCTCAGTTTGTGCTACTTAACCACTCGCAACTACTCAGATTTTGAGCTCAAAATTTAAGTTTAATTGTAAGTTTACGAAAACATTTATTAAGATGCAAAAAATAACGTAAAAAGTAGTTGTTCGTTACTCCAAAATTTAAAGCGCCCTCTATCGGTATTTTTTGAAATTTATCTTTATAATTCATTTTCAATAAAATACCGACATAAAGAATAGTTTTAGTCAAAACAGCAAATCAATCGACGAATTTTTCCGTTTTTTATAATCATTTGAAATTTAAACCGTCTGAACACAGTTAAGTTTGTGCTACTTAACCGCTTCCAACTATTCAGATTTTGAGCTCAAAATTTAAATTTAAGTCTAAGCTTACGAAACCATTTAATGAGATGCAAAAAATCACGGCAAAAAATAGTTTTTCATTACGTCAAAGTCTAAAGCGCCCTCTATCGGCATTTTACGAAATTTATCTTTATAATTTATTTTCAAGAAAATACCAACATAAAGAATAATTTTAGTGAAAACTGCAAATCAATCGACCAATTTTTCCGTTTTTTATGTGTATTTGAAATTTTGGACCCCAAACTTTAATGGCGGCTATCTCCTTTGGTAAACGTTTGGGACGCTTGGTTTCATATTTACTATTACTCGTCTTGATGTGTTCTATCACCCCCTAGCGTATATACCATTTGTTTAGGGACACCCTGTATACACATGATTTATTTTTTCTAACTACTGTTCTGCTGAAACTTTGTTATACCTTAAAAGTCATTCCACATAAAAATCACCCACGCTGTGATTAAATGGTGAAGAGATTTTTATGATTATTTTTTCTCAGTGAGATGATCATTAGAAAGAAAGAAATCCATAGCATTAATGCTGTGGGACCATTGGTTTTAATATGGTGGGAGTCAAAGTGTCAGTGCCCCGCTTGAAAAATTTAAATTTTATGTTTTGCATAGTATTTCTCATAGTGTGCATTGAAGTTATCCCACAAAACAGATTACATGGTTGTATTTTATAGGTTTGCCCTTTGCTTTTCAAGAATAAAAATTATGTGATATGTATAATGCATTGAGCTAAGGGGCTGCAAAAGTTGAATTTTTTTCGAAATTTCACTAAAGTTTTGATGAATGAAGCTCTTTTCATTAAAATAATCCCATCATTTTTAACTACTGTATGCTTTCCTATGATTAAATGAAACATAGAAAAATAGGCCCTTCCATCGGCAGACTTTAATGCATTCCAAAATTTTATGCCCAAAAATGTATTTTTGCCTATTTTAAGTGAGGTACATCAGACATGCATTAAAGTCAGAAGCCTGTAAAATAATAATTAGAAATGTAAAATAACTATTCACCTTTCAAAATCACCAAGCATAATCATGGGCACTAAAGCAATTTTCATGGGTAAGGGAAATTGCATTTAGGATAAATGCTCCCTACGGCCATAGCATTCATTCACAGCCAATAATAAAAACACTTCACAATTATTTTTGAAATGTATGTATTTTATTATTCTAACATCTGTTGTGTTATTTATTGTATAACTAGCAGGCGTCACCTGCTACGCTGGTCTTCTTTTCGAAACGAATCTTTCATTTTTTATAGTAGACTGTAAAAAAAGTCCGTTTAATTTACGGCAAAAACTGCTGGCAGTAATGTTGCCTGCAGTTTTTACGGTAGAAATTGCAGTAAAATTAGATGTAATTTTTTTACTGCATCGAGCTTTACAGCAATTTTTAACTGCTGGTAACATTGCTGCCATAAGTTTTCGCCATAAATTTAACGTTTTTTTTACAGTGTAGGTGTTTGTTATAGAACGATATAGCCGTATAAAAACTGTCATTAAAAATTTATCTAAATAACAATATAAGTCTCATCAAAATCCGTCTATTAATAGTATTTATAAAGAGTAATCTTTCATAATCGGGTTTACACGTAGAAATTTACCCCAAAACAGCTGACTAACACTATAATTGAGCATTGTAGAGCAATATGCAATATACTAAAAACGCCCCTGAAAAATTATCTGACTTACAATACAAGTTTCTTCAAAATATTTATAGTTCATTTTTTTAATGAATAATATTCCATAAATAAGTTTTCCTGATTATTGAACTTTCTCCCATAATTCGATAAACAAGTAACATAAAACGATATGAAACATGCTAAATGTTTCCAAAAAAATTATTCCATGAAAATGGTTTGAGCTGAACTCAGGTTATCAAAAACCGGAAAAGAATTCCAATTTGCATTTTATGTATAAAGTAGTAGTAGATAGATGCAATGTCATAATAATATTGACTATTAAATATTTATGAAATAGCATGTTATTTTCAATTATCTCTGCTCAATAAAGGCCATAATTGCGTCAAAATGAAGTAAATTTAAAGAGGTTTCAAAGCACGAATATTGGTATTTACGATTATGGTTACAATAACTGTATTTAATTTTGTACGAAAGCAATGTCGCTAAACTGAACTAATTTGATTTGTATTCCTATTATAGAATTTTTCTCATCTTAATTTTTAAATTATTTAAATAGATAATTTGCCGTCTCAATGCTAGGTTCAAGGGTTTACGATTCAGTAGTTTGATGAAATGGGACGGGTGATTTATTGTTTTTGTAGGTCAAAAGTAAATTTGAGTTGTGCAATTGAAATAGTATTATACAACTGCTCCACCATTTTCAACCGAAAAGAATACTCTCCCTGGCAAGTCTCTTTTTCAGTTCCTCATTCTTTATTGTTAGGTAAATTATGAAGTGTCGGGTTTGAGACTCATTTTATTCAAAATGGCTGTACGGGGCACATTGATACAGTTTATGTCGGGGCACATTGATACAACATAAATCCTTTTCCAGTTCATTTTTTCTTTCTTTTTATTATTTTTCTACCATGTACTCTTTAATCCAGCCATTTTTCACTAAACATTTTTAATATTTGATTTTATTGAAGGGAAATATCTCTAATTTTGTATATTAAAATATTTTATAGTATTTTTGCAAACAGAAAACATATGAATTTATCCAACATCTAGTGCTAGTCGAACTAACTAAAGAAAAAGACGGCAGACTGACAAATCGTGAATTTACATCGATTTTCCAGAAAAAAAAGTTTTTTTTGAGATGAGAGATGTTAAGTAAGAGAAACAAGCTGAAGGACAGCAAAAGATAATTACATTATAAACAGAAAACCTGGTAATTTTTTCATATTTCCTTAGAAAGAAGATAATGCTGGGGTGGAAGTACCAAATATGACAAAGTTACCACAGCCAACAATCAGACAAGGAACAGCCAGAACATCAAGTCATTATTCTTTTAATTTTGACGCTTTAATATTGCTTACAAATAAATTGTGGCTAATTTGAATCTCCATAAATAAATATAGAATGCTTTGCTAACTAATTTTCTATGAAAAATATGCATTGGTGTTATTTTGTCTCCATTTTTCCCAAACGTATCAATCTGCCCGGAGATGGGGCACATTGATACAAACGACTTTTTTTGATTTTTTTTTATTACATGAAAAATATTATATAAAACAACGATTGTACATTTTTATAACATACTACACAAGTTTTGCTGATACCACATGGAAAAATAACTTTAAATTTCTACTTTCTGGACACCAAACAAGTTCTTAGAAAAAAACTGTATCAATGTGCCCCAGTTCCCCCTACACCTTTAATATACATTTTGACACGGTGATGGTATAACGGAACAGTATCAAAATGTATCCAAAAAACTATGTTCCAAATTACGCCGATTTTCTTTAACTCGATCATGGAAGACGTCGGATCAACTTAACACTTCATTTTAAAGTTCATTTTTCGCCAAATCAAGTCTATCAATTTACGGAAATCGTTGGTAGAATCGATTATTTAATTTTATCTCCTTAATTAATACATATGTTACAAACTAAACCCATTCTTTCAAATTTTGTTGATTTTATATTCAATTGTTACAGATAGACGTAAAGTGTACAGCTAGAAGTTTCCCGATGTAAATATGTCTGTTATTGTGATAGTATTTTTCTTTGACTCCCGGAATAGTAGTATCAAAATATTATGTTTCAATACTTCTGACCTTATAAACAGACCTCATAGCTGTCATTTTTGGCTACCAATACATTTTTTTTTCATTACGCCTCATATAGGTTGATACAAAAATTGCAACGAAAAGAATATTTTTTTTGTTAGCTAGGCGTGTGTAATAAATTAAAAAATGTTGTTTTTATATTTGTCATTCCTATTGTATTCAGTTCATTTAAAATATAAATCTTTCTCTCATTTCATTTATATTCATGCATTCAATGTACACGCCTTTCACATATTTCATTAAAAATACAAAATAATAAGGGTAGAGTTCCGTATCCTGTTCTGGTTGGCACGATTGGCAAAGGAATCCGAGCTGGGGGATTAATGCCGTTTTAATATTTTCTAAAATTTTTCAAAGTGACGGAAAATATTATTTTTAAATTTTTATAAACAGACATTTTTATATTTTAAACGTTACATTTGTATAATATTAAAAAAGAAAATAAAAAGAAAATAAACAATTTATAATGAATTAATAACAATATCCAGGTTACTATGTCGGACAAAATAATACCATTTTGGCGTGAATCAGGTATCTTGATACGTGTATGACATCTGATCCCATAAATACCCATAGGAATAATCGTAAGTTCGCTTATTTATTTTTAATTGTATATATATTTAAATAAAATTATTAACAGTTTTTTCTCTCTGTTCATATTTTTCCAATTAATACATAGTCGGTTCAATTATTTAAACAACAACAGCATAATATATAGTTGCGCAGCTGATAAGTATTTAGAATTAGCAAATTTGTGACAGAAAACAAAGAAAAAAGTCTCAATTTGTTTAAAAGAAAAAATTAGATGTATCATTATATTCAATATTGTAATTTTTTAAAATGCATACAGCTGTTCTTGTAATTAACCCTGACATACATGAAAAATTCTTTTTTAAGAATGGCGTCATTTATATTTTATTTGATTGTAATTTCAGATAATTTTTCTGTTATTCTGGAGCCAAACATATAAGAAAAAAAATGATAAACTTGATAAACTGCCAAATATTTCTTTAATGGATTGACTTTGACAACGAATATTAATTTTAAGCCGCATAAAGAATGTCTCATATTTAAATCAAACAGTTTTATTTTATATTATTTCTAATATTTTTTTTTCTTTTTTATATTTTAAATAAAATCAAGAATAGTTTTTTTTTTTTATTTTATTTTTAGGAATTTTTGTATTTTTTTCATTTCTAATTAACATTAACATTTCAATTCTTTTAAAAATAATAGCTTAATATGCCGCGCCAACTGAAAAAACATGTGCCAAATGGTAACCCTTTCGTCAAAAATAAAAGAACTTTCCGTTATAACTTTATACTTAATCTACACAGAGCAATGTACTATGTACAAAAACCTCCCTTTAAATAATATCGATATAACGGTATAAATTTCACGAAAAGCCCTCCAGTACAGCCCGAGGAGTAAGCGGAAAACACGAAATTTCATTTTGTTTTTTATATATGTATGTAGATGAGTAATATTTTAAAAATGTATCTGCTATAGGCACTGAAGTGAAGAGAAGAGAAAAGTGAATTGATCTTTAATGTAGTGAAACGAAGTATCTAAACCAGATAATCATAAGCTACTTCAGTTTTGTTGTATAATGTCTGTTTGTAAGTAAAACTGTCTATAAAAGTTATTTTAAACATGGATGAATATTCTTTATGCCAGTTGTCAGATAACTGTACTTATGGGCCATATGCTGCTACAAGATCAAGGCATTATTTCCAGTTTCTGAAACTGATTAGATCCAACGATTTGGAATGGCGCTGGAAAAAAAATAAAAACAAATATACCTCAAAAAAATAATATTTCTGAAAAAGATCTAATAGAAAATCGAAGTGGAACCACCCTAGAGCTTGGAGATATGATTTCAGTGCATTCTGTAAGGCAATTCTATAGTCTGTTTCAGTACATTCCGTTCTGTGAATCCCCCAGGGGAATACCTTCTTTAGGTATTTACGGGTTTCGCGACCCCGGGTACCCGAGCGATCTTTCTCCTTTCCTTTTTTCTTCTCTTTTTTAGTTGTCTATCCTTTTCTCTTTGTTTCACACTTTTTAATCTTCTCTTTTCAGTTTGTTATCCCTCTGTGTTCTTGTTTGGTTTTTTTACTAACTTTTTGTTCACATAGTTCTTTGTTCTACTAACTTTGTCGTTTTCACTAACTTGTTTGTTTACATAGTTCTCTGTTTTTACTCACTTCGTTTTCGTTCTTTCGTTTGAAAAAAAAAAAAAAAAAAAAAAAAAAACACAAAAAAAAAAAAAAAAAAAAAAAAAAATTCAAAAAGACAAAAAATATACCAGGTTTTTTTAAGCTCCCTCCGTAATTACTTTTTTATATACAATAGTGGTTTTTTATATTCACGTGAGACACTCTGGGTGTTGAGGTTTTTTTTAAAACCTCATCGACTCGTTTCCTCCTTTTTAGGAAGATCTCGAGTCCCAGGGTGCAGGGCATCTCTGATATCTGGTTCTGAGTACGGGGGGCGCCATGCTTGCATGGTGGTTGTTAGGAGGGGCTATATGCTACCAGAAGACTGGATCCTTTCGACGTGAGGGCCGGCTGTAGGTTGGACAGAGCTGTAAAGGCTTACCTACGGCTACCCATTTTCCTTGGAAAAGAACCGGAGCTTCGGAGATGCTATCGAGTTTAATCCAATGTTCGAAAAACGTGGAAGTTTGTTGGGAATAGTTTTCACCCTTTTGAGACCTGCGCCTAAAGTAAGGGTAAGAAGAAGGGTCGGTGACCAGGCCCGATGCCTGGCGTTTTATAATTATCTCTCAAATATGGCTACAAATTTAGGAAATAAAACATGCGATGTGGAGGCCCCACAAGCTAATAAAGGAAAAAATGATTTTTTGAGTTCGGCATTAACAACCACCTCATGGGCTGACACAGTTGAATCTGCTATAGTTGACAGTTCCCAAACACATTCTGTGAATATATCTGAAAGATTTTTTGTTGTTAAACGTATAGAGGGGAATTTTGACCATACCTCTCCCTTCCTAATACATAAATCTATCCAAGGATTGGTTGGTGAGCCAAAAAACATAAAAAAACTGCGATCTGGTGAACTTTTTGTGGAAGTTAGCAATAGCCAACAAGCGGCAAACTTAAAAAAATGCACACATTTTGCAAATATACCTGTCTCTGTTTCTCCACATAGAACTCTTAATACTTCTCGCGGAGTTATCTCTGAATCGGACCTCCTACATGTTAATGAAGATGAAATATTAGAAAACTTAAAGGATCAAAATGTTATAGCAGTTAAACGAATAAAAATTTTCCGTAATGATGAACAAACACCAACCAATAAAATACAAATACCTACAAAGCATATTATACTTACTTTTGGCTCACCTAACTTACCCAAATCCATAAGGGCTGGATACTTATCATGTTCCATTAGACCATACATCCCGAACCCTATACGTTGCTTTAAATGTCAACGTTTTGGACATTCCAAAATTTCTTGTCGTGGCAAATTAACCTGTGGTCGGTGCGGTACAGTTGATCATGAAAGTGACAATTGTAGTGCAGCCGCTCACTGTGTAAATTGTAAAGGAGATCATCCATCATACTCAAAAACCTGTGAAATATGGAAAAAAGAAAAAGAAATAATAACAATACGTACGAAAGAAAATATATCTTACCCTGAAGCTAGAAAAATAGTTGAATCCAGAACACCCATAGTTGGTGTCTCATATGCCACTGCTTTATCTAAAACAAACCGTAAAACCCATCAAACTATTGCAACTCAAACAGATTTCCCCACAGAAATAAATTTCAAACCAAAGCAAAAAGATACCTTGGCTAATAAATCTGGTAAGATAACTACATCTACACAATCGATGCCTTCAAAGGCAATGAATTCCAATTCTCCCAAATTACGTCAAAGTGCCTCTTCCAATTCCTCTCTGTCCTTATATCCTAATTCCCTTACTCCTAAACTCCCACTTAATAAAAACATAACTAAAACACCATCTCTAAAGTCAAACATTAGATCTGATATTGAAAAACATACCCTACGTATTAAATCAGCAGCACCAATTGAAAATCCACCCAAAAAGGAAAAAAATAAGACATCTAGAAATGAAACCCATCAACAACAAAATCAAACAGATGAAACACATATGGATGACGATGCCTTAAATCTTCATCCTGAAAGGGATGAAGTATTGGACGATGGAGATAGTAGCATGTCTACTACCTCCGAAACAAATGACATAGATATACATATCTAACACTCCTTTCATGTCTAATATCATCTCGTGGAACTGCCGTGGTTATCACAATAAACATGACGAAATCCGTAACATCCTTTCTGACCATCAACCACTATGCCTAGCTCTCCAGGAAACCCATTTAAGACCTATTGACAAAGCGAAATTACGCAACTATGCAACTTACAGAAAAGACTTTACAGGTAGTGACAGGGCCACTGGTGGAGTGGCTCTCTTTATTTCTCGCCATTTACCCCATTCACAAATCAACTTAATTACCAACTTACAAGCAGTTGCAATCAGAGTTCATATAAACAGACTTATTACCATCTGCTCTATTTACTTACCACCAAACACTTCTATTCAGGCAACAAATCTTGATAGTCTCCTCCTTCAACTCCCCACTCCTTTCATCATTGTGGGAGACTTTAATGCCCACAGTCAACTGTGGGGTAATCATGACTCTAACCAACGTGGCGATATGATAGAGAAATTAATATCTGACAATGGCTTATGCCTACTCAATAATGGAGATCATACTTACTTTCATGAACCATCACGCACTTTTCATGCAATAGACCTAACCATCTGCTCCCCATCTATTTATCCATATTGGAACTTCTGGGTTTCCAATGATCTCCACGGCAGTGACCATTTTCCAATCTCTATTTCACAGACTACTCCTGACAGGGATTCTAATATGTGCGCTAAACGTTATATCTATGACAGAGCCAATTGGCCAACTTTCACAGACCTTGCCAAAATTACAAGTGATATGACCACAGGTAACATAGACGATGCACTTGATAATATCACTCAATGTATTATCAATGCTGCAGATATTAGTATACCTAAAACTTCCTTTAATTCACGACATAGGAAACCATGGTGGAACAGTGAATGTCAAAAGGCGAAAAAAGAGCAACAGAAGGCATGGGGCAAATTCCGGAGGTATCCTAATGATGCTAACTATATTGCATATAAAAAAGTAAAGGCAGAAGCTAGAAAAGTGCGGCGTAAAAGCCAACGTGAATCCTGGATAAACTACATCTCTAGCATTAACTCCAACACATCAAGTAAAGAACTCTGGAATAAAGTGAAAAAATGTATGGGACTGTACTCTGAAAATCATATCTCTATTTTAAAACAAAATGGACAAACCATTGCTTCACCTAAGAACATCGCTGACACAATAGGAAATACCCTAGCATCTATATCAAGCTCTGACTCTTACTCGGAACCTTTTTTAACTTATAAAAGACAAACTGAAAGAACAAGGCTTAATTTTAATTCTCATCACTCACATGCTTATAATGAACCATTTATTATTTCAGAGTTGATAAAATGTTTGAAGGAAAGTCGTTTATCTGCCCCAGGCCATGATGGGATTACTTATACTATGCTCAAGCACCTTTCTCCTTTCTCTCTCAATAATCTCCTATCCTTTTTTAACAGGATATGGAATGAGCAGAGTTTTCCTAATGCCTGGTGCAGAGCTATAATTATACCTTTCCCTAAACCAGGGAAAGATACAACTAATCCCAATAATTACAGGCCTATTGCCCTTTCTAGCTGCCTTTGCAAACTTCTTGAAAAGATGGTCAATTGCCGCCTCATGCATGTTTTGGAAACGAACAATTGCCTTGCCGCTTTTCAAAGTGGATTTCGACGTGGTAGGTCTACTATCGATAATTTAATACATCTTGAACACTACATTCGGACAGCTTTTCTTAAACGCAAACATTTGGTCTCAGTTTTTTTCGACATGGCGAAAGCCTATGATAGAACATGGCGTTATGGCATCCTCCGCGACCTTTTTAATCTGGATTTTCGAGGGAATCTCCCTATTTTTATTAAAAACTTTCTTGCTATTCGTCTATTTCAAGTCCGAATTGGTGGAATTTTATCTAGGTTTTATGAACAAGAAGAGGGTGTTCCCCAGGGCAGTGTCCTGAGTGTCACCCTCTTTGCTATTAAAATAAATGGTATTCTCAGTCAACTCCCCTCTTCTGTGAAGGGAAATTTATACGTTGACGACTTCCGGATTATGTGTATGGGAGAGGATATGCGTTTTATCGAAAGACAATTGCAAATTGCTATTAGAAATATTCTTAATTGGACTAATAAAAATGGTTTTGTTATCTCTGATGACAAAACTTCTTGTGTGCACTTTTGTAGACGTAGGGATCTGCATACCCATAAATTTTTATCGGTTCAACACAAATTCCTGTTGTAGACAACGTCCGGCATCTAGGCCTCTATTTTGACAGTAAACTTACTTTTTTATCTCATGTTTTACAATTACGGACAAAATGTGAAAAAACGCTAAATTTAATTAAGGTACTTTCTAATACTTCTTGGGGAGCAGACCGTACCTCCCTTCTTAAGATCTATCGTGCTGTCATCCGTTCAAAAACTGACTATGCCTGCCAGGTCTATGGCTCTGCACGAAAGTCTGTTCTTAAGAAACTTGACACGGTGCACCATAGCGCACTTCGTGTTTGCTCTGGTGCATTTCGCACATCACCAGTTTTAAGCTTATATGTTGATTGTAACGAACCTTCACTCTACCATATTCGTGAAAAACTTTCGTTAGACTTGTTTTACCGTATCCTTTCACATCCCGACCATCCACTTCATACTCTAATTTTAAATACTGACAATGATATTCATTACCAGCATCGTCCATCTTGCATCCCACCTTTTGGTGTCAGAATGAGAAGCATAACCAACAATAGCCCTCTGAGTAACATTAAGGTGAGTACTTGTCCACTGCATATTTATCCTCCTTGGCACCCACCTGATATTAAAATCCTTCACCCTTTTAAAAATTACGATAAAAAGAATTTACCTGCTGCTGCTTTTCAACAATTATTTGCTGCACATCGTGCTGATTATAGGAATTTTACCGACATTTATACGGATGGCTCAAAGAGTGGAAATAAAGTTGGTTGTGGCGTTTTTTATAATAATGTTTCAATGAGTTATCAGCTTTATCCCTCTGTTTCTATATTTACAGCTGAATTAATCGCAATAGAGAGAGCCATGGTACACATATCTAATCATCGTAACACATCCTTCATCATTTATACTGACTCAAATAGTTCTAGTGACGCACTTAAATCTTTTAAAAGACATGGTTATGTCACTGCCATCCTGGATTTTTATATTAAATTGACTAGACGAGGTTATAATATTTTATTTTGCTGGATACCTGGACACATGGGTATCCCTGGCAGTGTTGGGCACGTTCACAAAATAAACGAACTAACTCAAACTCACGTTCAATTTCTGAAAAGTGATTTAAATTCACGTTCAAACTCAAAAATTTTTAAACGAACGCGTTCAAATCACGCTCATTTGTAAAAGTGAACGAAGTTCACTAAAAAGTTCACTTTTTTTTTTTTTTTTTTTATGTTTGGATATTATTGTCCAAATTTACAAAATTTTGTGAACTAATGATTTGATTATTCGATATGTAAGATAGAAGTATGCACGGACGGAAATTTCCAGGCCCGATCCATAGAAAAAAAATGTCTGGCCCGAAATTAAAATAAAAATTTCAGCCCGAGCCCAGCCCGGCTCGTAGAGAAAATTTAGCGGCCCGATATAATAGCTAAAAACAAGGCCCGACCCGGCCCGACATAATAGCTAAAAACAAGGCCCGAGCTTGGCCCGGCCCGGGAAAAAAGTTGAAATTTCGCACCGAACCCGCCCCGACCCCGAGTACATTTCTACTAGAGATTGATATTTACCCTTACGGAAAAGTTCTGGCGAAAAAAACTTACCTTAGTCTGTTTATAATCTCCATTTATGCAGAAGTGCCGTAGGCTGCGATGTTTATACTTTTAATGAACCTTTGTTAGTTGTATGTAAATGTTTCAGCTATCATTAGTATTATTAATCTATCTTCCATGTTATGGAGACATAAAAATCTAAAAAATGATGTATGGTAAAAGTAAAATCTAAGATGAAACCGCATTGGAAAGAAAAAATACGTTTCTTTTTTAGCAGGTGTAAATGTTTAATATATTTTTTCTACCGTATTATTGTATTCATTTGCATGGATGAACAGTTTAAAAGAACTTTAAAAGAAATTTTCAGTTTTCAGTTTAAAAGAAAATTCCGTCATAGGCAGTCTATTCCATACGTTTATTCCATATGTTCCCTATGTGTCAAAATTTTGCGTTGTTAAGCAGTAAACTTTGAGAACCATTTTAAGGTACTCCTATATTTCCAAAGATTGCCTTAACAAAAGTTCATTATCGCTGTTAATATTTTTATAAAACACATAAAGACCTACACATCTGAAAGCATTTCTGTACATTTCTGGCTCGGCTCGACTATGTAGGAAAAAAAGGGCAGGCACGAGCTTGCAGAAAATAAATAAATAAATAAATAAGAAAAAACAGACACCATGTCCGATGCACGATGTTTGTCTGTATGGTGGACGTATTATATTTCTGTACTGATGCTGTCAAACAAGCATCGGCTCGTGACGCACATTTATACTTATTCTCGTAAAAGATAAATTCATAAAAAGTATTTAATATTTTATCGGCTTCACTTAGATTTTGATATCGGGTCGGCAGGCCCGCTAATGTATTTATATTTTTGGATGTATATGCCCGGATGGCCCGTTCAATTTTTTGGCTACCCCACTTATTTGAAAATTCAGCTTCACTTCGCCAATTACGGAATCGTGTAGATCCTTATGAAAGCCCCCCTTCCAGGGGAATCTCCCTAATTTCAACAGGCACTTTAAATATATTAGAGGATTCAAATACAACCCACACCTATTTGACCTTGTAAAAATATCATGTAGGTGTTGATAGAGTCCGGTCCTCCCAGAGAGCTGAATATAAGTGGAAACCAGGGTTAACTACTTATATGTATTTTTTAGATAGCTTTCTAACAACACTGAAAACCATTTTTTTTTTTTTAAGTGTAAACTTTATATTCAAATAATGTTTGGAAATTTATTAAAAGCAATTTTTTCATATGAGTTAATAACCTAAGATTTCATGCCTTTAGAATTCTATCGATGGTGACGGGCATCGATGGTCATTTAAATCTGGCAGTGTGAAATTGAATATTGAAGTATTAACATGTATAAAATGGAAGAAAGTTTTCGGATTGCAACATCCAACTAGTTTTTATCTTTTAAGCGTAGATTCATATTTTTCATAAGTCACTCATTCTTGAGAGAAAAGATTTAACTCTTCCAAAATACTTAAAAAAAATTCAATTTTAAAAGTGAAAAAATGTATCTTATTTACTTTTAGTAGATGTAACTAAATTCTAAATTAATTTAAAGTTGCTATAAAAATTATACAAATTAATTTATTTATGCATTTGAAAGACATATACATCAATTCTATGAAGGATGTATATACTTTTATATACATACATGTATCAGATGTATATACTTTGTGAGTTTACCCCCCTCCCCCTACCGAACATACACAATTAACCAACACATTTAAAAGCTGAGAAGATTTGGCATAAAAACATCATGTAAAATATTAATGTATGTATAATGTAGAAAGCAAGGTAAAGTATAAACAGCAAAAGATGTTTCCCATTTAACTGGTTCAAAGCTACAAACAAAGAGTCTCTATTTGACAATAGCAGCTCCAAGAAGCGGAAGGGGGGGGGAGTCATAAGGATCATGACCCCCCTCTCCCTCCCTCCAGAATGAAGAAAAGTTTTAAAAGATATTTTAAAAATGAAATATATATTAAATGTTTTTAAAGTCACCATTTCCTCAATAACGAGATACTTTTCGATTCTTTAAATCTCCACTTATATCCAAAGTACCTAATTTCTAACATATCCATAAATTCATTTATTTTTAAATCTCATATGCAAAACATTTGCAAATGCAATTAATAAGAAAAATATGATTGATTCGAGTTTTCCATTTTTCGATAAAGACAAAGCCTTTTTCAGGAAATTTCATTAATATATGGGGTTTGAATTCCAGGCATCGACAGACAATTGCTCCCTTATGATATTTTTGTAACTGTCAAGTCCTAAAAGTTGCTTTAAAATGAGCATTTCCTGAAATAATTCTATATCTTTATAAGAAAATTTAAAAATTTTAAATTTCATGGTAATGTCATCGTTTTGTATTTACGAATGTATATAACTTTTCCAAAATATCTGGAAAGTAGCTACATTGGATATATAAACAATCTCCAATGTAAAAATTACTCGTTAAAAAATGTGACCTCTTCCCCCAATAAAGGAGCCATGACCTCCCTCCTCCCCCCGTCGGGACCCCGGAGCCATGACCACCACACACGTACTGCAAAACAATACGTGCATTACGGCTACTGCTCTTTTTCTTGAACATTATCTGTTCTTTTATACATAACATGGTAGCTCCCAGTTCTATTCAAAAATAATTTACAGAGAAAGCGCAAAACTTTTCCAAAACAGTGTAGTTAGATTATTATCTTTGAAACGGGAGGGAACCTGATTTATATACATAGTTTCCTAGAATTTAAGCGTAGGGGTTCGGAAAAGAACGTACAGAGAGGCTTTCGTTAGTTCCAAGGACAGTCTATACAAAAGAGGAGCAGTTGCTTTATCACAGAATGTAATGTACAATACAGTATCTTTTCCTTTTTTTCTCGCTTTAGTCATGTAAATATCGAGAACTCCATAGTTCTAGACCAGAATCCATCACATATCTGACATGTGTTTTGCTGTTTGTCACTTACATGACTTTGAGTCTGTGCCCCCCCCCCCCCTACACACACATACGCACATTTAAATACTGGTATAGAAAACTAAATGTTGCATTTTATTCGCATTTTTATTTATCATCTATAACACTAGTACACTTTTAAATAATCTTTCAAGAAATAGTCGTCTTTTCACTATAAAATATTTCTAGGGGGGTCCAGTACCCCCCTTCTTACGCCCGTGTCTCTACCCAAAACAAAAAGTTTGCATTCCAGAAATTTAAATAAAATCAGTAGTATATAATGAACCTTTTTTTTTTTTTTTTTTTTTTTTTTTTTTTTTTTTTTTTTACAGTGTTGATAAAATTATTATGCATATCTAATATTTTTCTTAATATCGTAAATAGGGTAAGTCGATTGAAAATTTCTTTAAATTGTCTAAATTACTGTCAAGTATTATGAATATCAGGGTTCAATTCAATGTTCACTTTCAATCACATTCAATCACTTAGATTTTTGTTTACTTGGATTGCGATCGTGGTTTTGTATACCACATTTCTTTACTATTTCTTATAATTTGTTCCGACTTTTTTCAAACAACTTGCATAAAAAAAAAAAAAAAAAAAAAAAAAAAAAATTCCCCGGGGGAAAAATGTGAATGCGCATTTCAGCATTTCATAGCATACACATCTTGCCATTTTTTGACTTTTTGGTGTTTTCTTTTAACACATTCCAATCCAAAACATTCGAAAATGCTCATAATTTCGGTTTGTTTGTTCGTCTGTTCGTACTCCAACTATGCCGAATATACTCGTATTGTCCTGTAATTTTATAAATTCCTGACTTTTAATGCAGGATTGCTAATGAAAAAAGAATGCATAGCATTTATAGCTTTTTTTTTTTTTTTTTTTTTTTTTTGCAGATACAGGACAAAAGTTGTGTTATATTGCGGACAGTGGAAATTTTTTTTTCAAACATCGTGTAATGATGTTCCCCCTTTCAAGCGTAATGAAATTGTTATGCGTTCCTGATTGAACTAAAACAATCGTCTATAGAATTTAGGGTTCAAAACATTTATTATTCATTTATGCAATGTCACATAAGAGAATTCCATTGCATACCAGCTTCGGACAAAAGCGAAATTGTCTAAAAACAAATTTAAAGTAATGAATGAGTGCACGGTAATAAATATATGTAACAATTAATGATAGGTATATAAAAATATATTACTAATAAACACATATGCATACTTACATATATGTATATCCATAGGCGTAACCAGCCTTTTGAACGGGGGGGGGGGGGGGTGCCCAAACTTTTTAACCTGAATATGTTGGGTACAAACAATATCTTATGTAGTAAAACCTAATAAAACGGAATCCCATAAAACTATCGAATTTCCGTTTTAGACAGATTTTTATTTGCGGACGATATAATTGTGTGTTACTTATTTTAAAAAAGACCCAACGTAGTTTTTCATTGCGTGAAGAAGGGTGAGAATTTGCTCAAAACTAAACCTAATGGATAAGAAAAAAATATATAAACATAGATAAAACATGGTAGATATAAAACAAAGATATCCGTAAACAAAAGTCTGTAATCATCACAAGTTTTCATTTAAAACTGCAATGAAATACTAAAATACATAAATACGACTTTAGTTCCCCCCCCCCCGTCATTTTGATCAAAGTAGCATTAAAATAACTTAAACTTGTAGTACGCAATTTAAACTGGAAAATAATTATTTTAATATTTTCTACAAATGAAAAAATAAAATGTTCCGGTAAAAAAAAAAAAAAAAAAAAAAAAAAAAAAAAAAAAAAAAAAAAGAGCCCGTACGAATGTCAAAATATGGCCACAGAAAACGAAATTAAACAATGTTTTTAAGTTCGAGCCCGCCCGAGCCCGAAAGATTTTTTGTCACCAGAGCCCAATACCAAAAATATACAAAATAAAATTGTATGGTATTTAAAAATTGTTTCAAAAGTAATATCTCACTTTTAAAAACTTCTTACATAGATATAATTTTTAAATGAAAATTTAAATTCAATCCTATCAAAATCCGTATAAAATAAAAATGTACTTCACACCTAAAAGGATTCTTATATTTTTTCCTCCTTTAACAAGCTAACTGGATGGACACCTTTGTGTTTAATGAATAAATGCATGAAATGCTTAAAAATTGAAATACTAAAATAAATAAACAAGCATTCAGTTACCCACAACATTTTGATAAAAAAGAATTGAAATGACTTGAAAAGGAATAGGTACGCAATTTTAAGTGAAAAAAGTTCTTTCAATCTTTTCTACGCATGAATAAATAAAATTTTTCGGCTTAAAAAAAATTGAGCACGGGCCCAGGGCCTTAGCTAGAAGTGAATATAAGGGGGGGGGGGGGGACTCATAATTTTTTTTTCTCTCTCTCTCTGACACAGAAAGATAAATTAGTGCATATTCGCATTCTAAATACTATGTTTCTTATTAAACTTCTGTAATAACTTCACTTTATGCTAAGAAAAGTATATGATGATGAAAATTTTGAGTGTACAACTGGTGCAAAATTAAAAATCGTGTTAGCGTCATATGTACAAATAGGATGAAGAAGTGTTGAAACACTTATTTTAGATACAAATTAGTAATTTTGCAAAACTGTGAAAGGGTCTCAAAACTAAATTAGATTTTTGAAAAGAATTTCATTTGTATTTTCGGAATAGAAATTCATTTAGTGACCTTGGAATCTTTTGTAGGAAGGGGGCTCAAAATATTTATGGGGGGCTGAGCCGCCCATAGCGTCCCCTTAGCTACGGCCTTGTCGGGCCCGGGCTCGGGCTGAGCCCGTCTCATCACCATCTCTATTTCACATCTGTATTTCCTTTCATTTTTTTCTTTTTTGCTCCTATCTAGACTTTAGCATACAAAAGCAAAGATATAAATAGTTTCTATCCGTGTCGAGAATTTACGCTAATTTTTTTTACAGAATTGCCTAAACGTTCATGAAAAAGAACGGCGTTAAATTTTTTTTTCCAAAAACAAAAGACATCAAATTGGGATTATAAAACCAACTTTTTCACTTACTGTGATTAATACAGATTCTAATAAATACTCTAGTTTTAAAAAAACATGAACAAAATATTTTTTTAAAAAATAAAAAATAAAAGAATCTGGATCTCTTCTTTTATCACATTTCAAAACATAGACTGTTAGTTTTGATAATTGAACTAACTGTGCTTTCATTTTTTTTCTTTTTTCTTTTATAAATTTTGATTTTTTAAAATAATCAATCTTGGATCTGTGCGAGCGGGGGGGGGGGGGTGCCCGGGCACCCAGGGCACCCCCCCCCCTGGTTACGCGCATGGGTATCTGTGTGTGTATAACTTTTAAAAAACCCATAAATACATGAATACAACTTTTTTTTCTATTACCTTGCATTACAATTACAATATATGTATGTGGGTAGGTTTCGGTACAGTAATTTGTAATTCTTATTATTGGTATTATATATATATATATATATAAGACCATTTATAGTAAACAATATTAACCATTTGAAATTAACCATTGAGTTTAATAACTTATAGCATATTCATTGAATATGGAAGGAAAAAAGAACAATATGAATACAAATGGAATTTGTAGAACCAAAGCAGAATCTTCAGGTCCCAAATACTTTGGAACTTATATATATTAATTAGAGACATAATAGAGATTATCGTTCTCGAGGCACAAAGGGTTTATTTGTCCTAAAATTTATTAAACTGCAATTATATTTTTTCATTTGTCGAACAAATACGATCGATTATGTATATAAGAATGGATCCAGCCCTCTATTTAGAGAAGAGTCGTAGCACTTTTTATTTATTTAATTTATTGTAATTTATTATTATTAATATTATTATTAATATTATTATTATTATTTTGTGTATGTGTGTATGTGGATGGGTAACATCTCTTAATAAACAATTTTTTTATTAAAAGCTCTTCGCATAGCTAAAATATGGCTACTTTTCTTACGTCATTTTCATTCGTGAGTGAAAAGAAACTGCATTGATAATGTAATAAAAAGAATATTGTCCGGTTAAACTGATGGCATAGAGCTCACAGGCTACGCTCACTAATTGTATTTTACAGTTTTATATAATAATGCCCTTTGAAAATAAATTAAGGGAGAAATAGCCCCCCGCACTTTTCCTTTTTCTATACGTAATCATTGAACCCCAAAACTAATCAAGGATGGGCCTTATCATATAATAAACCTGTATCCAAAATTCAGAGCAAGTTGAATAATTCTGTATAAAAACCCATTTATGCTATTTAAGAAATGTTGTCCCCGTTCCCTCATTTATACATAAACATTAAACCTCCTATCTGTTCAGAAATTCAACTTATCTGAAAGAACCTGCATCCAAAATTTCAAGCCTGCATAAAACTCTATTTAGCTAACTTAATGGGGAGGTAATAGTAATCACCCGTAATCCTTTTATACTTAACAAAAGAGCAACACAACTAATGAGGGAGGCTTCTTACCCCTATGAACCTGTATTCCAAAACTGAAAAAAAAAATCGGTTAATTCTGCATGAAAAACCATTTACTTAAATTATGTGAGTAGTTCCCTTTATTCCTACGCCCACTTTTATAATTATCCGATGAATACACGATACTAATCATGGTAGTGCCTCATTAGAATGATCCTATTCCTAAGATTTGAACAAAATCTGATAATTCTGCATGAAAAACCCATTTATATATATTAAGGGGAGGGGCATTAGCCCCCTCTCCTCTTCTTATGTTTATCGAATGAACTCTCAAAACTAATCAGGGAAGCGCCTTATACTGAAAAGCTTATGTCCAAAATTTCAAGTATGTCGGATATATTTATCATGAGTTATCGCGTTACGTACGTACGCACGTACATTACATACAAACAGAACGGATGGGCACATACGCATACGCTATCAGACTTTGATAGCATGTGAGCTTAAAAACATACAATTTACACATTTTATTCGGCAAACAAACATTAAAGAATTTCCCATTCTGTTATAAAAACAACAAATCAATTAAAAAGAAAAAAAAGCATTTTAAGCCAAGTTTTATGATTTAAACATTACAGAAATGCCGTCATAAGAGAGCATTGGCTGCCGCATTTACAATTGCTGCCGAAATACAATTTTAAACCAAAAATTTTACAAAGATTTCCCATGAGATTCTCTCTCTTTATTGAAATACAAAAACCGTTATTTCAATCGCATGACTACTGAATAAATGCAAATGCAAATATCTTGCATCTAAGATTAAAATTGACTTCATAGATGTGTCAGAATTTATGTACTTATGATTTGAGTACAAGAAAAAAATTAGAAAGATTCGCATCCTTAATCAAGGAAGAAATTTGAAAGAATTTAATATATATTTCCTTTTTAAAATGTTCCTTAAAATATTTCTTTGTTCAGAGCAGGGGGGGAGACTCAGGGTTCGTAACTCTTGTAACCCTTCACTTTATCAAATTAAAAGTAAGAAATTAATGCTTGCTTTGTTCGAATTTTGTACTTGAGTATGAGTAAGAGACTTTCATCTTTCGTTGCAAAATGCTATTTTTCATAACATATTTCACAAATTACGTAATATAACATTATTATATATAGTTAAAATTACAATTAATATAAAAAATAAACATAAGAGATAGATTCTGAGTTTGTAGACATCCTCCCCCCGCCCCCTCAGGGTTCGTAACTCTTGTGACTTGTGGGTGACCCTTCAATTAATCAGATTAAAATTAAGAAATTAATGCTTGCTTTGTCCCTATCTTACACAATTTTATCATTGAGGCAATGACAGATTTTGAGATAACTTTTAAAGCTCCCCCCCCCCCCTTCACAGCGCACCGGAAAAAAAGCACACTTTTTTATAAATCACATATTTAGATAAGTCTGATAATAAAATAATTTAATAATACACTTGGTTGATCTTAGAATATAAACACTAGATTGAGATGATTTTTTGAAATTTGAACGTCCTTGCTCGCTTGTTACTGATATTGGGGCGGAGGGAAGACGGTTTTTAAAAGTTATCTCAAAACTGTCATTTCTTGAATGGAAAAAAATTGTAAGGTACGGAGAATTAGAATATAAACACTAGGTACTTAAATGTATTTTTTAAATTTAGTTTCACTTGTTCTTCTGTGGGGGGGAGGGAGTATCTACGATTATATTTATTTTTTAATGTTATTTATAATTTTAATTATATATAAAACTTTATATATTATATCATTTTTATTATTATTTTTATTATAAAATTAAATATTAATATTTATTATATTTTATAGTATATTTATATAATATGTAATGTAACATGTAATAATTAATATATTAATATAATGTAATAATTGTAAATAAATAATAATATAATAAATAAATTATTAAAAAATAATAATAATTAATAATAAATAAATATAAATTAAATATAAAATTAAATATAAATGAAATAAAAAATAAATAAATACAATAAATAAATATAATTAAATATAATTAAATATTGAAAATTATACTCATTAATAAAAATTTATTTAAAAAATGATAATATTTTACTAACTTATAGTAATATATACTTATACATTTTTAAAATTCAGCCTCCATTGTTCTTCGGTAGAGAGTGGGGGAGGGTCTATAAGCTCCGATTTTATCACGGCTTTAGATGATAACCTTTTGTCGGGACGTTTTCTAGAGTCTAGGGAAAAAGCGACCGAAAAATCAAGAGCACAAAAATTCTTGTTTATGAGCATAATTTTTCATATTTTATTTTATTTATTTATACAGTTATTTTTATTATGTCCGATAAATTCTTGTATGATTTTGCCTGATAATTAATAAAGTATTACCATTTTGAAAGTTAATTCTTGTTAATGAAATTAATTTTTAATATTTAATTTTATTTATTTATACATTTATTTTAATTAACTTGCTAAAAGTTAATAAAATATTGCCATTTTTTAAATATTTTTTTGTTAATGAGTGTAACTTTTAATGTTTTATTATATTTATTTATATATTCATTTTTAATTTAATTTATATTTAATGTTACGCATTATTAATTTACTATTTATTATTATGTTATATATTAATATTATATATACATGTATAAATATAAATATACAAATATAATATAAATTATAATAAAATATTAATATGTTATTTTAAAATAATAATAAAAATAACAATTATTTAATATATAAATTATTATATATAATTAAAATTATAAGCAATGAAATTATAAATAATAGAAAAAAATAAATATAAGAGATAAATCCGGAGTTTGTAGACACCCTTCTACACACACAACCACACCCCACAGAAGAACAAGGGATTCAGGGAAAATAAATTAAAGTACCTAGTGTTTATATTCTAATTCTCTGCACCTTACAATTTTTTCCCCCTCATTGAGGCAATGACAGTTTTGAGAACTTTTAAAGACCCCTCTCCCCATCTCAGTCCCGATCGAGCAAGGACGCTGAAGTTTCAAAAAATCATCTCAATCTAGTGTTTATATTCTAAGATCTATATATTATTATCAAATTTATCTGAATATGTGATTTGCAAAAAGGTGCGCTTTTTTTCGGCCAAACATCAATTTTAACTGTGAAAAGCATTTTTAATGGAATAAACAATTCACACGTATTGAGATAGAGAATGTCCATGAAGTAGTACCTTTCATTAATCCTTTGTAATCGTGTTAGACATAAAAAAAAAGTGGGCGTATTAATATTAATTATATTTATGCATACAGATTTTTTAGGCATATTGATTTTAGAAAGGCAAATAATTAAGAAATCATTGTATACAAGATGATTTGTGATGCTGAAATTTAAAGCCAATAAGATTTTTTACTGGGGAAAAAAATCTTTGTAATTTAAACAAAATTTGCATGAAAAAATAAATAAATAAATAAATAAAAATAAAAAGATTGTTTTACGTTTAAAGGTGGAGCAAGGGCTGTCACCATGACTATTAACAAATTGATTGCTTGAAAGTGTTTTGACCACCCTTGTCGTATAAAGTAATTTAAGTGAAAGTGAATGCCGGCGCTGCGATTGTTATATGATTATTGTTGTTATCTTAAAAGGTTCTTAAAAACAGCTGTGGGCTTTTTCTTTCTTTTTTTAATCCAGCCTTTTAAAAGGGCATAGTAAGAAACTTACCAATTACTTGTAGCCTTTCAGCCTGCTCAACAAAGCTCATATAACAAGTGTATCTACTCTAGGGGGTTGGCGCCTTGAATTGTAAACCGTATATAATTGCTCTTATATAAGATAACAGGACCGGACCACCGGACCAGGACATTACTTCTTCCTATCCTTGTGCACAGTGTGGGATTTTCTTTCATGAGACCGGCGACAAAGATATTACCTTATCTATTCCGAACTAGAGGCCGAACATTTTCTTGTTTCCTAAAAAGAGACCTTTAAGGCCCAAACACATTTGACCACTTCTTGAAGTGCGATGTCGGTTCGTTTGTTATGGCGTCGGTGTTTTTGATCTTAATGAGTTTTGCAGGAATGGGATGGTTGCCCGGCAAAAGAAAAATACTTTCCGTCAAGTAGGGGGGATTGCTTGTTCCCTGAATCTTTTGTTAATTTCCCTTGTTTCTATTATGAAGAAACCGCAAATGGATCTTGTACAAAAGACTTCTTCACTTTTTACAAGAATTCAGTTTAAAGAAAGAGTAATGCAATCTGAACAGAGCCTTAAAATAACAATTTTGGGAAAGTTTTCGATTCCAAATATAAGTGTTTGTGATGCGATTATCAGGATTTTATACTTCTGTTATATAAAAATTTAAAAAGAGAAAGGTGGATATCCCATGAAAAATTATGGCATGCTTTTCATTCATAAAAAATTCATTGAACTGTGAGAATTTGTCCCGAATTATTAAAATTTAAAATTAGCGTATTTTCATATGAAAAAAAAATGACTGCAGTGAAACAAAAGTTAAAAAAGGTATACATTTTTTGAAATATTTATTTTATACAAAAAATCAAAATTGTAGTCAAAATTGCTTCATGCTTTTTACGCACTTAAAAGAAGAGGGGGGGGGGGAGGTGGAGAGGGGAGACTTTTTATTAAATTCGAAATAAAAAGTACAATCGTGAAAAAAAATTAAACAAATTACGGAAAACTCCGAACGATTAAGCAGACGGGCGCGACTGGGTTTGAACCAGATCTTCCAATCTACCAGTCTGAAACATAGTTGTGCGTGCTCAAACTTTTTTTGACAATGCAAACAACTCGACTTTCAAAAGATCTAACTATGACTCGCAAGAATTATCCTGCTCCTACCCAACTCGCAAAAAGAATATTAGGTAGATTTCGTATGAAATACTAGGTATTGAGATCTCTCCCCTGTTGAAATTTCTGAAAATCTATCTATACATCACTTTTTTATGGACACGACAATTTTTAGAATTCTACTCAAATCTCTTCCAAACAGATGCATAAAATCTCGGTTAAGTTCGTTAATGGGAAGAATCGAAGTAAGGGGTGGGAATGGGTGAAACTCGAAAAAACTCATGACTTTTAAATTTTATGCAGTAATTTATAAATATTTGAATATTATACACTTTTTTTCCTATAAAAACATAACATTGGTAGTAGATGTAGATGCCTAAATATAGCTAGATATATTATATGTAGTATAAAAATTACTCATCGTAAGTGGCCAAAATAAATAAATAAATGAATAAATAGACACCAAGAAAACGAAGAATGAAAAATTTGCTTTCTGAACACCCCGTGGAAGACTTACGGCCGGAGCCTCATTCTTTTCGGTCTGGAACAGGGCCATTCTTTTTTCTGAACATTCGGGAAAGACGGGCCTAGTTGCTATTCTTTCCAGACCATATTCGGGCCGAATCACGGAAAAAAGCGTCCCCGGAAAAAAGCGTCCCCGGAAAAAAGCGCACCGGAAAAAAGCGTCCCTTTTTACAAATCACATATTTAAATAAGTCTGATAATAGTACACATGGTTAATCTTAGAATATAAACACTGTAATGAGACGGTTTTATGAAATTTAAGTCTTTGGTCTATCGGGACTCAGATGGGTGGGGGGGGGGGGGGCTTTAAAAGTTATCTCAAAACCTGTCATTGCTTTAATGAAAAAAAATTGTAAGGTACGAAGAACTAGATAATAAGCTTTAGGTACTTAAATGATTTTTTTTTAATTCAGTCTCCCTTGTTCTCCTGTGGAGTGGGGCGGGGGGAGGGGAGAGGGTATCTACAAACTTTGAAATATATCTCTTATATTTAATTTTTTAATATTATTTATAATTTGATTATTTTTATTATAAAATTACATATTAATATTTTATTATATTTTATATTACATTTATATATTTATATTTATATAATATATAACATAATATATAATAATAAATATATTAATATAATATAATAATAATACAGAATAAAAAATTTATAATAAATAAGTAATAAATTAATAATACATAAATATAAATTAAATATAAAATTAAAAATAAATGTAATTAAATATTAAAAATTATACTTATTAACAAAAGTTTATTTAAAAATGATAATATTTTATTAACTCATAGTAAATTAAATATTAAAAATCTAGTTTCATCAACAAGAATTAATTTTAAAAATGATAATATTTTATTAACTTATAGGACATAATAAAAATAAGTGTATAAATATATAAAATTAAATATTAAAAAATCTACACATTAAAAAGAATTTATTTAAAAAATGATATTTTATCACCCGCCATTACTGATACTATTGTCATATACCTCCAGCAATCTCTCTTACGTATCCCCAAGGGTACGCGTATCAAAGGTTGGGAACCGCTGTCCTACGAGAATGATATAAATGAGACATTTGTTGCCACTTTAGTTTTTATCATTTATTTATCCACAAGTTCAATATTTATCAATTCCTTGTCACTTTTTTCTGATCACTTTTTGCGCTCTTGTTTTTCCCTAAATTCTAAAAAACATTCCGAAAAAAAGTTATCGTCTAAAGCAGTAATAGATTTGGAGTTTGTAGGCTCACCCCGCCCCCACAGAAGAACAAGGGTGGCTGAATGAAAAATATATATATGAGTTGATATTACTATGAGTTAATAAAATATTATCATTTTTAAATAAATTTTTGTTAATGAGTATAATATTTAATATTTAATTTATAATTATGTATTATTTATTTATCATAAATTATTTATTAATTATTATTATTATTATTATTATTATTATTTTTAATCTATTAATTATATTATTAATTATTTACAATTAATATATTATATTAATATATTAATATTTAATATATATTATATAAGTATAAATATATAATATAAAATGTAATAAAATATTAATATGTAATTTGATAATAATAATAAAAATAATAATCATATAATATATAAATTAATTATGTATAATTTAAATTATAAATAATCAAATTATAAATAATCAAATTATAAATAATCAAATTATAAATAATATAAAAAAATAATGTAAGAGTTTGAGTAAATTCAGAGTTTGTAGACAATCGCCCTCTCCCCCTCCCCCCACCCCAACCACCACCACAGAAGAACAAGGGAGACTGAATTTAAAAAAATCATTTAAGTACCTAGTGTTTATTATCTTATTTTTCGTATCCTACATTTTTTTTTTTTTTTTTTCATTGAGGCAATAACAGGTTTTGAGATAACTTTTAAAGCCCCCACCCCCCACCTTTGCCCATCTCAGTTCCGAGAGAGCAAGGATGCTCAAATTTCATAAAACCGTCTCAATCTAGTGTTTATATTCTAAGATTAACCATGTGTACTATTATCAGACTTATTTAAATATGTGATTTATAAAAAGGGACGCTTTTTTCCGGTGCGCTTTTTTTCAGGGACGCTTTTTTCCGGACACGCTTTTTTCCGGGGCGCTTTTTTCCGTGCGCTTTTTTCCGGGGACGCTTTTTTCCGCCTACCATTCGGGCCTTTTATCCAGAAGCACCTTGCCGGGTCATATTATTTTTTCCGTGCCGAACCTGAATTAGTATTTTTCCCCTAGTTTCACAGGCATATATTTTCTAAGGATCAGACTCGACCCGCCCCGAGTCCATGTAGACCTCTAAACGGCATTTGAATGGAAACTAGTTGGATGTGCCATTCCCAAAACTTTATTCAATCTCATACATACATTTTAATATTTAAAAAAAAATAGTTACTCATTTTAATGCTTTAATAATTTTACAATAACAATTCAATATCACACCAACTTTGATTTTTATCTTAAATTTCTACTTCAGTCAATTAATCGGAATAAAAACGAATTTCCGTCTCTGCACGAGCCGATAAACAATAGAATGACAGCCAGTTTTTTTTTTCAAATTATGGGAGGACCTACTTGCCTCACCAAAAAATAATCATATACAAAAATTTAGTTCAGTTCTAGAACTAACTACTAGAACGTAAACTTTTAGGTGGTGCAATATTGAAAATGGCATAAAATTCGCTATTGCAGTGCCCCCTTTTGGCGGATTTTTTTTTAATTCAGGGAGGACCAATTAGTCATAGTCATACACTCACACAAAAAATTTGGTTCAATTCGATGCATAACTTCATATACTTTTGGTCGGTACAATATTGAAAATGGCACAAACACGCGATTGCACTTTCTGGATGTCTGTATGCATACCCTTCGAGAAAATGCTGGTCTGAATATTGTGCTTTAGTAATTGCTCCTTTTTGCTAGTTTGGAACTTAGTATTAATTTTACAGAAGAGGAGGGGCTAACTTACCTTATAGCAATTGCGATAGACAAAAAACAGACACAAGAGGGAGATCTTATAAAGGTTCCGTTTAATTTTTTAAATACCAGAACTCTAAAAAATACTTATTACAGTTTCCCTTTCATGCTTATGTTTTTCATTTAAAAAAGAGGGTCGTGGGCTGCGTAAATAGGCATATTTATTCCAAATCTATACTGGTAAACCTTAAAGAAAAAAAAAAAAACACTTAGGAAAAATTTATTGTAGACAGATTCTTTATTAAGAAATTCGCCGTCTTTTACAAATGCGTAATGATTTTTTTTTTTTTTTTTTTTTTTACACGGATTATTCTATCCATTTGGCACCGATCTGGAAATTGTTTCGTTTGAGACAGTATTTCGTCATATACAGATTTTTGTAGCATCTTTTATAATACTGTATCTCTCATCCCCTAGCATTGTATATGAACTATTCTTTAAAGAAAAGTTTAATTATTGAATCATGGTAATTTAAAATTAGAATAAACTATGGCTATAGCAGAATCGATCGGTATCTTGAAAATTTTCCGTAGAAGACAATATTCCGTCTTAGACAAATTCTACTCTGTCTGCGGATTTGCAAGAACTTGAAAATCTTTCCGATTTAGACATATTTTCGCCTTACACAATCCACCTTTTACAGAGAGTTTATTGTATATATCTATTTTCGGCGAAATTGTGTACAGCCCAGGTCCGGTTCGGCGCGACCCGAGTCTGCAGAAGAAGTAAGACTAGGATAGTACCCAGAGAAGTGATATCCAGACTTAACCCGTCCTGAGGCTCGTGTAGGCCTCTAAATGGCATTTGAAAGAGGGAAAAAGTGTACTAAGGTCTGGAAAAATTTTAAATAAATTATGAAAAAATTGAACGGAAATTTGAACGTAAATTTCGTTCAAACTCGTCTATTTTTTGAGTTTCCGTTCAGTTCAAGCTCGTTTATAAAATAGTGAACGAAGTTCAGTTCAACGTTCACAAATAGTGAGCGAAACTCGTGATTTTTCGTTCAGTGAGCGCGTTCATACCCAACACTGCTTCCATACCTTCGGAAAGGCCCATTATTTTAGCAGTATGCCAAGACAGACCTTTAGAACCTGGTCAAGCAGGATACGTTATAAAACATGTCTGTGAATAAAGCTAACACATATAGGCAGCGGCAAGAATTCATTTATCTTTTTTTTTCTCAAATTTAAAAACTTGTAACCATAAAATAAAGCTAACAATGCACTAAGTTATTTAAAAACTATTTCAAATTATTGATTTTTCAAGATTTAAAATAATTTTCTAGCACAATTCTTAAAAAAAAAAAAAAAAAAAAAAAAAACTTTATTATATGAGCTATACTAACTCATTTGCATTTTTTTACACCAATAAAAGAGAATTTCAGGTGTCAAGATTGTTATGTTTCATATAAAAAATCTTACCAAGTTCTGAATTTGAAGAAAATTTTTGCAACTAATTCTAAGCACACTATTGATGTTTCAGACATTTTCTTACAAATTTTACCAAGTTGTTAAACCCAGTATATGTATTTCATAGTAACTTTTTCTTCATACTTCTGACATTTAATAATTTTTTAATATGCTAAACATTTTGAAAATAACCACATTTGGCAAAAGGTTTAATCCAGTTTGCCCAATTGAAATTCTTAATTGCACCGATAGTTTTGACACAATAGAAACATAAAATATTTTTATTTGTAAATAATGTATGTATTAATACAATTTAAGAATTATAAATGTTCAAATTAAAATACTTACTCTATTAGACTTATTTTTAAAAAAATAGGGCTGCCACAGTGAAGTAATTTGCTAAATTTTGCTTATGTTCTTGATTTTTATTTTTAAACCATATTAATATACAATTATTTTTAAATAATGGTAACAGAAAAAAAAAAAAATTGTCAATGTCAGCCCATCATTAGCTGAAATAAAAAATGTCACATATACAATAAAAAAGCAGCACAATTCAGTTGGTTTGCAATACACTCTTCATTTATTGAAAGTACAAATTATATATATTAAAAGATATACACTGGTGTCCAAAATTTAAGCATAATTGGTAATTAAGTAATTATTTTTAAGTAATGAAAGAAATATGAATCGGAATGTGCTGAAACTCCAGGTGTGTAAACAAAATAGTACGCGTCACATATTTTCGCGAAGAGTTTTCCCCGAAATCGAACAGGGGACCGTCAACAAATTGAAAAAGAACGAAGATCTTTTGGATAACCCTGTCAAAACTAATGTAGCAAAAGCGTTCAAACTGCACATTATGATTAATTGGGTTAATGTAATGTACTGTGTTAATTTTTACAAGGATAGCATGTATACTCGTAGAGAAATTAAGGTTTTTATAAAAACAGTCCTAAGTTTTTTGCTTATAATTTGCAGAGTTCTTAATATAAAATAGTGTTCTTTTTTGAAAAAATGACAAAAATCATTGTACACAATACCCTGTCATCAGAATTAAAAAATAATAAAAATTGTATGACAAATGAGCAGGTTTACTAAATAATTTTTTACTGCGCATGCGTGAACGCTATTAAAATGTCATTTGCATATTATGTTAGTTAAATGTATAGAGCAACTTTTGTGAAAGTCTCAAAAACATAGCTTAAAAATTCTGAAAATAATCGTTGATAGAATGAGATCAAAATCCTTTATTCCCTAAATGAAGCAAAAAGATGAGGAGCTGTATCCATATTCCATTGTTTAGTGCCTACACAATATTGCACGTACAACTATATTTAGGTAAAACCCCTGATTTTTTTGCTTCCTTTAGGAACAACGGATTTTGAGTTGATTCTATAGGCTCCCATTTTCAGAATTTTCTAGCTATGTTTTTGAAACTTTTACAGAAGTTGCTCTATACATTTAGCTAACACAATATGCAAATGACATTTTGATATCGTTGACGCATGCGCAATTAAAAATTATTTACTAAACATACATATTTTTCATACAATTTTTATTATTTTTAAATTCTGATGACAGGGTATTGTGTACAATGATGTTTGTCATGTTTTCAGAAAAGAACATTATTTTATAATAAGAACTCTGCAAATTATAAGCAAAAAACTTGGAAAAATTTAGGACTGTTTTTATAAAAACCTTAATTTCTCTACGAGTATACATGCTATCCTTATAAAAATTAACACAGTACATTACAATAAGCCAATTAATCATAATATGCAGTTTGAACGCTTTTTCTACATTAGTTTTGACAGGGTTATCCAAAAGATCTTCGTTCTTTTTGAATTTGTTGACGGTCCCCTGTTCGATTTCGGGGAAAACTCTTCGCGAAAAAATGTGACGCGTACTATTTTGTTTACACACCTGGAGTTTCAGCACATTCCGATTCATATTTCTTTCATTACTTAAAAATAATTACTTAATTACCAATTATGCTTAAATTTTGGACACCAGTGTATATGACTAATATTCAATAACAATATGTTTTACAAACAAAGTCTTCTCCAGTGTTCAGAGGCTGCTAAAAATTGCCTGCTCTTTGGGGTCAGAATTAGCTACTTTATTCATCAATATATTTAATGCGTCAAAATCTGCAATCTTGGTACACTTTGTATGACGATGACGATAATCCAAGTCAATAAAATGGGAATTGCTCCAAACATCAGATTAATCTTTCCACCTGTTTTGATAATGAAAGGACAAAAATTTTCAGATATAAAATTGATACACAAGATAATTATACTGAAGTATGCAAAAACTTAATAAACAAAATAATGAAATTTAAGAAACTTTACCATCTAGTCTTACTTCTGGTTCTACTGCTTGAGCAAAGAATAAAAACAAAAATTTCTATTTTGGAATAAATTTCAGGTTTTATGGGCTTGATAATGTAAAATTTTTCAATTAGTATGCATCTGGGAACCCGAAAAATCTGACAGAAATTAAGAAAAATAGAAACCAAAAACTGCTGTTATTTAAAAGCATTTTTTGGTACTATGTGTTGAGAGGAAGTGCACATTTGATAATTTGTTTTTAAAATTTTATAATTATAATTTCCAAGAGATTATTTTACAATTTTGATTCGAAATCTGATTTTGCAGACTCTTAGAAAAAGGAGAAATTTGTAATGTGAAAATTAACTTCTGATATAACTAGAAATAATTTTGGAGAGGAGAGAGGGATTTAGGTATTGAAATTATTTTTACTACAAAGCAAGGATGCAACTTTGAAATTTGGCTAAGAATGTAATTATTTTGAATCCCTCCCCTCCCACTGCATGCACACACATACACTTGCTTTGATGCATTACTAAGACAAAACTCAGCTCAACACATTGAAAATTATATGAAGTAAAATACAATTATGTTAAAACAAAATTTTAAAATAATAATAAGTGCATGTGAAACATTCATATCAACAGTATTTGAAAAGTTTAATTTAGACAGGGTAAAGCTAAAAACAATAAAGTTGACAGCTATGATACATAAAATCAAGGAGAATTCAGAGTAGAATTTTTTCTTGTGAAATTCACAGAAATTTTCTGAAAGGTTGCAGTTGAGGGAAGGGAATGGATACCTACCCGACACTAACTATATGCTTTTTTCCTATAATCTTTTGACAAAATGTGCCTCTTTGTGAGTTATCAAAACTTGCGTCTTTTTTTTGCAATCGATTGTTGAAATTTACATCTTTTACAAGATTTTTTGACTGATATATAATATTTTGACTAAATTTGCTGTTTTTTTTTTTTTTTTTTCCACAATCTTTCACTGAAATTTAGGGGGTTTTCTATGATTTTTTGATGAAATCTGCATATTTTAAGATTCTTTTTACGAGAATTGAATTTTTCCACTATTTTTTGACAAAGTTCTCTCCAATCATTTAATGAAAACACATTGTATCAGCAATCCTTTGATGGAAATAATTTCGCAATACATTGACCGAGACCACATTGTTTTGGCAATCCTTTGATGGAAATGTCTTTTTTGCAATCTTTTCATTGAAATGGTGACTTTTTCGTGATCCTTCAATAAAAATCACATATTTTCCTAAATCATTTGACAAAATTCAGTTTTTCACCACATTTTTTGACGAAAATTGTGATTTTTTTTTTTTTTTCTGACGATCCTTTAATGAAAATGGTCTTTTTTGTGATTTTTTTTATGGAGATTGCATATTTACACTATTCTTAACTGAAATGGTCATAAAGTGAGGTTATTTCAAACCTAGATTCTTTACATTTTATGCAAATTCTGAAAAATCTAAATATATATTTTTTTCTTTTCCCTCAAAGAATTTTTCGATCCCGCTTCCATCCATGGGATCAAAAGACTGAATTTTGTCCTGTGGACGGAAAACTTGCACCAATGCTACTAAGTAGAAAGTAATAAATAGAAAAGTACTTTAAGATTTGTAGCTGCATGTTTTTTATAATTCAATTAGAGATTCCTATTGCAGGGTTGGGAAAATATATACATATATATTTAAGGGGGAAAAAATGCTTTATTTAGTTTAAGCAATTTTTAAATTTCATTTCCTATTGCATATAATGCATATCTGTCGATAAAATAAACGTTTTTGGATATTATATAAGTAGTATAACATTTTAAAATACTCAAATAGTTGCAGTCCACTATGTTCAGAATTGAAATCATTTCCAATTTAAACATTATTGATAAAAGCTATATCTTATGTTCAAAGCATAATTTGCTCTACACAGTGTAACACTGATACCTTGAAAATCTTATGAAGAATCTTTTGATTAATAATATAACACATATTTGATACAATTCAATGAATATATATTATTCTCTGTTTGTTATTTTTAATATACAAAATCTTCTGGTTATTTTGTTTCTCAGTGATCATTCCAAGTGTCAAATGAACATTTTTTTACCTTTAGATTCAGCTTCCTTACTTTATGAATTTGATGCGATTTAATAGGGTGTGTTTAAAAATAAAGTTTCATTAATTAAAGGAAAATGCACCTTATCTTTATTATGGATATTTAATTCACACTTACTTTTAATATTCTCATCATTTTTTTAATTTCTGGTACAGCTCTATTTTTAACTACTCTTCAATTGACACATTTTAAAAAGAAAATACAGACAAAATTTATTCAAAATAATAATACAATTAACATGGAAAATTCTATAATATGTTTTAATAGAAATTTTTGTTTTAAGCTGTATACCTAAATAAAATCCTTAAGTACTTATAATATTAAAACCAGTTAAAAATAATTTTTTAGTTAAGGTAGGAAATGGAATTTGGAAGAAAATTTTCAAAAATATATTAAAAAATGAAGTACTACTTGGTTATCCCGTTGACCAATTTCGCCAAATTATACAAATCACCAAACTAATAGCCAAATTATATATACTGACATACACAATTTTTTTTTTTTTTTTTTTTTTTTTTTTTTGAATAACGAATAAACAAATAATTAGTAGAATATTCATAAAAATACAAATTAAAAGCCGAAATAAAAGCACTTAACGATGTTTTAAACAGCTTTCTCATATTTAATGTCATTAAATGTGATATTGACGGTCATCCATTATTGGCATTTAATCTTATGATTTGGCGACTTTTATTTTTTGGCCGACAGGATAACGAAGTAGTACCAAAAATTATTTTAAGTGTAAAAAACAGTCCAAATGTATAAATTTTATACTTAATGTGTATAACTTGGTAAGTGTGAGAGCATTGTGCATGAAATAATCAAATACAGTATAATTAGAATATAATTAAATATTATAATTATATGTTTAGAACATTTGAAATTAAACAGAACCAACGTTGAAAAAACAACATGGGAAAAAAAACTATATGCCTATAAAAGTGTTTTTTTTTAAGAACAAATTTTTGGATTTTGAATTCAATTTGATTAAGTTTTTAAGTCAAAATATTTATTCATTATAAATTAAGGCCGTACCAAGTACTTTGTATTTACTCAGCATTCAGCCAATTTACCGAGTACAAATACAATACAGAGTAGTGTTACTATTATCATTACAATGAAAAATTAATTGTTGCAGTACATTATAAATGAAAAGAATCAATGTTTAAAGCTCCAAAATACTTCATTCCTTTTTGCAATCTACTTTTCAGAGCCGCAGCACAACCATGTGTTTAAGTCAAAATATTTTATGCATAATAAACTACGGTTGTACTGACTACTCTGTATTTACTCGATACTCGACGTATTCAGCCAATTTGCTGAGTACTCTGTAGTCAGCCAAATTTTGGACCAAGTAGCCATAAGAATTTCAATTTTTAAGCATTATTATTTATACAATGAGAAATTAATTGGCACAGTACATTACAAATAAATAAGATCAACGTTTAAAGCTCCAAAATACTTCATTTCTTCTTGCAGACTAGTTTTAATAGCCACAGCATGCCATCATCATCATATTTTACATTGATGATGGTATACTATGGCTATTGAAACTGGTTTTCAAAAAAGAAAATATTTTAGTTCTTTAAATGTTCTTGACTTATATAACATTACTGAAGACAGGAATTTATAATTGATCTGTAAAAGTTATTTGAATATAAATGTATAATATTTGCAATTATTCATAAAAACCATTTACTTAGTACATATAAAAATGGCAAAAAAAAAAAAAAAAAAAAAAAAAAAAAAAAAAAAAAAACGAATTCTTTCCCCAAGTTTTCTTTTTAATCCACCTTTCATTGTAACACAATCAAAATGACAAACTTTCCTTTCAAAAATAATATAATAAATGTTTTAATTGGTGGTATTATTTCTAATATGATCAATTCTATTGAGTTCATCAATGTTATTATATGATTACTCTGAATGGAAATAATTTCATTACACTTCACAGTAATTCTCACACTTTTCCACTCTTGGTTAAGGATGCAGAACCTTTTTTAAGAGAAGGGCCACTTACAAATATGCCTACGTGTTTGAGTGCCACGTCAAAAACACGGAGAATTCTATTATTTCGAGAATGTGATCTATGGCCTATAATCAGATAAAAAGTATGGTTTCAAAGAGGGGGGGAAGGTTACCCCTCTAGGTCTGTTTGCCTAAAGATGAAAATAAGGAATTTTGCTTAGTGGCCACTAGCCAGTAGGTTGTCTTTTTTAGTAGCCAGTTATTGGCTAGTGAGAATAATTTCTTTAGTAGACAGTAAGTACATTTGAGTTACTGAATATTTAATAACAAGATATATACGAGCATGAGCATAGACTAAATAAGTAATATATGAACTAGTTAAAAAAATTTTAATTTATATTGTTTGGAATAAACTTGAGATACTATTTTCAAATCTATTTTAAATTAACAGCAAAGTTATATGTAATATGCATATGTAGTTAGCTACACAAGTCCAACTATGCTTAGGTACTTGCATAGCTAACGACATAAATAAACCTCAACCCTCTTTTATGTAATTATTTATCTAGAATTAAGATGTAACCCCCCCCCCCCCCAAAAAAAAAAAAATGTTTTTCCACCAACTAGCAAGTTTGATCAAAAAAAAAAAAATTTATAGCAAATTTTCTAAAAAATAAAAAAGGGGGGGGGGGCTCTCATGAAATTAACATTATATGTTTTTTCCACAACCTTTTAACATAATGTGCATTTTTTTCTTTTTTGCGATCTCTTGATAAAATTTGTGTTCGTTTTCGTGACTTTTTAACGAAAATCGCATTTGTTTTCGAAATGTTTTAACGAAAATCACGTTTGTTTATGAAATTTTGTAACTGAAATAGTGTTCGTTATCACGATTTTTTGACGGTATTGACGATCGTTAGCGTGACTTTTTGGACGGTATTCGCGTTCGTTATCATGATTTTTTGCCAGTAATTTGCATTCGTTATCGCGATTTTTTGACAGCATTTGTTTTTTTTCTTTTTTTGATAAAATTCATGTTTTTTGCGTTTGTTTTTACATTTTTCGATGAAAATCGCGTTTGATAGTGATTTTTTGCTGATATTCGAGTTTGTAAATGCAATTTTTTGACGGTATTCACGTTTGTTAATGCGATTTTTTACGGTATTTGCATTCGTTATCGCAATTTTTGACGGTATTAGAGAGTTATCCTGATTTTTTGATGGTATTTGCTCTTTTTCTTAAAAAATTAATTTTGCGTTTGTATTTACGTTTTTTGACGTAAATCGCGTTTGGTACTGAGACTTTTTGCCAGTACTTGCGTTTGTTAATGCGATTTTTTTGACGGCATTTGCAAATGAGATTTCTTGACGGTATTCACTTTTTTGCATGTTTCTTTGATTAAATTCACGTTTTTCCCGTTTGTTTTTATGTTTTTTGACAAAAACCGTGTTTGTTTTCGTTGATTTTTTGACAAAATACGCAGGTTTTTTTTTACAATTGCTTTTTTCACCCCAATTTTATAAAGATATTTACTGTTTTTTCGTGATTCTTCGACGATATTTGCATTCTTTTTGCAATCCTTAGACGATGTCTTTTCGCGATACTTACACAAAATTCATGTTTTTTCACAATTCTTTTCACAAAACACCTTTTGGAGAATCCTGCATATGGCCAGTACTTTCCACATTTTTAGTCGCCAGTTTTTCACATTTAGTAGCCGAGTGGCGACTGCTTATTTTCATCTTTATGTTTGCCCAGTCAAAATATCCAATTTAGTTGGTAAAGATATACTCCCTCAAATCCACAACCCTAAAATCAGCAATTCCTGCACATTATTAATGAAATTCGCGACTTTTTACAGCCGGACCTGCAAAATTTGCTTGCTGGAGCTTACACGTCCTGCGTAATTTTCCACTCCGGCCACAGAAATTTACGGGCACAAATTTTTTACTACCAACATCATTTTTGGCCTATAAGAAAAAGAACGCTTATTTGAAACTTTGCCCTGAGCACACTTTTCTCTTTGCACGCCCCTGCATATAAACCCAAATTTATCAAAATGCCACTTGCCAGAATTAGTGTCTTTCTTGCATTCTTCAGACAGGAATAGTGTTTTTTCTGCATATTTTTGACAGGAGTTTTTTTTTTTTTTTTTTTTTTTTTTTTAAATTAACAGCAAAGTTATGTGTAACATGCATATGTAGTTAGCTACACATGTCCAACTATGCTTAGGTACTTGCGCTGTAGCTATAACTACGCAAGTACATAATAAACCCTAACCCTCTTTTTTGTAATTATTTGTCTAGAATTAAAATGTAACCCCCCCCCCAAAAAAAAAAAAATGTTTATCCACCAATTAGCAAGTTTGATTTTTAAAAAAACTGAAATTCACAAAAAATTTTCTAAAAATTAAAATGGGGGGGGGGGAGACTAATATACGTTTTTTCCACAATCCTTTGGCATAATGTGCGTTTCTTTTTTTCTTTTTTTTTTTTTTTGTGATCTTTTAATAAAATTTGTGTTCGTTTTGAACCTTTTTAACAAAAAGTCGCATTTGTTATCACGACTTTTTGACGGTATTGGCGATCGTTATAGCGACTTTTTAGACGATATTCACGTTTTTTGCGTTCGTTTTTACTTTTTTAACGAAAATATCATTCGTTATTGCAATTTTTTGATGGTTTTCGCGACTTTTTGGACGGTATTCGTGTTTGTTATCACGATTTTTTGACAGTTATTCGCATTCGTTATCGTGATTTTTTGACGGTATTCGCTTTTTCCCCGAGTGCTTTTTTGATAAAATTAGAGTTTTTTGCGTTCGTTTTTACATTTTTTTAAACGAAAATCTCGTTTGTTATCGTGATTTTTTTTTTACGGTATTCACGTTTGTTAACACAAATTTTTGACAGTATTTGCATTTGTTAGCGTGATTTTTTGAAGGTGTTTACATTTTTTGCGTGTTTCTTTGATAAAATTTTTGTTTTTTGACAAAAACCGCGTTTGTTTTTGTTGATTTTTTGACAAAATACATGGTTTTTGCGTTTATAGCAAAAACCATTTTTTTTTTTTTTTTTTTTTTTTTTTTTACAATAATTGCTTTTTTTTTTTTTTTTGCAATTCTCTAATGATATTTACGATTCTTACGCGATTCTTTGACGATATTTGTGTTCTTTTTCCGATCCTTAGGAGATGTCTTTTCGCGATACTTACATAAAATTTATGTTTTTCCGCAACCTTTTTTCGAAATTCTCTTCACAAAACACCTCTTGGAGAATCCTGCATTTGGCCGGTACTTTCCACATTTTTAGTCACCAATTTTTCACATTTAGTCGCCGAGTGCTTGTTTTCATCTTTATGTGAATATGCATTAATTTATCTTTCTGTGTTAGAGAGAGAGAGAGAAAAAAAAATTATGAGCCCCCCCCCCCCCCCATTGTTCATTTCTAGCTACAGCACTGATGCCCCTTTCTTTTTTTTGCAAGATTGATGGAAAACGCATCTTAGCTCTTCTTTTTGCGATCATTTTACGAATAGTGCATCTTTTCTACAAACCACTTCAGTCGTCGGAAATTTTAAGACTGAAAATGTTCATTCATGTAGTTAAGGCACATTTTTGTTAGAAGATGCACCAGATGTGGATTATTGCCGGATACCAGATATCTGGTACAAAACGACAAATTTCATCAAAAGACTGCAAAAAACACGTTTTTTTTTTTTTTTTTTTTTTTTTTTTGCAGCTCTTTGATGAAATTCACACTTTTTGTCTGTTGTACTTAGATGAAATTTGCATTTCTTCAGAAACTCTTTAGGAAGGAAAAAAAAAAAAAAAAACGCATTTTTTCTGTTTTTATTTGACAATATTCGCTTTTTGTCAGTGATCATTTAAACAAAATTAGCATTTTTTCCACGGCCCTTTGGCAAAATTCACGTCCTTTCAATGATACCTTTACAAACTCGACTTTTTGCCCCTAATTCTTATTTGCATCGTTTCTGTGACTCTGATGAAATTCGCATCTTTTCTTGGTACTTTGACAGAATTCACTCTTGTCTGCTATATTTTAAAAGAATTAACACTTGCTTTCGGGATCCTTTGTTGAAATTATTCTTTTTGTTGCGATTCGTAAGCTTTTCCCAGCAATTCTTTAACGAAATACTCCTCGTGTGATTCTTTATTTTGAAGTTCGCATTTTTTCCCCGTAAACAATTGACGAAAATTTTTCAACGACAATTTGTTGAAATTTGCGATACTTTTTATGCCTGAATTTTCTGATACATCTTTTTTTTTTCCCCCCCATTTTCGTAATGGAATGTCTTAAATTTTTGGAAATTATGGAACAAAATCATAACTGGTTACAAAAATCAAAATTATTTTTCTTATATTTTCTTCTCTTTTAGTCATTTTTTAATTATTGATGCATGTTCTTTTAAGATCAGAAGGCATCAGATAGCAATTTGCCATTTTTCGTGAATTTTTTAATAGAATTTTCCATTTTATTGCGATTTTTTGGCAAAATTTGCCGTCTTCCCACGACTTTTTGACGAAAGTTGTCATTTTTCGCGAATCGTTTGAGGAATTTTTCCATTTTGTCGTGATTTTTCAACGAATGTCGTTTTTTCACTATTTTTTGAGGAAATCTGCTTTTTGGGGGGATTTTTGAGGAAATAGCCATTTTTTCACGAATCTTGCCGGAAATAAGTCGTTATTTCGCAATTTTTTTAAAAAGAAATTTGCCTTTTTGTCACGATTTTCTCATGAAATTATGCTTCCGAGTAAGAGCTATTTTTGGCGTTCCGTTGCCCATTTTTATGCATAATTTACGCACTATAGCATGTTCGCATCATCGTTGAAGGGCTGCATTTTTTCTAATGTGGGGCATGAACATGGGTGCAAGTTTGAAATTTTGCCAGGACTGAAAATATTTTGAGTTTCTCCCCCCCCCCCCCCCGAATGAACAAATACACACATGCATGATTCACGTTTTTCCCATGACCGTTTGACGAAATTCGCTTTTTCCCATGATCTTGACAGAAATCGCTTTTTTTGCAATCTTTTGACAAAAATTTGCGAGTTTTTCATGATCTTTGACAAAAATTCGCGAGTTTTTTTCAATCCTTTGACAAATATTCGCGACTTTTTCGTGATCCTTTGTCAAAAATTTGCGTCTTTTCCATGATCTTTTGACAAAAGACTCGTCTTTTCCTCGCTCTTTTGAGAATAAATCGCGATTTCTCTGCAATTCTAAGAAAAATAGCATTTTTTCCGCTATCATTTGACGAAAATCGCAACCTTTTTCGCAATTCTTTGAAAGACTTCCTCATTTTCATGATCCTTAAACAGGAATCGCGTTTATTTTGCTTTTTTTTTTTTTTTTAACGAAAAATGCATCTTTTTTGCGATCTTTATTCAAAAATAGTGCTTTTTTCCGCGACCTTTTCACAAAAACCACGTATTATCAGCAATCTTTTGAAAAAAAAATCGTGTTTTTTCACGCTCTTTTGACGAAAAACACTTTTTCCTCGATCTTTTGACAAAAATCGCATTTTCTCTGCAATTCTGACAGAAATAGTGTTTTTTCCATGATCATTTGAGGAAAATGGCGCTTTTTCTTCGATTCCTTGACAGAGACTGTGTCATTTTCACGATTCTTCGATGGAAATAGTATTTTTCTTGAGATCCGTCTACAGGAATCAGTTTATTCGGCAATTTTTTGACAAAAAATGTGTCTTTCTACGATCTTTTGAATGAAACAGCACTTTTTTCTGCTATCCTTTGACAGAAACGCCCTTTTCCGCAATCATCTGACAAAATCACGTGTTATTCATAATTTTTTGACGAAAAATTATGTCTTTTTTGCGATTTTTTGGCAAAAACCGCGTCATTTTCGCAATCATTTTTCGTCGTCTGAAATTTTTCCATCCCGCTTCCGTCCACGGGAACTTTTAAAAGACGGATTTCCGTGCTGTGGATGGAAAACTTGCACCCATGGGCATGAAGGGCGCTATTTTTTTGAATGAGCAAGAGGGGTGCTAGTTTTTGAATGAGGGGCAAGGAGAGAGCTATTTTTTAAACTAAAGGACAGGAAGGGTGCAGCGCCTTCCCGAAACCCTCTGGGAGAAACTCTGCTTTAGCACTCATAAGATGGTCCCATTGTACACATTTCTGATTCTGATATTTGTTGCATTAATAGCAACTTCATAAAACTTTTAGATTAGATATTTATACCTTCCTCTTTTGTTGATATTAATAATTTAAATTAATAATAAAGTTATTAACAAAACACTTGAGAAGAACTGTAAAAGTTTAAAAGTCAACTACTTCATGATGGCAATTAAATGAAAACAAAACAAATTTGAAATTGTAGTTGATATTCTAGGTTTGATTTTACAATTACAGTAGAATAATTGAACACTGCAGTTAAATTTTGAGTGGTGAAAATTACAATAAAACTTTTGAGAGGTGTAAAATTACTTCATTACTGAAATTTAAGAACAATTTTTAAGAGAAATAAAAAATTTTAAGTTGAAGTACATATTCTAGTTTTGGTTTTACAACCGCTGTTATAGGTTATGACAAAATACTGTGATACTTTAAATATATCTTCATTCACATATAAACATTATAATTTCATAATTATGAAAATATACAAGTATTTATTTTTGTTAACATTGCTTTTTTAATAAGATAAAGCTGGCAAGGAGCAAATTAGTTTTACATTTTTTTTTAAATGTAAAAAACAGAATTTAAAAAATGTTTTACTATCCGGCAACCGAATATTGAAATATTCGGCCGGAACGAATATCCGGTTTGAGTGCCGAATAAGCAGGATATCCGGCAGGAACCAGATATCCAGTGCATCCCTAATTTTTATAAAATTCTTTATCACAATTTTTTTTTTTCTAAATGATATATAGCTTAAATTACAATTTTTATCTGTAGGTCACAGGAAACAATTGTAAATTTCATCACTTTGATGCAAAAAAAAAAGCATGAATTTCATAGATAAAGTGCCGAAAAATAAATTTTGTCGATGAGGATTTCAAATTTTGTTGAATGGGTATGAGAAAAACAATTCTAAATAGACACAGAAAAATAAAATTTTGTCAATGAGGTGCAGACAAATCTTAAATTTTATTGATTGAGCATGGAAAAAGCTTGAATTTTGTTGATCAAGCATGAAAAAAAAAAAGAAAAAATTTCGTCAATCAGCCGTAAGAAAAATCAAATTTTGGTAACTGAGTATGAAAAAAAAAAAAAAAAAAAAAAAAACAATAGCCATTTTGTTAAAAATGAGCAAAAAATTTGCAAATTTTATTTATTGGCTTTAGAAAATCTTGAGTTTCATTAGTCGCAAAGGAAAAAAAAAAGAAAAAAATTGCTCATTTTATAGATTTACTAAACAAATTTGAAAGCAAATTGCGAATTTGTCAGCCAATTAAGAAATGCAAATTTTCTTGATCTTGTGTTAAAAATTTGTTGATTTTGTTAATTAGGAAGGGAAAAATCTCAAATTTGGTTGATCAACTGCAGAAAATCACGTTTCGTCTATTTATTGCAAATTTTGTCAATTTGCTGCAGGAAGGACAAGTTTCTCCAGAGTCATTTAAGAATCATGATTTTCAACAATTTGGCATGGGTTAAATTACAAATTTCATCAGATTTAGAAAAATTTTATTAATAAGATCGAAAAAACTCAAATTTTGCTGACCAGACACAGAAATATCAAAAATTTCATCAATTGAATATGGAAAAATTATGAGTTTTGTTGATACTGACCTGAAAAATATAAATTTTATCGGCCAGGATTTTAAAAAAAAATTGCAAATTTTATTGGTTAGGCTCAAAAAAAAATTTCAATTTTATCAATCAGGCTTGGGGAAAAAAAACTACTTTTGTTGATAAGGCTCGAAAAAAAAATCACTTTTTGTTGATCAGGTTAAACAAAATCGCTACTTTTGTTGATCAGGCTAAAAAAAATTGTCTTTGTGAAAAGACGATCAAGTTTCAGAAGAGATTGAAAATAGAAAATGAAAAAAATTGGAATACAATAATTATAACTATTAATAAAAAGATATTTTTTAAAGAAATTCCTTAAGTGGGTCCATTACTGGCACATCTACCCTATATAAAGCTGGATTCTGTTCCTCTGTTTTAATTAAAATTAACATTCTAGATAATTATCGAGTTTTTGATTTAAATTATTTCAATAGTATTTTGTCATGTCCTTATAAATTGTAAATATTTAAGTGGCATGTAAAAAATAGTGTGATTTAAAAAAAAATATTTTATTTTTTCACTTGAACATTCAACTCCACTGTATCTATGAATGTTTAGAGGGAAACTTTCTCCTCCTAGGAAAACCTGAATTTCAAGCTCTGATATTCAAAGAGATATAGTTTTTGTAAATTATATTTCGGTACATTTAAAATATATTTTAATGGTGTGTGAAACATGTATATCATTTACTGTTTGAGATGGCATTATACAAAGAAGTAAACATTTACCATATTAAAAACATATTTAGTGCCGGATATCCGAATCCGGCAGGTAAAGCAGCTTCGGATAGCCAGTATCCGGCAAAATCAATATCCGGTGCATCTCTATTTTAAATTATATTTTGACTGAGACTTTAGGGGTAATTGTATAAATGGCTGCAAACATAACAATAAATACCGTTCGTGATATACTTATTATTTTATAAATAGCGTGCATAGGAACATTGAGATTTCTGATAAAATTAAATAAGTAGATTAGTTCAATAAAAAAATTTTATAGTTCCAAAACATGACAAACTTGAACGATCGATACCAATATTCGTCTGACTATTTCGAGCCTTAAATCTCAAGTTACAATATCAAAGATTACCAGTAGATTAATTAACATATTATTTTTATAATTATTTAATCAAAGAAAGAGAGAGGGGGAAAAAAGAAAGAAAGAAAAAAAAAACAGGTTTTCAATCTGCGACAACCCAAAAGTAACGTTTCGAGTTAAGCCTAAAAAGAAATAAGAGATAGACGCGGAATTAACTCTTAAGCAACTGAATATTTGTAAATTTTTGTTTATTATCTACATAAATAAAATAAAGCTTACCTTAAAAACATGAAAATCAGTATCCAAGGTAGTATTCAGCTGAATCACATGTGGTATGTTGTCAGTGGCGGCCATAATCTCCATGACGGCGGCAAGGCAAGCAACGGATCGGAGGTTGGTGCGTTGACTGGTTGATTCTATGTTACTAGAAGTTACTAGGTTATGTTACTAGAATTTCGTAAGTAAAGTTTTGCGAAGCGATTTTTTACTAAAGATTCTTTAGTAACTCTAATGATAACTGTAATGATACTTAATATATTTGAGTGAATTCCCATATTTTTTTTACAGTGTATGTGCCAGTAGCCAGAGGCTAAATCCAAAGTTGAAAAATACTGAGCACTACTCAATTTATCTAAAATTCCATCGATACGGGGCAAGGGTTCTGCATCATTTTTAATTATTGCGTTTAATTTTCTATAGTCTATACATAATCGCGTTTTTTTACCTTCCTCTCTTTTCATAACTAGTGTAGCAGGGGCAGAATAGGGGCTATTACTTTCCTTTATCAGTCCGGCTGCTAACAATGATTGAATTTGGTTTTTTATTTCTATTTCTTCTAGAGGAGATGTTCGGTAGGGCCTCAAAGAGTCTGAGTTTAGTATAACGCGTTGTGGTTCAATATTAATCCTACCCACATCATATTTATGCTTTGCAAAAATATCACTATAAATATGAACTAATTCCCTTAAATTTACATCTTGAATTAAATTTATTTCCCCAGTTAAATCTGAATCCGAATTATCGCGAAAATTTTGAAGAGTCACGAAACCTCTATAATCAGGATGCACATTAATTTCGTGATCATATTCAACACAGTCTTCATTTTTCATAATATTTCCACAAGTAGATTGTAACTCTATATCATGATTACTTACATTCAGTGTTTCATTATCATAATTATCTATTGCTACCATATTACCAGTATTTAATTTCATATTTTTTTTATATTCTGAGGTTACAAATTCATTAGATTGATCCCTGTTTTGTTGTACTTGGTCCATATTTACTGTATTGAAATGAAGGGATCTCTCATTATGTATGGATATACTGTTAGTTAAAATTTTCCTTCCCTGCCTTACAATACAATTTTTACATTCTATGGTTAATTTAAATTTAGAACATTCTTTTAACCCCAAAATAGCATAATCCAAATTTGTATTGCATACTAAAAAGTTAACATATTTTTCAATTTTACCCACTTTTAGAAGAACACTACCTTTTTTATTTATATGTAAAAATCCTTTTGCCTGGCCAATGGTAACTGAGGGTATAGTCTCAATTTTAGCATTAAGTTTTTTAACAAATTTAAGTGGCAATATTGCAATAGTTGAGCCAGTATCTACAACACATGGCAAATTATAATTATTTGTACATCCATACACAATTAATTGCCAAACATTATGAGAATTATTTTGTGAGATATTTGGAAGAGTATCAGAGGATGGTACCTCATTCCTAAAAATACATTCTCTTTCCCAATGAAAAGCATTACTCACACCCCTATTTGTGCATATCCTACAAGGTCTTGAAGGGTATGAATTTTGAATATAATTATTTTGACAAACTCTAGGTCTTTGAAACTGAGATTGCCTTTGGGGAATCCAATTCCTAGGTGTATTATTGGGCCTTACTGGCTGAATCCAGGGCCTAGTTGGTTGAAAAGGTTGAAAATTTTGTCTAGCTGATGGTTGATTTATTACTTGGTTTGAAACTAGTGGGGTGGAAACTTCCACGAATTGTTTGACAACCCGGTACCATTCTGTGGTACTACTAGGAGGATTTATAATAATATTGTTTTTGAATTCTGGTTTTAAACCATCAGTTAAACCTTGTAATAGTATATTTTCACTAAGATGTAATTTCCTACCAATTTTCAGATTTGAAAAATCAGAAAAACTCGGGAAGTCTAATTCAATGAGTCTTTCTATCAAAATTTTCTTAATTTGTTCATAATCCGTACAATTTAAGCAGTCATTGATATAAATTTTTTGCGCTTCACCTTTCAAATATTGCGCAATAGAATTAAATTTCCATTCTAGATTTTTCTGTTCCCTATCACATGTTTTATCAAAATAAGTTAACCAAGACAAAATGTTCATTCCAGATCTCGGGTCAAACGGTACGAACTTAGGACCTTCCATAATTTTTTATTCTTACTCATTAGAATAAATGAAGCACTTCTATTTTCTTTATTAAATCCTGATCGTAAAATCATTCGCAATAAATTTCAAAGGTAATGATTTCTATCAATTACATATTTTTTCAAAATTACTATATTTAGCTGCTAACTTTAACCAGAAATTTTATCTAATAAAACAGAAATTGTAAACATCATAGTTATACCTTATTATTACAAACTTGCCTTTAATCGTGCATAGAAATATCATAATAGTCTTAATAAATAACAGTAAATATCTTAAGAACATCATACTCCTCAATTAAGTCCTTAAGAATAAAAATACTTCAATCTTCAACACATAATAATGAAAATAAAAATACTCATAAATAGGTAAGTAAGTAAGATTCACAGATAAATAATCAAATAAATAAACCTGACAAACAGAGAATAAATAATCTACACAAATACAATAAAAGGATACACAAAATAATTAAATACATCTAAAAATAACTCACTAATAAGAAGAAATTCTCAAGAGGATCCTAGGGGAGACAAGAACCCCGAAAATTATCCAGGCAATTAGCAACCGACGTTCAGTTGTCCCTGCAAGTTTTTTTTTTTTTCTCTTTTTCTTGTCATCACTACCAATAATACTCAAAGTCAATGATCGCATATTTGGGCCGCAACAAGATGAATGGCAGTTCGTCGTGGCGCTTCTATTCCTTATTAAATGCAATTCGAAATCACCAGGTCTCAAAAATTTATCATTATGACCAAAATATCAAGCTTCAGAAATTCAGGAGAAGTCAATTATCGGCGATTCACAAACCTATCATCATTTTGTTCCACAGCCCATTCCATTAGCAAGCTGAAAATACCATATAGACTGTCCTTCAATCAAACTTCGGCGATAGCATGCTTTTCTTCGTTCCATCGCAATTTTCTTTAAATATCATTCATTAAAAAGGCAGCACAGATAAAAAATCCTGTCGACTTTTCGATTAGTTGTGACGATTTATGGAGAACTCGAATTATTTCCACTGGTTAAAAAGAAACACACAGTCATGGCAAGCGAGGGAAAAAACAAAATAAATAAATAAATGTAGAAGATCCAATAATTAGTCATGGGCTGCTGTAAATTCATTTATTAAATTCGTAATAATGAGGAAGGAAAAGCTCCTTTTGCAAAAATTCCATCATTATTTCAGCGAGCTGTCCTCATCGAAGAAGCAACCCAAGAAATCTTCTTTTTCATCTCGAGACTTCCACCTTTTTAAACTAAAAAGAAAGTTCTGGAACATTCTGTAACCTCAAACCATCATTCTTTTATGTAAACAGAATTCTTGTCCAGCTACGAGATTATTTTCCACAAACGATAAATTTATTTTAAAAAAAATATTATTTAACCAATTTATAATTGACTCAGAATTTTAAATATCTTAGGCAGACGATTTTTATAAATGATTAATTTTAAGAGAAAAAGAAAAGAAATGAATTTATTAATATGCACACATCAAAGGTTGACGTAGGAAAAATAAATAAATAGATAAAATAAAATAATGATATTTTTTGAAAGGTATGGTTTTGGAATAAATTTAATAAGACTTTCTTAAAAAGGGTTGATAAAAACATAGAAGAAATCACATTTTATTTGGAATATTAAGAAATAAAGTTTTAATTAAGAATATTTTTAATTTAGAGCCATCTTTTTAAATTTACGCATACTGGAATAATGTTTTTTAAGGTAAATTAAGAATTTATATCGTCTGCATAAGGATTAACAGATTAGATTTAGAAACAAGATTTTAATTTAATAATTTGAAGTAAGTACGGAATATTATTATAAGAAAATTAAGATAGTATAAAGGTTAGTTTTGGCGAAAAATTTTTAAATTTGTAATATATATATATATATATATATATATATATATATATAGGGTAACATCCCTAGTAATTGGCACATTAAGAATTTGTCTTTAAACTTACTTCAGTTTTCATTGCCAAGAAATAAAATATTTACTTGCAAAAAATTTTAAATCAAAGAATGCATATATGTGAATGTATTTTGCCCACTAAAAGCAAAAACTTTTGGAAAAGTATTTTTATAAAAAATAAATTTATAAAAAATTACTGTAGTCACCAGTAATTGGCACCTAGACCACAAATGTATGACATCTTGTGATCCAGTAATTGGCACATGTTTATATAAAAAAAAATATTTTATATTTTGCATTGGGTTTAATAGCTTTAAATGAATTTACTGTAGATGAAGATACCATATTTCAGGTTTTTGAAAGAAAGAAATCAGCATATTAGTCTGAAATGTGAACACTTTAAAACAATACAATATATTTATGTTAATACCCAGTAATTGTCATGCTATCCCCAGTAATTGTTATATAAAGCTTTAATGGATTCCAATTACTGACAATATTTCATATTTTCAAATAAAAACAACTGATAAATAAAATTAGTCTATAACTAACTTAGTGTACTGCCAAAATAACTGGTTTAATCTCAAATCATGCGATTCCCTTGTAATTGGAATAGGTGCCAATTACTTAGAACTATCAAAATTGAAGCACCATTAATTGGCATCTATCATTAATTCAAAAATCCAAATATTTGTGTCAAAAATACTTTTACACAATTAAAGTAACACTTTTCAACTAAACAAAACTGTTTTCAATTAAAATTTAAAATATATTAGAAATCAGATAATAATGAATTGAAAAGCATGCCTTTCTTAAGCCACAGAAGAAGCATTTGCAACAAAATGGCTAATTAGATACAAACCATAATTGTTCCTTTTTCCTAGGCACTATTGTCATCTAGTAGCATAAATCGAAGTTATAATCTTTAAAGTAAATGAGCATATAACTGGTATATGGTCTTGCATTTTTTAAAGACTGGATATAAATCTTATTTTAGGACATGTTTGTAGGATGTGCCAATCATTGGTGCATGTCAATTACTGGAGATTTTACCCTATATATATACATAAGCTGCAACATCTGGGGAAAAAATTTAACTCTTCTTTTCATTAACTTTAAAATTCTCTTTTTTATATAGAGCAGAAAAGAAAAGAAAAATCAGAGATGACTCAGATATTCTGTAGAAGAGAAAAATCTTCATATCTAACTGGTAAGATTAATTTTCAGTATTATGTAAGATATAATTTACACACATATATATATAATAAAATTACTTAATATAATATTTTAAATAACAACATGATTACTTTAAATGTCAGTATTCATCCATATATCGATTTGATTATTACCGTTTACGTTCTTAGATCCGTTCTTATCTTTTTTTCTTTTGGTAGAGAAAATTACTTTTTATTAAATTATTTTAAAGATAATCAGGCAGAATAACAAATGAAAAGTTTCTAAAATTGAAAGTATATTACTGACCTTAAAGGCAAAAGTGCATTTTTTAACTGTTTAGTAAAAGTAGTAATTACGTAATTTGTGTAAGATTGCGAATGGACATAATTATTCATAACTAAAAAAGAATTTATTAATAAATAAAGAACAAAAAGAACCTATTCAAACTGTTTTTAAAAAATAAAGAAAAATTAACAGTGTTGTTAGTAGTTTCAACTATTCGTAATTGTGGAATTACATTTATTTGAGGTGATGTCACTGTTATTTTGATTATTAAGATGACTGAATTACACATGTAATCGAATTGAAGAAATACTCGTCTTTTATAATGTGGCGTAAACGGAATATAACGTTTTCATTTTCACTTCTTCATAAAATGATAGATAGTATTTAAAAATATGCAAATTAGTTAGGTAATATCATAAATAGCTATAATTAGGAAGTTGATTTCAAAGTCAATTTAAATTTATCGAATTACATTTCAGTAATCGTCGGGCTTAAGGAAATAATGGGAAAGACCACAAATGATAATAGTAAATACCTAAATCAAAAAGTTGATTTTAAACAAGTTTGTTTTAAAATACTGTTAATTATATTGGATTAGTAAAGTATCGTTAAAAAGGAATATACTTTTACTTTAATTCGAATTGCAAAATACAAGTTTAAAAATACAAATTCTGAATTGTGATTGAAAACTCAATGTTTTACATTGGAATTCGAATTTCCATAAATTTATAAATTTATATATCACATAAAACTGTCAAAAGAACTTTAAAAGTGTCTTAATCTTTGACGAACGGAGTAGAAATATATCTACTATTTTACAGAATGCTCAGTGGAATTCCAAAAACTATGAACATTTATAACATCATGAGAAATCGATAAATCTTTAAATGGATTTAAAATTTATCTATTCTGAAAGTATAGAGGAAGTATGTAGGATTTGAACTTAAAGATCATTTATTTTCCTGATAACGTGTGTGATCACCAATTTAATTGACTCTCTGGTAATTTTTTACTATCCATGATTTGAAAGCACGCGTTATGAAAATTCACGAGCGCAAGGTCTGCAGATTTTTAAAATTTGAGGTATTTCAAGAGGTATTATTAATTTTTATCTGTCAATTTTATCTTTCATGAAGCATCGACATATGAATTGTCAATAAAGGCACAGTTAGGCCTAACTGGAATGTTCTATGGAAAGTGTATTGTATCTTTTAGATGTTAATTTTAAAGTATTTAGAGAAACTACCAACTAAAATTAGCTGTATGAAGTTATATTACGTGTCGATATTTCAATGTCCAGTCATTTAAGTATTTCAAGAAATTAACTTTTTACATATTATCTTCATACATATACCGAAGAGGGTTAAAGACCCTAATTAAAGCCAATTGGTACAGATAAGGGGGAGGGGAAGGCAGTGTACTACTCTTTCTGAATAGTAATGTAGTGAATTATTCTTCTAACATCCACCAGATGTCAGTGGATGATAAAAACTGTTATTTGTGTTTGTGACAACACTGTTGTTTAAAAACTTTTAGATGAACATTTTTGGCAACAGTTAGCAGTTGTTATCCGGCTTTGTTCGCATCTTGTGATCTAGCTGCCTGATTAATTCGTCTTTTTTAACATGTAATGTACAACTCAGCTATTTTTCAATTATATATTTTTATGTAACTGTGCTGTACTTTTCTTAGGAAAATGTTAAAGTATTAGGTAGAAAGTTATGTAAGTTTTGAGTAACCACGAAAACATAACAGTAATCTTCGTCTTTTTTAGCCCCAGATTCTGTGATTAAACAAAATAAAGACTGCAATCCTGAAAAAGTAGCGCACTCTCCCCTTCCTCTGGCTCCAACCTATTCACGCTAATTATTAACATACATTTTTCTATCAACTTTTTTTTCTAAATGGCAATATTTCATATTCATGAGTAAAAATTAAAATGAATACAGGTAGATAAAAAAAATGACCTCTTACAAATTTAAAATTGTTCGTCTTTTAGCTAGGTTTTTATTTTAATACTTAAAATGTTTTTAACAGATAATTTTCGAAAATATTGCAGTTTCATAATTGAGCAAATACAAATATGAGATATTCTTTCCCTTGGTGAGCATCAGTAGTTTATTATAATTAAAATGTAAAAAAAAGTATATATATATAACTTAGTGAACATATTTTTCTCATTATCCTTTAATTTGATGACCTTTAATGATCCTTTAATGATGATTTTAATTTGAACTTGCGGTAGAAGATATATATGATATGAATTTGTTAAAATAGCGTTGTCTTGCAAGATAATGCTTTGTTTACTTCTGAAAAACAAGCAAAATGCGACTTACGATTGTTTGACTCTCAGGTACAGATATGCAATTTACCTTAATTTGCAAAATATTTAGCAATATTCATTCAGTGGCCATTAATCGCATTTGGTGCTTCGATTTTTTTTTCTATCTTTAGCCTTTTCCGACGCGGAGTAATTCTGTTCGTAAAATGATGAGAAAATAGGCTGACACCAGAATTTATAAGCGAATATTTTAGAAAATAGATACTTGTTTTCTCGTACTATATAAAAAGAAAATTTAAACTGAATATTATTAATGCGAGTACTCTTAAAATTATGTGTCTTTTTCTGTGGGCAACACCTGCTAAAGGGTTAAAAAGATCTCTAAGAGATTTCTTTATTTGCTGTGCGCAGGCCCAAAATTAGGAAACTTTCTTCAGATTCTGCTATTCTTAACCCTTTTATACTAATTTGTTTTTGTCTCTTATACAACCATTCACAGTACATGTTTGATTTATGATTCTTTCATTCTTTATTATTTCTGATTTGTTGTCATATGTTTATTAAGTAAAAGTAGAATAAGGGAATAAGAGAATTATTCTTTTAAAATATCTTTAACTTTATAATGCTTTTGTGCTTGTTTTATATGAAATAGTGAATAAATAATTTGAATATTCAAAGAAAATTATTACATTACAATATAAATTGTAATAGTTTTAATTAAATATAAATTTTCAATGGAATGCTTTTTATTCTTGATAGAGATAAAAATTACAAGTCTATTTTACTTTATCTTACACGACTTTTAGAAGCATTGAAAGTTTCTTTCTTTTATTTGAAAAGAAAAATAGTTTTAGAAACAATGCAAATTGCGTTTATCTGAGATGTTAATATATTTCACTTTTTAAAAATTAAAACAAATTCTTATTTTAATCAATTATTTTTTAATAAACTACACATTTTATTCATTTAATTAGAATCATTGATTCCCTAATTATAATAAAATGAGCAATAAATTTTTTTGTTTTTTTTTCATAATCACGACACAACTATTAGGTATCGATAAATGACTGCTTCAGGATAATTCAACCAGGAAATTTTACTTCAGTTTTTTCTTTATTAAAACTGGTTTTTCCTTTATATAATTGTGTGGGCAAAATTAATCTTTAGAAAAACATTGATGTTTGTAGGACTTTCAAAACACTATTTCCAAGAATGTCTCGTTATTTTTAATTAGATGCTGTATTGTTTTGCGATATTGTTGACTTTAATATCCTTAATATGAAATTGTTTTCTCTAAACTAGTGTCTCATTAGACATTGTTTATACTATAAAGTCAATTGAAGGTAGTATTTTATAATCATTTTTTAAACACTCTAAACTTTATCAGACGTTTTCTACATTAAACTCCATTTTAAGAGTGGATGTTGAGTATTAATTTCAATGTATAAATCAGCAACTAAATAATTCTCTAAATCTAATAGAGGAAAGTGAAGCACGTTGGGACATTATCCACCTTCGGTCAACTCAATTTCCAGGCTTTATTTTGCAGTTAAAATTTAGCGCACATAAGTATCAATATATGATAATACAATCTACTCTCTCATGTGTTTTAGAAGGCTGGTGTTTGCTGGCAACAAATACTACCAATATTTTTCTTTTGAATGAGGTTGAGTAACATTAATGTGCGCTTTGAAGAATAAATATTTCATTAAAGAAACGAAATAATACAAGTGTGAGCATATTGTGATGAAAAAACGTGAATTTATTGTTATTTTAATGATTAAAAATAGACTGTAATGTAAAGTTTAACAGCATTAATGTTTTTATTACTTAATGTGCGAGATGGGACAGGTTGGGATATTTAGTTGTGGGGCACGTTGGGACATTCCAAAAATGCTGAAAAGACCAAATGCAGCTTACAGAAGGAAAAAACTGTAAGTTATGATTTTCATCAAGCAATGAGGATGAAGCAGTTGCACTAGCAAAATTGGTGAAAATTACACCTAGAAGGAAAAATAATATAAATAGTTTGTCTAATGGCAGTAGTGATAAATTTATGTGAAGCTGATTTTCCAACAGATAGAAAATTTGCTCAAGATAAGCCCAGAAACTTCCAGGCATACCCACTGTGGGATAGTGTGCAAACTTTACCAATACGTTTGCAGGAAAACGAAGCATTGTTGCATTTGTAGGGCATGTTCAAAATGTTGACGACAGCAGCAAGTAATTTGAGATATCCATTTTGAGAAGACGAGATCAAAAGTTGTCATTTTTTTAATCCTGATAAACATGATAGCTCGTTTGCATAGTAAAAAGATGTTATTTTAAAACTGGGCACTCCTAAAAACAAAATAAGACTAACACATGTTTTATTACAATTTGAAGAACATCATTTTTTTCGCATCGAATACAAGATCTGTTAGTAAAAACATGCGTTACAATTCAAATTATTAAAGTGTTTTAACGCTTAAATTATTTCATGTTCAGCTAAAGCTTTATAAATAAAGCCTTGTTTATCTATTAAATATAAAATTTTATAAGCATTTTTGATTAAAACTAGTTTCCCAAATTGTCCCACCGTGTGGGGCAGGTTGGGACATTTTAAAGGTTTTTGTTTTGTTTTGTTTTTACCCTGTTCCTATGTGAGATGTTAGACTATTATGAGGTTTATTTGATGCAGAAATGTTTATACTTTATATCTAACTGATTTTAAAATTAGAAAAAATGTTAACAAACTGTAGAAAAATTACTTACTGAAAAATATCCCAAGGTGTCCCATTCTCCCCTACTTGTTCTACTAAATGGATACTAGACTTGCTTTTTTTAAATGTAAAGATTTCGGAGCTGAAGTTTGCTGGTTTGTACCTGGAAGATACGAATACTATGACTGAGTAAACGCTTTTAAGCTTTTCGAGATTTAATATGAATGTTCAGAACATTCTCATAAGAAGAATCTTCCATGCAGTAGGATCATAGGCATGCACGAGGGAACAAGAGGTGCAGTTGTATTTGGCCCTAAAATAAGATGGCCGCCGTGAGGAATCAATTTCCTATAAAATCCCCCCCCCCCAAAAAAAAAAAAAAATTCGGAAAATATGCGCAAATTTCGAAAAATATTACAAAGAAATTCCAAAAATTATATTTACTTATTAATTCTAAATTACAATAGATGTTCAAATTACTCTCCATCAATTTCTAGAGATATACAGGGGATTCAAAAATAACGTGGACAAATTGATATGACAAATCAGGCATATGACAAGGATAAAAAATCACATAGAAACATAGGGCCACAAACCCCTTGTTGAGTCACAAATACAGGGTGTTTCATCCTAACTCAATTTGGGCTGATGGTAATAAATTTCAGAAAAATGAAGTAAATTATAATAAAACATTTAATAGACATTCCCACCTTTGTTTTAAATGTGATAACATCAATTAGAAGTGGTAGAAGTTTGCTTTATGCTGACCAGCAATACGCACTTTGCACCTCACATTTTGGACTGAGATAATAAGTTTAAACGGTATCATCGATTGCTTGAGCAATATGTTTTTCCAGATCTTTTCGTAACGTTATCACATTTTACACAAAATTAGGTACATATCGTTCCATTTTCATTACGATGTTATTATTTTCCTGGAAATTATTACTTTCAAACCGGTTGTAGCTAGAATGAAACACCCTGTATTTGTGACTCAATAAGTAGTTTGCGATCCTATGTTCCTATGTGATTTTTTATCCTTATCGTATGACTAATTTGTCATATCAATTTATCCACGTTATTTTGAATCACCCTGTATATAAATTCTTAACCATCCTCTTAAAGGCTGGTGTAAGGTTATTGCTTGATCATTATGAAAATGTTGCTTTATTTAGTTACTTATTGAATCGGATAGAGTGTACTGTTCATTGTACTTCTCACTTCTTTGAAAGATTTTTGTCGGTAAAATAATCTTTGAAAATCTAATAACAATATTTCAGGAAAAATGCCTCATTAACGTACCATACACAAGCATATTTCTCGATATTATTCTGAACTTCACTCTCTAAGCTGATTTATGCCATAACATAACATAGTACACTCCTGTGTTGCAACTAGAAGTATTCAAAACCCTCTTGTCTTACAGCGTATGAATTATTTAAATCTTTTATTTCATTTTTATATGTATGTAGACGAAATGCAGAGAGGCCCATAAATAGCAGGGATTCGTCCAAGCAAATTGTAGCAGGGATTCGTCCTATATTTCTAATTAGCCTCTCAGTTTCTGCACGACCTGAGTATGATTAAAATTTACTTCTCACTTGGCACATTTATTGTGCTAGGTGTAACCACATTAAAGATAAATCTTATCAAAATTTTACCAATCATTCTTTTTTTAATTTTTCATTTGTTTTGCATATTTTACCTTCTATTAATAATATATTTCCTATACATATTTCACAAATTCGCATATTTTAAAGAAATAGGGAATTTATGAACTTTGGGAACCTTTTTACTTACCCATGATACGTAGTATAGAATAAGTTTTGCTTTGAAAATCGAAAAATAAATTGACGGATTTACACGCTTCAGAGACTGGAGATTCCGAAAACATTTTTTTTTTAAATAAAATTGTCCTTTTGTCTGTTAATAAGCACTCTATCTCCTTTAATAAATTACGATAGAGACTTGAAATTTTTTGTGTACTTAGTATGTAATAATGGAAAGAAGCCTATTGAAAATCAGTAACCTTGATTATCCGGAACTATTTTTTTCGGACTTTTTTTATATTCATTTTTTTAAGAAGTGCTTGAAAAAAAAACATAAATTTTGCATAAAAAATGAATTTAATCAGATAATTAGTTGCTAAGATATTTGTAATCCTGTTTTCCACACTCTTTGATTTTTCATGACTCTATATTTCATACAAATTCCAATTCAAATATACATTTTAATCGGAAAGGAGACACTTCATCCGAGGCAGTAAACTGATAGTTAATAGGTTTATCATTTTTGGAGTTATAAGGTTGTTTCTTTCACTACTTGATTATTACATCGACCAAAATACTATCGCCAAACTATAAGACTGGATGTCAGTAATGGTTTATCGTAAATGTCATATAGACTTGAAATGAAACACGTTACACGTGTTTGTTACGTCATCAAGTGATTTTTAACTCGATGTTTTATTTGTATTTTTATTAATCTTACTAATTTATTTGTTCTTTCATTATTTAAAATGTAAAATTATGCGAATCTGTATGATTTTTCGAGTATTTTTTCGATTTATATAATTTGTCGAAATGGGTCAACGGGATAATCAAGTAGTACCCGCAATTCAGTAATAAAGCATTACTATGTATCAAAAATATTTAAAAATACGTTTAAATTTCATTTTGGAATTTCAGTGCATTTTATTAAATAGTTTACATATGTTTTATTTTCATATTTTATATTATGCATACCCACGATGGGTAAGTATTACGGTCGCCTCCAACGACTAGTTTTTAATTGCATGTATTTTACAGGAAGCTCTGAATGTACAAATAACAAAAATGCCTTAAATAATAAAACTTATATGTGTTACAATAAGGCATAATATACTGTATCACATCACCAAAAAATAATTCAGAAGTAGAATATTTCACTGTAATAATTAGCGAGTGCTGAATATAAAACTACCTGGTCATCATGAATATCGAATCAATTTTTATAAAAAACCTCAAAAGCTAGATATAATAATAATAAAGGTAATTTATTATCATTAGAGTTAATTTGACTAAAGTATGAAAGGTAATTTACTAAAATTAGAGTAAAGGAAATTATTTGTGTATTTAGCTTATGTAAACATAATTAGTTGCAAATAATAGCTCGTTCCTTAATCACTAAACATTTTTCCCCGAACGGCATTCAGACTTCTTGCTACGTTACTAAAAGCTTTTGGATACCACTAATTTGAAACTATGATCTTTCTTTATTAAATGTCAGGCATTTTTCAATTATATAAGGCAAATATTTCAGTACGCAGAACAGTGTTGTTTGGTCCCTATTTTCAGTTTATGATATTAAAAATCCCTGTCGGCTGGGCCTATAGGCGGAAGTAGATTTCGAAGAGTGCTCATTTAAAAAAAATATGTATATAAATATATATATATATATATATATATATATATATGATTAGAGATAAACCCAGTTTAATAACTTCATTTGGCCGTTTATGAAAAATTTTTAATTTCATTTTTCTGTAAAAACTAGTTTTATCAGAATCATCTTAAGAAAAATTCAGCTCAAATGCCCATTTTGACAATATATTTTGAAATAAATTCTGAATTTATTAAAAAATCGACCAAAACAGTACATTATACTAGTGATGCACAACCTTTTTGCCAGAAAATCGTTTGCCACCAGAATATTTGAAAAGTGACGTTTGTTTTCTTTCATAGCAAAGTTTCTGTCATTATTACAAGGAAAGTTAATCTGCATAAAATTACGGGTATCAGTTTGGCCCGCGGGCCATAGGTTGTGCACCCCTACATTATACAATTCCTAAATAAAAACTGTCAGTTGAATGCATTTGAGAAAAAAAAATTGAATTTAAAAATGAGTCATAAAATAACCGATTTGTTGTTTGAATACATCCTTAATTCTTTAATCATGATTGTTTCGGAAAATTTTGTGCGAAATACTCACTTTGACACCATTTTTAAAAATATATTCTATCTTTATCAAAAAAACTGGCCAATGCGTCACAGTATATAGCTCCTAAATAAGAGGATCTGTAAATTGGATGCGTTTGAGAGCAAAAATGGATTTAAAAACGAGTCAGAAAAAAACGCAATTTCTTATTTGAACACTTCCTTAAATTTTCAGTCACGATGATTTCGGAAAATTCTGTTCAAAATACCCTTTTTGGTAGCCTTTTTTGAAATATATTCCGTCTTTATCAAAAAACTGACCAATGCATCACATTATATAGTTCCTATATAAGAGGATCTGTAAATTGGATGCGTTTGAGAACAAAAATGGATTTAAAAACGAGTCAGAAAAAAACGCAATTTCTTATTTGAATACTTCATTAAATTTTCAGTCCCGATGACTTTGGGAAATTCTGTTCAAAATATCCTTTTTGGTATCCTTTTTTGAAATATATTCTGTCTTTATCAGAAAATTGACCAATGCGTCACTTTATACAGTTTCTAAATAAGAGGATCTACCATTTGGATGCGTTTAAAATCAAAAATGAATTTAAAAATGAGTCAGAATATAAGCAGTTTGGATTTGAGGTTTTTTCTCGAACTCCTATTTTTGTTTAATTTCTTTTTGCTATACGAATTGGTCCTATGAAAAACTTGTCAATATAAAAGTTGTAGATATTTTTGAGAAAATGTAAAATAAATTTAATCAGATTTGATATCTTAAAAATTGACGGAGTTATGGTTTTTTCTCTTTTTTCAGCGCCCTTTTTTCTTTTCGTTTTTAATTTTTTTCATCGGTAAAAGTTGGTCCTATCAAAAACTTGTAAATACAAAAGTTTTAGATAATTTTAAGAACATTTACAAAAAAGTTAGTTGGACTTGATATCTTGAAAATTGACGAAGTTATGAATTTTTTTCTCTCAAAACCCCTGTTTTTTTCGCCCCTTGAGCCCACTTCTAAATTTATCAAAAGTCTGTCATGCATAAACTTTTGGCCCATTTTTAAGAAGTAATATAAACTTTAAAGCGATTCGATATCTACATTAATTAAGAAGTTATGGCGTTTTTTCGGTTTTCACAAAAACGCCCCCTATTCCGACCCCCTTGGTCCGATTTTGCCCATTAACGAACTTAGCCGAGATTTTATCCCCTTTGATTTTATGTACCAGTTTGGTGGAGATTGGTGAAGAATTATAGAAGTTATCGTGTCCATAAAAAAGTGAGATATATAGATAGATAGATAGATAGATATATAAACTGGTGCGATTGCAATAGGTAGTATTTCATGCGAAATCTACCTAAAAAAGAGAGAGAGTGAGAATTCAGGGTGCTGGTCATTCAATTTCCGAATTAGACTTCGCAATGTTAAGTCTATTGACGTTTGATGCATTTTATATTAAAAATATCTCCTCAAGAAATTAAGATTTTTAACTTCTTTTTTCAACATTCTCTTTTTAAAGGATGTCCCTTTTTTTCTGAGTTATCAAAATATTTCAAAAATATTTGCTTAATTTAATACTTTATGTTTTAAAAACTCACAAACAGGGAGTAAAATTTTAACACTTTAAATACAATTAAGCGTAACTTTTTGAGGTATTTTGAAAACTAAGAAAAAAAGAGACATCCTTTAAGAAGAGTACACAGAAAAACGAATTTAAAAATATCAACATAATGAGGAGATACTTAATGAGTACAAAAATGCATCAAACGCCCATAGACTTAACATTATGGAGGGGAATTCGGTAGCTGAGTGACCAACACTCTTAAGGTGTTAAAACTTTCTTTATTCTACCTAAAATGCATCAATTATTAATAAACTGACGACATACATAGGCCATTTGAAATATTAAATTCCTTTTTGTTTACAATGTAAATAAAATATAATAACTTTCAAAAAATGCTTCACTAAAATACCTTACTAAAATAAGTATGACAAAATGTACAACTGGTTTTCAAAATTCAAATCATTAGATTTTAAAAGCATACGAGGGTGAAAATTTTGAAATACTGCTAAATAGTACAAGTTATCAATCCTCAAATGCGTTCAAAGTAGTTCCCTCAAGATCAGAGAACTTTTGTAGGCAAATTTTCCGATGATTAAATGCCTCAAGCTATCCGTTTCTTAGAATAGATTAAATATGTTGTTTTATAGCCTCATCAATCTCATCTTCGGAAGTAAAATGCCACCCATGTAATCTTTTTAGAGTAAAAAATATTCAAAAGTTGTACATAGCAAAATCAGAAGAATATGGCGGATATTAATGAAAAAATTCTCCTTGTGAAACCAGAAATTGCATGGATAAATTTAAATAAATATTTTTTGAAGATGTAGCATGGAGGGTTTCGAGTGAATATAGTCAAAAGCAAAATTATATCTTTTAATTTTATCAGTGCCTTGTTGGGAACTTGAAAAATCAGCATACTTAAAACTGTTTCTAGCATTCTAATATTGTTTACAAAAACTCTTAGTATTAAACTGAATCCTTAAATTCCAATCATGATTTCTTTTTAAAGAAATAAAATATGGTTTATGTTAACATACTGCTGTATTGCATTGCTTTCATAGTAAAATTCAGAGCATCATTTGTCCCTAGATTTGACCTAGAATGTTTGTAGTACTATCAAAAGCTACGGATGGTTGAATTTAGAACTTGAAATATTAAAAGAAATGTGTAAATATTAATTGTTCTTTAATGGCTTTAATAAACAAAAGTAAAAATATTCCCTCACTTTTCATTTACCGAATAAAAGAATAAGTATTATTTAAACATAACTTATCATTTGACATTTTATAATATCGTCTGACCTTTCTCTGAAACATGACATACACTTAATGTTTGCAATTTTTCGCTTCACGGATGTTGGGGTTTTGACCTTAAGCACTCATGAAAGCCGTATGTTGAGTTAATGTTTCGAAACCACAGTTATGTGACGCCATTACCAAAATTGTTAATAATAAAATGACTAAGCATCTAAAATCTTAACTTTGCCATATTTTTCTATTGACTACATTTTCTTTTCAGCCCTGCAATTAATGTTTGTCGTAGTTTTCGTCATGCTCTGCACGACCTTGTCCAGTTCAGATGCTAGACCTGGCTTATGCATGGACCTTTGCAAAATTATTTGCACGGGAAATTTTTGCGACACTATATGTAAATTTTACTGTTGATATTATTCGTAAGTATTTTTACACTGTTTAACATAATTAATTAGTACATTGTAATGATTATTACTCTGTTAAATTGTTTTAACAATGTTACTGAGTGATTTTCATTTAAATATGGCATTTGTACAATAAAAAATAATGATTCTCTAATTATCCAGTTATTGCAAATACATATTCTTATATTTTACAATAACAGCACCAACAAGAAACTTCGGATTAAAATCTGGCAGTAAAAATAAATAAATAAGTAAATAATACGCTCAGATATTTTTCTAAGCTAAAAATGGCTTATTGATCAATCATGTACAAATCATTTTTTAAACAATAATTTATTTCTTCATCTGATAGTTTTCAAACATTTTTATTTCTATCTAATCTCTGGTGAAGTGACTCCAATCAATCAGTATAATTTACTAATTCAAATAAAATTAAGTTATTAAGTTGTACATGAACACACGCACATTCATCCATTCACTCATACACACTTACCAGGGTTCGTACGCCTCCTGGAATTTTCCGAATAGAAAATTCTTCGGTACCAGTATTTTCTTGTAAAAATTCCGTATTAAATAAGGCGAAATTTCGCGCGTTTAACCTAGATTTATTTTTTTTTTATTATTATTGATATTTTTCCTGGAAAATCCTTTGAATCATAGGAACCCTGACTCACGCACAAGGTTTTACAAATGTGATAAAATCTGGTATTATTAAAAAAGTTCTAAAAATTCATTTACTCCTCCCCAATAACTTTCACTCATTTTCAAAAGCACTAAAGTTTATGATCTTATTGTTAATGAGAAAAATAATAAATAGTATAGTTTAAAATTATTAATTACATAGGAGTATAGAATAATAAATGATTATGAAAGGTAATATATAAGTAAGTTTTATAATGAAACTTATAAAATTTATATAACTATGCAAGGAAAAAGAAATATTCTGATGGTTGAATTAACAGGCATATTCAGGAAATGCTAATTTCCAAATGTCTCAAATGACTGGTCCCTTCAGTTCTACAAAATCTATATCTGATAAGAGGGCATCGATGAAAGAGTGAAATAGGAAAACAACGATCTATTTTCCTCTCTTGACTTTTAATCAAACAAAAAATTCTATATAATGAAATCATTCCGATTTCATTCGTTAAACAATTGCATTTGATGAATTTACTTTTGACAAATTAAAAATAAAAGTGAAAATATTTATATATAATACAAAGGTATTTTTCTGAACATTTTGTAACTTTGCAACATCTATAACGATGCAACTTATGAGAATTTTGAATTTAACTTTCCGATAAGATGACTTCCCATTAAGATTCCTATTTCTGTCAAGAGCAACATTTGTTGTTCTTCATAGAAATTGTAGGCAAGTAATTGCTGCAAACATACTGATTGAAAACTTATTTATATACACAAGCCGCCTAGAATTATGAAAATCATGACATGTTTACAAAATAAATCCGAATATGAGAAATAATAAAAATAATTATGTTTGTAAAATTACTCAAGAGTTATTGTATAATATGTATGGCTAAAATAATTAATTCTCTCGCACTTGTATCACGTAATCGCAATCCGATGTCGGTTGGAAAGAGGAATAGAGGTTTATTTTGTCCTACAATCTACAGTAAGAATTATTTAGCATTGTATTCGATTTTAGATGCCATAGAAGCTGGATTGACACTATTGTTCGCAGTTTTATTGAAATCTCATCTCTCTTCTCCTCTTCCCCCCATGTCATTATAATCATGTGACAAGTTAGCTGACAGGAAAGAAAAAAAGATTAAGTGTAATTCTTGGAATAAGTCTGGCCAAAATTTAGCAGCATTTTCCTTTTAAACATTAATTAATTAAAATCTTGAATTTCGAAAAACGGGTAATCGTAATTGCTTCCCTTAAGCATAAGCAAAATTTAAATACATTTGACATCATCGAACTTTCTGGGATCGCTGAATTTTGTCCTTGAAAGATATATACATAAATACACTTGACAGCATTTTAATAGTATATGCGAAGCCTCAGTGGAAGTCCGAAATATTCCAATCCAAACTGCTTATTTTGTGATTTATTTTTTAATTCCTTTTTGATCTCAGGTTCTTTAAAATGGCCATTTCTCTTATTTAGAAACTACGAAATGTACCGTGCTTGTCGATTTTTTGATAAATGCAGAAAACATTGCAAAAAATTCTGTCAAATTTGGTGTTTTGAACCGAATTTTCTGAACCGGGAGACCTGGGAACGAAAAAATGGTCATACTGAGAAAATAGTTTTCTATAAATCAAATTCTAATGAATTGAGTAAAAACTGAAATCATACGTCATCTTATAGATCTCTCGAAAAATCCCCTCATCAAGTTTCATGTTTTTACTTTTAAAAATGAGTCTAAAAATGTAACAGAAAATTTCGAATCTTTTAGGGTGGAAAAATATTTTTTCGAATACACCCTAAACACTCCCCCCCCCTACCTTACCCGCTCAGTCAAAGCCTTTAATTTAATCAATTTATCTTTTAAATTTTCCTGATGTGCTCAGTGTTTAAGGAAAGTAAAAAAGCCTCCACCACGTGATAGGATGAACACCATGTGATAGGGTACCATTGAACAGAAAAGTTGGGGCACCATTAACATTTAAAACCACGATAAGTAGAAAATGTGTAACATAATTAAAATATGTAACAACTTTAAAATATGTAACATAATGATAAGCGCATTTATCTCAAAGATCTATGACTTTAAGAGAAAGTTTTCCGGTTTTTCTCAAAGTATTTTGAATTAAAGCTAAATTGTAAAAAGGTATATTGAAAAGATTGTATCTAAAATAATGAAATAGAACTGAAAAAATTGGGAAACGTCTTTTTGCGCAAACGTGTTTAAATCAATTATTAATAAATGTGCCGTAAGTTAATACTTTAAAAAACTAAATGTAAATATAAGATTGACCCTTTAAAAAAAATTCTAAATAGTAAATACATACAAATATATTAACTCTAATTTGAATAGAGGTGTTCCGAAGTAGTTTAATAGATGTTCTGAATGTCATTCATCTCAGTAATATATCATTCAGAATTTTAAACAAACGCTTAATATATTTTTATGAACAGAAAGCTTTCGGCAAAGCAAAAAGCGTGTTACCCAAGACTGGAGATGGGTTCCAGTGACGTCATGGGATGAAACGAAACCTGCGCGTGGACCCTACCGTGTTTTCTACTTACCGTGTTTAAAACTATGAAGTAAAGATTTGTTGATGCATTGTTATTTATTATTGTATATTATGTATGTTATTGTATTGTTATGTATTGTTATTGTATTGTTATTTTTGGAAAGTTTTTTATGAGAAAAGAGGTTAATGAAGAATGTCAAAAAACATTGACTTATACTGTTAACATCACCCCCCCTTACTGATGCACACATAGATTACAACCTAAGAATGTATTAGTGATGGGAAGTTTCAAATCTAAATTGATGATTGCATTCATTTATTTCATAATAGGAAATCCCGGATACACAATAATGATTCGTGATTAAGCAGGTTTTCTAATAAAGCCTATACTCTTTCATTTACTCTTTCCCAAACAATGTTTCTGGTTTTCGTAACAGATAAAATGGAATTTTATGTCAGATTTCTTCATAAAAAAAGAGTGAATAAAAAATTTTAATCTTCCAGAAGCATCAAATATCACATTGGTGCATTTCAACGATATTGTAAAAAAGTTTTCTCAACCAAATATAACTGGAGAGACACTGTGTGTTGTTTCAACAATGAGTTTTGACATCAACTTTGATGGATTTAAATTTGGTTAAATAATAAAAAAAAATAGTAATTTCAATAAAATGTAGTTATTTAATTTTATTCATTACTTTATATTATTGAAACATATGCAGCTTTTTATAAAAACTCTCAATATTTTCATATTTTATTCATTTATTCAAATGTACCCCTATATGGGAAAGGTTTGAACAAAAATCTTTCAGCTTTCTAAACCCTCCCAACTTATTTAATTTGCTTGGAAAACTTTTAATTTCTGGTTTATATTATGAAGAAATGCATTGTTTTTATTATGTAATATTTAAAACGCAATAAGTATAATTCAAATAAGAAATATATATATTTTCTAAAAAAAAATGTTCAAACGTGTCCCCCCTCTCCCCTATCGTCATTAGGGCAAAATATGATTGCTCAGAAAAGAAATTTGCTTAAATACATGTAGGATAAGTGAATTCAATGATAAAGTTTATTGGCCATTAGAATTTAAAAAAACTGGCAATAATTAGCTATTGGCTAATAAACTTGATCTTTGAATCAGCTTTCATTGTCCTCTTCCTAAAATTCCCTGTTGTAATTCTATTGGCCAATAAACTTTATCTTCGAATCTGTTTCTCTTACATTGGCTGGTTCTAAAAGTTTCCTACTGACCAATAAACTTTATCTTTGAATCCGCTTCTTCTACATGTATTTGAGTAAATTTATTTTCTGAGTAATCATATTTTGCGCTGATGATGGTACACTACGGCTACCAAAACTGGTTTGCAACAAGTAAGTATTTTTTTATGCTATAAACGTTGTTATTTATCAATTTACTAGCAGCCTTTGTCCGCTACGCTGGTCGGTTTCTCTGGAAGAATATTTAAACAAACGAAATATATCTAGCAAAAATGAAATAAATAAATGAATAAAATTCTTAACATATTATCATATACCCACAATTGTTGTCTAATTCGTATAATATTACGTTATTCAGTTTAAAGTTGAAGTTGGCAACATAATAGACAAAATAGCTCAAAACTCGCTGAAATATAGTATTGACTCGCTGAGATATAGTACAGTATAACTACTTTTTAATAGGTTTATTATCTTGCATTTCTCACTTCTACCTAAAACTGATGCTGAGATACGGCGAAATGTGCTATAATTTTCGACCAACCCTTTAACGCCGTTATGGGGGAGAGGAGGGGGGGGATTTCTAAAATCACAGAAACATGTGTTTAATTATTTTTTAACAGAATTGCTATCTTGAATTTGTCTTTGCTACCTAAAATTGCTTCTGATATATGGCGAAATTATCTAAAGTTTGCGACCTCCCCTTTTAACCCTCCCCCTTTTATGTGGCAATTTCTAAAATCCATAAAATGCATGTTTAAATATGTTTCAGTAGATCAGTTGTCTTGAAACTCATGCCTCTGTCTAAAGCAGCTGCTGAAGTATGGTGAAATAACCTAAAAGTTTTGATGACCCCCCCCCTTTCTTTTATCTTCTTAAAAGGGACGAGAATTTCTAAAATCGCTCAAATACATGTTTAATTATTTTTAATTAGTTTGTTATCTTGAATTACATGCTCCTACCTAAAACTGCTGCTGGGATATCCCCAAATGTTCTAAAATTTTAGATCCCTCCTTCTCTATAAGATTCTTAGCGAATGGATTTCTAAAACCGCTCAAATACATATTTAACTATTTTTTAATAGGTTTCTTATCTTAAATTTCTCACTCCTATCTAAAATGGCTGCTGAGATATGGCCAAACATCCTAAAACTTTCGACTCTCCCCCCCCCCTAATTTAACCCCTTTAGGCGTAAATTTCCAAAATCCCTGAAATACCTGTTTAAATAATTTTTAGTAGATTTATTTTCTGGAATTTCAGACTCCTACCTAAAACTGCTGCTGACACGAGCTAAATGACCTAAATTTTTTTTTCAACCACACTCCCATTTTAACACTCTTAGGGGTGAGGATTTCTAAAATTTCTGAAATATGTCATTAAATACTTTTAGTAGATTTATTTTCTGGTGCCTATCTAAAATTACCGGAGAGTTTTACCAAATGTTCTAAAATTTACGAACTCCGTCCCTCCACCACCTTTTAAACCCTTTAGGGGGATTTCTAAAATCGTTAAAACACATGTTTAATTACTTTTTTAATAGATTTATTTTCTGGAATTTCATGTTCCTACCTAAAACTGCGGCTGAGATACGGCCAAATGTCCTAATATTTTTTACCTCTCCTCCTCATAGGAAGGGGGGGGGGGTTATAAAATCCTTGAAATACGCATTTAAATATTTTTTAAATACGTTTTTTAACTTGAATTTCACACTTATACCAAAAACTGCTAATGGGATATAGTCAAATGCTATAAAATTTTTGCCCTTCTTGGAAAAGTTTCTAAAATCGCTGAAATAAGTGTTTAAATATTTTTTAATAAATTTGTTACCCTGAGTTTCTCGCTCCTAACTAAAATGGCTGTTGAGATTTGGCCAAATGTTCTAAAATTTTCGACCCTCTTTGAATCCATTTAGGTGGGAGATTTGTAAAAATGCTAAGATGAGTTGATAAATTGATGTTGATATTGATGCTAAGATAAGTGTTTAGTTACTTTTTTAGTAAGTTTATTTTCTGGAATTTCACACGTCTACCTAATACGGTTGCTGAAATATGCCAAATATTCTACAATTTTCGAGCCCTCCCCCCTTTAACCCTTTGCGAGGGGACTTGTAGAAATTTTTAAACAATGAATGTTGTACTAATCTAAACGATCAGTTATGCTTTTATGTTGGAAAATATGTGTTTACTTTTATGTTTAAAAAAATAATTAAAAATTAACGTTTCCTGCATAACTTCACACTTCCATAAGATTTTTCAAAATACTTCAAAATATTCAAAAATCAAAAAAATATCGCATAAAATAATATTTTATTTTCCTAATCCTTTTGTATTACTTTACATTTTACAATGGGTTACCGAATTCAAAATGTGGCGACAAAAACTGTTTTATCTTAAATTAAAAATATTCTGAATAAGATGTAACTTACTTTATCTTTTTAAACTAATACTTTTTAATCAAGAAATTTCTTTTTCAGATAAAAACTTCAAACATTGTTACATGGTTTACCTACGGACGAAGAGAAAATACTTTTAAGACAGTTTTCATCCTATATTTCTTCTATCCTTCATTTCTATCACTAACAAATATTTAATTTCATTTAGGATCATTTATTTTTATCTTGTGTCAATAAAGGTTAATTACTGAATAGTCTTGCGTGTTCATTAAAATCATGTTACATATCCACACATAATAATCACAGATTTATCCAGCTAAATCGCTTATAATTATCGCTTATATTTAAAAGAATCTAATGCTATAAATAATTACTAGTTCAACATTGTTACATGGTTTATCTGCGGACGAAAAAAAATACTTTTACGGCAGTTCGCATCCTACATTTATTTTATCTTTCATTTCTATCACTAACAAATATTTAATTTAAAATCATATATTTTTTATCTTATCTTAATAACTGTTAATTACTGAACAGTTATGTATTCATTAAAAAAATTTACCTTTTATGTATCCATACATAATAACCACAGATTCATCCAGCTAAAGCGCTTATATTTAAAAAAAAAAAAAATCTCATTCTCTAAGTAACACTGGTTTACAAATTTAAACATTTTTTTATATGTATATACATTTGATAAAACACCTTTTTTTTATTATACTACCTTTTACTAATGAAAGGTGGTATTTGAAAAAAATCTATTCACGTCACATTTCTTCTATACAAGGTGTCCATTCTCAATGGTTTCCAATGGCTAATTTCTAAACCTTTAGTCATAGACATATAGTTCCAATTACAAAAATCTTTTAAATGAAGTAAAGAAATATTTTACAATCGATTTGGGGTCAATAAAAACATTTATTAAAAAATTATGAAATTTAAATTATTATACAGTCCCCCAGTCCTATAAATTGTATTTAGTATTTTTTTTCCTCTTGCAGTGACAAGTAAGATTTCTTTTTTTTTTTTTAAGTGTTGTCATTCTACAATTAAAATTGACCGAATAATAATTGTTTAAAGTTAGAGTATATTTTTTGTTGCAAATTAGGGGTCATTCACATATTTAGTATGAAAAGAATTTTGTCAGATATATTTTTTAGTAATATTGCGATATAAATTTGAAATCTTTAATCATTTTGACGTATTAATCAAAATGTACAATTTGTAAAAAACATTTAAGAAGATAAAACAAAATTTTTGTTAAATAAAATGATGAAAGTTAACAACCTCAATTCTTTACAAAATGATGCATTTTTTAATATGCTATTAGATTACACTAGCCTGCAAAAGTTGGATTATATCATGTTTTTTAGTTTTTAACATTAATTCTTATGTATTCTGTACTGCTGAATCCGAAATTGATTTTAATTTTTTACCAACATGTAAAGATTTTCTGCAAATCTTTTATTTTAAAGTTAATTTAAAAAAAAACAGCGAAAATTTGATACGAGAAAGAGGAACACATTGGAACATGGGGCAGATTGAGACAAAGCGTCTCACAATATCCATGGGGCAAAAACGGTCGTTCATACATTTTTTGGAAATTAAAAACATGAAAATAAAAATAAAATTTTGCTGTTTTATTTAAAAAAATTATTATGCAATGAGTATAAACATATCTCTGAATATGAATTTTTTTCCATTTACACCTGGATTTTATTTATTTATTTGGGCGCCATGAGTGACGAGCAGGGTAAGCGTTTTAACCAAGATCTTAAACTTTTGAAGACATACACAAAGGTTATTGGGACAAAAATTTGTTAGAGAACTACTGCTGATCTATTTTAAGAGAAACAGATCATGGGGGGAAAATGATAAAGAAAGAAGAATAAAATAAATAATTTCTCATTTTTTCTTTTTATATTTCATGTTATACTTCTAAGTTTTTAATAAATATTTTTTTTAACTGGACGTGACAATTTTTTTCAACAACTTTCCCGTACACAGTGCACTAGAATATTTGAAAAAATACATATTTCGGCAAAAGTATATAAACCATGTAAACTAGTGTAATCACTAGTTCTCTTTATCGATAAATAAAAACAACTATGAAATAAGATTTAAATCTTAATAGCACTAAAAATATATCGCAGATATAAATTAAAGCTCATTCTAAGAATGGAATGGCATGTAAGTAACGGAACAGCTACATTTAAAATTCAAAATGGTAAATTATAACAAGAAATAAAAATCAAGCAAAAGGCATAAATAACGGTACGACCCTGGCTGCATCGTCACTCCCCCACTTTTGTGGAATATCTCTCTTTTGACCCATGAGAATGCTCCATAATAGACTGAAGTATCATTTTCTATAAAAGCGGTGGAGTGACGATGTAGGAAAAGGGTCAAATTTTTTACAGTGTATATATATATATACAGGGTGAGTCATAAATATTGAAAGTAGTAGGAAAAGGACAGTACGGGCTCAGCCGGCGGCGGCACTGCGGCACCGTGCCGCCGCCGCACCACGCAGCAACCGTCCCTCCTGCACCCACCGTGCCGCCGCCGCCCTCCTGCGCCCACCGTGCATCCCTCCTGGCCCCTCCTGCTCCCACCATCTCACCGCCGCCCTCCTGCGCCCCCTAGTGGAAAAAAGGAACATTCTATTCTAACAGGATAGGTGAACGACCCACACTATACTGAATTAAAACAATACATTCAATAGAATTTTTAAATTTTTATATTTATTTCATTATTAAAGTATTTTTTAATTAATTAATCTTTTTATGTTGAATCTAGAATTCCTCTTTTTCTTAATTAAGTATATAACAGGGGAGGTGAGCGGCCCTCTATGTACTGAATAAAAACAATACAGTCAATTTTTAAAATTTTATATTTATTTCACTATTAAAGTATTTTTTAATTATCTTTTTATATTGAATCTAGAATTGCTCTTTTCTTAATTAATTATACTCATCAAAGATTAGTCGAAAAACCAACATATAAATTTAATTATTATATTATATATGTGATAATCTGCTCTACTGAAAAATTCTTATCAAATCAACTTTTAACCTCGTAAAAATAATATTTTAATTAATAATAATTATCAATCAAAAGTTAAATATCAACCTCTATTTAAAAAAAAAAAAAAATTAAGATAAATATAATCTGCTATATTAAAAAAAATTCTTATAAAAAAATGTGTTTAAAGAACTTTCAATTCACGAATGCCACACCTTCACAAAAAGAAAAAAAAAAAAATCTCCCCACTGCCAAGAGGCGAAGGATGTTCGTTCCCCCACCACCATATGTTCTGAAATCACCTGTCCTCTCCCCCCCCCCCCATATCCGTGAGGTCATTCACTTATTACGTCACTCCAGTTCATATATCCGAGTAGGTGGTGAATTTTGGTTTGTGTTAAGGAAAGAAAACATATCTGGAGTTTATTCTGCTTTCGTCTCAGTAGTATAAAGACCTGCTTCTTCTGTTGAGTGAAGAGTTCTACGCTTATATTAGGCATAATGTCGAGTCAGTTATTTTCTCAAAATGAAGTGAGTGTTATTTTGTATTTTTTTAATTCCTCTTTTTCTTATGTAAACGAATTTGAACTATATTTCTTATCGCATCGTTAATATTTTTTTCTTATTGTTTTTGTATTAATATAAATATAATCTATAAAAGAGAATATTATATTCGTGAAATAATTTTACAATTTAATAATTTGTTTGTATAGTTAAATAGCTTAAAATAAAATTAAATATATTAAATAGCTTAAAATAAAATATTTTTCATTATCTGTTTTTTAACTAAATTATCAATATATCTCACCTTAAATGTTTTTTTAAATTAGCTTATCAAAATTTAAAAATGTGAGCTTTATTTATAAACTTAAAAATAAAATTCACGGAAAAGATTTTTGAATAGATTGCTATATTTTTTATTTATAAAGAAATGAAAATAACTATATATATCTTTATTCTTTTTTACAGGAAAACATCTATGTCGACTTCGGAATTTCATCTGCCGAACTACACAGAATTTGTGAAGAGGTCGAGAAAAATGATTCATCCGCAAAGAAACATAAAATGGATATTAAATCTGTAAGCATATATTTTTTCTTTGTGCTTTTTACAGGTCAAATAAATCTAAGTTACACAATTTGATAGGAAAATTTAATAATTATCTTTAGAGAAAATTTCTTTCCATAAAAATTTATACATTTCTCTCTTTACAATAAAATATAAAACTTTTCCCATACAACAAGCATATATATTTCCTTCTTTTTTATGAAGGAAGTTTATACAGTTTTTGAATGGAAATTCAATAGTTTTAAAACACTTTGTTGATAAATCAATTTTATAATTTAAAAAATATTTTTAAATCAATTTTTGAAATTTAACTATGGTTTTTAAATAGAAAAAAAGTGTATTTTAGTTACGTTTCGTTGAAATAATGTTTTTTGTTCTTTTTTTTATCTCTTTTCAGGATTCTACTACCTCACCTTGTAAGAAGAGGAAATTAGGAGATTCAGAAGATGCTGCAGGACCCAGCGGATTAGCTACTATAAAAAATGACAAACATTTAGTAAGTTTTTTTTTTTTTTAAACAGAAAAAGTAGTTTGAAAAAATTTCTTTTTAATTTGTAAAAATAGTGTTTTTTATGTGTTTTTTTCTTTTATCTATTTTTAGAGTTGCCCACTTTGTGCATGTCAATTCGCACAAAAACGTCATCTTTTAAGACACATCAGGTGGCACGACAACGAGGCATCTGATGAGGAACACCCTGAAGTTAGTGGAGAATATGAAAGTATCGAGAGTCGTAGTGAAGTGGTGCAAGCTTCATCTCATGTAAGTTTTTTTTTCAAAACCTATCTCTCTTTGGTGAGATTAGCTGGGGATAGTATTAGGAGAAGTTTATTCTGCTAGTACTGTTTTCTATTTCGAAGTTTGCACTTCAGCGCGTTAAGCCTAACTCACCTGAATTTCTCTCTGTTAAGTAGGAAATTTTTAGGGACACTCAAATTAGATTTTAAGTATTAAAAACAAGTACAAAAATTCTAAATTGTTAGTTAAAAAGTACACTACAAATGAATTTAAAAATAATCACATTAAATACCAAAAACACTTTTATTTCTAAATTAAAGAAAAAAAATCAATTTAAAAATATATTAACTATTTAAATATTCAAAAACACTTTTATTCCTTCCAGGAATGTTCGATATGCAATTAATTTAAAAAATAATCATGTTAAAAATACTCAATACTCAAAAACACTTTTATTCCTTCCAGGAATGTTCCATCTGCAACAAAACCTTTAACCATCGAGGTGTTTTAAACCGTCACATGAAGACCCACAATCGTGAAAAATTATTTCACTGTGAACAATGTAACAAATCGTATACAAGAAAAGATGATTTGAATCGACACATGAAGAAACATAATGATATGAATTTTCAATGTCAAGAATGTCAAGTTTTATTTACAAGAAAAGATAGCCTAAACCGCCACATGAAGATTCATAGAAATGAAAAATCATTTTCTTGTGAAGAGTGTCAAATATCTTTTACTCGTAAAGCCGATCTTAGAAGACATCAACAACATCATACAAATTCACCCGCTTCTCATGAATGTGAAGTTTGTTCTAAATCATTTTGGCGAAAAAGTAATCTCCTTCAGCATCAACGTACGCATCACACAACGAAAAAAACAGTCCCCCCACAGAAAGCAAAACCTGTTAACACAAAAAAAAGATCCACTGAAAAAGCATTAAATACATTTGAGAAAATTACGATTCCAGCTACAGAAGAAAACGCTCATGACATTGACATTTTCAATAGCCAGATTATAGAAGAAATCCAAAATCATATATTGAATTCTCTCATTACATTGAAATCCCTTAAATGGCATCTTATCCACACCATCAAGTTTACTCGATTTAATGAAGATGAGGAAGTTGAATCAATGTTAGGTTATTTTAGGTCTGATCCCTGCCCTGAACATATTGAAGAAACAGTCAGAAACCACATCATCGAAAATTTAGAAAAAATTAAAACTCATTTTGAAGAATTTGTTCAACTCGGGTCGGGCTGGGTGCTAGAGAAAATATTACACACAGACCTATACATAGCTCATTACAAGCCACTAACTGGAAGCAGTTATATTGAAACCCCTGAAAAATTAAAAAGAAAAGAAGCACTTATTAATATTCAAAACTTTACTGATAATAAATGTCTTATTTGGTGCCTACTAGCTCATAAAAAAAAAATAGACAAAAATGCAGAACGTGTTTCCAACTACACACCTTTCGAACATGAAATAATCATTGATGATATTCCTTGCCCTGTCCCCTACCATAAAATTAAAGATGTTGAAGAAAAAAACAATTTAAGAATTAATGTATATTCATATGACGAGGAAGAAGATGAATTCGCAATGCTTCACATCTCAAATCGAACCCATCAAGAAGCGATTAATTTATTATTAATTGGGGATGAAGATAAGAACACCCACTATATATACATAAAAAATATGTCAAGGCTCTTTTCCCATCTCACCAAACATGACGGAGAAGTCTATTTTTGTTATCGGTGTCTCCATCGCTTTAAGACCCAGACACTTCTAGACAATCACCTTCCATATTGCTCAGAACACGCTCCTCAACACATCAAGATGCCTGATCCAGAGAAAAATATTTTAAAATTTAACGGATATCATTTCCAACACTTAACACCTTACATCATAATAGCTGATTTTGAAAGTCTTGTCGTCCCAATTCACACTACAGAACCTAATCCTAGCACTTCTTACACTATCCCCACACAAAAACATATCCCTTGCGGCTACGCCTACATAATAATTGATCAAGATGGAAAAACACATAAGAAGATGAAAACGTATCGAGGAGAAGATGCCGTATCAGATTTTTTGAAGAATATTTTTCAAGAAAGAGATGAATTAGCCGAAACATTAATCACCATCAAACCTCTGAAACCATCCAAAGAACAAGAAAAAGCCTTTAGAGAAGCGACTGTGTGTTGCATCTGCGATCAGCCCTTAGGCAACAAGCGATGCCGAGAACATGATCATATAACAGGTGTATACCGTGGTGCTGCTCACATGAACTGTAATTTACAATATAAACAACCTAAAGTCATCCCAGTTATTTTTCACAATCTAAAACATTACGACGGTCACCATCTGATGACGGAATTAGGAAAATTTAAAAGTTACGGTATAGATGTCATCGCAAATACAATGGAAAAATACATATCATTTACTATCAAAAAACAAGACTGTACCATAAAACTTAGATTTCTCGACTCCTTCCAATTTTTACCTACATCTCTTGAAAAATTAACAGCTAATCTGCAACCAACAGACTTTCACCTCCTTAAAGCTAATTTCCCTAAAGATACAGACCTCTCACTCCTTACTCGAAAAGGGATATACCCATATAGCTATTTTACAGACTTCCAAAAATTTGATGAAACACAACTCCCACCACCTTCATCATTTCATAACGATTTAACAGATGAACCCATTTCCATAGAAGATTATGAACATGCTCAAAATGTTTGGAAAACTTTTAACATTCAAAATCTCGGTGAATATCACGATTTATATGTTAAATGTGACGTCCTTCTTCTAGCTGACATCTTCCAAAACTTCAGAAAACTTTGCCTACAATATTACAAAATTGATCCTACACACATGTTCACATCTCCAGGACTCGCATGGCAAGCTTGTCTCAGAATGACACAGGTACAATTGGAACTTCTCACAGACATTGACATGCTCTTGTTTTTTGAGAAGGGTGTAAGAGGTGGGGTGAGTGCTATCACCAAACGATATGCAAAAGCGAACAATCCCAACGTCCCTAATTATAACAAAAATAATAAAACAAGTCATATCATGTATTGGGATGCTAACAACTTATATGGCTGGGCTATGTCCGAATACTTACCTGTTGGGGAGTTTCAATGGATTCAACCATCTGAAACAGATATAAACAGCATCCTTTCCCATCCAGATAATGCAGATTACGGCTATGTCCTGGAGGTGGACTTGCGTTATCCCCCTGAACTTCATCTACTCCACAACGAATACCCACTTGCTCCGGAAAACATTCACATCACTGAAGACATGTTATCTCCTTACACAAAATCTTTATTAAACAACAGACCCTACAAAGGAAGTTCGAAGCTCTCACCGAATTTAAAAGACAAAGAACACTACATCGTCCACTACAGAAACTTGAAACTCTATCTCCAACTTGGTCTCGAACTCATTAACATTCACAGAATAATTAAATTCAGGCAAGCACCTTGGTTAAAGCCCTACATAGAATTCAACACTGATAAGAGGAAACAAGCTACCAGTTCTTTCGAGAAAGACTTCTTCAAATTGTTGAACAATTCAGTTTTCGGTAAAACAATGGAGAATCTCCGCTTGAGACGGAATATTGAGTTGTGTAACAACGAGAAGAGGTCAAAAAAACTTGTCGCATCTCCAGCATTTAACAACTTCAAGATTTTCAATGAGGGACTGGTAGCCGTGGAACGAGTCAAAACCACTCTGACTATGAATCGTCCAATCTATGTAGGGTTCGCTATTCTAGATCTCGCTAAATTACATATGTACAAATTCCATTACAACATAATTAAGAAACACTATCAAGATCGCGCTCAACTGCTTTTCACTGACACTGACTCACTCACCTACCACATCCAAACAGATAATATACTACAAGATATGCAAGAACATCAAGACGAATTCGACTTCTCCGATTATCCTAAGAACCACCCCCTCTACTCTGAAAAAAATAAGAAAACAATAGGTAAATTTAAGGATGAGATGAATGGGAAAACTATTTTTGAATTTGTCGGCCTTAAAGCGAAAATGTACAGCATCCTATCAGAAGATGGAGAGAAAAAAAGAGCCAAAGGAGTACCTACATCTATCGTTCGAAAGAAAATAAAACACTCACAATATTCCGAATGCATACATCACCTGAAAACACTCTGTACAATAAACAAAAGAATCCAGCAAGATCACCATCAATTGTACACTATACAGCAACAGAAGCTAGCACTCAGCCCGTTTGACGACAAACGATTTATTCTAGATGATGGTATAACAAGTCTCGCTTATGGTCATCATCAAACTTAAAACAGAAAAATTAAATTAAAAAAACAGAAAAAGAAAAAAAATGAAGAAAAGAAAATGAAGATCTGGATAAAAAAAGTGGGGCGCCACATAAGGAGATGTGGCGGGAGGCGGAGGGACCCCATAAAAAAAAAAAAATATTTTCTTTTTAAACATACATTTCATTTTTAAATTCAGGGTTGAAAAGAAGACTATTTCTAAATAAAAATCTAGTTTTATTAATTTAATTAAGAGTTTTTGTATTCGCATTCAGAAAATTAATTTTTCTGTCATGAAATTTTCTAGTTTGTTTACAGTTTTAAAGATTAAAATTTCGGTTACAGAACATGTTTTCAAGGTTGGCTCATAAAACTGCAAGAAGCAGATGTTGTTTTTAAATAGAAAGTATTTTACGATTCATGTCAACACCAGGTGTAGAAACTTAAAGTAAAAAAAAAAAATTAGTTCGAATATGACGTCACAAGAAGCAGGTGTTGTTTTCAAAAACCGTGAGAAAGAATTTTTCGGTTTGTGTCAACACCAGGTGCACAAAATGTGAACTAAAATATTGGTTTCAATATGACGTCACAGAAGTTATGTGTGAGTTCGAATTTGTGCGTGGCAACATAACTCTGTTATATTTTGTTGTGGAAAGTCGCATCAATTTTTCTCTTGGAAAAAATGAAACGATCTAATAATTCTTCTCAGAATGGTTGCGAGAAAAAATCGAAAAATGAATGTGATTTAGAAGATGTTTTTGATAATTTGGATGATGTGTTTCAAAGCATCGATTTTAATAAACTAATTATGGACTTGTCTGATGAACCCCCCTCTCCGGCTGTAGCTGAGTCTTCATCTGATAAACCCACTTCTTCAACTGCATTCCAGACTTCATCTGTGCCAATCGCCGATGCTAATCCTACATTATCTAGCGGAAATGAGAAAAGCTCTCAATCTATGGATATGAACGATGGTTATTCAAATCAGCGGATCTGTTTAAAAGAACTTGGAAATAGTATCTATTTAACCTGTGAACTGTTCAAAGGTTCTGTCATTATCCACATTCGAAAATTTCTTCGATCTTCTGAAACTCAACCACTAACTCCTACAAAAAATGGTGTTTCCATGAATTTAAAATCATGGTATCGTTTCGTTCAGAAAATATTTGACTTTAATTTAATTTATACAACATCATCTTTCATTGCAAACAACTCCATCCTCATATTATCTAAAGATGGTATCGCTGAAATCAGCAGCATTCAGAAAGGTTGTTGCATTCGATTAGATGAATATCAACTTGAGAATTTAAAACACCATCTAAGTTCCTTCAATGAAACAGTGCTCACATATCTGTATGAAAATTACTTACCAACTCTAATTGCTCATAAACTCTTACCTTCGGAAACATGTGCTGTAGAATTTACAACATTAGAACTACGCTTAGTAGCATTGATAGAAGTAGAAATGCAAAAAGTTTTTAAATCAGAGTATGAATGTCTTGGATGTGTCTACAATTCACCCGCACAACTTCGCCATGCTTGTATGACTTCCAATGACTTAGAAAAATTTTTAAGCTTAGGAGAATTATCTCTCTGTACAATCGACTTTAAAGCAATATCAGAACTTTTTGTCAAGGAAACACGGACTGTTTCACATTATTTCCTTCAAAATGTAAATTACAAAGTGTTAGCTGGTGTTCTGTTTAAAACAGTTGATGATTTGTAAATTTTAGAAAAAATAAACTGATGTGTCTCAAAATGGTGTAATTAATGTGTTAAAATAATTTATACTTTTTCTTTCAGAAAAAAAAAAAGAAGTTTCTTTTTCAGAAAAATCAACTCTACATTAAAATCTTTGAACAGATTTTGAATAAAAAATTTTTTCAAAGATTAACTTTCACTTTCCAAACAAAAAAAAAAAAAATGTAAAGTGAAAAAAAATTTTTTCAAATGAAAAAAAAAAAAAAAAAAATTTCAAAGTGAAAAAAAAAAAAATTTCGAAATGAAAAAAAAAAAAAAAATTTCGAAATGTAAAAAAATTCAAAGTGAAAAAAAAAATTTCAAAGTAAAAAAAAAAAAATTCGAAATGAAAAAAAAAAAAAAATTCAAAGTGAAAAAAATATTTCAAATGAAAAAAAAGTTTTGTTTAAAAATATTAGATGAGGAAAAAATGTTTGTTTACGTATAAGAAAGTGGGTGTTTAAGAAAGAAAGAAAGATGACACATGATAAATTTAGTGAAAAAATATATTTATTTATATAATTTCTGCCAACGTATTACAGGGGACTTAAGAGTCTTTTTAGCTTTAACAATCGATTTAACATTTTTTATAGGTGAATACACATTATCATCTATAGTTAAATATTTGTTCTTGAAGAAAAGCTTGGGAGTATTCATAGAACTCAACGCTTTTAAAAATTCTTCTCTACCAGATAAATGTTTATAAGATTTTCTCTGAGTGAGTATTAAACCAATCAAATCAGTTAGATTAGACTTAGGGATTAATTGGTTTTTATAAATAATCTCTCCTCGTTCATTCCAACGTAAAATATTTGGATACGTTTTCAAATATTGCAAGAGTTGTTCACCTTGTTTTTGAACACCTGTTGGAATCATTTTTAAAATGTTGTCTTCGGAATTTGCAGGATTTTGCATAGTTTCATCTTCAGCCGGTTTTGGGGGTTCATCCTTTTCTGTAACATCCATTTTGAATGGTGGGTTAAAATCTTCTAAATTCATTTTTCTTTTTAACAAGTCGTAGTATAATTGCAGTTTTTCAAAATCTTGTAATTTACTATTCAAAATTTTCTGCATTTCTTTATCAAACTCACTTAGTTGCTTTTGAGAAGGTGTATGTTTAGAAAAATCACTCTCAGGGACTAAAACAAACTTTTTGCTAAACTCCATTTATAAGCGCTGACAAAGCTGTAACAGCAGCTGGTATCAAAATATTTAAAAAACCTCCTTTTTGAATAATTAAACGTTTTTTCTGGTAAAGACTACCTTTTTTAGAGGCTAATTTTCTTAGAAGATATTTGTGTTTTCCAAGCTGCTTCTTCTGATAATGTGAAATTGGTATATTTCCTTTTAACACGTTTAAAGAACATTCGCAGATGGTTTTAACCACTTTTGAAGGTAGCTTTTTCAGTAACTGCTTGCGCAATGCTTTTGGGCATGAGTGAATTAGCTGTAAATCCTTGACCTGTTTACGGGTCGGTGACATTTTATGGAATGATGAGTCTGTCGTTTTTCGCAATTATTTATATTTCAGAGTGTAATAATACTGATTTTGATTCGGTAAGATTTGTGTTCTTAACCGATGTTCTTCATCTGTTTCATTTTTCAAATCAATTAATAAGTAGGTAAAAGGTTTTCGGGTAGCATCTGCGTAAACTTCTTGGAAAAATTTATGATTTCGTGGGTATAATTGTCTTCCTAAACATGTGATTTGATTTAAATCACGTCTGTTTTTAAATAGGAAAAGATAGTCAGCATTCAATCGAAGATCTTTCGTTCCTTTATGAAAAAAATTTTGTGTGATAAAAAAAATACTTAAATTGTGGTGATGACTCCCCTTGGTAAATAAATTTGTAAGTCGGCGATCACCACCAACTTCACACATAAGATCATCTATAATGAACAGTGTATTGGTTCCTAAATATTCTTCATAATTAGTTGGGAAACCTTCAATGAACGTAACGTCAGATATTTCATCATATAAATTTTGGTAGATGCCGTAAAACCAAACAATTTTATCGGGTGTAGGTTTTACCATGTATGTTTTAAAGTAGATGAAATCTTTTATAAAAAAAGATTTCCCACTTTTCGAAGGTCCTGCTAAAACAGCTGTGAAGGGGTGTTGAAGGCTTGGGAAATCCATAACAAATAAAAACAGACACAAAAGATATGGCATTTTATAAGACTTTTTATTGATAAAAATTCACATACACATGAAATCGTTTGGCAACAAAATTATACACTCTTTGGTCGTTACATAAGTTTTCAGATACAAACTGTGACAAAAACTTTTTCAGAGATTCACCTCTACATCTACAGAGGAGGAAAAAAATTGTATATTGACCACAAACAGCTGTAACATTTGTTTGTAATGTTAAAGGGTTAAAAATCACTTGAGAGAATTTTAAAGTAAAGTCTAAAATAGGTCCTTGATAAAAGTCTGGAGTATTTCCGTAAGAATCAAAGAATTCTACTCTTCTAGGTGAAGTTATGTAGAAAGCAAGCCAATGGCTACCGGGTTGATCAGAAGAATCGACGTTGCATACGAAACAGCTGGGGTATTGCTTAATTGTGTTAGGAAGCATATCGCTGGGAAACACATCTAAAAAATATTTCTTAGTGTATTTGTTATGAGATAAAATGTCTTTAATCTGTTGAGAGTTCATCTTTGTCTAGTTTGGAAAGTCACACAACACATGCCTTGATTTAGAAATTTCGATAATGTTTTCAAATTCTGCATAGATCAGAACGGAAATAGTTGATGAAAGTGCTGAAGAAAACTTAATTTCAACTCTTAAATTTCCTTGATGTTGTAAATTCAAGTGTGGTCCATCACATAAATCCGGACTTAAATCGAATGCATATAGAGTGTGTCCTTTAGCATAATCTTCTCGAGATAGATAATTTCCATTATCTCGGTTAAAGCCGGGAAACAATCGATGGTAGGCTGCAATATAATTTCCTTCGTTAAAATTTAATTCTAATGGTTTAGATGGTATTGGTTGTCCGTCAATGTAAATACTTAAAAAGTTGACGTTGTAGTGGTTAAAAAAAAACGGATTAAGGTCATACTGTCCGTTAATAGCTGAATTTTCTAATAATCCTATAATTACACGTTTAGGCATAGATCCTAAGAATACGTTATCTTGCATAAAAGACCAGCTTCCACTCGATATTGAGTATGTTTTACACAAAACTCTATCGATAGGATATTTAGCATTACTTTTCTCTAACGCTTTAGCGTGTCCGATAGAAACACCTGGACTAACTTTCACCTTTCGAATAAACAAAGAGGCGTGTTGTAACACCACTTTATATTCAGGTGTTTTATCTCCGACTTTATCAGCCATCAAACAAAAATTGGGTTTGCTACGTGTCATTTTAATTTTCAAATCTACCATATTCAATAAAAGTCTATTTTGTTGAAAAATATCACAATGTAGTGGGCCTATCATATCCAAAACTTTACTTTTTGAAGTTAATTCATATCTTTTATGAAGTCCTGGGTTATCGATAAGTGTAGGATTGACTGTATCCAAACATTCATCTTTGAAAAAACATTCACAAGAAAGTAAACTTTTCTTAGCATCTTCTCCATAATTCAGTAAAGTCTCGATGTAAGCACGATACGGGTAAGTATTACTAGAAGAGGAAATCACTCTTTCGTTCAAACTCACATCTACTTGAGAAAACAATGCTTGTAAAAATAAATTAACAGGTGCTACAGGTGTCTTGTCGGGTAAGGGGGTTCCATCAGCGTTAGTTAGTTTTACTTTCACGTAAAGGTAAGATGCTGATAAATCAATATAATCTTCACTATTGCCTGTAATGTTAAACTCAACTGGTCCACTCTCAGATATAGTAGCCAGTGGATGATATTCTACAAAGTGACCTTTTTCTATAGCTGTTTGCGTAGGTGGAATCATAAACAAGTCTAGTTCAGATTTGACGCAAACGGGAGAATCTTTATGAATAAGACCAGACATCTTTAAGCAAAAATATCGCGTGCTTTCACTTTCTTGGCTTTAGGGCGACTGAGAGAACTTTGAGGTCTCTTTCGTTTTTTATTCCTTTGACCTGATCCAATCATAGATTTCACTTTAATTGCTGCTTTGTCTGTTAGATTTTTCCCGGCTTCCTTAAATCGCCGTTTAGCCGCTGTTTTAATATTATCACCTTGGGAAATATCATTTAGCACATCTACACCGGTATGAAATAACTGCTTTCCAACTGCTTTAGCACCCGATTTAAATAAAGGTACAGCTGCACGGAAAAGTGAACGGAAAAGTCCTCCGAAACCATAACCTTTCTGGAAAGTATTTCCTTGATAATAATTCAATCCGCTACCTGTTTGATGTGTATAATAATCTTCAAAAGATTGATTACAGCATTGGTAAGGAACAAGCATTATGAAAGATATTTCTGACGGAAATGTAGTTTCACAATCAACTTCCCGCGATCAAATGACACTAAACGTCCTGTGTGTGTTCTTATAACAGTTTCAATCGTTTGAAAATTTTTTCGAGTCACTGGTATGTAATGAGGTCTGTCAAACACTTCATGAATCATATCTCCGTCTTCCCCTTTAACAGGAATCACTCGCAATAAGGGTGCCACTGTATCTCCAACAATCTGAGGTTCTACAATATCACTATACAAGTAGAGCAATTTAAAATCTGCGTGTGGGTCAGCTATAAAGGGACTTTCAAAAGATAATGAGGGAGTCGAAACATTTGAGATTACTTCACCTGGTAAGAATCCTAAACATTCGGCTAAACCGGATAAAAATTTCAATTGTGCATATTTCTTCAAAGAAACTTTCACTTTTTTAGTGTGTTTGTTGTAGCTAACTGAAATTCTATCACCAAATTTTTGATAATTTATCACTTTAATGATGTCGTTAGGAGATTCATAATATCCTGATGGGATTCGAATTTTTTTCGTGTCACTATCATCCTGTTCATATTCATTACCGTTTCTGGGTCTTCCATCTGGTAATTCTAAACTGTTGCCTAACACATATTCATACTCGTTACCATATTCAGTAATATTACGCCATGTATGAGGATAAATCAATTCAGTTAAACCGACTTCCCATTCACCTTTTAAATCTAAAGGCATAGGTAATCTTGTAAAATAATGTGAAATTTTGTTTTCTGGAAAATAGTTCATTGAACTGTCAGAAGGTAGCGTCACGTAGAATGACATGATTGTGAATGATCATTCGTTGTAAAAAATGGGTGTTTTATAGAGAAAATAAATCTGAAGAAGGTATCCACTGATTAAATTTAGAAGGATAACCTTTAAACTTAACTTGATATTCAAGTTGCCCTTTTCTTTTACGTTTTTTCAGAATCTTTTCAACGTCAAAGTGGTTTTTCGGTTGTACTTTTTGTAATTCTTCTGCATAAAAAGTTCCTTCAATAGGTTCGTCTAATAAATCTTTGATTTTGTAAACTGGAGGAATTCTCGTGACACATTCTGTTACTAAAAATAGTTCTTCCGTCCAATTTGTTTCATATCCTTTTTCGAAAGTCATTTTATGTTTAGAAACACGTACTAAGTCCCCTGAATTAAAAACACAAGGTTTCCTTTTCAGTCTTGACATATTACCGTAAATAGAAAACCACACTTCACTTTCATTATCCTTATTCACTTCACTTGGGGGTCTCTTAATGGTGGTATGGTAGGTGTGATTATAACTATCTAAAAATTGATCCAATACATCAATATATCGATAAGTGTGATGCGTTGTAAAATATTTCCACATTTTAGTTTTCAGAGTGCGGTTAAATCTTTCCACTACACAAGCTTTCGTATTGTTAAAAGTCCTAAAAAATCGAACACCTTGTTGCTTCAGAAACTTCTGTAAACGAGAATTTAAAAATTCTTTACCGGCGTCAGTATTCAAGTACTTTGGTTTCCTTGTTCGAAAAATGGATTCAAACACCGCTACTATATCTTCAGCACGTTTCGATTTCAAAGGGTAGGCCCATGCATACTTAGATAAAATATCAATGCATGTTAAAATGTAACGAAATCCGTCATTAAATTTCTGTAAAGAAGTTAAATCTACCAAATCCGCTTGCCACTGCTGATCTATAGAATACACAATCACTCGATTTGTTTGAAATTTTCTGCGTACAGGTTTATGAAGAGTGTAAGCATCAACCCCTTCTAACCAAGATTTAATTTTTTTCTTAGATACCTTACCGTGAACTGCTCGATGAAGAGCGTCCACTCCTCCAAAACTAGCAATTTGACTTGGATCCTGATAACTTTTCTCCATAATATGATATTAATGGGAAAAATTCTCTGTATCGTTAAAATTTAATATAAAATCTACTGCTAGTCTATCAACTTTAGTAAAAATATAAACAAGTGAAAAAACGGCACACATCAATATGTAAACACATAAAGCACTAATCACTTCGATGTTTAACATCCTTTTAAAAATAATATCGAAAAACATAGATTTATATAGCTTTAGAAATGATTGTTTACAAGGTAATGACCGTTTCAGGGAGGGAATGGTCATTTAGGAGAGGAAATGTCAGTTAAAGAGAGGTATTGACCGAGTTGAGATGTGATTGGTAATATTTTTAATTAGGGAAGGTCGTTCACCTATCCTGTTAGAATAGAATGTTCCTTTTTTCCACTAGGGGGCGCAGGAGGGCGGCGGTGAGATGGTGGGAGCAGGAGGGGCCAGGAGGGATGCACGGTGGGCGCAGGAGGGCGGCGGCGGCACGGTGGGTGCAGGAGGGACGGTTGCTGCGTGGTGCGGCGGCGGCACGGTGCCGCAGTGCCGCCGCCGGCTGAGCCCGTACTGTCCTTTTCCTACTACTATTGAAACAATAGGCTATCTCCTTAAATATTGCCCCTAGACCCATACTTCCAATTGCAAAAATTCATAAAAAAAGGTGAAATTTTTGATAAAATAAGTTGCACCTCCATGGGGGGTCTATTTGGAAAAATACGAAAATTAACTTTTTATACGGCCCCCGTAGGATAAAAATTCCAACTAGGGAAACTTTCCTTATCCAGTCCTGAATAATACACAAAAAGTTGCATCTTCATATCTCAAAAATTCGCAGAGTTATAACCGTTTGAATAATTCATCAGGTTTTAAGGGATTAGACACAAATTGAAATTCGCGCAATTCGAAAGAATGTTGCTTTAACAATTGTAGGAAACGCGTAAAAAATCTATCTTTTGAGTTAGAATTTTGTTTTGTTTTTTTCTTTTTTGTGAAGGTCAGCCGTATAATTTGCTAAGAAAATCGCATCCTAAAATTTATCATAAAAATTAAAAAAATTTATATGGTTAGTACTGGTTTAAATGGGATAGTTAAAAATCGTTATAACTTCAAACATTATTTACCGGATTTCAATTTCTTTCTATTTAATTAAAAATGAAAATCGGATTTTAGTTTTGTTTCGAGGCTTTTGTTTTTCAATATTTATCTTAGAACTATTAAAAATATTTATTTAAAAAGTAATAACTTTTAAAAAATCATATTTTCAAAAGTAAATAATTTTTCATTTTTTTAAACAAAACTAATGTAAAATAATTTAAAATGACATGTTTCAAGTTTGTACTTTTTTTCTTTAACAATTCTTAACTTTTAATAATTTAAAGACAAGAAATAGTCGGGAAAAAAGTCATTATACAGCAAAACGAAATATACTGTTTTACTGCCCATCAGTTATTAAAAAGAATGCTTTCCTACTATGCAGATTAAGTCTTTTTACAAATTTAGCTCTCACAACTTCAAGCTTTTTATCATCTTAGAGAGGCTGTTAAAAAATCTGTATTCTGAGCTCAGGTCAAATCAGGACCGAGACGTTACTTTTTTTCTAAAGACTCGCCTACCCGGGCCTAACGTATTTTTCATACCGGAGATACTTAGGTCTGCACTGGACAAAATTTTAAATCCCGGTCTCGAACAATCCGTATTAAAATCAAAGTCTCTGACTGACCTAATACATACATAAAATAAGTAAAATTTGGTTCAATCAATATTTTTACAGAAACCACATAAATTTTAATATCGCTTTTATTTTACAAAAAAAAAAAAAAAAAAAAAAAAAAAAAAAAAATCTTTAATTTTTTTTTTTTTTTTTTTTTTTTTTTTTTTTTTTTTTTTTTTTTTTAGAATAGTATATTTAAATGCTAAAAAATTAAACAAAATAAAACCAGAGAAAAAAATCTGCCTATAACGGAATTCTGTCTTAAACAGAAAATATGTTGATCCATGCAAAATAAATACAATAATACTTGACAAAAAAATAAACTCCATTTAACCCTCCTAGGAAGGGCATTTGTCTATTACGTATGTTTTCTTTCTTATGTGATTCCGTCTTAAAAGGTTTTACTGTATAACATTTTTCAAAGTCTCCAACGCACGCTGTGGATTTGCGATAATAAAATATAAGTGAAACATTTACATATAAACAGAGATTCATTGATAAAATGAATATACCACAGCCTTTGGCGCTTCTTTAATAATAAAAAAGTATAAATATAAAAATCGAAATTCTATATTAAGTATTTTTGGTCAGAACTCCTCCACGCATAACAATTTTTAACTATATACTGAAGTAAAAAACTATCTAGAAATTCACGGCTGAGCCGGCTATGATTTAAGCTTTTTTCCAGGCTGGTCCGGATTATGATTTCAACATTATTTCATGCCGGGCAGAACTTTTTTTCCTATAGGTCGGTTTAGGACCGGACCTATATATTTTAATCTATTCAGACCTCCAGTGCTAATGATCAACATGTTTAGAAAACAAGTTTTGATTTAAATCAATACGCTGCTTTATTATGTCCAAATAACAGGCACGGTCTTAAACCGACATATAATAACGGACAATTTGTGAACGATCCCTTATTTGCTTTGAAAATTGATGAAAAACGCATCGTTTACAGGCATGGTAAAGTGGTGTAAGTCACGAATTTTTGAGAATTTTAGATTTTAATATCTTTGTCGGGTTTTCAGATACGGAGATGAAATTTTTTTGTCCAAATTAGGAATGGATAAGGAATAATTACACTCTAAAAAATAAATGTGTAAATCAGCTAATTTTACCCGTATATATGTGTAAATTTATAAAATTACACACCTGTCGTAAAATTTACACATATTTTTCTGAAATTTACCTGTTTTTATGTGTATTTAGCATATTAAAATAAGTGTGTAATTTGTTATCACTTGAAATACCCAGATAAGTGTGTAAATGTAGAAAAATGGTTAGATTTACACAAATTAATGAATTATTCTATTTTAAACATATTTATGTGTACACAAACATGTGTGTAAATTTCTAAAATTACATGCTTGTCATAAAAATTACACACTTTGAACAAAAATTTAGCTGTTTTTATGTGTATATAACTTATGAAGTCAAATATGCAATTCGTTACCGCTTCCTAAACTCAGACAGATGTGTAAATGTATAAAATATTTGGAGTTACACGAATTGGCGTGTTACACATAATTAAAAATGTAAAAATTATCTTAGTTACATTTATTGTCATTACTAGAGATCGACCGAAAATTCGTTATCGTGTTCGGCCAAAAATCCGAGTTTCACCGAAAATTCGTTTTCGGCAAAAATGCTGCTGAAAATTCGGCCAGACCGAAACTATTTGAATTCTAGAAATTTTGTTTCTTCTTATGGAAAATTTCAGTATGACTTCTTGTTTGAGCTGTTTCCGCTCAAATAAGATACTTTTTAGATGCGTTTGTACTTATATAAATACTTAGTACCCGCAGTCGCCGTTTAGTCCGTCTTTCCATCTGTCTATCTGTCCGTCTATCCGTCCGCATATAATAGAATAAAAACTATCCAACAGAATGCTTTTAAATTTAAGTATATAATTATCGCAAAATTTTGTCGTGTCATTTCAAACTTTCTGAAAATCGGGTGTATAGTTTAATTACAGGGATGGTCAAAAGTTTTCCGTTACATTACGAACAATGAAAAAAAATGTTTAAGAGGGCCACGCAAGGTATTAGATACATGGCTGTCTATGGAAGATAATCTCTGGTGATTTCACTAGATTTAAGCGTGTTTAAATTTTAGCTAAATAGTGGCATTATACGTATGTAAAGATTGTAAACAAAGTGCTCGGCTGTACAAAAGAATTAAAATATGCTACAGTCTGTTGGGTATAAAATTCTGAAATTGAAATTTCAATCTAGTAGGCGTTTTACTCTACAACATAGTTGAAAATGTTTAAGAATTTTTTTGTCTGACCGTACTCTAACCTGCGTAATATAGTTGGATTGCTCTGTAATTGATATATGATTTATCGTATTTTGTATTCATGCATTTTTGCATAAGATAAATTTTACATAATTTAACAGCTATTTCATAAATCTGTTTATAGTACGAACGCACCTCATTTGTCACGTTTGACGTACAATTTCCAACTTGTTATTTATTGCTATGAACTTCACTGTTTATAATTCTCGGTCATGTATGATTCAAGATCTGGGATAAAAATATAAAACAAACATGCACGCACATATGGTGCTTTTCAGCTGCTCGATAGATTTTTCAAACAAGAGCATTATTTCAAAACAATCTCAGGGAGGCGAAGCCATGGCAAGTTTTTTTTTTTGGGAGGAAGTAGCAAATGTTTATTTAAGTGCACATCTCATCTATATTTAATTTTTTGCTAAAATAGTAATAATTATAAATTATAAAATGATTATTTTTTATTACAACTTATTTAGAGTTAGTTTCGTAAAAAAAACCTTTTAAGTCGTACTTTTAAATAGTAGTATTTTATTTAATTTCAATTAGAAATATTAATTAGCTGAAAAGTTATGTATATTCAAAAATGAAATATTCTTTATTGAATTTGTTCTCCACTGTTATAGACCGGGAGGTGGCAGCAAAGACAACCCCCTCATCGAGTTCACGGATGAAATTTCAAAATTACTTAAAAAAAACTTCGCATATTAAAACGGAACCGATCTGCTAACTCATCTCCTGGGGGGAACCGTCCGAAAACCCGATTTTATCGGTTGACTGGTAGGTTTATCTTTTTTTTTTACCCAAAAGATAAAAACATGGGGAACTGGGAGAAGGGACCTCAATAGTAAACCTACGAGTCAAATTCTGAAATTTGGTTTTTAGACGTTTTCCAACCCTTGGCAGACCGATTGCATTTTAACATGCGAATCGAGTTTTGAGTAATTCTGGAATTTCACCAGTGACGTAGATGAGATGATAATCTGTACTTCCGCCTCCCGGTCTTTTAATTACTTTGTTAATTAATTATTGTAAATGCTTATAATTACTGGCTGTCATAAAATATAAAAATTGTATTATTATTTTGTTCATATCATGTTTTCGTTTGAAGCTTATACACAATCATAAGTATTTATGCATGTTTATTTTTTTGAAAGAAATGTGTCCCTATACACCTTTAATTAATGAATAATTGTGCACATTCATGTATGCATTAATAACTTTAAAAAAAAGAAAATTAATCTTTTTTTTTTTTTTCGTTTTCGACCGAAAATAGAAAGCTTACCAAAATTTGGTTTGTGTCATGTTTTAGGTCTTAAAAACCTGTTTCGGTCGATTCAAGGCCATTACCCATATAAAAACCATAGTGACAGTGATGTTTTTGTCATATTCCTGCAAATCACGATGGTCACGTCCCATCTATAACCAAAATGTCCGCACTCATAAAATCCCACTGTAAGTAAAATATGAGTTGTTTAGAAACAAAAAGAATGTTACTCAATGTAAAAAAATATGCTTCTGACAAATTTGAAAAATTTTCCGACGTTACTGCGAGTCACTCACATATGTGATCAAACGACCAGTATGTTGTTAAGTCACAATGTGAATGTTTATTTGAAAATAGGACACATTTAGTTATCGGAATTGTGTTAATGCATTTGTAGGATGATGACTGATTTTTGTTTCAATCATTGCAAATGAACCCATATTCATAAATTTATTTCCTAACACACACACACACACACACACACACACACACACACACACACACACACACACACACACACACACACACACACAAAAAAAAAAAAAAAATGTTTTATAAATGCATCAATTTTAATCAGCAATTATAAATTATGATGCAAACATAATTTTGCATATAATCCACGAAATAATTTATTATTTCGTAATTTTGCATATAATCCACGAAATAATTTAATATTTCATAATTTTGCATATAATCCACGAAATAATTTATTATTATTATTATTATTATGAAAGTTTTTCAAATGCTTTCTATATTCCATGAAAAGTTAATAACTTTGGTTAAACTTACAGCAATCTATATTATAAAGGAAAACACATTCGTTAATAACAGCGATATCATTTTAACGGTGGCAACACCTGATAAATAAATTTCACTTGCACTGCGACTTTCTTAACTTCTAATAGTTGCACAATTTAATTTTTTTCACAATCAAATAGGGAAAGAAATGTTTCTTCAAATGTAATTTTTTCTATCGTACCTCAATTTGTTGTTTTTTATGGTTAAAAAATAATCTGAAACCATGTTTCTTTTTTTTAAACTATTGTGTGCAATACAATTACACAAGATTAAATTCCATAAAAAAAAAAGATGAAAAAAGAAAGAAAAGAAAATCAGCATTTATTTCCGGCTAATATTCTGCAACGAAATTGAAAACTTGCTTATAAATAAACTTGCATAAAAAAGTATATAAATAAAACGTAGCTGTAATAGACATGTAATAAAACCTCGCGCTTAAGCTATTAAAACTATTATGTAAAAAAAAATGAAAATGATTATAATAGCAAATTTTTTTGTGATTTTGTTTATTGCTAACTCTCGGTATGTGTTTAACTCAAAAGTATTTCTATTACATTTCAAAACTTTTTTTAAATTTATAACTTATTTTTTCGTATGAAAATTCTTTTTGGTGTTGTATATGAATAATAAAAAAAATATTAAATGTAAAAAGGTTTATTAATTTTGAATTTAAAAAAAATATTTTTTTCTTCTGTTTTTTATAATCCGGGAAGTTTGCACTGATTTATGAAATTAATCTTAAAACCAGACACGGCAGAAAATAATATTCAACTGAGAAAAGCAAAGGTTTGTGTGTGTATGAATAAGCACAGAAAGGGGGGTGGGACGTTTTGTAATAAAAAGCTGCTTTAATATTATAAAAAACAGTTGTATGCATATAGTTGTATATATTAATATACAATATGGTTGTATACATTTTTTTTCTGTTAATGTTTAAGGATTTTAAGTTATTCTTTAAAAATTTGCTTGCCACTTTTTGCAAACCTTTTAAATAAATGTAACATTTTCTGAATGTAAAATAAATGTACACAATTTATGCTACAACCATCACATAATTAATTATTCATATTTTTATTTATTGTTTTCCAGAAATGTCTTAAAAATAGTTAGATCACAAGCAGTTTATTCAACAGGAAATTAATATAAAATGACAGACAAAGAAAAAAATTTCTTTCAATTAGAACACTTTTTTGTTTTTAAAAACACATTTTGCATCTGCTTGGAAAAAAAGTCGTCTGCGGCTGGCTAACCGTAGAATATAAATAAACAGAGTGTATGTAGTAAGCTTTCGAACGAATGCAGGAACGATTACTCGACAACTTAGATCTGTATTGACGCGGATTTAGTAATTTAAACAATGGATTTCTCAGCAGCGCTTCCAAGATCATACTTCATGCAAAATATATAAGTCCGAGATAAATACACTGGCTTAGGCGTGGTGTATATGCTTCCAGCCTTAGCTATTGTGCTTATGTATTGGACTTATAGTTCTCCAAAAAAATTGAACTATAAAGAATGTCATTGAAAAGCAGGTATGAAAAAAAATATTCTTGCTATTTGTTTTTCTTTAAATTATAAAGATTTTAGTTAACTTCTTATAAACTTGTTTTAAAATTTTAATATTTCATTAACTTCATTTAGTTTAATAAATTTATTGTTCATTTTGTTGAAATACATAATTTGCCTAGTGACAATTTTAATCAGATGATTAGAAACAATGATTTCAACAGCATTTCAATCAGACTTCTTCCCTTTTTAAAAACATCTGGTTAAGATCATGGTTTCATAAATTTTAAAAGTATATGGAAAAACATACAATCAATGGTTATGTAATCAGTAAACCTTTAAATATACATAAATTATTGAATAAAAAAGCCTTTTTAGAGAATGTTTTCAAACATAATTTTTAAAATTTTGTGTTTAAGTAATATTCTGAAATAATTTGCATTACATATTTTTATTTTTTAAAAATTGCATCTGCTCAGAAGATGATTATAAGAAATAAGGCACAATGGATAAGTGTTTTTAAAAGAAAACATGGAAATGTAATATTAAGGGGGGGGGGTCGATTTCGATGATTATTCAATTTATTATTCAACTTGAGAAACGTTAAAAATCTATAAAGAAATATTCATAGTGCGTGAAACTTTTCAATTGTTAAATTTTATTAATTTGAAAATTTTCAAAGTAAATTAGAAGTTTGGATACTGCATGCAAATGAGAATAGAGAAGTTACACAATCAATAACGGTTTAAACATGATTTTACTAAAAAAAATTTTAAATATTAAAAGAATATCGCATATACTTCAACGATATGAAGCTAAAATGTAATAATTGTATTTCATTATTTACTTTTTATTCTGATAGCTTTACTATTTTAGGTACTTTTTATTTAGCTGGGCGCCAGTGTTATATATACACATATATATACGTACATGTATATAAATACATATGTAACTATGAATACATATATAAGCATTATTACATATGAGGACCCCAGAAGCCAAGGGGTATAAATGACAAAATTGAAAAAAATAAACTAAATACACAGACGACCTAAAAATATGCTTTTTTCATTTCAGGTAAAGAAATATAAGTGATTTTCTTATTATTTGCTGAGTTATAGAGGCAAACCACTTTTTTCGAAAAACAAACAATATTGATTAATTATACATTTAAAGAAAGTTGTACTTTATTTTTTAACATTTATTGAAATAAGAGTTCAAAGACCAGAATGCAACAAGTATTCCTATTTCAATCCACTCAATTGTTATTGATGTTCCAATTTAACATCAATTATCTTTAAACTCGATTTACTCCAAATCGAAATTTTGTCATTTGTACCCCTTGGCTTCTGGGATCCTCATATATAAGCATGTATTTATATGTGTGCATGTATATATAGATACAATATGTGTATAGATAGGTATATGCATCTGTATATATAATATTGACGTCCGATTAACCGAAAAGTACCCTATTTTATATCTTGAATGATATTATACAGATAAGTTTCAAAATATATACCATAAGCTCTATTATAAAACGGTATGATTAAAATGGATTTCTTTTTTTATAGTTATCATCTAATCCTATAAATAAAGTATTGGTGATAATAATAATGAACTAATATGTTGCTCTATTTTATACCAATGATCTGAGTTCTTTTATGTATTCATTTACTTTAGAAAATTAGTAAATCATTTGATATTGTATTAACTATTCTTTTCTTATGGGGTCACATAAAAAATAAAAAAAAAATTATCTGTTTTTTTAATAAACATATACAAATCAAATTTTCACCACATTTCGTTTTAAGAACTGCATAATAGATTGTAACTCATTGTACTATTTATGATAGTATTAGATTTATAGTGACTCTGTCATTAAACATCCAGCAAACCAAATACATACTTGAAAAAAAAAAAAAAAAAAAAAAAAAAAAAGAGAATTAAAAATTCCAGATTATAGGCGAAATAGAGTAGATGCGGTGCTATGTTAAATAAACGATTAACGATCGTTGTTTATTTTTATCATACATTAAGAATTTTTTGGTTTAAATGTATAATTTCACAAATAAAAATGTAATTTCGGCAATCTATTATTAAAATTATATTTTTAATAATAATAAAAAAAATTTTAAATTTTTTTTTACAGCTTGTAAACTTTTATGTAAAATGAATTAATCTTTTATATCACCACGTTGTATATCTGCAATATCCCAAAAAGTGAAAGTTACTCATACAATGAGAATCAATGTTACTTTTATTGTCAGCTTAAAAAAAATATGATTATATTTATTGTTGCTATCTTCAAACATAGCAGTTGTCAGCCTAAATATTTTTAGAATTGTTAACATGCAGCGATACTGAGATAAATTTTCATATCAAAGTTTTATTTCTTATTTGATTAGTTTTTCATAGTTATTGTAAAATGAATTTTGCAGAATTTGTAATATGATGGTAAATAGCTAAAAAGGAGATTTTTTTACAAAGGTAAGTTCGTATGCTTTACAATTTTGTATTTGAAAAATGATGAAGTTGATGTGAAGTATATAATTTTTTGTTTACTTTAAACATGAAAAAATATCAATATTTTTATTTATTTATTTATTTTATACATTTCTAAAATGATTCCTTTTGACACTCCAATAAATATTTGCAATTTCAACATCGAATAGCACTTGAAATAATTATGTTTCAGCTTGTTTATCACAATAATTGATATAAAAATACACGTTTACACATTTTTACACGCCCTAGTTGCCTAGTTTTCTTAACACTATTTCTACCAAAATAAAATCCCATTTTTTAACAAAATTCAATTCTTTCTTTCTTTCTTTTTTTTTTTTTTTTTTTTGTATGTGTATGTATGTGTGTGTGATTTTTAGATTGAAATAATTAAAAAGTATTTTTCATACATTGAAGACATTTTTAAGCGTATTTCATTCAAAAACAACAAAAATTAAAATTTTAAAAAGTATCATTTGGTATCCGTAGAAATACTGTTAGTAAACGAGTAGATCGAAAAAGTCAAAAGATTACTTCATACCCATAAAAAAAAAAATAGGTACATTTGCAATTTTTTTTTATTTTTTTTTTTATTTTTCAATTTTATTTTTCAAATAGTATTTAAACTCATTGTACATTTTAGAATCGAAGTAGTTTGAACTTGTTTAGGTATTTATGTGTTGCAGCGATCTCTTGAAGATGGATTGCCAAATTATAGAGCATATATGACTTTATAATAATATATATTATAATTAACGTTTCATAACATATATGGCTCGTTTCTAGTCATCATATGTGAAGCATACCTACATGACTTGTGTATAAGATGTAAACGATGACATAGATGCATAAATATATAGGACATAAGACGTAAATATTACTTATATAAGAATGTTTATGGAAAATAAATGTTTGGAATGTATATATGAGAACGTGAGTTTCAAAATTTAAAAAATCGAATTATTACAATCAATCTCTAATATTAATGAGCCTACATCGAAAAAGCATTATAATCTGCAGAAAAAAAATAGTTTTATCGTGCATTTCTATTATTGTAAAACCACGCTTTATAATGAAAACCATTGAACGCAGTCAGGTTTTTTGCTATTTCCTGATATTTTTTTTTTTTTCTGGATAAGGCCAGCTTTGAAACTCACGTCTTCATATATAAGATATGATCAAAGTTGACCGGCCAACTGCGATTTTAAACATTTTTTTTAAATATCTAGAAAAATACACGATGTATTATCCTGAAACTCTAAGTGCGTAAATATAATAGTACAGGTCACACATTTCCTTGAAGATTTTTTCATCAAACTCCATAGGGGACTGTCAACAAATTGAAAATGAAAGAATATCCTTTAGATTACCCTGTCAAAACTAATGTTGCAAAAGCCATCAAACTATAGATTATGATTAAGTGGATTATTGTAATAAACTGTCTTCATTTGTATGCGGATAACATGTATACTCGTAGAGAAATTAAGATTTTAATAGAAATAGTCTTAAATTTTGACAAGTTTTTTTACTTATAATTTGCAGAGTTCTGAATATAAAATAGTGTACTTTTACGAAAATATGACAAAAAACATTATACATTATAGCGTTCACGCATGCGCAGTGAAAAATTATTCAGTAAACCTATTTATTTTTCAAACAATTTTTATTATTAATTCTGATTAAAAAGTATTGTGTACAATGTTTTTTGTCATATTTTCGTAAAAGTACATTATTTTATATTCAGAACTCTGCAAATTATAAATAAAAAAACTTGTCAAAAAAACTTGTCTATTTCTATTAAAATCTTAATTTCTCTACGAGTATGCATGTTATCCACATAAAAATGAAGACAGTTTATTACAATAATCCACTTAATCATAATCTACAATTTGAGCGTTTTGCTACATTAGTTTTGGTAGGATTATCCAAAAGATATACGTTCTCTTTCAATTTGTTGACGGGTCCCCTATGGAGGATCGGGAAAAAATGTTCATGACAATATATGGCTGTGCTATTATGTTTACACACACCTGGAGTTGTAGGGAAATTCCTCAAGTGTTTTTCTAGATATTTGACAAAATATTTAAAAATGCAAGTGGGCGGTCACCGTGCATATATATATTTCAGGATGATTTTGGCGACATCGTAACTGCAACTTTGGTGTAAACCCCATTTTCTCTGTCCACCATATCTGTATCAACTACGTCTACTGCATTATAATCGCATATATTATTTATAGTAATTAATATCATACAATTAAAATGCTTAAAATATAAGTACTTAATATCGGTTTTCTTTTTTATATTTAAGATTTTTTATAGTTGTTATGTAATTAAATAATCACTCGTGATTTAGCGTTCAAAATGCGTATTAAAATGCTAAATTAATTTCATTCAGTCAATAGTAATCAATAATCTTTCAATTCAGTCAATCAATAACTCTTATAATTTAAAGATTACAAAAAGTACTATGTATAATGTAAGAGAATATTTTTTTATATATAGATTTTATATTGATTATGATTTTAACATTCAAGCAGAAATATTTCTTTAGTAATTTTAACAAATATTGCTGTTAAATGTCACACAGTTTGATAAAAGAATAATTCTATATTAATTTTAATACATTATTTTAATTAGTAAATAAATCTCCTGTAATTTTTCTAACAGAATTAAAAAGTATTTTGGCCTAGGTTTGAAGCGGGATTTTTTATGAGAGCTGCCAATGCTCTACCAAATGAGCTATCGGGGATGAATCTGGCGGACACAATTCAGCCAAAGAACTAGAATTATATACTAAATAAAGCTAACTAATGCCAGACTGGCAGCTTACGCTAAAAGTTGCTGATTCGAATTCTGCCCTGGACGCTTTTTTCACCCATTTAGTAAAATTATATTAAAGGATAATTCTGATTGAACATTCGTGGTTAAAAATGACTAGCTATTTGTGGAGCTTTACATGTGTGATGATAACTTTGGAAGTTAAAGTGAGCAAAAGCTTTCAAAGAGAGTGCAAAAATACAATTAGCACAGCCCACGCAAAAAAGTTTGTAATAATTTATTTAAAAAAAGAAAGAAAAAGGTACGGTTTTATTTTTATCCTGTACATCGCAACAAAAGAAAAAAAAAATCTCCATTTTGTCCGCCATAAATGCAAAATAAAATTATGCCATTTTCAGAATACGGAGAAATATGAATTTAAGAAAAGCGAAAATTCTAAATAAATTTAAAACAGCGCAAGCTGTTACACTTGTAAGACTGTGTGAAAGAACTTTAACTTTTAACCTAATTTAAAAGACAGTCTTCATACTGTCTATATACAAATTATACATTCCTGTTCATAAACTATGAATGCATCATTTTCCGACTTCAAACCAAATCTAACAGAATGATAACATATTATAATTTGAGACTATCCTGATTGTTTGTAAATTGAGCATATTGGGATTTGTGGCCTTGTTTGCAAGTCAGTTTAAAAAAAAATAAGTGCCAAGTATAAATGAGTTTGTTCTTTATGCAATTTTGTTCCGTGATCATGAAAACTTTTTTTTTAGAATTTACACATCAAAGCATAAGGTAAATCTCTGTATACAAAAATCTGTGTATTTTAAATATTACACAAAAGTGTGTGTTTTGCATGTTACGCATACCTATGTGTAAGAACAGAATATTAACACATAAACCTGTGTATTCTGCATATAACACAAAAATATGCGTATTTTGCATATTACACAAGATTATGTGTATGTTCCTATTACACAAAATATGTGTAAAAACAGAATTTTACACATATGTATGTGTAAAAATATTGCACAGAAATGTGTGTATTTCAGTGCAACTTACACATTAAAGTGTGTATTTCAAGAGTTATCAGATAAGTTTTACACATTTGAACTTATCATCAAATTACACATTAAAATGTGTATTTTTAAATTTACACATTTGGCGCAATTTACACACCAATTTACACATATAGACATGTCGTTTTTGTATCATCGATTTACACATTTTTGTGTGTAAATTTACACATTTATTTTTTAGAGTGTACCTAACTGGGAATTTTGCTCTACGGAGGCCGTATAAAAATTTAATTTTCGTATTTTTTCATATAGACCCCCCATGGAGTTCCAACTTATATTATCAGAAATTTCACCTTTTTTTATGAGTTTTTGCAATTGAAAGTATGGGTCTTGAGGCAATATTTAAGGAGATAGCCTATATTTAAGGAGATAGCGGCGGTCAAAAGTTTCCAGCCAACAAAAATTTTTCAGTTAATTTGTAAATATACCCATATGAAGAGGAATCTCAAAGCGATACTTATACATTTTATTGGCATATTAGTTAGGAACTTACTTATAGAAAAACGTGTAAATATCAATAAATTTAATTTACAAAATTAAGTATAAAAGAAAACGCATGTTCTCAAAAGTTTCCGGCCACTTATCATTCTTTAGATTTTTTCTATCCGTAAAGTGTTTTTTGGTTGTGTTTATGAATTAGCCAAAGTGTATAGCATAGTTTGTATTCAAATTTGAAAAGTTCAACAACTATTGTTCATAAATGAGTGATGAGTTTGTCGGTAAAAGGCCAATCTTCTCGAGATATTGCGGCTGAGTTATCGATCGGTAAAATCGATTGTAAACGATATTTAAAAAATATATAAAGATAGTCATGGCTTTCAGGACTTTCAGAGGTCCGGAAGACCCCGGAAAATTACTATTCCTGTGGACAGAATTATCAGGACAAAAACTATTGATAATCCGCATGAAAATTCCGTTGCAATATACTGCGATTTACGGAATGAAAATATTGCTGAAATAAGTTAGTCTACTGTGTTATGATACTGTTGGTATACAGAACTTGATGGAAGAGTCGATGTTAAAAAAATTTCAGAGGTAAAAAAAAATACCGACGTACCCTACTGGCATTTTCCAAGGAACACAAAGTCTGGTCAAGTGAAAACTGGAAAAAAGTTCTATTTTTCCATTAATCGAATTAAAAATTTTTTTGGTAGTGATGGCAGACACTAGATACGATGACCTAACAACAAAAAGTATGATTCGACCTATGTTATTCATACATTGAAGCATGGCGTAGGACACGTTATGCCGTGGGGAGTATTTTCTTAAAAAAGTGTCGGTCCGTTATTTGAAATCCACAGCCAGATGAATGATACAATGAATAAGGATATCTTGCAAGACCATTTTTTGCCTTATTAGAGAAAAAAATTTAGTCGCAACTATTTTTCGTAACATGATAACGACATAAATAATGTGTGCAAGCCTCGATAAGCAATAGTTTTCGCACAAAAAATTTCGTTTTTGAAATGGTCAGCCCAAACGCCCAACATTAATCCAATTGAAAACCTTTGGAAAGAAGTTGGCAAAAGTCTGCAGAACTATAAATATTCCAACAGAGCCAAAATTGCAAGAAATGTGGGGAAAATGTACCATAGACGACCTTTAACCGTTGATTGTATGAATGTCATGTTGCTGCGCCACAGCACTATTTACTAAAGCTAATAAAATAGTAATACGATAAAATAGTATTTGTAAATGTTGTTGATCACTGTAATTTTCTATTACAATACCACTTTTTTACGAACTTGTGAAGGTGGCCGGGAACTTTTGAGAACATGCATTTTCTTTTATACTTAATTTTGCCAATTAAATTTATTCATATTTACACGTTCTTCTATAAGTAAGTTCCTAACTAATATGTCATTAAAATGTATAAGTATCGTTTTGAGATTCCTCTTCATATGGATATATTTACAAATTAACTGAAAAATTTTTGCTGGCCGGAAACTTTTGACCGCCACTGTATATATATACATTAATTTTCATTCAAGTACCATTTTTATTTTATCAAAGCCAGGAGAATTTAATTTAGTCACATAAATAAACTTTTGCACCATTAGACAACGGTAAAAAGATTTAAAATTTAACGAAAATGGGAATTTTGTTGGAAATATTTTGTTTATAGAGGAAAATTTTTGCCAAATTTTGTCAAAACATTATGACTAAATAAGATGAAAATTAATATCTGGAACTAGAAAATCAACAGCTACATGCAAAGGTGGAAGCCATAAACACCATTATTTTTTATTGTACTCTTCACTTTAATAAATCTCAGAAATTCTGTCATTAGATAAGCCAAAATTTACTATTAAAATTTAGTGTTGTTGGTAGTCTCCACCTCTGTGCTAATTTTTCGCCACTGTATATGCTAAAAGGTAAGGTATCTGTATGGGATACTGTACATACCAAAGAAAATAAGTTTCTATACTCTGTTCGTAAATAACGAGTTTTTGTCACGTACAACTGAAAGTACGCGTTATAGTAAATTGATAATTAAGTTGTATGATTTTTAAAAAAAAAGAAAAATCGAATGAATAAATAGATAAAATATATAAATGCAATGTTAATATTTAAAAATAAAATATTAAATAGTAACCATCCATTTTGTTTACTCCTTTTTGCAGTAAATTATTTTCTCAATTCACAAATTTTTGAAACAAATATTATATTTAAAAAATAATAGTCTCTAAAATATTGTGTAAATAAATATAACTATAGCTAAAAAGCTTTAAAATAAACTAAAATTATATAATTTTTATTTTTTAACCTCCTGACTGCCGCCGGCTGATTTTTTCACACACTAAGCTGCTGGTTTCACTGCAACATAAGCAATATTTAAATTAGTATAATTCCACAAATAAAACCCAGTTTTGAAAAATTAAGTTAGGATTGATGCTATCAAAGATTATACACCGATAATAATAACATATTTTGTATCAGGTTGGAAAAAACATCTTTTTTAAAAATAATTTTAATAAATTACAGCGAAAACAACATTACAATATTACCCTTTGGCTGGGCAGTCAGAGGGGTTTTAAGGTAGGCTTTAGGCAAAACTGAATGCTTTTGGAAGGTGTCATATATTTAAAATTATGTAAATACCATTCAATATCATACTAATGCCAGGAATTGCCTGCAATTTTATGTAAGTACAACCGAATGTTAACCCTATAGCCAGGAGCGACAACTTTTAAAAATAATTGGGTGGGCTCAAAACCAGGGTGTAAAATTTGCAGGTTTGGCTCACTACGCAGGTCTGTTTCTCCAAACTAAAGTTGAATGAAAAGAAATATATCAGTGAATTTGACCTTATGTTTTAAAACAATATCGATCTTTACCTGTAATATCTTTCCGCGTTCCTGAAAACAATACGAATGACTTTGCGGTCTTACATTTTTTAATGCGTCCAACAAAATTTGGGCTAATAATGTACAACTCATTTAGTTGATCATTTAGAGTAATATTTGGTAAAGAATGATAGAGCGATATGCAATATACTAAAGTCATCACTAAAAATATATATAAATAACAATGCAATTCTCATCAAAATCCGTCCAGTAGAACTTTCTTAAAAAGTGTATTATTCATAATTTGGTCCACCTGATAATTATAAAACTGAGCAACATAGAAAGTTGTGCTGTGTACTAAAACCTTCTCTGAGAAAATTCTTAAAAAACAATGCAGTTTCACTGACATTCATTTAGCGATTCAAGCAATTTATTTAATACTTCTAAAATAGCTAATCATTCATAATCGTGTTTATTTGCTCATAGAATTTCCCTTCATAATTCTATAATTAAATAACGTAGAACGATAAATCATATACTAAAACATTCCCTGAAAAATTATCTAACAATATAAATCTTATCAAAATCTATTCAGCAGAACTCAAATCATAAGCAGCCGGAACGAAATCCCCGGTTGCATTTTGTATATATAGTAGATGATACTTCCATTTTGCTTTCTTTGAATGTTTGAGAATACCCTCTGTTTAAAGCTATTCCAAAAGAAATATTTTTCTCCACTCATCAACACGAACTGTCTGATACATTGGCAGGATCACCTCTGTACATAAAAAGTATAAAATTTGTAGACATAACTTCTAAAGAGAGTTGGAGTCGAATAGCATTTTTCATTAACGCAAATCGATGTTTATATGCATTGAATTTTCACTTATAGTTGACTGTTGTCACATGACGATCATTCTTGAGCTGATGTAGGCTAAAAATTGTCTTAAAACTCCTTGGCAGCACTACCTATAACATCCTTGTACTCTAACAATGGAAGGTATTGATTAATAACAGCTACAAATTTAGTTCATTTTGGAAAAAAAATTAATCTCAAAATATGTAAGAAATTTATTTTTGAGAGACAATTTGTGAGGGAGTGTCCTTTTGTAATAAAGGCACTCTGGTATTTTGAGTGAGATCGTGACGTCAAGGTTCTAACATGTGTGGCGCAAAAGCGACATCTATCCTTTATGCAACTGTAATTTTCCGGAGTGTGTGTGGCGCCCTCGATCTACAGTTAACTGCGGTTATGAGTTTTATGCAAATTTCTAGCTCGTCTTCAGTTTGCAAGGTGTAAAAGCTGTAAGGTGTGTGTGAGGTGTGTTGTGTTGTGTGGCGTGGTGAGCCGGGATAGCCTCCAGCTAAGAATAGCAGAGCTGCCGTATGAAGGTATAGAGGAGCCTCAACAATCAAGTGGGGTAAGAGTTAGTTAGCACTATGATTGTTTTAGAATAAAGTTGTTGGTTCAGCCACGGACTGTTTTCTTACAGGTTAGAGTAAGATTAGACCGCGACCTGAAAAGAAGAGCCGGGGTTAGTGCTTAGAGCCGGACTTAGTTGTAACATGAGTAAGCTAAAGTTTTACTTTCATAGTATTGTTTTTAGTTGTCAGAAATATTGAACTTTGGCTTCCCTCCCCATTTTCCCAACTACAGTAAATAAAAGTGTTGAACTTTAACTTTATTTAGACTATGTTCTCATTTGACCGACACGTCACCGGCGACACCCAACGGCACGTCACAAATTCATTGTACCACTTTTATGATAAAGGGGGTGGCGGGTGCAGATTGTGTTTTAGGTCCTGTGTGTTTGTTATTGCTACTTTTGCCGTATTTTCAATCTGAAAACTAACTTTGTGAACGTTACAAAAATATATATATCTTCAGCGAATGAAAAATAAATAAGAACAAACAGGAATAATGAAAACTGAGTGGGCTGTGAGAATAAATTATTGGGTGGGTTCGGGACTTACGGGCCCATATAAGTTGGTGCCGCTAGAAGTACTCATTTCTGATATCATAAATGAGCTCTACACCTTTCAATTAGCCTACAAACAAACTTTCACGGAATTCTTAAGATAAGTTTCCAAGAAATTAATTATTTTAAAAAGAGTATATTTTAGGGACTGTATCCAAATTGAAGTTCGGTACTAAAGTGTTGACCGAGATAGTCTCTTCTTGATCAAGATATCTTAGATAAAACACGTTAGATATCTTAATCAAGGCAACTTATTTTTTGTTAAATAATAGCTTATCTACGTATCCATCCTGTATATGATGTTCTTTTAGATGTGGTTTATTCTGTTGAATAATCTAACTGACATATAAGGTGGCCATAATTAAATTGACGGTACTCAGATTGTTCTGTAGCGCGGTCTATTTTGTAATTGCACCAAATTTTGTAGGAAGATTAAAAAAGACTAGGGACGAAGGATTCCGCGAAAAAAAAATAGTTCCAAAAGTCAACGCCAGAGGAATATGTGGCGCTGTGCATTCGAAAAAGAGAGTTTCAAAAAAGAAGAATCAATACTGAAATAAAATCACCGTTCATTTAGCACATCCAACTCAGGTTCGATGTGGTCGCCGTTTTTGTGGACCAGATATTGCATTCTGTGCGCAGCATTTACAACAGCAGAGAATAACATGGCTTCAGGAATCTCCCTTAAATTTCGCGATATGTTATCTAACATAGCCAGGTCCTGGACATCTCCGTAACTTGTACTTTAGATAACCCCATAACCAAAAGTCGCAGAGTTTAAGATCAGGGGACCGAGGTGGCCATGCAGTTGAAAAACAGCGGCTAATGACTTTTTCTGTTGTGAATTTCTGTCGTCGCACCTACTGTACTTGCAAAGCAATATGTGGAGGGGCTCTATCTTGCATGAAAATGATTTCCTCCAGACGCTGTCTTTGCTGAAGAGCTGGAATAACAAAGTTGTTTAGCATTTGGCGATATTTGTTTCCGATAACAGAACAAGTTACATTTCCTGTCGGAGTAATGTTCTTATAGAAGAATGGACCTATGATCATACCTGCTGTGAAACCACGCCAAACAGTTATCTTTGGTGAATGCAAAGGAATTTACTTGAAGGCTCTTGGTGACTTGTTATCTCAAATTCGGCAGTTCTGGGTATTTACAGCTCCATTCAGATAAAAGTGGGCCTCATCTCTCATAGGATTTTCCATGGCCAAGCATCATCCAACTCCATTCTGGCAAGAAGAGTGAGAGCAAAAGTCAATTGCTCATCATGGTCGGTGAGACGTAACTCTTGTACACAGCTGATCTTGTACGCATAGTAGTGGATAATCTTTCGTAGGATTTTCCATACCGTACAATGAGGCATATCCAGATTCCGAGCTATCCCACGAGCACTGGAAGTGGAGGCAATATTGTCTGGTGCTCTATCGACAATTGCCGTTGCCACTTCTTCGATTGTATCCTGATACTGGATACTGGATTTCGTCCTCTGCCTGACTGAATATTTAGAGAACCTGTTTTCTCAAACTTCTCAACCATTGCTTTTAAACCATTAACTGACAAAGGACCGTTACCTTTCCACATTTTTTGTGGTTTCTAAAAGCACGAAGAGCGGATGGCGCATTGCACTGGTTGAGGTAAAAGAATTTGACTAGTAGAGCTTGCTCGACTAAAGAAGGAGACATTACGAAAGATAACTTTCAATGAAATTGCTTCGAACAGTAGCACATTACCTTTTAAATCCGAACAAGCTGGCACTGGGCCAAAAGATGTAACGTAAAATTTGAATAAAGAACTTCTTCTCTTGCTGTTGCCTTCTTTGGGCCTCTGTAAGTGAAATTGCTGATAAAGAAACTTTAATAGTGTTTATGTAAATTTTTCGCTTTTTATAAACTGTTAACATTTTGAGCTTGGATTAAATTTCTAAATTCTTTAAATAAATGGTAATTTTATTTCAGTATCTATTCTTCATTTTTTGAAATTCTCTTATTCGAATACACAGCGCAACATATTCCCCTAGTGGTGACTTTTGGAAATATTTTTTTCGTGGAATTCTTCGTCCCCCGTCTTTTTTAATCTTCCTACAAAATTCGGTACCATTCTTGCAATTAGATCGCGCTACAAAACACTCTGAATACCGTCAGTTTAATTATGGCCACCTTGTACCAGATGTTATCTGATCTAAAATATGCTTGCCTGTTGTCGGTCCAAATATCTTAAACAGTACAGCATTGGTCCCATAATCTGGGTTCGATTCCCGGGCTGGGCATGTTTTCTCTCAGTTGGAAAATATTCAATTCGTATGATAACTTTACCAATCAGTTTGATTGAGTTAAAATAATAGTTCACAATAAACTCAGTTAATATTTTTATGACAGAATTCTACGGAAAAATAACAAACCAAATATAACAAGCTTAGAAAGCTTACAAGCTTAGAAACGAAATATTCAAGCCTAATTTATAAGCGTTTCATTTATTTCAGTGCGGTGCAGTTTAATTAATTTGAAACCGTTATATAAAAAAATGACTTTTTTCTATATCAGTACTTTCAGATGCGTCTAAAAATGAATAAAAGAAAAAATACAGTTTATAAATAATGTAAGTAGACAAAAAAAAAGAAAGAAAAAATATAATTCCTGCGTCTTTTTTTATCAACAATAGAAAGTTGCGTACTTCAATATTTCGAATTTTAATACCTGCCAAAATAAAAACAAACAAAATATTATTTTTGGATAAAAATTATTTAGACATTGTTATGGCATTATGGATTCATTAATTGTGGCGTTTAAAAAAAGGATTACTGAAGTTACCGATGCACCTTCATTAATGTTTGTCCATTTAATGTTTTTTTTTCTCTTTTGATTTAAAACTTATTATTGTTTTTTAATTGCTTTATTTATTCTAGTGTTAACTAATAATCAAATAATTATTCTAAATATAAGTATATAATTTATCTATACATATATAGACATTAAAACTGCAAAAGATATTATTGAGATTTTTCTTTTAAGTATTTTCTACATCAAACAAGCGTGCTGAAATATACGTGGAAGTAATTTGGAATCTAATGAATAATAGAAAAAAGAATGAAAAAAATCACCAAAAGATTAATACTAAGAAGAAAGTTACATTTTCCCTTTCACTTATCGAAGAATTGCTGTAGAAAAGATGATGATGAGCATTTATCATGTTATGGTCAAGACCATGACCTTTGGAAAAAAAAACCCTGTAAAGACCGGTTCGTTGCATTACTTTCTATTTAAAAGAGTCGCATATGTCACTTTTAATGCACACGAGAGTTCTTTCTTCTTCATATTGGTAAGTACATCTCAAATTTTAGAAAATAATGTGTAAACATACATGAATGTGAGAATGATATAAATATTAATATACAGTTTTATAAATACGCTTTTAAATAAATAGAGTCATTAGAGAAATCTTTTTTAAATCAATGTAACCAAAACCTAAATCTTTTTCAACCTATTTTTGAGCTGAAAGAGGGGAATTTATTTTAGGTGATTATGCAGACTTGTCAAAAAGCAACTTTTTTTAAATTAAGATTTCATGATTGGCGCCATTTTTATAAAATGATAAAATTCGTATTATTTAATGTTATATTAAATAAGTTGAAAACAAAAATAATTTTACTTTTTGAAAAAAGTTATACCAATCAATAAATCAGAATTGTAAAAAAGTACCATACTGGCAATACTGTGATTATGTAACTATTTATTATAGAATTCATTCATTTCACATTTTATTAATTTTGGAGATTTTTTTTTTCTTTATGGAAAAATTTATCCTTAAAGATAAATTTAATTAGGATCTGATATTTATTTTCTGAGTTATACCATGGAATTTTTCAATGACTAAAAATGTTATACAACAAGAATGAAACGTAACAACGTCCAGTTTATTTATTTTATTGAAAAAATACTTCGTTTCATAAGATTCCATGTAAATATTATTGGAAACTGGTGATTTGCTTCAATTCATTCATTGAATTTATTTTTATGGTTTAACAAATCCTATTTATTTAAAGCTATATTTCAAAAATTCATACCACATAATGAAATTCAGAATTGGACATGATCATTGAAAAAAATAACAGATTATTTTGATTTCATAATATGCTGTTATTCTGACCGAAAAATGTGTTGAAAATAAAATCACAATAGGTACTTGAAGAAAAATAATAGAAACAAGCTTATTAACAAAAGACGAGTTGAAATATTCAACAGATTGTGAAAAAGAAATGCATTTTTATCTTAAAAACTCAGAAAAAGTAACATTGTAAGAAAGAAAGAAAAATTCGAAAGAAGAGAAAACTCCAGTTCAGTCTGTTTCATATTTCTGTTTCTTGTTTTCTTCTTCCTTTTCTATGCAAATTTAGTTATATCCTTGAAAATCAATCAATGTCCCCTTTATTTTCGCTTTTTTTCTATTTTTATTCGGTGTTACTAACGTCATAGCTCCAAAACTTTCAATTTTTACCATCCACTATTTCCAAATAAATATATTCGTTTTATTTAATGACAAAAATTTACGAAAAAGTAAGATGAAAATTAATATTTGGAACTAGAAAACCAACAGCTATATGCAGTGGTGGAAAATTAGCTCAGAGGTGGAGCGCATTGATACCGCTATTTTTTTTTTTTATTATTTTTGTATTCTTCACTTTAATAAGTCTCAGAAATTCTGTCATTACATAAAGCAAAACTTAGTATTAAAATTTAGTGTTTTAAGTAGGCTCCACCTCTGCGTCAACTTTTCGCCACTGTATGTGCTAAAAGACTTAATTGTATATGTATGTAACACTGTACATGCTAAAGAAAATAAGTTTCTATGCTCTGTTCGTAAATAACGAGCTTTTACCACATACAATTGAAAATGCGCGTTATGGGTAAATTGATAAATAAATTATATGTTTTTTAAGATTTTTTTGTTTAATCGAGTAAATAGATAAAATGTATCAATGCAATATAAATATTTAAAAAATAGAAAACTGAATAGTAAAAATTCAGTCTTTTAATCCTTACGTAGTAAATTATTTTCTTGGTTCACAGATTTTTTTAAACAACTATTATATTTAAAAAATAATAGTCTATAATATTATGTAAATCAATATAAGTATAGCTAAAAAGCTTTGAAAATATACTAAACTTATATATATATATATATATATATATATATATATATATATATATATATATATACAGAGTGTCCAGCAAATAACACCCTGATTTTAAAATTAATTAAATTTCTCAAAAACAAAGATCGACAGAACTTAGTCCATTGAAATGGTAATAATAATTTACGTTGAAATACAAAAATTAGGGTAGAGCTAATTTTTTAATATGTTGTATGGGTAAGTACTAAGATTAATTTCTACAGGTTTGCCAACAAAATTTTTTGCCGGCGGCGACGCCATCTTGAAAAAATGGCGAAATTTTCAAACTTTTTTTAGTTTTTCCGAAATATATGCGAAATTAAACATGTGATAAAAAAAAGTTTTACCTTTTTTTAAAGTAGACTTAGTGTTTTACAATTTAAGCTCAGACTTGTTATTTTAACTCAATTAGTTTTGAAGTTACGATTCTTCAAAGTTAGGCGAAACTTTCCGAAAAAGAGAAATTTTAGAGTTTTTCACCATATTTATCAAATAGTACCTTCTAAATAGCGACTCTTTTCATCCTCCACGCTTAAAACGTTATTTTATGCTTGCCCTCATAAAAACTGTAGGCAGTAGGTATATAAAAATCGTTAGAAAAAAAAAAGGGAAAAAAAAGAAAAAACTATTAAAGTAAATATTTCCCCCGCATTCTATCGTTCAAGTAGATTTGTGTTGGGGGAAAGGGGAGGGGGGGGGGGAGAGAATGCAATGACTTTCGACCGTTGTCGCATGAACCCACAGTGGCATGAACCAATACAAGTTGTAGCATGCGAGAGCAATGGGGATAGAGGAGAGGGGGGGATTCTAACCAATAGCAGGTAGAAAGAGTTAAAAATAGTACAAACCCTCGCTCGAGCCTCAGTTATATCCAGTCGCGTACTGCAGCTCTTAGAGATCATTTCTGACTTATCTTTTCTTTAATGCAATATGACTACTCCTGATAGGAATTTATGTTTTATTTGTAACAACAGTTTAAGTGAAGGGGAAACTAGAATTGTGAAGCAAAGAGGTATACAAACTCTACTAAAAGCAAGTGTCAAACGTGGTCTTCCAAATCACGAACGTTTATTGAATTCTATAAACGAGCTTACTCTGCATGATGGTTGCTATAAAAGTTACATTAACTCACGAATGGTCGAAGCATACATTCGGTCAGGTTCAAAAGATAAGCAAACGAAACCAAAACTTCGTTCAGGAGGCACAAGTTTCAACTTTCAAACCAAGTGTTTTTTGTGTGCAGAAGATACAACCAACGAATTCTTGGAATCAATGAAGAGGACTAAATTATCTAAAAGAAATAATGTAATATTAGTTGAGAAATTGGAAGTGCGAGACACAATATTGAAAGCAGCTGAAAAACGAGGAGATGAGTGGGGAAAAGAAATAATTGACCGTCTGAAGAACGAGGAGGATTTAGTAGCAGTGGATGCACGATATCATCTTTTTTCATAGGCGTAGAATTGTATGGGCCCATGGGGCTCGGGCCCCTCCAATAATTTTTTCAAATAAGCTGTATTTTTTGGCGTCAACCAATTCAGAAAAAAGTCACAAATTTCGGGAATTCATAATAATTTATAGAATTTGTTTGAGTATGTGTTTTTCCAGTGAAAATTTTCTTTCCCTAAATTCGTTGTTTACTTTTATTTTTTATAAACGGTAAAACAATCCAAGATAACTTTTACCATAGTACCAGGTTGTTCAATAAGTTTTGTCGTTCGATAAGAAAAACACAATGTTATGGTTCAAAATACACTTTATTATTCAGTATAATCTCCCTGAACATTAATGCACTTGCTCCAACGATCCTCCAATCTGTGGATCCCATCCTTGAAGTGAGATTCCGGAAGGTCTGCAAAATACGCTTCAACAGCCGTTATGACCTCTTCATTTGACGAAAAACGCTTGCCACGCATAAATTTTTTGAGTGCTGGAAACAAATGGAAGTCGCTGGGGGCCAAATCTGGTGAATACGGCGGATGCTCCAATAACTCGAACTTTAATTCATGGATTTTAGCCATTGTCAAAATGCTCTTGTGACACGGTGCGTTATCCTGATGAAAAAGGATTTTTTTCTTCTGCAAACCGGGTCTTTTTTCACGAATTTTTTCCTTCAACTGGTCCAAAAGGTTGCAATAATATTCAGAATTAATTGTTTTACCAGTTTGCAAGTAATCCACAAATAAAATTCCTTTCGCATCCCAAAAAACTGATGCCAGAACCTTCTTGGACGATTTCTGGACACGAACTCGTTTCGAAGCCGAACAACCAGGTTCACACCACTCTTTAGCCTCTTGTTTTGATTCAGGATCATGGTGATAGACCCAAGTCTCATCCATAGTGATGAATCGACGCACAAAATCCACTTTATTCTTTTTAAAACGCTCCAAATGTTGTTGAGAAAGTCGCATTCGAATGTGTTTTTGTTCCATTGTTAGCGAATGCGGCACCCATTGTGCACACAGCTTTTTAAAACTCAAAATTTCATTTAAAATATGACTCACACTGCCTAATGAGATGTGTAGAGCCTCTACTAAATCCCGCTCAGTAATCGACGATCTTCCAAAACCATATCATGTACTTTGGCTACGATTTCTGGTGTTGATGCGGTTTTTGGACGTCCTTCACGTGGATCGTCTTCAAGGCTTGTACGACCACGTTTAAATTCAGCAACCCATCTTTCTACTGTTCTAATTGAAGGTGAACGTTCATTATACACTCTTAACATTCGTTCGTGAATTTCTTTTGGTGCTACACCTTCCAAAAATAAGAATTTTATCACTGCACGATATTCAATTTTTTCCATTGTCGAAAATACTGTGACACGGCGACACTAAATGGCTTGTAAACAAAGAATGAATCGACTGATTGAAATGAACCTTCACATACATTGATAAGAAGAGTGAACCAACAAAACAAAAACAAATTTAGACTAGTAGCAACGCCCTCTCTTATCGACCGACAAAACTTATTGAACAACCTGGTATAGTGTATGGGCACTCTCCCTCTCCCAGGATTTTTTTTTTTTTCTTTCTTTCTTCTTTGGACAGTGGGCATAGTTTCTAGGAAAAATAACTTTTTCTGATTCTGACGTCCTGCAGAGGGGGCAATAAATTAACACGTCGTTACGTTAAAAACGTAGACGACGAGTCCAACGCGATCAAATTACAAAACCATAGATAAGATACTTGCCTTCCCCAAACATACAACAAATGGGCCTTCCGGCCTAGGATAAAAAGGTCCTAATTTAGGAGCTTTGAAAAACATGAGAGGAGTGGGGGAGCATAGAGGCGGTTAGTTTTTTTTTTTTTCAGTGGATGACAAAAACAAACAATCACTAGTGTCTGTAAGGCAACGAATGCGGATGGGTTTTTTCTTTTTACTCAAGTCAGGCATAAAATATAAAATTTGTATATAAATGCAAACTGCAGATGGAGAAATAGCTATCAAACTTCATCTAAAGGTTTTCAGCAGTCTCTTGCAGTAATGGATGATTCTCAAGGATGAAGTAGTTTTAATAAACAGTAAGTATTTAAATGTTCCTACTTTTTATTTTAAAGAATTTATTTTTGCGTTACCTTAAGTTATCTGATCAAAAGTCTGCACAGACCTGGGCCGGGCCCGAAACTCAAACCCAGGCCAGTTTTCTTTCATTGATCGCAACCTGGTAAGTCAGCCCCCCCCCCACACACACACTCATCTCCTAAGCCTGAACTTTTTTTTTATAATATTAATCTGAAATTTGATTAATTATTATCGTTTCGATGTTCACATTAGAGATCTGCCCAGGCTTGCGGGCCAATTTCCATTACTGAAATTCGGACCGGGCCGGGTCTAGTCATTAATCTTTTTGGGCCGGACTGGGCTCGGGCCTTATTTTTTTCCTGGAGTATCGGCCGGGCCTAACTTATTTTTCCGTACGAAGCCGGTACTGATTTCATTCTTACTAGTCTTCACGGACCAAAATAATCAGTTCCGGGTTCCGGCTGAATTATCTCGTATGAAAATAATTTTCTCGGCGTGGCCAAGTCTGTTCAAAAATCAGTAAAATTTGGCTTGGTCCAAAAATTTTTGCAAAAAAGGCATATACTTTTCAGTCGTCATTATTCTACAATTAAACATTAGAATTTCTTCTTTTTAAAGAATCGTAGATTTCTAGGCTTAATAAAAAAGAGTTAAACGCATAAAAAAACCCTGCGTATGACGATTTTTTTTTTTTTTTTTTTTTTTTTTTTTTTTTTTTTTTTTTTAACTGAAAAACTGGAGTGCATTTTCCTTGCTATTGTTGCAGAAACCTACCACGAATTTTTTTCTTCAAAATTAGTGGTGTTCAAAAAACGGACAAATACGAGTCCTGAAACTACTTTAAAAATTTTAATTAAAAAATTCATTAAAAATAACAAAACTTCAAATTACAAAATCTTGTGTTAAACTACGTATATGTGAGAGGAAAACGTGTTTTAAAAATATCAAAGGTGTATATTGAATAGATTATGAGATAAAAATTTATTTAGACAAATAAATAAATCATATATATATTATAAAGCAGAAGTTCTGAAACTTCCAAACGAGTGTTTTCAAAAACTACCCAATGGATTTTTTTACCGATTGTATCATTCGATAGGAAATATTTCTCCGAAGGTTTGTGATTCAAATTTACAGGGATAACTCAGGTTTTTCGTAGTAAATTTCGTATTTTTCGGTTATTTTTGACAAAAGGGTTGCCAGTAGCTGTTTTTGGCGAAAATTATAATTGCTAAAAAAAATTAAAATGGCTATATCTATTAGAAATATTACAAATGTCTTGCAAATAATAGCAGAAAATAACTACTGATAATATTAATAATAATAAAGAAAGACCGCTTAAATGAGGCGTAATATTATAAAAAATATACTTATCTTGAAAATGAAAAAAATATTTGTAATGCTTAAAAAATAAATTAACGCTAAATATAACAATTGGTTCAACTTTTGGCGACATGAATAATCATAACATTTAAAAACATGAATTTCAGAAATTGATTAAATGACTTTGAATGATATTTATTTCCCTTTTTATTATTTCTTTTTTTTTTTTTTTTTTTTTTTTTTTTTTTTATCGAATTTCCATATAATATAAATTACAGCAGAAAAAAGCAGATCTGATTGTTAAAGACACTGTAAGTTGTGAGTTACTATTCGTTTCTATACCATTATCATCTTGCTTTTATCGCCAAAGAATGTGTTTTTAAGCCGAAAATGCACTACTGACTTGATGCCTGACTTTGGTTCTTAATGGTCGCAATAATGTTTTTTTTTTTTTTTTTTTTTTTTTTTTTTTTTTTTAAGTGAAGATAATTTTTAGAGTATATTTTAATATTCAATCGTAAATTATATAGATATAACTCTTTTATTTCTTTTTGCAAATGTTTTTATTGTTAATTTAATTTTTTTGCGCCATTTCGTCAATTTCACTTACAGGAAAAATTTCAGTTTTAAAATTTAAACACTGAAGAAGGAAAGATTACCCCATCGATTAAAAATCTACCGCCAAATTCCAAGATTAAATGTCAATAATGGATGATCGTAAATGTTACATTCACTTGACATTAAGCATAATATAAATATTAATTATGTCATCAAGTGATTTTTAATTCGACATTTTTTTCTACTTTTATATATGCTCTGCTAATTTGTTTTTCGTTATTTAAATGAAAATTTATGCTAATCTATATAATCTGGCTAATAGTTTGGCGATTTGTATAATTTGGCGAAATTGGTCGACGGTTTAACCAAGTAGTACTGAAGGAAAAATTTTGCAATTCAAAGTAGATTTATGCAATTATGCGTTATTACTATAGATAAATTCAACATTTTGAAATAAAAAATTCCCGCTGAATAAAATTTACAAGTCTTTTTTAATTGACCATTTCTTATTCAATATTTCTTCAATCAATATTTCGCTATTCTCTTTCGCACAGGCTAACAAAAATGTATTTTAAATATTTTATTAGATAAAACGTAAATAATATTTTTCTATTTTTTTAAAAAATATTTTTTAAACCTAATTCTACCATTATGTGTCTTATAGGACAAAATAGCAGAATTATTTTTAAAAATGTTTTTATCTGTTAATTGTATGTTATTTTTTGATTTGGGTGTTTGAATTTACTTTTGTCATCAAACAATGCGATTTTATACCAAGAAGGCATAAGCCGGAGCGATGTTCACAATTACCAAATTCTCTCACTCACTTTTAAATGTGTGAGAGCATTTTTAGGATATTTTTTTATGTTTAATTGTAAATATATAAATAGCAGTTATAGCAAAAAAAAAAAAAAAAAAAAAAAAATGCGTATAATGTTTAAATTTTAGTATAAATGTCTTCCTCATCCAAACTTTAAAATAATTTAATTGCACTTTTTAAAGTTTTGGCACAGATGTCATATACGCATCACATTCGCACGATTGCAACAAAATGGCGATTTTATGCCTCACATGGTAAACCGACTATGGTTGTTTATTTATTAATAAACTATTTATTAATTTTCATTTTGTTTTTTTAAATAATATAAATCATTTTGTTCTATAGCTATTAATTAAACTTTATTTTTTTTTTCAAAAAATACAAAATAATTAAAAAACATCTATGAAATTGATAATTAAAAACCAAGTTCTTCAAATTGGCGCCAGAAAAAATTGCGCCAGTGTGGTGCATACATGACATCTGTGTCAAAGTTTTTTCACTATACATAAGTAGGGAAAATGCAGTATAAATACCAATTAAAGTTTTTTCCAAATATGGAAATTTTGTCACAGATCTGGTCATATACTCATCGAGGTATCTCACTGGCGCCAAAATGGCATTATTTGCCTCATATGGTAACCCAGCTATAGTTGTTTATCTGATGATAAGTTGTTTATTTACTTTCATTTTCTTTTTTGAAATGATATTTGTTGTTTTGTTCTACAGTTACTTTTTTATTTATTGTTAATTGCTGTTTAAAATGATAGAAAATAATAAAATATATATAAATTTCTTTGGTATTCTAAAACGAGAATTTTGCCACATTGTAGTTCCAAGAAAATCGTGCTAAACCTATTGCGTATATGATGTCTGTGTAGGAATCTTTTGTGAAATATGAATAGTGTAAATTGGCTGCTACTTGATTATCACGTCAACCAGTTTCGCCAAATCGTTCGCCAAATTATACAAGTTTACATAATTTTATCTTAAATAACTAAAGAGAAAATGCTTAAATACAAAAGAGCAAATAATTTTGTTTTCATTTTTCAGGAGGAAATTTTGTAATAATAAAGTAATTGTTGTAGTGAGAATTTTAATGTGTGTATTTTTTATCGTTGGCAACGTGCTGTAACGAAAAATGTTTTTTTTTCTGCATTGTTTTGTAAGAGCTGGTTTTGTCAAAGCCACGGTAAGATGGTATCCAAATTTTTGAACTCTTCCCAATTACCACCCCCTTGGGCCGATTTTGCTCATTTGCAATTCCCACTGAGATATTAACCATCTCAATGTACTTGACGAGTTTGAAGATGATTCTTGCATAATTGTGCCTTTTATCGCGCGGACAAAATTTAATATATATATATATATATATAAACTTTTTAGGTGGGAGTAGCTTTGGGTTCCTGGCTTCACATAATGAAAAGTTATGAAGAAATTTTTCAAAAGTTGTATTATGGTAACGACTGCAATAATTAATATTTCTTCAGATAAGGGAAAATTTTAAATCCTGTTGCCATAATGGTCTCATTTCGCTTCCAAATGTGCACTGTTAGTAATAAACTAAAATAGTTACTTCTAAATAGCTGGTTTTTGTCCAACGTTTAAGATAATTTAATATCACAATGGTGTCTAATTCGTTTTCAGCAATGAGTAAGGTGTTGCTGGAGGTCCAAACTATTTAAAATACAAATTTAAATTCACCAGTTCGTTTCATCCACGGTTGATTTTGAAATATTGACCAGCGCAGCGGGCATAGCCTGCTAGTAAATAAATAAATAAAGATTTTTAAAAAGTCAAATGAGGTTTGATATGTTATTATAAGACGTACATAAATAAATTTAATGCGTTCCACTACCATAGAAGGGACTGTCTTGGCCCTATTTTTCAAGAAAAGTGTCTTCAATCTTTTTTTTTTTTCTTTTGACTTTTTAACAATAAAAAAAAATCTAAAGTTAAAAAAGGGATTCAAATTCTTCTAAGTAATGTAATTTTTTGTTTAAATTTCATCATATAAGTTAACACAGGATTCAGAGATCGGTGGGGTTCACTGAAGAATCTCTTTAAATTCTGTTATGAAAAGACAATATTTTTTAGCTTCAATGTTCAACCTTTTTATTTATATACTTATTGTATTCAATGAGAGTTTTGTCCATACGGATAAAAAGAGTCTTAGTGAATATTGTAGATTTACTTATTTTGATATATTTAGCTTCATGAGTAGATTGCGCTGCTTTTTAGGTGCGTTCGTAATTATGTAAATACGTAGCACCTATTGTTGTCGCTCAGTCCGTCCGTCTGTCTGTCCGTCCACATATAACAACGCAAAAACTACCCAACCGAATCGTTTGAAATTTAAAATACATAATTATACCATAATTTTGTCGAGTCATTTCAAATTTTATGAAAATTGGATGGATAGATCAATTACAGGGACAATCAAAAGGATTCCGTTACATTACGGTCAATGGGGAAAAAAAGTTTCAAATGCATTTTAATCGTTTGAAATTTAAAACATATAATTATTGGGTAATTTTGTTGAGTCATTTCAAATGTTATGAAAATCGGATGCATAGATCAATTACAGGGACAATCAAAAGAATTCCGTTACATTACGGTCAATGGGGAAAAAATTTCAAATGCATTTTAATCGTTTGAAATTTAAAACATATAATTATTACGTAATTTTATCGCGTCATTTCAAATGTTATGAAAGTCGGATGCATAGATCATTTACAGGGACAATGAAAGGTATTCCATTACATTACGGTCAATGGGAAAAAAGTTTCAAATGCATTTTTATGATGTTACACTCATTCGAACATAATAGAATTGGCATGAATCTATGAAATATATACTACTAAAATATGCATTCTGTACAATCTGTGATGCAAAGAATTTTTATTATTGAATTACAGGGTCACACAAAAGTATTCCACTACATAATTCTACACGGGGAAACATTGTTTGGGGCGTGTTTTAATTATATTCAACCATTTCATATTTTATGAATAAGATATACGTTGCTGAGGTGTAATAAAAATTACTTTCTGCATATTTACGGAAACACAAAGATTTCGACTACTATACTGTATCCGAAGTACGCTCTACTATATCAGCAAGATCTGAATATTTTTAAAACTTCGTTATCGTACGAACGCACCCCATTTGCTAAGTTCACGTGCAATTTCCAACTTGTTCAAACTTGATTTAGATATTTTTATAACCGCATTAAAAAAAACACCGTATTAAATTTTAAGTATCGGATAGCTTCAGACGAATTTTCAACTTCTAAAGTGATTCCAGGTGACCGTAAACATTGCTACATCATAAATTTTCAATACAATAATCTGTTAACCGATATCTTAACAAGTAAGAAAAATCATGCGTCAAATATAGATTATGAAACGCTTTCATTCATTTCCTGAAATCTTTAACAAAATTTCGTTATTTAGGAAAATAAGGTGTTACTGTCCATAACCAAATATGCATTCCGATACTTTTGAACAGCCCTGTAATTGATCTGTCGGTTGATATATGTACACGTACTACATAATAGAAAATTTAGTTGAGCAAGAAAATGCCTAACTTGTTCAAATTTCACTTTTAGCAATTTGTACTAATAGATCGAAACATACTTGAATACAATGTTAAAACTGTTGTTAGCTTTCGTTTTTTCAAAAACTAAAACAAAATCACTTCACCTTTTTTCATTCACGTATAAAAACATTTCATATTTATTTACTTAGAAGGTGTCACAAATAAAAATTAAATTAAAGAGTTGACATGTTTCGGTTCATTAATAAGAACCGTATTCATAACATATAAAATCAGTAGAAAATTAAATGACACTGGATATAAATATAATTTAAAAATCAAAACAAAACATTGCGCCCGCTATGATCGTGAATATAGCCATTGCCAACGCGGCATATAAATATAATAAATTTTGACCATATATTAAATTTAAAAAGTATAAAATTAAAATTAAAAAAGTAGAAAACTAAATGACTCTGAATATAATGGTAATTTAAAAACCCCAAAACATAAAATATTGCGCCCTCTATGATCGTGAATAGCCAATGCCGTCGCGGTTCCTCCTATTAGACTCATCCTTTAAATATTTATTAAGTAATTCTAACCACAAACTCGGAATGTCATAAGAATAAGAATCATTACAAACTCTATCCCTCCTAGAATATATCTCTATGGATTCACGGATGATTAATTTTCGGAATAAACTGGAAATGAACACTAATCTACTATCTTTAAAACAAATTTTAACCCCCCTCTTTAAAAACAATCTTGATAACGCAGTCTTATCCCTACCAAATTTTATGTCACATTCATGCTCTTTCTTTCTAACCCCAAACTTTCTACCTGTCATACCGATATAAAAATTAATATCCCCCTCTTCATTCTCATATGGAATTTCATATACCCCTGCTAGATCATCTTGTGGAACCGGATCAAAAGCTCTGTATAGAAGATGTTTTAACTTAGGAGGTGGCTTAGCAATTAATTCTATTTTAAACTTTTTTAATTTAGCTTTAAGCCTCTCAAAATTACCCTTTATATAAGGAAACGATAGTCTTTTAACCCCAATCTCTTCCCCCTTCTCACAGGCATTATCAACCAAATTACAATTAACCTGAGAATTATTTTTATCCCTATAATTTTTAACCAATTTATTAATTTTATCCTTTTTGTAACCATTCAACTTAGCAATATTAAAAATATAATTCAACTCTTCATACAAAAATTCATCAGAACAAATCGTGCGTTTATTATTTGTTCTGATGAATTTTTGTATGAAGAGTTGAATTGTATTTTTAATATTGCTAAGTTGAATGGTTACAAAAAGGATAAAATTAATAAATTGGTTAAAAATTATAGGGATAAAAATAATTCTCAGGTTAATTGTAATTTGGTTGATAATGCCTGTGAGAAGGGGGAAGAGATTGGGGTTAAAAGACTATCGTTTCCTTATATAAAGGGTAATTTTGAGAGGCTTAAAGCTAAATTAAAAAAGTTTAAAATAGAATTAATTGCTAAGCCACCTCCTAAGTTAAAACATCTTCTATACAGAGCTTTTGATCCGGTTCCACAAGATGATCTAGCAGGGGTATATGAAATTCCATATGAGAATGAAGAGGGGGATATTAATTTTTATATCGGTATGACAGGTAGAAAGTTTGGGGTTAGAAAGAAAGAGCATGAATGTGACATAAAATTTGGTAGGGATAAGACTGCGTTATCAAGATTGTTTTTAAAGAGGGGGGTTAAAATTTGTTTTAAAGATAGTAGATTAGTGTTCATTTCCAGTTTATTCAGAAAATTAATCATCCGTGAATCCATAGAGATATATTCTAGGAGGGATAGAGTTTGTAATGATTCTTATTCTTATGACATTCCGAGTTTGTGGTTAGAATTACTTAATAAATATTTAAAGGATGAGTCTAATAGGAGGAACCGCGACGGCATTGGCTATTCACGATCATAGAGGGCGCAATATTTTATGTTTTGGGGGTTTTAAATTACCTTTATATTCAGAGTCATTTAGTTTTCTACTTTTTTAATTTTAATTTTATACTTTTTAAATTTAATATATGGTCAAAATTTATTATATTTATATGCCGCGTTGGCAATGGCTATATTCACGATCATAGCGGGCGCAATGTTTTGTTTTGATTTTTAAATTATATTTATATCCAGTGTCATTTAATTTTCTACTGATTTTATATGTTATGAATACGGTTCTTATTAATGAACCGAAACATGTCAACTCTTTAATTTAATTTTTATTTGTGACACCTTCTAAGTAAATAAATATGAAATGTTTTTATACTTGAATACTTCTGTTCAGCCTTGTAGTTTTTCTAAGTACCTTTACTACACGCCAGTATTTTGCTATAATTTAGTTCAAACAAAAACACTCTTAAAACTACTTAAATCACATTTCCAGAAAATGTCATCTATAGGTGACCATGTAGCCAATTCTTTGCGTAACCCTGTGTATCATTTTATTTATATTCTACAAACATTTCTTAGTAAGCTGAAAGCAGTTCAACATAAAAATGCATAACTTATTTAAAAACCACCTTTAACTAAATTACGCTCATATTCAATAACCTTTATGAGCTCTTTTGTGTAACCCTGAACATCAACTATAGCATTTATACACACCATATAATATTCACACATTTAGTGAAGCTTAAAAGCGCATATTATAATTAAAAATGCATTTCATCTATCCATCAACCATCATCGACTACATACAGTACTTTGGACATAATATACTATTCCAAATCTTTTGTGTGTCCCTGTAATAAATGCTATGCACTTCATAATATGCATGAAATATTAAGTCTCATAAATATTAAGTTTGTATATCAATTTTACTGTGCGTGAAATCGTTTAATATAATTAAAATCTATCGCGAATTATTCCCTTCTTTATTACTGTGTATGGAATTCTTTTGTGTGGCCCTATAAATGAACAATATAAATATTATTTTCACTACATGTTTTACAGACTGCATTTATAAGCATTTGCGAAGTGCACTAAAGTGCACTTCGCAAATGCTTATAAATTTGAATATGTTTGACAGGGTTTAACACCTTTAAAACTCGTTTGAAATGATTTTTTCCCATAGGCCGTAATGTAACGGAAAACTTTTGACTGCCCCTGTAAATAAACTAATCATGGTAGAAACTTCATTTTCAATATTATTCGTGCTAGGGTAAACTTCTATAACATCCATAAATTTCATGGCAATCCGAGTATATTTACGAGAGTTAGAGCGCGGTCAGATGGACAGACAAACCGAAAGCACAAACACTTTTCAACTTTGTTGGATAGAGTTAAAAGATTCTTATGCAAAGAAAACATCATATGTTAAAATTTATAAATTAATTACTAATTAGAATTAAAAATATGGAATATTATCATGCACTTTGCGATAGATAATTTTTCATTTTTTAACACTTTCCAACAAAGTTGAAAGTGTTTTAGATTACGGTATATATTGGTGATATCTGATATATGATTAATCACTGAATATTTTGCGACTCAAAAAATCTGTAACAACAGAATAGAAAATATTACACTAAATAAAGCTGAATTGGTATCCTTAATCAAAATTATTCGCTTGGCACTGTTTTTATTTAAAGAAAATTTTCTCTTGTATATAATTACGTATGTGCAAGAGAAATTTTCTAAAAGATTTACTTTTAAAATATTGTGGTGCAAACAGAATATAAAAATAAAATCAGATAAGAGATTAAAATCCAGACACTTAAAGATAATGTCCATGAAGATTAAACGCCATATGCAGCGTCAAGAGAATAATGAAACAAATTTCAACATGTATATATATTTCTAATTATTTTATTGTTAAATAGAATAAAAAGAAAAACAAGGCAGGAATTTCACAATCTTAGAAAATATTTCATATTCAATGATCAGTGCATGATTTATTCTTATTCTATATTCCCTAGTTTATTTATATAGCGATTTTCATAAATTTGATATACATGTCTCATTTTTCATTTTGTTACATTTTATTCATATTAAATTTTATTTCATTTATGACTTCTTAAACATGTAATTGGTTTCTTAACTGCAGAATTGCTGAACCTTGTACAGATGAAAAACCTTTAAACACACTATTTATTTTTAGTGGTGAATAAAATCTATCCTCTTCAATAAACAGTCATACGTTGCTGAGGACTGATTTTTTCGCTAATCATTGCCACAGATTAATCTCAGAAAATGAAGATGAATTATCCTTTAAAATTTTCTTATTCGCCACACGCACTGCCCGTATAATGGGTTTTCCACTAATTTTAAATATATGTGCTCTGTTTAAAGACATTGTCTAAAAACACTATTTAACTATAATAGAACTTTATTGATATTCCAAACACACAAACATACGCATACTTTTTTTTTACGCATAAAAATGTTTTCGAGCTGAGCCCATTGACGCAGCCAGATTTCTTCTCAGAAAGGAAAAAGGGCCGCAGTGATGCCGCTGGACTTGGAAAATCCTGTCCCCAGGACCCTGGACTTCTAAAATTCTCAGTCCCTTTTTTTACAAAAGCGGGTCCCCATTAAATTTAAGTCATATTTTTAGATGCAAAAATTGAACTTGTTCATTTGCAAAAGAAAAATGAAATGCAATAATTATTTTAATAATAAATAAATAATTAAAACCAAAATTAATTTAGTATGTACGAGAAATTTTCTTTTTTTTTTTTAAATTAAAAATTTGCAAGATACAAATTCAATTATAAAATAATGCTTATTTGAGTGTAGATGATAACAAGTATCACTATATTGTTTGCATTTCTTTTAAAAAAAGACAAGACTGATTTGTTGAAAAATACATTTTTGCTAAAAAAAAAAAAAAAGAATACTTTTGTTGAGTAAAGGGATACTTTTTGTTTAATGAATGGATGCTTTCAGGAGTTAAATTCATTCAGAAAGATTTGGTACAACCAAAAACGGATTGTGAAGCAGGAAAATCCGTTTTGGGGGCGGCAAAAAACATCAACTTTAAACTTTAGCAGCATCAACTTTAGTTTTCTGAATAGAAAAATTTCAAAAAAAAATTCGTATTTTTTCGCGATCTTTAGACGAAAGTTAGGGGTTTTCGCGATCTTTTGACGAAATCTTCCGTTTTTTGGGATTTTTTTTTTTGTAAGAAATTTCGTATTTTCGCGATTTTTTTCCTCGAATTTCCCGTTTCATCGTGATTTTTTGACGAAATCTGCCGTTTTATCGCTATCTTTTGACGCAATTTGCAGTTTTCGCGATCTTTTGACGAAATTTGACGTTTATCGTGAATCTTTTGACAAAATCTGCCGTTTTATCGCAATTTTTGGACTAAACTTGTCGTTTTTCCGCGATTTTTTGAGGAAATCTGCGGCTTTTTAGGATTTTTTGACGAAATTGGCCCATTTTTTTCGCCAATCTTTTATCAACATTTAACGGAAATTCGCGAATCTTTAGTCAAAATTTATCGGAAATTAGTCGTTATGTCGCGATTTTTTAACGAAATTTGCCGATTTTTCGCGATTCTTAAACGAAATTATGCGTCCCACGGGACGCGTAAGAGCTTTTTTTCATCCCGCGTCGCCGATATTTTGCGTATGTTACGCACTATAGGTCGTCCGCGGCATCGCTAAGGGGGTGACCAGAATTTTTTTCTTGTCATATGTATATAATGAAACCTACTTAAGACGGAATTTGAAGGCGAAAAATTCCACTTGACGTGTTTCTATCTTAATAGATGTAATTGCACGGTACTTTTTTCAACGGAACTACGGCATTTTCCCGATTAAGATAGGTTCCGCGATTTCACAGATTTTGCTATATTTACATATATTTTTATATATTTGCTATACATACATTAAAACTGCCTAAACGGACCCTGTCTATAACAAATTCTTGTCTTAAATGGAAACTTTTTGTGCTCCGACGAAAGGATTAACATACAATCAAACCTGCTAAAGTCTGTCAAACACATTTTTTGGTACTTTACACTTGATTTTCACACGTTTTACTGCATAAATATTTAATTTGTTTAAACGAAAATAGTCTATAAAAGAATCCTGTTTCAATCGGAAACATTTCATAACTATAACGAAATTAATACCTTAAAAGTTTATCTGCTAAGGCGGAAACTTATCTAAAACGGAAATTTTCTTGATTCCTTGCAATTTCATCTTAGAAATCATTACTATTTGTGTATCCATCATAAAATAATTAGTTTCTTGTTTCAAGGGGGGAGACCCCTCTCCGCTGCTGACTGAGCCCCTCCAATAATTTTGCAAACTCTACGCCTATGTCTTTTTTGCCAACAGAAGGTGTTTAAGTTACCCCCAACTAGTAACAAAAGAGGACGTATCCATAGCAATAATATCGATGAAGCAATGGAGCAGATTTTTTTATATCTTGAGAAAAATTCATCCGAATGTCAATTTTCTATGGATGAACTGATTGCAAGGGTTGAATGTGATTACATCCCTGACGTAAGAACAATTAAAGCTCGCCTTTTTCAGAAGTATGGAGAAGATTTGTTAATTGCTGAGAATTTCCGCAAAAAGACTATTGTTTGTTTCAGAAATGTAGAATACAAGGTTATATCAGAATCATGGTATAAAAACCGTAAGACAGACCCTGTCGAAGAAAAACTACGAATAGTTGAGGCTGCTGCTGATATTATCCGAGGGGACATTCGTTCACAGGTGTACAATGTCACTGAATACACGCCACCTGATAACTTTTTGACTGATGCGACTTCTGTGATCCCTCAATCACTTTTACATTTCTTTGAACGAGTGATTCTGAAACACAAGCGTGGCTCTTTGGTTGGATGGAAAAGAAAGTGTATTGCGCTTTCACATGCAGTAATCTCAGCTGTGCGTCCTTGTTCCTTCATTTCATCACTTTTAAATGGAATTGGCGTTTATTTGTATAAGCGTTTTGGATCAAAACACCTTATTGATCTCTTCTCATCGTTTGGGTTTTCATTGAGCTACACTGATGTATCTTTACTGGAATTATCCGCAATAATGGAATCTGAAAAAACAATTATCGAGAAGGGATCATTCTGTCAATTTGTGTTCGACAATGCCGACTTCAATGTGAACACTCTTGATGGTTTGGGGACTTTCCATGCCATGGGAGGAATAATGGTGGTTAATCCTTACGAGTCAGTAAAACCTCAGAATAATATCACCCGTGTCATGCGGTGCTCTGCTGCAGAATTTATTTAAAAAACTGGTGGTAACATTGAACTACTGACGTTTAAGAAAACTAACGATGAAGGCTTGAAAAATGTTTCCATTGTTAATCTGAATGAGATTCAGCCTTTAAATGGTGAAATATTTCCTACAGGTACGGATATTCTATGGCTGTATGGGAAGAGTTTAAGCAATGTGGAAGTTCCAGGGTGGAACGGATTTATGGAAAATGCAACTAGAGACGAGTTCTATCAACGTTCCAAGATTATATGTCTTCCTTTCATCAATAATCCTCCGACGCAATATGACACGATTTATTCAGCTCTTCGATTCGCGGTCGACAAATGTAGAGCAAGTGATCAAAAGGCATGTTTTGTCACCCTTGACCAGCCCCTCTATATTAAAGCACAGGACATAATAAACAACTGTAATGACCCGGCATTGAAAAATGTGGTCCTCCGCCTAGGGGGATTTCATCTTCTCATGTCCTACATGGGAACTCTTGGAACCATTATGGCTGGAAGTGGGCTTAAGGAGCTTTTGAGTACGGTGTATGCAGAAAACAGCATTGAAAAGATGATGAACGGGCACGCGTATTCGAGGGCCGTGCGAGCACATAATTTAGTTCATCTCGTTTTGGGAAAACTTATTTGGGAGACAGTTCAACTGACAGAGGATGAAAAAAATATGATGGAAAACGTGTTTATTGATTTGGAGACATGTGTTGTTCTAACTATTGAGGAAAACGAGGAATTTGAAATTATCAAGAGAAAATTCAGAGAGGCTATGCATAACCTTGAAAATCGTGGACCCACCGCTAAACTATGGATGCAATATTTTCGCATGGTCACTTTAGTAAAGCAGTTTATAGAAGCAGAAAGAAAGGGAGATTGGCATTTCCATCTTGCCTGTGTCCAAGAAATGTTGCCTTATTTTCATGCTGCAGGACATTTTTTCTACGCAAAATGCGCCCATCTATATCTGCAAGATATGTTAGCCTTAGAAACTAGAATGGATCCAGTTGAATACAATGCCTTTACGACCCGTGGATGCTTTACCGTCAGATGAACAAAAAAATTTTGGTCTGGTATATGGACCGATCAGACCATAGAACAGACCCTGATGAGAATGATGAAAACATCTGGAGGGCTGACAACAGGTCGAGGAATTACAGAAGCTGTGCTTACTCGCTGGACTCTGGGGATGGTGTACCTCCAATGTATTTGCTCTGAAATTGAGAAATACTGTGGTATCACGTCAGCCAGCTCTGAACAACACATAGACATGAGGCCTGCTCGTGTTGCCCGAGATACAGAAGATGCTGCAAAACTCTATATGTGGTTTTGTCAACACTATCCATTCCCTCAAAATGATGCAATAATGTCCATTTATTCAGGAATCATTGGAGGCGAAGAAGTAAACTGCCACCTGTCCGAACAGATTGGAAAAGATGGATTAGCAAGAATTGTAGGCAATAATTTTCAAGATGTCAAATTTCAACGCAAGAAGAAGGTAGTCACCCTCGCGGGCACCAGTAATACCGTAAAAATTGGAAACGATAAGCTAATTATAGATCCCCTCACAATATTTCACAGGTTGTGCATTTCCAAACAATCTGATGAAGATTTGAAGAAATTCTTCAAGTTCGAGCTATCTCCTTACCCCATGACATTATTTTCAGGTACAGGTATGCGTAAGGGGACCAAATCATCATTTTATGATTCATTTATTCCATTGAAGAATGAAGACATTTCCGATGGAAGTAAATATGTTGTTGTTGATGGCGGTCATATTTTACATAAAGTAGTGTGGCGTAGACATACTACATTCATGGCTATAGCAGATAGCTACATAAAATATTTGCGAACCCATTACGGTATGAAAGTTTCTGTAATCTTTGATGGTTACCCTTTAAGCGCTGATCAAAAATTCACCAAAAACTGTGAACGACTTCGTAGATCTACACATTCTACTCCGGACATCATCTTCGACAGCACCACTATATTTCAAAGTACACAAGAAAAATTTCTTGCCAATAACAAGAAACACTTCATTGATTTTTTTAAAAATTTATTAGAAAAAGCTTTAATACATGTGCAACAGGCAGTTGAAGATGCTGATGTATTGATTGTCAACACTGCGATTTCAAAAGCCTCTCTGTATGATAATGTTTTCATAGTCGGAGAGGATATTGATCTACTTGTACTCCTCACAGCATTACAATCGCCTTACAAAAATAACGTGTTCTTTCAAAAGTGCGGAAGAGGTAAAACTCCTGATATATTTTACTCAGCTAATTCGTTTCTCTACAGCTTTTCCAAAATCCTACTGTTCCTCCACGCTTTCAGTGGGTGTGATACCACCTCAGCACTTTTTGGCCACGGGAAAAACCAGTTTTGTTCACTGGTTGTAAAGTATCCTGAACTTGAAGAAAAGACAACAGCTTTTTTGAACCCTAACGCAACGTTGGAAGAATTGGAAAAAGTGGGAGAACATTTCCTGATTCGATTGTATGGAGGTGACCTAACAATACAAAACATCGATGAGCTTCGGTATTACATGTTCATAAAATCTGCTTCCAGGACGAAATTCAACCTAGCTAGGTTACCTCCAACAAGAGATGCTGCTCAACTGCATACGATGCGTACATATCTCCAAGTTCAATCATGGTTAGGGAAAAAAAATGATCCACTGATGTGGGGTTGGGTGAACACTTCGATGGGTCTCTTTCCCATAAAAGCAAACAATGACGCAGCTCCAGATTCGATCCTCCACACAATCTTCTGCGCTTGCAAAAAAGGATGTTTGAAAGCATGTGGGTGTCGAAAAGCAGGACTGAACTGCACAAATATTTGCAAGCATTGCAATGGCCAGTCCTGTGAAAATACACCTGAACTTTTCTTAGCCTCTGACTTGGAGGAAGAAGATGATATGGAATCCATCGACATGCTGCGAGAAGATGAGAACGAAGATACTGAAAATCTTTCACTCAACTCTATAGACATTGGTACATCAGTAGAAAATGGCGATGAAAATTCCGCTATCGACCGCCCAGGCCCTTCTAAGCGCCAAAAATCGTAAGTGACATTATAAACTTTATGTAAAGTTTTTTATAGATTGTGTTTAAATGTGTAAATAAAATCATTAAGGTACACATAACTAGTTTTTAATTCTGCTATTGATCCTCACTTAAATAAATTTGAAAAAAAAAAAAAATATTTGAGGGATGCATTTGGCGAAAACAATATTTTCTAAAACTTTCTATCTCGTGATATTTTTAACACACGGAAACTAATCGGTAGTCAAATTGTACAAACTAACTCTTGTGTGAAAGTTATAAATAGTTTTCTATCGTAGGACTCGCAATTTTAAAGTTATGTGTAAAAATTACCCGAAAATTCTCGAATTTTATCTTTTTTGAAGAATTTTGCGTAACTTTGAAGAGCTATAACTCACTAACTATTATAGGTATAAAAATCCAATTGTACTCAAACTGTGGCAAATTTAGTCCACTTTGTAAAAAAGGTTAAAAACATTTTTGTTAGATGGATATTTCAGCAAATATTTTGTAAAAACTAAAAAAAGTCCGATAAATTAGAGGTTTTTCCAAGATGGCGGCGCCAGCGGCAAAAAATTTTGTTGGCAAACTTGTGGAAATTAGTCATAGTACTTACCCATACAACATATTAAAAAATTAGCTCTACCCTAATTTTTGTAATCATTTTTTACCATTTGACTGGACCAACTATGCGGTAAACGGTTTGTTTACTAGGTAAGCTGTAAAAATCTTATATAGAAGTTTCGAACGGTGAATTTTTGGAAAAGATTGTGTTCCGATTGCAAAGAATGCTTTGATTTGACATTTTTCTTGTTTTAGATTGTCTGCGGAGAATGAGTTTTTCGGCTTAAATTGCCATAGTTTAAAGATTTTTGGAATTAATTTTTTTAAATTTCGAAATTCAAGAAATTTAATTCGAAAAATCGTTAAACTATAGCACTGTAAGCTGAAAAACCCTATCTCTGCAAGCAATCTAAAACAAGAAAAATGTCAAATCAAAGCATTCTTTGCAATCAGAACACAATCTTTTCAAAATATTCACCGTTCAAAACTTCTGTATAAGATTTTTACAGCTTACCTAATAAACAAACCGTTTACCGCATAGTTCTGTCGATCTTTGTTTTTGAGAAATTTAATTTTAAAATCAGGGTGTTATTTGCTGGACACCCTGTAGATAGATAGATAAATAGATAGATAGATAGATATGGGATATACTAAAGCCATCACTAAAAAAGTATCTAAATAACAATGCAATTATCATCAAAATCCATCCTGTAGAGTTTTTTTTTAAAAATAGATTGTTCATAATCAAATTTAACTGATTATAGAACTTACTCTCATAATTATAAATCTAAGAAACATAGAAAGTTATGTTGCATACTAAAACCTTCTCTGAAACATTGCTTAACTAACAGTGCAATTTTCTATGACATTCATTCGGCGATTAAAGCAACTCATTTAATATTTCTGAAATAACTAATCATTCCTAATCGGGTTTATGTGATCATAGAATTTCCTCCATAATTCTATAATTAAATAACGTAGAACGATGTATTACATACTAAAACTTTCCCTGAAAAACTGTCTAACAGCTTAAATTCCATCAAAATCTATACTGCAGAGCTCAATCCGAAGCAAAATCCCCGGTCGCACTTTATATATACAAGGCAGAATCCTACAAATTTCGACCAAAGAAAATGGTTAAGAAGGAACTATTTCATTGGTTTATAAGAAACAAACAAAATTAGTGGTAATAAAAAATGCACACTCTAAAAACAAATGTGTAAGTTAGTCAAATTTACCTATCTATATGTGTAAATTTCTAAAATTACACACCTGTCATGAAAATTACCAGGGCTGAGGAGTCGGGGCCATTTTTCAGTAAAAGAGTCGGAGTCGCTAAAAAACAAGCTGACTCCGACTCCGACTCAGGCTAATTTTCTTAGACAGTTTGAAGTAAAATTAAACCATTTGTATGTAATTAAAATCCATAAAAGGAATTACTTTTATTTACTTTTTCGATTATATAGGCTACCAAATTTTAAAATTCCCAATATAGTGTGTGTCGTACTCAGTAGATGAAAACCATTTTTAATTAAAAATTCTAATATAGCCCGAATTATTCAACAACTAATAAAACTTTCATCTATATATATATTTTTTTCTTTTCATCGAAGTTTTTTTGCTCTGGAGTACACGAATTAACATCAAAATTGTAAAGATTTCCCTTTTCCAAGTCCACGGATCCGAAATAGTAAAATTTCTGTTTTGTTTTCCTCTTTACATTTCAACAGTTGGATTTTTCGTATTTGTGGGAAGCGAAATTGAAAAATTAGTAAAACGGAATATATTTTATTTTCCTTTTTTCTTCCAAAGCTCTAAGAACTGCATTAATACCAAAATAGTGAAAATTTTGCCTTATTTTTCTTGCGTTCCTTCATAATTTTAAACAACACAGTATATTAGCACACTATAACAACAACAACACTACTATATTAGCCCGACCTTAGTTGAAGTCAGAGTCGGAGTCGAAGGCTTTTAAATTTCCGGAGTCAGAGTCGGAGTCGGCTATTTTCCCTACCGACTCCGCAACCCAGAAAATTACACATTTTTTGCAAAGTTTTATTTATTTGTATGTGTATTTTAGCTTATAAAACGAAATGTGAATTTTTTTATCATTTGAAAAACACAAATAAATGTGCAAATAGTGAAAAATGCCTGAATTTACACGAATTGTTATGTTATTGTAATTTACACATAATGATATATACACAGGTATGTGTCTAAATTTCTAAAATCACCCACTTGTCATAAAAATTACGCATTTCGTACAAAAAATAACCTCTTTTTATGTGTATCTAGCTTACGGCATTAAGTACAGTTGGCAAAAAAAGTATTTGTACACTCTAAAATTTTTAATTTTTAACTAAATAAAAACAGATATTTTGTCAAAAATAGTTTTAATACAGTCTGCTTACCGTGCGTTTTAAATTACACAACATAAAATTTCGATAAAGATGTAAAATAATTTTCTAATAGGAAAAGTTTAAAAATTTCTTGCAAAAAAAGTATTTGTACATTTCTCCATCCTGATATGTACTGTGTTTTATAGTGTTTATGGTTCAAAGTACTACTTTTACAGAAGCTGTTAATAATTTTTGAATTCATATTATATTTGTCTGACATTTAATCTAATTTTCTCCTGAAAGAATTGAGTATAGAACCTAATACTAGAGAGGCACCTCTAGATATATGAAATCCTATGATTGAGCATAATAAAAATTTAAATTCGCAACAAGAATTTGTAAAAGCTATTAAATTACCATTTACAACTATTGGATGTATAGTGAGAAACTATGAATAAATTAAAAGCATCGAAATTCAATAAAAACCAGGACTTCTTAGCAAACTAACAATGAGGGAAAAAAGGAGTGTTGTTAAAAAAGCTTTAAAAAATCCTATGCGTTCGGTTCAAAAATTTGCTGGAGACCTTGCGACATCTTCTCGCATCAGAGTAATACCTCAAACAATAAAAAATATTCTTCTCAATGCAGATTTAAAAGGAAGAACCTCAAGGAAAAATCCATTCATCAGCGAAACAAATAGGCGAAAACGCATAGTATTCGCTTTCGCATACAGAAGTAAATCATTGGATTTTTGGAAAACAGTAATTTTTTCTGATGAGGGAAAATTCGGAATTTTCTTACCATCAAGCATTCGAAAAAATTGGTGTAAAAATAAAACTGTTCTAGATCCAAAACGTATACTTCAAACTATCAAGCATGTTGGGGGGAATATTATACTTTTGGGATGCATAGCTTCTAATGGAGCAGGGCATTTAAAATTTATTGACAATAGAAAGACAGGTTTAACATACATTGATGTGTCGCGCCATAATTTATTAAACTGTGTCAAGAAATGATGCATAGAGGAAGCTTTTCACTTTCTGCAGGATAACGACCAAAGCATACTGCTGTGATCACCAGCACATGCTTACGACAATACTCTAAGACGACTGGTAACTCTTCTAAAATCTCTAGACTTGAATCCAACAGAAAATTTGCAGATGCTATTGGATGCAAAAATCCGAAAAAAAATATGTATTGGTAAAAAACAGTTTTAAAGAAGCTCTTATTGTGTCATGCAATAACATTAACCAGACCGATACAAAAAAGTTGGTGGAATCAATGTCACACCATCTAGAAGTAGTCATAAAAGCTAAATGAATTCGCACATAATATTAATTTGTATCATTTTACTAAATTTTCATTAATTATATTACATTAATATAGTGTACAAATACTTTTTTTGCATTATATTTTTGTATATTTATTTATTATAATGTAAAAAATCGATTCGTTTAATTTTGTTTTTGCTTCTATAATATTATAATGCATTAAATTAATGTATTACAGTATTTTTTGCTTAAATCTTTTGTTTAATTTCATTATAATTTAAAAAAATGAAGTGTACAAATACTTTTTTTGCCAACTGTATGTAAGTTGTTATCCGTTTACAAACTCAGAAAAATGTGTAAATGTAGATAATACCTGGATACACTAAATGATGTGTTATAAAAATTATAAGTGTGTGAACTTTAAAGTAGACGTTAAAAAAGAAATTTAAGGCTTATATATTATTCAGAGTTGCACTTTTTATTTCAGTAATCCCATTCCATAAATAACATGATGCCATTACATTTCTGAAACAGCATTTTAAAAATAAAAAAATAAACATTTATTTATTTATTTATTTTTATAAAATGCTCTGACCACCTCCCCACCCTCCCCGTTTCAGCTAAATTAGCAGCACATGAACATTTAAAAGAAAATAGAATTAAAAATTGTCTTAATCCTTAACTGCTGTTAGCGGTATCATAAAAACGACTTGATAACTATAAAACCTAAATAAAAATATAAAACCTTGATAACTATAAAATCTAATTCATGCAATTAGATAATTTTAAATTCTTTTCCTGAGTTACTTTTTCGATTTTTATATTGAATATAAGAAAGCAAAAATTTACCCTTCTAGGTTTAGATTAACCCTTAATTTCTTTTTGCCTTCTCACAGACCGCTGCTTTTTACCCATTTTCAATATTTAACATGTAATTTTTAAGTAAGCGTGTTAGATTTCATTCTTATAGCGAAATTCAGAAGATTTCATAAATAGCAGAGCTCCCAAATGGTCCGCCAACTGAACATCAGAATTTTCTTAGGAAAATTTTCCTTTTAGATTTTTCTTGCAAATTGCCAAGAAACCACTTTTGGAAGCTGATTCTAGCTCAAATTCTGTAGAAACATATCATGAAATTTTCTGTTAAAAAATATTGATGTTCAGTTCGCGGACCATTTGGGAGCCCTGTAAATAGGCATTATAATAGAGATATAATCCCTCTTTATGCTTATTCATTTGTTTAAATTATATTCCTTGTATTGTTGGCAATTTCTATGCCCTCCCCCTTAATTTTAATTACAGAAGTTTAAGAATTCAAAAAACTACTTTGAATTCATTCATTATGTAACGTAAAATCTAATTCATATAATTAGATAATTTTAAATTCGTTTCGTGAGTTACTTTTTTTCAATTTGTATATCGAATATAATAAGGTTAGATTTTACTCCTCTAGGTTTGGATTAACTACTAATTTCTATTAGCCGTCTCACAGACTGCTGCGTTTTACCCCTTTTCATAGTTTAACTTGTTATTTCAGTTTAACTACAGACTGAAGTGCAATTTAGTTTTGTTTCTGGCCTAGTATAATCGTTTCAGACTTTTAAAAAGGTGAAAATTATTTTCCACAGTATTGAGCAAAAAGTTTATTGCAAAAACAGTATCATGTGAGTTAACCGAACCTTTTATTCCTCTTTCGATGAAGTGTTTTAATAGACAACTCATCACAGTAGTTACGTGACAATTTCTGCCACAGCAATTAAGTGTTAGAAAAGCTTGTATTCCTTCAATAGAATTATGCGATTAATTTCAAATTTGTATGCTGTATTATTGGAAAAAGGCAATGCGTTGATTGTTTAGAATGGCTACATGAGACCGGAACAATGGATAATATCTGTTTAATTACAATATTTCCTAGTAATATGAAGAAGTAGAAAAGTGATAGTGAAAACAAAATATTTTTATTCAAGATTTATTAATGCCTTCTTTTTCAAAAATAGTTTCCAAATTTGATATAAATAGGATATTAAGTCAAATACAAATCCAGTTTTTGATTTATAAATTCTTATTACACATGTTAGACATACTTTTACGAATAGTATACCTATTCCACTCAAGTGGGTGCCTAATACTGAGGACCGTGTTAAATGGCAAAATCATTAGCTTCTTTGATAAAATTTCTATTTTTCTGTAATTTTTATAAAAATAACATTTTTATGAAGTTTTACGTAAAATTTCGATTAGATAGATTAGATCTGCATTACAGAATAACATTGCTACACGAAAAAAGGAGGGGGAGGGAGACTAAAGGAAAGCAATACAAATGTAATTTATGTGTTTATTTATTTTGTGATGAGGAGAAGAGGGATTAAATATGAATATGTTGGCAATTGTACTGAAATGTAACATTTTATAATTTTAGATTTAACCTTACCAATTTTGTAAACGTAAAAAACGAGCTACGCATGAAAGTTCATTGTTAGAAGGTACTGTAGTGTTATAGGATTATTTGAGAAGTAGTGAGTATATAAAACATTTTTTTTTAATGTAGGACGATGCAAGGCGTATGCATCCCCATGTTTCCTCCGCTACATCTATAACCATTACTCATGATATATTTCATAGATTAATTAGGGTATTTCTTTTTATCAGTGTTCACAAAGCATTTACATTACTCAAAATTTCAGATTATTTCTGAAAAAAAAATTAAATGCTTAAATTGTATTTTGTACCATTTATATATACAATTAAAACTATTCGATTTTCAGTGTATAGGAGGGGGAGGGGAGATGCATAAACATATCTGAAAAAAATCTTTTTTATGTAAATGTTTTATGATCCTGTTTTACGTAGAAATAAATATGTCGATGATAAACATTGTCTTTATATTTAAAATAAATTACAAAAAATACATTGTGAGAACCGTGTTTCCTGGTCGTAAAACAAAGCTGCTATACAGAACAATTATATCTAGCATATACAGTCGAAAAACATTTAGTTCATAATTTAAACATACCAAAGTACAATGGTAAAGAACAAAAAGTTTAACGCTTAAATTCTGTCTGTTTGGAATGTTCCGTAAAAGTCTAAGTATTTTTAATGTTATACAATTCTGCGATTTGCATAGAATGAAAAAATACGTATAAGAACTGAATATATACAAAAAATATGTATTTTGCATATTTCACAAGTACGTGAGATTGAATAATTATTGTCTCAAGTATATATAAAATATTTGTACTGCGATGGTTGCTGTGGAATATCGAAGTATAATGTCTTAAATGCCTATATGCTCCATTTCAGAACCATAGCTGTTATATTAGCATAGTTTTGGAAAAAGGGTAGAGTTTTAAAGACCTATTTTCGAGAGAGTTTTTAAGGAAGGGGAGGGATGAAGACGAAATGCTGGTTTTGGAGCTTATGAGGCTACATTTGTGACAGTGGATGAGATGTGGATACATCACTATGATCCCGACTCCAAACGTCAGTAGTTACGTCTCATCCACTGTCACAAATCTAGCCCCATAAGCTAAAAATCAGCCTCTCACCCCCAATCTCTCATTTTCACTCCTCTCTCCAAAACTATGGGAATATAGCAGCTTCGGTTCTGAAATTGAACATATAGGTATCTGTGACATTAAATTTCGATATCCCGTATCAACCATCGCGGTACAGATATTATATGTAAGGGAGAGGGGGCACGTTTGAACAATTTTTTAAAAAATCAATAGATTTCTTATTTGAATTATATTTTTTTTTTTTTGCGTTTTAAGTATTACATAATAAAAACAATGCATTTCTTCTCATTTGAACCAGAAATTAAAAGTTTTCCATGTAAATTAAAAAAGTTGTGAGGATTTAAAAAGCTGAAAGATTTCTGCTCAAATCTGCCCCATGTAGGGGTACCTTTGAACAAGTAAGGACACCTTTGAACAAATGAATAAAATATGAAAATATTGAGAGTTTTCATAAAAAGCTGCATATGTTTCAGAAATGCAAAATAATATGAATAAAATTGAATAACTATATTTTATTGAAAATAATATTTTTTCTATTATTTAACCAAACTTAAATCCACCAAAGTTGATGTCCAAAATCATTGTTGAAACAACACAGAGTGTTCTTCCAGTTATGTTTGGTTGTGAAAACTTTTTTACAATATCCCTGAAATTCCTTGGTTTGTGGTTATTGTAAAGAAGGCCATAGTTTAGCTAAGTGCTCGAAATTTCTTAATTACCAGTTCAACAACGAAGAGATTTCGTAAAACGTAGTTATTGTTTCAATGGTTTATCTAAGATGCATTTACTAAATAAATGTCTCAATACGTGCCACCATTGTTTTAAAGACATCACAGTATTTTGCATATAGCAGATTATTCAAGGAATAAGAGTCGGTCAAATAATAGTATGTCCCCACATGCACAAGAATTTGTCCCTCAAAAAGTAGAATCAGAGAGTGAGAATGTGTCGTCTACAGTGTGTGCTTCCCATTATGAGTTAGACACAAAGAGTAATCAAAAGGCTCATATTTTGTTGTGTAACGCATTAATAAAAGTTCAAAATTATAAACAAGAGTTTGTAAAATGTAAATGTTTGTGCGATACAGGCTCTCGGAGATCATTTATTTCTCGAGAATGTGTAAACATATTAGGATTAAAAGTGAAAGACAGTTCTAGTTCTGTGTCATGTTTGGGAACATTTAATACTGTGAGTGATGGAGAAGTCGATTTATTATTCACTTCTCACTTCAAAAGTGATCTTAAAATATCCGCATCAGCTTTCGTAAAGGATAAAGTGACAGATAATATTCCTTATGTATCTTTGCCTTCAAACATTTAAGATAACTTTAGTGATTTAATGTTAACTGATCCATTATTTTATAAATCACAAAAAATTGATATCCTTTTTGGTGTAAATTTATTTATGCATTTAATGACTTATTAAACGTAAACCTAACCTTCTATTTGCCTTAAATTTGAGACTTGGGTGGATAATCTCGGCTACTACAAATTTTGAAACGCTAGCAAATTATCCGGTACGTGTAAATCATTTAAGTACAAAAACTGATGAGTTAGTAAATTCCTTTTAGGAATTAGAAAATATTCTAAATGTGCAACCTTTAACACTTGAAGAAAATCTTTATGGAAAACATTTTAAGAATTTTCATTTTAGAGAAAAATCAGGTCGCTAATTCAGTCGCATTCCCATTCAAGCAGGATCGAATAGTCTAGGTAATTCTCTTCAAATGGCGCATAGAAGGTATCTTTATCTTGAGAAAAGACTAATATCTATGCCAGAAATTTACGATCAATCTGTTCAATTTATGAAAAAATATTTATATTTGGGGCATATGGATCTTATTTCAAACAGAGATCGTAGATTGGAGAATAAACATTACTACATCCCATACTATTTTGTCTTGAATAGTTCTAGTTTAACTACCAAATTAAGACGTTGAGATTCGTTTTTGATGCAAGTGCTAAAACAACAACAGGTGTTTCTTTAAATGACACTCTAATGGTAGGTCCTAAAACACAAGATGATTTAATTTGCATTTATTGAGATTTAGATTCATAATACTGCAATAACAGCTGATATAAGAATTCTTATTTTAAAATTAATTGTTAAATTTTGAGCCCCGTATAAGCAGTAATCAGTACTTAAAACATGATAAATAAGTGAAATAAGGAACTTACCTTATTCCCCTCTGTCCGTTTGGCAAGCACAACGCATATTCCGATGTCACCAGTTCTTCTCTCGATATCACTCTTCGATGCAGGATATGAAACTCAAGGGGGAAAAAAGAAGAGATGAAACACGGAATGTTGTGTTGACGTGAAGAATTCAAACCACTTATAATTGACTACTGTATTTTATAAAGTATGTTGATATATACATTTACATTAAACTTTAATTAGCTTTAAGTTAAGAGGCAATTTAATTATTAATCTGAACATAAAAATATAGAGCTTCGCGCTAACAACATGGTATCTGTTCTAGTACAGACATTACACTGAACAAGAAAAAACAGAGAAGAAAAGTAAAGAAAAAAAGGTAAGACAGCGAGCAGATGTTTACAGCAGGAATGTTTATCATTTCGTAAATAAGGAAAGTGTCCTTGACATGTGGTGTCACCTGCTGGTCTTCATGATGATGAAAATCGTACGAGATTTAATGTTCTTTAACATCCCCACTTACGATTTTCAAAGTGCGGGGCTATCAGTTGCAATTGCGACCTCAGTTTTTCGAACTGAGGTTTGGGCAGAGGCTTCGTAAGCGCGTCTGCCACCATTTCCGTTAAAGCACAATATTCAAGAGTCATAGTCCCTCTCAGTTTGAGGTCCCTGAGATGGTGAAATTTCACGGTGATATGTTTGGATCTTCCCTGATGTTTATCAGAGTCACTTAATTTGATGCATGGGATGTTATTTTCATATATGGTGATGGGTGGTTTTTGGTGTAAGTTTAGATCCTCGAGCACCTCAAGTATCCATTCGAGTTCTTGTGCAGCATTCGATGCGGAGATGAACTCTGCTTCGGTTGAAGACAGAGCCACGCAGCCTTGTTTTCTGGAGGTCCACGAAACAATGTTGTTCCCGAGTTTGAACACGTGTCCACTTGTGTACTTTCTGTCCGTTTTGTCCCCCGCCCAGTCACTGTCAGAGTATCCTGTTAGTATCGGGAGCTTACCGTTATCAATTTTGAATTTGAACTCTTTCGTGGTTTTAAGGTATCTTATTACCTTTTCCACCGCGAGCCAATCGGCTTCTCGTGGGTTTTCGTTCCTGCGCCCGAGTATGTTTACACATACTGAAATGTCGGGGCGAGTAATAGTTGATACATATAGAAGAGCCCCCACTGCTTTGCGGTAATTCTTATTGTCCTCAAGCAGGTTTAAATTTGAGTCGACATTGTAGTAGTCGGGACTCATTGGAGTGTATGTGGGCTTTGAGTTGCCCAAGTTGAATTTGTTTACTATTTCGTTTATCTTTGCTTCTTGATCTAGTAATATACTGCCATTTTCTAAGTGGGTAAAGTTTATTCCTAGGTATTGTCGCACTTTTCCTAAGTTTTTTATTTCGATTGATTTACACAAATTTTCGTATAAGTTGTTAGTATTCGTTGTGCTTGCCGCTACTAAAATATCGTCTACATAAACTATCACGTAGGAATCGTTTGAGTTATCTTCTTTTTTGAAGAGGCATGGATCCGATTTGCATTGATTGAATTGGAGTTCCTTTAATATTTTCGTGATTTTTACGTTCCATGCTCTGGCAGCCTGTTTGAGCCCGTATAGGGCTTTGTTTAGTTTGCACACTTTGTTTTCACTTCCTTTTTCGACGTACCCCTGGGGCTGGTACATAAGTACCTCTTCGTCGAGATCTCCATGCAGAAACGCCGTTTTTACATCGAAGTGTGTAACATCTAGATTTTTATATACAGCTGTGTTCAAAAATGATCTAATGGTAGTGTGGGCTACAACCGGGGCAAAGGTTTCATCGTAGTCACATCCGAACTTTTGTGTATATCCCTTCGCTACGAGTCTAGCCTTGTAGCGCTCTACTTCACCTTCAGCGTTACATTTTTTCTTAAATGTCCATTTACATCCAATTATGCGTTTTCCGCGGGTTGGTTTCACTAGTACCCATGTTTTATTTTGTTTTAGTGATTTTATTTCTTCATCGGTTGCGGCTAACCACTTGTTTTTTGTTTCGGGATCTCGTATGCTTTGCATTTCCTCCCAAGTTTTGGGTTCTTCAATTTGGCAAATATTTCCGCTAATTCCGAATCGTTCGGGGGGCACTCCCCTGTTTTCCCTTAGTGACCTTCGGGGTTGCGTATGTGTGTCTGGTTCATCGGTTTCCTCATTGTGTCCATTAAGGTTCAAATCGATTTTAATTTCTCCGGAAGGGTTTTCATTTTCTTGCGAACTTTGTTTCGTGCTATTTGCTTCATTTTCCAAGAATTTAACGGTTCTAGATATGATCACTCTGTTATCGCCAGTGTGAATTCTATACCCTTTGCTCCTGTTATCGTACCCTAAAAGGATTCCCTCTACGGCTTTCTCGTCAAATTTTGACCTTTTTATTTTCTCTACGTAGGCGTATGCTTTACATCCGAAAGTTCTTATGTGGGATAAATTTGGTTTTCTGTTGTTCCACAATTCGAACGGAGTTTTATTGTTATCGTTGGCCGTCGTGGGTAGACGGTTCGTCAGGTATGTAGCGGTGAGAATTGCTTCTCCCCAGAACCGCTTAGGCAAATTGGCGTCGGAGAGCATGGTCCGTGCCATTTCGACGAGCGTACGATTTTTACGTTCCGCCACGCCGTTTTGGGGTGAGCAGTACGGCACGCTAAGCTGGTGTTCTATACCGTTAGATGTTAGGTAATCTTCAAATTCGTCACCTAGGTACTCTCCCGCGTTATCTGTCCTGACTGCTTTAATTTGTTTCCCAAATTTATTTTTGACAAGTGCCGCATATTCCTTTAATTTGACTATCGCTTCTCCCTTGTGTGAGAGTAAGTAAGTCGTAGTGAATCTGCTATAGTCGTCGGTGAATGTAACGAAGTACTTTTTTCCTGTAAAAGTTTCGGTGCTCATTGGCCCGCAAATATCGCTGTGGATTAACGACAAAATTTCTTTTGACCTATTCGAAGCCTTTTTAGGGTAGGGTAGTGTCGTTAGCTTTCCCTCGATGCATTTTTCGCATGTTGTATTATGTTTACAATTGCTAAGATTTATACCTTCCGCGAGGTTCTGGTTCGTTATAGATTTGATTGATTCGAAATTTTTATGTCCGAGTCGTCTGTGCCAAGTGGTTATGCAATCTGGATCGTCACAGGGCGCCTGTGTCCGAATGGTGTATCCATATTCGTCCTTCGGTTCGATTTCGTACAGGTTATTATTTAATTCTGCCGTTAAAACTGTTTCATTATCCTTAATGAAACTGCAGTTGTTTTTCTCAAAGATAACCTTAAAATCATTTTCGGTAGCTTTCTTTACAGACAGCAGGTTACTCTGTAGTTCCGGGCAGTATAAAACGTCTCTCAGTGTAACCTTATGAGGCGAATTGGTGTTTATCGTTATGTCCCCTATTCCGCGTGAATTCAATCTTTTCCCGTCGGCTATCACTATACTTCCGTAATCTCCGGGTTTGAAATTTGTAAATTTTTCCTTTGCGAACCCAACATGACGCGTACATCCGGAATCTATGATGAATTTATTCATGTTAATTGTCTGCGCTTCGTTTATAAACGGTATTTCATATTCTATAGTATTTTCGGAACGTGTGGTGGGAAGTGTGTCATCCGTTCTTTCTAGAGTGTCGGCTTTGCCTTTGAAACAAAAATTGGAAGCGTTCTTTGGGTTGCTTTGACCGTTCCTATTACTTGCGGAATTATTTCTGAAACCGTTCGCATTATTGTTATTAGGTTTGTTTCTGTTCCAATCATTTCTCTGAAAATTGTTTGTATTTTTGTTTTTTAGGTGAAAACATTCTGAAACATCATGGTTAAGGCGTTTACAGTAACTACAAAATTTCTTGCTTTTATGGTTTTTGTTTACCGCTTTATACGCTGAGTCACGCGAGCTTGAGCTTGCTTCGCGATTTTCGCAACGATGTTTGTGTTCGTCTACTAATTTGTTTTTAACGAACTCTAAAGTCAGACTTTCCTCATCACGGGCTTCCAGCGTAGTCACGAGAGGATCATAAGAGTGTGGAAGCGAGCATAACAGAAGTGCACATATGTGCCAATCAGCTATATCTTCTCCGATAGCAGTGAGTTTATCTCTTAGTGACAGTATATTATTTATGTGTCCGATCATATCGCCGCCCTCATTTAATTTTTGTGAGTGTAATTTGCGTAACAAAAATAGTTTGCTTGATAAATTAGCACGTTGGTGTACTTTCTTTAATGCGTCCCAGACGGCTTTCGCGGTTTTGAGGTGTTTTACATGTGTTATTTGGGAATCGTCTATACACAGATTTATCAAAGCTCTAGCTTTTGCATCATTTTTAACCCATTGGGCAGTTTCTGGGGTTGGAGGTTCGGATGTGACCATGGTGAATAAATCCTCCCTTAGCAATAAATTTTCAACCTTAAAGGCCCAATTGCTATAATTTTGATCGGTTAATTTTTCGATTAGCGCAATTTCCTTTCCAGCAGCCATATTTGTAATTGCTAAATTTTGTTGTTTTATTCAGATCAATTATTATTTTATGACTGTTTTGTTTATTTTATGATTTATTTTAATCACGAATCTAATTCAACTGTGATTCGTATTTTTCAGTTTATTTATTACGCTAAGTAAATAAGTAAGTAAAATAAGATAATAAGATAATATGTTACACACTGTGATGCAGTTGGCAGTTGTTTTGCATTTTAATATTATATTGTTATTTTTATATAATATTTTCTTTCATTTATTTATTTTTATCTTCAATATTTTGCTCAAATGTTAATTGGGGCTATCGCATCATACTCATAATCTCTTATTTTAAAATTAATTGTTAAATTTTGAGCCCCGTATAAGCAGTAATCTGTACTTAAAACATGATAAATAAGTGAAATAAGGAACTTACCTTATTCCCCTCTGTCCGTTTGGCAAGCACAACGCATATTCCGATGTCACCAGTTCTTCTCTCGATATCACTCTTCGATGCAGGATATGAAACTCAAGGGGGAAAAAAGAAGAGATGAAACACGGAGTGTTGTGTTGACGTGAAGAATTCAAACCACTTATAATTGACTACTGTATTTTATAAAGTATGTTGATATATACATTTACATTAAACTTTAATTAGCTTTAAGTTAAGAGGCAATTTAATTATTAATCTGAACATAAAAATATAGAGCTTCGCGCTAACAACATGGTATCTGTTCTAGTACAGACATTACACTGAACAAGAAAAAACAGAGAAGAAAAGTAAAGAAAAAAAAGTAAGACAGCGAGCAGATGTTTACAGCAGGAATGTTTATCATTTCGTAAATAAGGAAAGTGTCCTTGACATGTGGCGTCACCTGCTGGTCTTCATGATGATGAAAATCGTACGAGATTTAAAGTTCTTTAACAAGAATGGTGTATAAACAGGTAAAAATTCATGAAAAAGATAGGGATTTTCAGAGAATATTATGGAAAGATAATCTTGAAAAACCAATAGAAATTTATCGCTTAAATACAGTCACGTAGGAACTGTTCTGCACCATACCTTGCAACTAAATGTTTGAATCAGTTAGCAATGGATGAGAGTCATTATTTTCCAAAAGCAAAGACTATAGTTTTGAGAGATATTTATGATGATGATGTGTTAACTGGTACGGAGAATAGTCAGGAAGGTACGGAATTGATAAATGAATTGCAGAAAATGCTAGGAAAAGGTGATTTTGAGCTACATAAATGATCTACAAATGAACTATCACTGTTGAGAAACGCTGGGTTAGCAAACATAAGTAATAATAGTATACATAATATAGCGGGCAATAAGCCCATAAAAGTTCTGGGAGTTGAATGCATCCTGATAATGATATGTTCAATTGTAATTTTAGTGATATAGATTTTCAAAGTGTTCCTACTAAAAGAATTATTCTGTCATATGTATCAACGCTTTTTGAACCATTGGGGTGGATTTCACCTTTTGTAATTCTAACTAAAATTATTGTTCAAGAACTGTGGAAATTACAATTATCATGGGATAGTCCAGTACCAGAAATTATTGACCAAAAGTGGAAAAGTTTGTGCCATGAAATCAAACTCTTAAATTCCATATATACACCTAGAAAAGTCATCTTCCCTAATTATTCTCGATCTGAACTTCACGGATTCTGCGATGCGTCAGAAAATGGTTTTTCTGGAGTTATTTATGTTAAAACTTGTGATAACTTGAACATTGGTGTGAAACTTTTAACAGCAAAAACTCGAGTAGCACCCCTAAAACCTGACACGATTCCAAGACTGGAATTATGTTCTGCAGTATTACTGGTACACTTAATACAAGAGGTTAAATCAGCATTACATATAAAGCCAGATTTAGTGCACTCATGGAGTGATTAAAAAATTGTGTTATCATGGTTAACATCAGATCCTAAAAGGAGGCAAGTATTTTTAGCCAACAGAGTATCAGAAATTCAATCCATATTACCAGCTGAAATTGGAGCCATGTAGGCGTAAAGGAAAATCCTGCTGATTGTGTATCCTGTGGGTTACTTCCAGCAGAATTATTGTCCCATGAATTGTGGTGGAATGGCCCACCATGGTTAAGAAGAAGTGAGGTTCCAGTGTATAAATCTATTCCCATATATGAAGACGATTTACCAGAAGCACGGAAAACATTATCACTTGCAATTTCTGAAAGTGTAAAGGAACTTGATATTATAACGATAATATCCTCGTTTCCAATGTTGCAACGCATATTTGCGTGGATATTGAGATTCATCTCGAACTTAAAGGTAACACGTGTAGAAAGAAATATATTATTTTTATCAAACAATGAAATTCAAGTTGCAATGCGTTGCATTATTAGAATAGTTCAAAAAGTGAACTTTAGTAAAGAAATCCACTGTTTAGAAACCGGAAAAGAGTTAACTGCAAATAGCAGTCTCATTTGTTTGTGTCCAAATTTAGATGACAAAATATTAAGAGTCGATTGAAAATGCACAATTGTCAGAGAATGAAAAACATCCAGTCTTATTACCATCAAAGCATCATGCGACTAAGGTCATAATTAAACATTTTCATGAAAAATATTTACATGAAAAATATTTACATGCTCTCTTCTTTCTTTGATTAGGCAAAAATTTTGGATCATTGTTGCCAGATCTGCTATTCGGAAAATAGTGAGAGCTTGTGTTACGTGTTGTAGATACAGAGCTCAATCTGCAAAACAAATCACAATCACGACCATTTAATCGAGTTGGAACAGATTTTTCAGGCCCATTCATGATTAAATATCATGCTGGATGTGGATCAAAATCATTTAAATCATATGTGTGTGTATTTGTCGTCTTTGTGGTCAAAGCAGTCCATCTTGAAGTCGTAGAAGACCTTTCAACAAAGGCATTCTTAAGTGCATTAAAACGATTTATTGCAAGAAGAGGAAAACATCTTGAGATTTTTAGTGACTGTGGAAGCAAATTCAAAGGTGTAGAAAAATAAATCAACAAATATCTTTTGCAGTGCAAGCAAAGTGAAGAAATTCACAAATTTTTGCCGTCAGAGGAAAAATAACTTGGACTTTTAACCCGCCTTCAGATCCACACTTTGGGGGACTGTAGGAATTAACAGTAAAATCACTGAAATCGCACCTTAAGAAAAACGTTTGAGACACTGTGTTAACCTGTCCTGAATTCCAAATCCTAGTTACACAAGATGAAGCTTGTCTTAACTCTAGGCCACTGTGTCCTATATCATCTGACGCAACAGACTTAACTGCTCTAACACCTGGCCACTTTCTAGTTGAAACTTCTCTAAATGCCATACCTGAACAAGATCCGAGTCACAGTCCCTTACATCACCTTAATAAATGGCATGTGAGACAGTTCATGCTATAGCAATTTGGGAAATATGGAGCCGGGAATACTTTTCTCAACTTCAGCAAAGAGCTAAATGGCAAAAATGTCAAAGAGATTTACAAGTTAATGACTTAGTTCTCATCAAAGATGACAACCTTCCATCGCTTAAAAAATGGAAACTAGGAAGAATAATAACTGTTAATCAAGGTTCAGACAATAGAGTCCGAATTGTTACAAATAAGACTAGTTGTGGTGTCATAAATCAACCAATAGTGAAACTCTGTCATCTTCCTATAAAAAACTGTGAACTATGAACATTTTTACATCTTTCTACTAGCTGAGCCGCTCGGCGTTGCCAGGCCCTAATATTCTTAAATAAACTTGAAATTTGTACTACAAAATCTCAAAAAAAGGGGGGGGAGAAAAAAAATCTAGAAAAGAATCCCGGCTGCCTAAGGTACCGTTTAGCAGAAGGGCTGCGCACGCACGGCAAAAAAAAAAGGGGGGGGGGTCTGGAATCTTCCAGAACCAGGGGGCGAAGTCTTTTCTTAACAAAACTGTTTGTAAACTTAAGAAAGATGTTTGATGAAATTATTATTCGAAAATAGAAGTAAGTACACTTTTAAAATTTCATATTAACTAAGTATTATTTATCCCAGCGATCTGAGAAATTCGCATCTAAAACGGTACAGTTTTAAATATTTGATCACGCCCTCCCTAAAATAATAATTTCCCCCCCCCCTGCACATAATTTGACGTCCCCTATTCTTTAAAATCTAAATTATGTGTTTTAATCTATCTGCAAGTTTTATATTTAATAAGTAATTTTTATCTCAGTACTCAGTGAAAAGTCCGCATTTGGAAGGTAGAAAACGGTACCATTTTAAATATTTGACCGCCCTATATTTGATGTTCGATACTCTTTAAAATGTTTACTATATGTTATAATTTCTCTGAAAACTCCAAAAGGTTTTGTGTTTTTTTTTTTTTTTTTCTTTTTTAATTTTAATTAATTCGCGATTCATCATTTCTTTTCCTTTTTTAAAAATCGACTTTTTTATTTAAAAAAAAACTTGGATTCTTATAAATTTAGATATTATTAAACAGCGTTTAAAGATATTGCTCGATGCATGACTTTAAAAACTCTAAATGATGCAGTTTTAAAAATTCGGCAGCGTACCAAAGAATCCTAATATAAAAATCATTTGTGGTTTCGAAAAATTTGCTTTTAAATAGAGCAAGTCATCCAAGTAACGAATTAATAATTAACATATAAGGTTGTAATTGAGCGACTGCGAAGAAATTTACATATTTAAAATCAGCGAAAAATTCTTCATCTGAATTGATAAAAACTAAATTTATAAATTTCATATTCAAAAATATTTACAGGCCGTCTAAAAATGCCACTACTATCTGACGCCCAGCTGTCTGCTTTGCAAAACACCTGCTCTCGTTGAAAAAGATATCTCGAAATTTCTGTTTCTTTGAAAGGAATTAAAATGAAATTTTATAAATAGATTTTTACGGATTTTTCAACTATTTACAGGAGTATTAAAATAATTTTTAGAATTTCTGAAAGGGAAATTTTTTCTGCCTGTAGCTGTCTAATTTTTTAGTATTTAGGCCCAGAAGAATTTAAAATACAGCCCTTTATTAAAAAGCCTTGTACATTCATCGCCATGGCAACCTGTATTTACATTAACGCTTTTCCTTTTCTTTGCGTTTTCGAAGAAATATTCTGCGGTTTGATAAAAGTCTATGCTCTTATTAAATTATGAGTTCTTTTCCTTTCTTCTAATTTAGGGATTTTAATTATTTTCTCAACTAATTATTAGAATTTTAAAATTCTGAGGGCCAGGTACATTAAGAAAGGCCTTGAACAATCCTCACAAAAAAAAAAAATTGAACCTCGTACGTGCCGTAATTTTCACTAACTATCGCTGACACACAAACACACACAGAGAGCGATTTGTTATTTTATTAGTATGAATTTTGCATTAATTTTATTTGTGCTACTAATTGTTTTTTCATTATAGTAAAACTGTAAGAAGCTAAAACACTTGTTGAAATACTATGGAATTTCAACGGGGGCCAGGATGCTTCTGTAAATATCGTCTGCATTCATTTATGTGGAAAAAAGCCTCAAGTGCAAAGCATTTCGTGTGAATAATTTTGCATCATTACACCATTAGATTATAATTAAATAAATAAATGAGATACGAATAAATAACGCACCCTTGCTATATTGGTGTAAAGCATTTAACACAAATATTAAAATATTAAAATCTTCGATGATTTCCAAACACATCTGTAGCCATCATCAGAAATGCAAATGTCTACATTATTCATTTTGATCAAATATATCTCCTCTTTTTTTAGACCTTGAATCTTCATTTATGTTTTAATATTTCCATTAAAAATAAAAACTATTAGTCAAAAACAAATGATATGGCTTCTTCCGTTGTTATTTCCTTATTATTTTTTATTTATTTATTTATTTATTTATTTTTTATTTATTTTTTTTTTTTTTTTTTTTTTTTTGTAACCAGATCGCAATCACGCATGATCGGATGTTATTATTACTATTATTATTATTTTTTTTTTAATTGCCTTAATGCCGTATAATCACGGATAAAAATGTATGGAATAAATTACTAGCTTTCAAATCGCGATTTCAACTAATCAAATTTATTTCTCTTTTTCAACAGATACCAAAGAAAAAATATGCATAGAATGAAAATATCATTTGTTGTATTCATTTGCATCATATGTAAGTATTATATTCTCAAAGCTTTAATTAAATTAAATTAAACACATTGTTATACTTTGCAAACATTGACACATATAAATGTCTTTCTTAATTTGCAGGTGATGCATTTAGTATCTCTTTAAATACAGTTCTCAGTAGGGTAAGATCCTATATTTTATTCTTGTTCACACCAAAAAGTTTTAATTAAGATAAATACATTTCGTATGCCACTAAATCAAACTATTCAACAGCTTGGTATCCGAACACCTTTAAAACGCAATTTTCAATCAAAATATCGATTTTTCATTTATGTTATAATATTAAAATCAACTCTTTTATCTGTCGAATTCTTCTTAAATTGTGTCTGTATCTTAATTATAACCAAAGTTACAGCTATTACAGCTTTTGAATTGGGTTTTAAATTTATTTTTAGCTTTTCCACAAAATGTAGTTTTTCATATTTTTATTATACGCAAAACATCCTAAAACAAAAAATTCTGCTTGAAATTCCATGAAATTCTTTTCTCTTAAAAGATTTTTTTCTGGGTAATTGCTAAAGTTTTTATGTTTTATTTATTTATTTTTTTTTTTATTATTATTTTTTATGTTTTATGGTCAATTTCATTATAAAAAATGGATAACAAGAGAAAATTTTAAAAAATCACTTAAGGTGTGCGGATACCTTAATGATTAATTTAAAACTCGACAGAGCACAGTTGTCGAATTCTCAACAGTCTGCATCTTTTCGGATGTACCATGTGTTTCTTTTAACGATGTTCTTACTTGTTTTTAAAATCCGATTTATTTTGCTAACAGCACTAATAAAAAAGCCGTATCAAGAGTTCTAAAAAACTCAATTCAATTCTGGGGTTTAATCAATCAAATCCTGATTTTTCTGCATACTTTTATATGCTTTCATTGCTTATGCCGAAAAATATCGTGTCTAATTTCGACAAATGACCGGATGAAATGTATTTTGTACAATTTGTATAAGGTAAGCGGAGGCTAATGAAAAAGAAAGGCTACCGTGATGCTTTATGCATAACTTTTTAGCATGCCACTGGAGCCACATGATGCTTTAATGCGCCAATGTAGACGTACAAAAAGAGCAAAACGTCACTCTAGCGGTCTGTAAAAAAAAAAAAAAAAAAAAAAAAAAAAAAAAAAATAGAATGCATTGCGATAGTTTTTTTTTTCGTTAATCGTTGGTAATAATGGGCGATAACGAGGTGCTTTTGTCGATCTTCTCGATTGTATGGACATCTCGATATTTTTTGATTATGTAAATTTTTTTCTCGATGACTCCAGTTTGCCAATTGCTTTTATATCATGCCGGATTCGATTTTATCAAGAATCGTCTGCGAGTGAACTGGAATGAGTCGGCGTTAATTAAGACTAGGCGGTTTCGGCCGCTAGTAGGCCTCTCCATTAATTGGGGCCTCTTATTTATATGTTATCTTATAGTATGAAATCTCGAACTGATCCCCGCTGAATTCGGCACCGTATAGTAGGCATGGTCCGATTTTGAGATATGAAAGGTCAAAAGTCAAAATATTTGACCTTGAAATTTAAAGAAAATACTTGCATGTGATATATCATATGAAAGCCCAATCCAAACACTTTTTAAAGACATAAAAAGTAAGTCTTTGAGATAATTGGGGAACAAGTTAAGGCTGAATTCGTATGGCATGAAATGCAAAAAATTACATTTTTCGTCCATCTTTGAAGCTAATTATCTCAGAAACCAAATGAGATAGAGATTTATTATTGGGTATTTATTCATTTCTCCATTATCCTAACAGATGAGCTAAATATCATAAAATTCTGAGGAGGTCAGGTAGAAAAATGTCACCTTTTTTGTGTTGATTTGACATGGAATAACCCATTTTCTTCTTCTCCTTTATATATACATATATTCTTTAAAATGATTATACGCATTATTAAATGGGAAATATTTTAGGTAAGAAGATGGGAAAATGGAGACATGGGAACAGGTGATTTAAGCAACATGTTCAGAGGAACAGCAGGTGTAGATTATCCAGATCTTAAAACTATTCCCAACACAAATTTTCGCTGTGAAGATCAAATTTATGAAGGAGGATTATATGCAGATGTAGAAACAAGATGTCAGGTAAGTTATTTTAAATATTGTTCAATTCCATTGAAAATAACTCAAAAAAAATATGTATTAGTTAAAATAAAATAAAATAATATCCGTAAATTGAAGAACAACATTTTTTTAAAACAACTAAATGATATGTATTAATAGAGATAATACAGTAAAACCCCGGTTATCCGAAAGGCATGGGAACAAAGCATATTCAGTTAACCGGGGTTCCATAGGAATTTTCGAATATCCGGGGTTCCGTAAAAATTTTTGAATAGGCGGGAGGCTTTTGGTGAAAACGTGTTTGATGAAAAGCGAGATTGTAATTCAGAGCATCATAGTAATAAAAAATAATCTCATAACGTATTCAAAGCACCCTGATTGACAAACAAAAATCACAAGTCGCTTCAACAGCAAAGCGACAATATACTAGTTAAAATCGAAGGTTTACGTTGATAGTGACGCAACAGGAATTCGCTTAACCTGCGAAGAGAGAATTTTCTGTGCTGAGGAAAGAGATGCCGACGCAACACAGGACCATAGAAAGCAAATACAAATGATAAATTTTATAAGTAATTAATGAAATAACGGTTTTAAAAAATGCACATCGCAGACTGTAATGAAATAATACCAATCCTAAAGGCTATAATAAAGTAAGCTGACTCTTTTTGTTTATTTCATAAAGAACATGCTTTTTTAACACTATTTCTACAAGTATTACACCTTCCAAAGTTTTGATTTTTACTTATTTTGCTTCTAATCTTTAAAGATAATAAGTATTAAAACAAAACCTGAATGTATTAAAAATGATTCGGAATTGTTTTGCTCTAAAACATATCATAAATAAAAATATGTTGAAAGCTTTCATTTGATATCTATAAAAATAGTATTGACAGTAAAATTTTTCACATTTAAAAAGGACTTTAAGATCTTTCGGCTTAGCCGATTTTCGGATAAACGGAATTCGAATAACTGGAGTTTAATAATTAACAAACAAACCACACTCAAAAATACAATACAAAAAAGGACAGATTTACATAAATAAAGATGAAATATTGGTAACAAAAACAAAAATAAAAAAATTCAGGATCTTTAGAGAGGTAAGCGAAATGATTATTTGATTTTGAAAACAAGTTATCCCGAAACTTTAATAAGATACGTGTCTGCTTCTCATCCCAATGCATGAATAGTATAGGTAGATTTTGCATGAAATCCTACCTATTGCGTTCTCCCCTACGTTGGAATTTCTGAAAAATTTTTGCACTTCTGCACCGATCATGACATCTAGGCTGTTGTTAGGGTTTCGTCAGATGAATGAAAACCTAAAAAAGGCTGTCATCCGACAAAGAATGCTTATAACTTCACGTTAAATTCATTTATTGGAAAGTGAAAAATCCGAATACAAATCACTTTAAAAATCACGCCTATAAGTATTGTGCTTTAGTATGAGAAAATATATCAGAAATTTTCGTGTGGTTGAGTGAGGGAAAAATATTTTTTTGAAAACCACTTTGAAATAATCACCGATTTGAATCATATTGAAATTGCATGAAGGATTCGTAAAAAATATTTTCTTATACATTATGCTTATGAAATATGATTTTTTGTTTGTTTTTTTGTTTAAGTTTTTATGCTTTATATCAAACTGCTCTATGCACGCTAAAATTGTTTTATGCCGGTCATAGCTTATAGAACTTGGGGGGGAAGGGGGGTCAACATCCACCATCTCTAAAATAATTTATAATTTTGTTTCTTTTTTTATCTTAAATTGTAATTTAACTTGTCAAAGCATGAAAAGTTTCAGTATTGAATTATTTTCCCTTTTATTTCATTTTTGCTTTTTAAAGCAAATAAGATTTGAAACTGTCTAAATTTTACGAAGCAACGTTTTTTGAAAATCAATTTAAAATTTGAAATTTATTAAAAAAAATTAACCAGTCTTGTTATAAATACTTATAATATTCTTTTTCAAGAGCCATTAGATAGTGTTTGATAATATATATAGTTTAAAATATAAATATAATCCATAATTTTTAACCCTTTCTAGCCTAGTCGGAAAGTATATACGACTTCTGTTTATCTGGCCGTTTGATCACTATCTGCATTTTATAACAATTTATGGTATACTTTAGTGATATTATGATACACATCAAACATAAGAAATAGATATGCATCAATGAAATGGTCACATGTTTTCAGTAGAGTATTAAATAAGAAGCATATATACATTATATGGCCAAAGGTGACCGGCCAATTGTGATTTTAGACATTTTGTTAAATATCTAGAAAAGTAAATGAGGAATTATCCTGAAATGTGTTAACATAATACTACAGGTCATACATTTCCACAAAGATTTTTTCCCAAAACTTCATAGGGGACCAACAACAAATTGAAAAAGAACTTTTGGATAACCCTGTCAAAACTAAAGTAGCAAAAGCATTCAAACTGTAGATCATGATTAAGTGACTTATTGTAATAAACTGTGTTCATTTTTATATGGATAGCATGTATACTCGTTGAGACATTAAAGTTTATAAAAACAGTCCCAAATTTTTGCCAAGTTTTCTACTTCTAAATTGCAGAGTTCTTAATATAAAATAATGTTCTTTTCTGGAAATAAGACAAACAACATTGCACACAATATCCTGTAATGGAAATTAAAAAATAATAAAAATTGTATGAAAAATGAGTAGTTTTTCTAAATTCTTCGCTGAAATATGACTTGTACTATTATGCTGACACACCTGGAGTTTCAGTTTAATTCCTCATGTATATTTCTAGATATTTTACAAAATGTCAAAAATTGTAAGTAGTTGGTCACCTTTGGCCATGTAGTGTATATACAGTGGTGGCCAAAGTTGTGGACACTTTTAGGTAGCTTTCATTACAAAAAGTAGAAAAAAAAAACTACCTATTGCAGCCGTCCGGTAAAAGCCCATCAGTAAATTTTGCTATATTTTCATCAATCATGACCCTTAGATAGATCCCAAAACCACCCTCCGTTGAAATGTTGACTTACATATATATACATACATATATATACATATATATATGTATGTATGTATATATATATGTATATATATATATATATGTAAGTATATATATATGTATATATATACTTACATATATATATACAGGGTGTCCAGCAAATAACACCCTGATTTCAAAATTAAATTTCTCAAAAACAAAGATCGATAGTAATATGCAGTAAACGGTTTTTTCATTAGGTAAGCTGTAAAAATCTTATACAGAAATTTCAAACAGTGAATATTTTGAAAAAATTGCGTTCAGATTGCATAGAATGCTTTGATTTGACATTTTTCTTGTTTTAGATTGCCTGCAGAGAAATAATTTTTCAGCTTACAATGCAATATTTTAAAGATTTTTCGAAGTAAATTTTTAGAAATTCGAAATTTAAAAAATTTAATTTAAAAAAACTAAGAAATATGGCACTTTAAGCCGAAAAACACATTCTCTGACAGCAATCTAAAGCAAGAAAAATGTCAAATCAAAGCATTCTTTGCAATCAGAACACAATCTTTTCAAATTATTTACCGTTCGAAACTTTTGTATAAGATTTTTACAGCTTACCTGATAAACAAACCGTTTACTGCATAATTCTATTGATCTTTGTTTTTGAGAACTTTAATTTTGAAATCAGGGTGTTATTTGCTGGACACACTGTATATATAGACATATATATGTAGATATCTGAAATTTTCGTGCTGTAACTCTCGAATTTTATAAAACCAATTTGGATGAAATTATTTATGTGCATAGTTCAAGTACTAATGTTCGAACCCCGAGTTTGTTGGCCAGCTTCAACCGTCATCTTGTTTCAAAATGGAGGCCATTTGAATTTGTGGACGCTTATGGAAATTTTTATGTTTTCTAACTTTTTCCTTAAAATGACCTACGTTGTTAACTTACATTGTATGACTGTTTAAAATGTCTTTTGATGTTTCTAACATTCTGTTTAAAATGATATATAAGAGTTTGCATTTTGTGAAACGAAACCTTTTTCTTTAAGTATACAAAGTTAAAAAACATAAAAATTTCAAACGAATCAAATGGCTGCCATTTTGAAACAAGATGGTGGATGAAGGTGGTCAACAAATTTGGTCGAAACATTAGTACTCCTATTATGCAAAAAAAAAAAAAAAAAATTCATCCAAATTGGTTTATAAATTCGAGAGTTACAGCATGATAAAATTCAGATATATACAGGGTGAGTCATAAATATCGAAACTATAGGCTATATCCTTAAATATTGCCTCTAGACCCATACTTCTAATTGCAAAAACTCATAAAAAAAGATGAAATTTCTGATAATATAAGTTGCAACTCCATGGGGGGGGGTCTAGTTGAAAAAATACGAAAATTAAATTTTTATACGGCCCCCGTAGAGCAAAATTCCCAATTAGGAAATTATTCCTTATCCATTCCTAAATTGAACAAAAAAAAAAAATGTCATCTCCTTATCTGAAAACCTGACAGATATATCAAAATCTAAAATTCTCAAAAATTCGTGACTTACACCACTTTATCATGCCTGTAAACGAAGTGTTTTTCATCCATTTTCAAAGCAAATAAGGGATCGTCAACAGATTGTAACGTTATTATATGTCGGTTTATGATCGTGCCTCTTATTTGGCCATAATAAAGCAGCGTATCGATTTAAAACTGAAACTTGTTTCTAAAACATGTTGATCGTTAGCACTGAAGGTTTGAATAAATCGTAATACTTAGGTCCGGTCCTAAACCGAACCTTAGGGAAAGAAGTTCAGCCCGGCATGAAATAATTTTAAAATCATAATCCGGACCAGCCTGGAAAAAAGCTTAAATCGTAGCCGGCTCAGCCGTGACTTTCTACATAGTTTTTTCCTTCAGTATAATTAAAAATTGTTTTGTGTGGAGGAGTTCTGACCAAAAATACTTAATATAGAATTTCGTTTTTTATATTTATACTTTTTATTATTAAAGAGGCGCCAAAGGCTGTGATATATTTATTTTATCAATGAATCTATGTTTATATGTAAATGTTTCACTTATATTTTATTATCGCTAATCCATATTCCGTGCGTTGAATGAAAAATGTTATACAGTAAAACCTTTAAGACGGAATCACATAGGAAAGGAAAAATAACTAATAGTCAAATGCCCTTCCCATGAAAGTTTTTTTTTTTTTTTTTGCTCAGATATTGTATTTATTTTGAATGAATCAACACATTTTCTGTTTAAGACAGAATTCCGTCATAGGCAGATTTTTTTCTCTGGTTTTATTTTGTTTAATTTTTTTAACATTTAAATATACTATTCTTAAAAAAATAAATTTTATTTTTTTTTATTGTTTTGTAAAATAAAAGCGGTTTTAAAATTTATGTGGTTTCCGTAAAAATATTGATTAAACCAAATTTTACTTATTTTATGTACGTATTAGGTCAGTGGTTTTAATACGGATTTTTCGAGACCGGGATTAAAAATTTCGTCCAGTACAAGTCTGAGAAAAAGGAAGCAGTCCCCTCCGGTATGAAAAATACATTAGACCCGGATAGGCGAGTCTTCAGAAAAAAAAGTAACGTCTCGGTCCTGATCTGAACTGAGCCCAGAATACAGATTTTTTAACAGCCTCTACAGGACGATAAAAAGCTTGAAGTTGTGAGAGCTAAATTTTTAAAAAGGACTTAATATGCATCTTAGAAAAGCAATCTTTTAAATAACTAATGGGCAGTAAAACAGTACATTTCGTTTTTCTGGTATAATGAATTTTTTTCCCGACTATTTCTTGTCTTTAAATTATTAAAAGTTAAGAATTGTTAAAGAAAAAAAGTACAAACTTGAAACATGTCATTTTTAATTATTTTACCTTACTTTTGTTTTAAAAAAAATGAAAAATTACTTACTTTTGAAAATATGATTTTTTAAAAGTTATTATTTTTTAAATAAATGTTTTTAATAGTTCTAAAATAAATATTGAAAAACAAAAGCCTCGAAACAAAACTAAAATCAGATTTTCATTTTTAGTTAAATAGAAAGAAATTTTAATCCGATAAATAATGTTTGGAGTTATAACGATTTTTAACTATCACATTGAAACCGGTACTAACCATATGAAAATTTTATAAATTTTATGATAAATTTTAGCATGTAATTTTCTTAGCAAATTATATGGCTAACATACACAAAAAAAGAAAAAAAATCAAAAATCTAACTCAAAAGATAGATTTTTTACGCGTTTCCTATAACTGTTAACGTAACATTGTCTTTTGAATTGCGCGCATTTCAATTTGTGTCTAAACCCTTAAAACCTTATGAATTATTCAAACGGTTATAACTCTGCGAATTTTTGAGATATGAAGATGCAACTTTTTGTGTATTATTCAGGACTGGATAAGGAAAGTTTCCGTAATTGGAATTTTTATCCTACGGGGGCCGTATAAAAAGTTAATTTTCGTACTTTTTCAAATAGACCCCCCATGGAGTTGCAACTTATCAAAAATTTCACCTTTTTTTTATGAATTTTTGCAATTGAAAGTATGGGTCTAGGGGCAATATTTAAGGAGATAGACTATTGTTTCGATATTTATGACTCACCCTGTATATATATATATATTAGGGTGGAGCGAAAAAAATTTTTTTTTGAAAATCAAAAACGGGTAGGTGCCAAAAGTTGCCTTTATACTAGTAAATTAACTGCGTGAAATTTTACCGCTGAAAAAAAATGGCTTGAGTCTGCGCTTTTGCTCCAAAAATCGAAATTTTGAGTAAAATTTGTCATTTTTTGACATTTTTTCAAAAAAATTAAAAAATGCCTACAGAGCTGGTTAGTATTTAAAAGTGTTTCTTAGACCTTTATATTTATCTGCTTAACATATTTAAACTATAAAACAATATCTGTAGTCTGTATAATTGGAGCAAATCTGACAACTTTTTGTGAAAAATCAGCGTTAACCTCTCTATTGGAGCATACGACGAAATGTTCTTTTGAATGCATTTCTTACCTAGCTGCTTTCAAAACTACTGTGTATATAACTCATAGAGGTGGTTGCATTATCCCACCCGTCTCAACCACCCAATCATCTAGGCCCAGTGTTTTATTTATGTATTGAATTGCTACTTTTTCCCCGAAGACGAGTATAAGTTTTTTATATATCAAAGTAATTTATCTCTTCTTCGTATTCACCGACTTTGGATGATTTGGATTGCTGGTGTGACCTGCTGCACGTATATTTTTATACCATGTATAACAGAAGAGAAGCTGAGTAATGTATTGGATATGTTCTTAATTGAACCTATTCAGCAGTCTGTTATCTTCATTAAATTTTCATGCAATTAATACATTATGATTGAAAGTTCTGTTACCACAGTATTTTTTCAATCAATTACATTTTATATCTAATGATTTTCCTAAAAATTGATTGTATGAATTCAATTTTTAGTATGTCATCATTTACTGTACTTATTACATTGAATATATTTTGAGAAGCTGGCTGCTTAATATTATGACGATTGTCACAGGGGATTGCAAACAAAATTTGCGTGTAAAACAACAATATTTCTAAAGAAGTTTTAGTATGCTTTATGTCGTTTCCTGTATTGTTCCATAGTCTAGTAATTTCTAATAAGATTTTGGATCTATTATTTAGGTGTGTAATACATTTGGTATAAAACATCCCGCGGTATAAACTTGGATTATACATTTTGTGAGTGAACATATAGACGCTGATTGCCAATCTGTGCTTATATAAAGCGGAAAATTTTATTAACTTTATGAGCTGTCTTTTGTGTGAGATGTTTTCTAAACTCCTATTCCCTATTCTTTCTGAGAAATAGCTTTCCTTATGAATTAGCTTTGCAATCTCTGGCAGAAATTTCTAGTCTGTTCTGAGTATCTTTTTCTCAATTTGAGAAAATAATTTTTCAAAATTATTCTCTATTTAAAAAAAAAAATTGCAATAGGAAGTGAATAGTACGTAGACAAAGATTTTCCTTATTGATCCAGTGAATCCATGTAGCTTAGAACGTTTTATATCGACTTCTCTAATAATTGGCGCAGAGGAAATTCACTGGAGTTGAAGTAGCGAATGATTCAATATTATACACAATTCTAGGCTTACCCCATGCAAAATGGTTCACAGTGACAAATAAAATTCGCCTAATTTTAAATGAGCACTTATAGTCGATTAGAATCCGTACATTCCCTCATAAAGTACTATGCATTATATGTTTATGCCCAGGACATTTCACCATCAAACGTTGTCCACTCATAAAAAGAGGATCTAAATGTTAATAGAAAATTACCTGGATACCAAAACACTTAGAAAACGGCATAAAACTAATGCAAAAAAAAGTTTTTTACAACAGCGGTTGCTTTACACATGGAGAACAAATTTTCATTGCAATTCTCGCTGACGATCACCATCACATTAAACAGCTCGCTTCTCAACGTATAAAAAATGCAAAAGTAGAATAAATGATGGCATACTTATAGTTGAAATATCTGAAATCATCTTTGAAGCAAATCATTACGTAAAAAAAATACAATTGACTGAAAAAATGTTGTGGTAACAGAACTTCCAATCACTATTCATCAACTGAATGTAAGTTTGATAAATATAATAGATGGCCGAATAGATCCCTTTAATAGATTCCCGCGCATTACTCTGCTTGTAATTTTTTGTATAAACTGTAAAAATGTACCTGAAGATAGTTACAGCAGCATGTGGATGCAAAGAACAGATGAACAAGGTAGAAGCATCGAAAACATGCCTAATTTTTATAAAGAAAATCACAAATCAATGTATAAATAAAACACTGTACTAAGGTAATCGAATAGTTGGGCCGGGTGGTATAGAAAATATAGCCACCTCCACGACGCATGTCCAAGGTAGTTTTGAAAACAAGAGCTGTATTAAAAACAACAATTCGTTGTATGACCCAATAGAGTGGTAATGCTGTTTTCTTACTAAAAGTTGCCTGTTTTGCTCCAGCTATAGGGAATAAACATATTGTTTTATAGTTTAAATATGCTAAGCAGATAAATATAAAAGTCTAAGCAACACTTTTAAATACTAACCAGCTCTGTAGGAATTTTTTATGAAAAAATGTCAAAAAATGACAAATTTTACCCAAAATTTCGATTTTTGGAGCAAAAGCGCAGACTCGAGCCATTTTTTTTCAGCGGTAAAATTTCACGCAGTTGATGTACTAGCATAAAGGCAACTTTTGGCACCTACCCGTTTTTGATTTTCAAAAAAAAATTTTTTTCGCTCCACCCTAATATATATATATATATATATATATATATATATATATATATATATATATATATATATATATATATATATATATATATATATATATAGATATACAGATATAGATATATATTTGTAAGTCAACATTTCAATGGAGGGTCATTTTGGGATCTAGGGGTCATGACCGATGAAAATATAGCAAAATTTACAGATGGGCTTTCCCCAGTCGGCTGCAATAGGTAGTTTTTTTACTTTTTGTAATGAAAGCTACCTAAAAGTCTCCACAATTTCTGCCACCACTGTATATAATATAAACATGACTACAATAAATGCGTTTTTAGTTGCAATATGTATTTTTGAACTGGACTAAGGCTTGGAGTGTTACGCACTGAACATAAATTCTATAGATCATATAAAGAGCTGCACGAAAAAATACTAAGCATTTCAATTTATAGGTTTGAATTCCTAAAGTATGTTTTTAACTGTGTTAGACATTTCCCAGCTTCATACATTATCATACTAAAAGATGTTCCTAAATACACTGCTCAAAACAATTAAAGGATATTTGAAGTTTTATATAAAATAAAAATATAAACGATTTTTTTTTTTTTTTTTTTGCCGAAAATAGAAGAGAATCACAAATGCAAATTTTTCTGGTTTTCAAACTGTGGAGTATGCAAATTTTGAGTTCGACGTCAAAAACATCGCTTCAGCGGCAGCGAATGAAATTTGACTTTCAACTGGATAAAAGAGAATGAAGACAAGGATGATCGGCATTCAGTGATTGCTTTGTTTCGATGAGGACGATGTCTCAGCGAAGTCATTTGACGGATTCAGAAGCTTGGAGAATTGTTGGTAGGTTAGAAAGGGGCCAAACTCAAGCCGAAGTAGCGTAAGCCATTGGAGTGTCACAAAGTGTCATTTCCAGGATCTGGAACCGTTTTTTGGAGAGTGGATGTGCAGGTCGAAGACCAGGGCAAGGTCGTAGACGGGCAACAACGCCCAATGAAGATCGGTATTTAGCGTTAACAGCTCGGAGACACCGAAACATGAACGCTACTCTTCTCCAACAACAACTTCGCTCGGTTACAGGCACCACGATTTCAACTCAGACTGTCCGAAACCGGCTCCATGCTGTAGGTCTGTATGCTCGCCGACCGATGGTATGTGTTAGATTAAGATCAAGTGATCGTCGCGACCGCAGGGGTTGGGCAACCGAGCATGTCAACTGGAGGAGAAATGAATGGAGCAATATTCTGTTTTCTGACGAGTCCCGTTTTTCTGTGCATCCGGGTAATAGGCGTATTTTCACCTGGAGGGACCGTGGCAGTAGGAATAATCCTGCGTTCGTGCACGAAAGTGTCAGATTTGGCGGTGGAGGAGTGTTGGTGTATGGTGGCATCTCCATTGACGGGCGCACTGACCTCTACATCATTCGAGATGGAGCTCTGACTGGTCGCCGATATAGGGATGAGATCCTCAGACCTATTGTAGTCCCTTACGCTGCAGCAATCGGAAATAACTTCATTTTAATGGACGATAACTGCAGGCCACATCATGCAAGCCTGGTGGAGGATTTCCTTTTCGAGGAAGGAATCGTTCGAATGGAATGGCCAGCGTGTTCTCCAGACATGAATCCAATCGAGCACGTTTGGGACGCTCTAGGAAGACGAGTTTCTGGCCGCCAACAACCCCCACAAACTCTCCAAGAACTGGATAGAGCTCTTCTGGAAGAGTGGGGCAGAATACCCCAACTCGTCATTAATAGCCTCATTGAGTCCATGCCTCAAAGGTGTTCAACGTTGCTGGCCGCCCGTGGAAACCATACCCCCTACTGAAAATGATTTTCTTTGAAGAAAACACCTTTTCTTATTCTTTTTTTCTCATATGCACAAATTGTTTTTTTTTTCCTTTTGTACACAAATGCGCAATAAAATGCATTTCTTTCTGCCAAACATGTGTAATTTATTCTCATATAACCTACTATGTCTGTCGACCATGTATCAATCAGCTAAAAAGTTTCCCAGATACAAAATCCACCTAAAACTGCAATATCCTTTAATTGTTTTGAGCAGTGTATAAAATTCATATGGCTGTTCAAAATAAATAAGATATATTGCCACCTATGGATAGTAATTTCTGTAAGTGTCTTTTTCAGATGTGTTATGAGTCTTGTAGCTGAATTAGTTTTGTACATTTTCTGAAGTGCATAAAGCATATTGGATGTGAAGACTGTGTGTGTATAATTAAAATTGAAGACATGGTGGCTTGCTTTTAGAATGTTTATATCACAGAAATGTACACACACAAACAGTCACAACAAGAACACAAAATGAGAACACAGAAGTAGATGTAGTAGAACATAGATGCAATAAAGTTGCTTTTTTTTGGTAGGGGGGGGGGGTAATAAACCCGCTATTTAAATGACATTCGTCAATTATATGGGGAGTAGTCCCGCTATTTAAAATATAGGAACATTTGGGGATAAATCCCGCTGTTCGCTTTAGAATGTTGGGGATTAGACCAGCTGAAATAAACACAACGTGCCACAATGACAGCTAGTGCAAAACTAAAACTCCCGGTCACATGACTGCGGAGCTCGTTCGGCATGCGCACAAGGACCAAACATGCCGCCCCGCGTTGCAATGTGCGTAGCACATTCAAAATTTTAAAATACATTATGAATACAAACTACTAAAATAGCAATGACATAACAATATTACAAAACAAATACAAGTGATCAGTTGCAATAAAAAGTACCGTAATTTCGGGTGTATAAGCCGCGGATCAAACAATTCTTTTTGGACCCAGAAATCTTATTTAGTGATTAAAGACAAATATTTACGGCGATCTAACTAGTTATATTTGTTTCTTAAAAAATTCTGTGTCGAAAAAGAATTGTTTGATCTGCGGCTTATACACCCGAAATTACGGTATAATATACAATACAATAATGAAAATTTAAAGTAAGATTTAGTTTTTAAAACAAACACTAGTTGAATCTAAATTATTTATAAACATTTTTAAATACACTTTTAAATCAATAAAATAAGAATATAAGTAAATATAAAATGCATTAGGATTCATCCATAGGTAAGACGTATAATTTAGATATCGACCTAAGGAAAATGTTAGAGGCTGTCTTTACCTTGGCAACTCTCACATTGCCGTCCTTGGTCCTTCCCTGGTATGACCTCCAGGATTCGTCCGAGCAACCATTTACAAGGAGGTAAGTTGCCCTCCTTTATCACCACCATTGCTCCCGGTTTTATATTATCACCCTTTACCTGCCATTTGGTACGATTTTGGAGGTGGCTTAAGTAGTTCAATCGCCAATTTTTCCAAATTAACTGAACAAATTTAGTAATTCTCTGCCATCGAGATAATCTCGATTCGCTAATATCAATTAACTGAGGTTCTGGAATAGCATCGATTAGCCGACCAATTAGGAAATGGCCTTGTGTCAATACGCTAAAATCATTTATGTCGGTCGATAAGGGGGTTAAAGCGCGTGAATTTAATACTGCTTCAATTTGAGTGGTAATGGTTTGGAATTCTTCCATTGTCAATCTAGCACCCTTCAATGTCCGTTTAAGATAATATTTGAAGGATTTAACCCCGGCCTCCCATAAACCGCCGAAGTTGGGGGATCTAGGAGGAATGAATTTCCATTCGATAGCTTCTGAGGTAAGATAATGAGCTAATTTTTCATCGGGGCAACGAACTAATTCATAAAGTTTCTGCAATTCTGATTTAGCACCCTTAAAATTCGTAGCATTGTCTGTTATAATAGAAGCGCATTTTCCTCGTCTTGAAAAAAAAACGTTTAAGTGCGGCGATAAACGCATCGGATGTTAGATCCGTTACTATTTCTAAATGAATAGCCTTTGTTACTAAGCAAATGAAGATCGCGACATAGATTTTATGAAAAATCCCTTTTCTTTGATTTTTATATTTAATCTCAAAAGGGCCGCAAAAATCAGCTCCTGTATGGCAAAAGGTAAAATTCGGTGTTATTCTTTCTGATGGGAGAACGCCCATGATTTGTTTGGCAGTAATTGGGTTGCTCCTGAAACAGACAACGAAGTCATGCACTACCTTACGCGCTAAATTTTTCCCACTTATTACTAGCCAAAATTTCATACGTACGTAATGTATCAAACTTTGGGGACCAATATGAAAATATTTTCTGTGAAAATACTCAAATATAAGTTTTGTAATCTTATGGCCTTTTGGCAAAATGATTTGATGCTTGTTATCAAAGTTTAAATCTGAATTCTCTAATCTCCCTCCCACTCGTAAGATATTATTTTGATCCAAAAAGGGGGCTAAACATTTAACTTTACAAGAAGGAGGAACCCTTGACTCCCGTTTTAAACTACTAATCTCTTCCTGAAACTCAGAACTTTGTATTAGCCTAATTAGAGAAGTTTCTGAGGCCTTTATTTCTGAGATGGTGAGGCTGCCTCTGCGTCTGTCTACAGCTGGAGATTTGCAATTGTGCAGGAATCTATACACATAAGCTAGAACGCGAAGAATATAGTAATAATTATTACTTATGCTCAAAATAGAATCTACTGCTTCAGGATTCCTGAAAAGAGAAAGAGAAATATTAGAATTACAATCATAAATATTGTTTTTAAATTTAGATTTAGTCTCTAAAACATAGTCCTTTTCTGGTACATCAATGGGTTCTTGCTTAGTCTCTAGGACAATAGCTGCGAGGAATTTTGGTCCCTTGAACCACATTGGGTCCTGTATAATAGAATTAACACTAGTACCTCGAGTTAAGAGGTCCGCAGGATTGTTTTTGCTGGAGCAGTGATACCAAGAGTTAGAATCGGTGAGAACATTGATCTCCTTGACACGATTGGCGACAAACTGCTTCCATCGTTTTTTGAGCCCTTGATCCAGTAAAGAGTAATGCTGGAGTCAGTCCAGTAGTACACTGTAGATGCTACTTTCTGATCAAGGATGGGCTTGATTTTACTAGTCAGTCTTGCACTCAGTAAGGCTCCAAGAAGTTCCACAGCCTAGGTAGACTTATCTCCTTTATAGGGGCAACATGACTCTTTGAGGTTACGAGATTGACTTCCACTCCACTCTCCCTTTTTATTCTTAGATAAACAGCAGTGCCATATGCTATTTTGCTAGCATCAGAGAAGGCATGTATTTCTACTTCTATTACTTGATTCAGGCAACCAAGAATTTTTCTCGGAATTTTTAGTTTTACTAAATTTGGAAGTTCTTCGACCCACTTTAACCACTGTTCTTGCACATTAGTTGGCAACTGTTCATCCCATGATGTCTTCTTTAGCCATAGTTCTTGAAACAGGCATTTAATTCTAATGGTGTATGGCGTGAGCATGCCTAAAGGATCGAAGATTTTACCAACTGCTTGCAATAATAGGCGTTTTGAACCCTTTTGTGTTGACAAGAATTGTATTAGGCTTTTGACTTCAAATATCAGACAATCTTGCTCCGTTTCCCAGATTGCTTCCTAGACTTATAGTGGCATGTTCTGCTTGAATATCTAAACCTTCCTTCTTCCAACATTCCAATAATGCTTCATCATTGGTTATCCATTTTCGAAGAGTCATTCCGGCTTCAGACATTATTTTATTAGCACTCAAAGAAATCTCAAGAGCTTGTTCCAGAGTATCTTGACCAGAGATAAAATCGTCCACGTCAATATATTTATCGAGTAGGTGAACAGTTCTCGGGTGCATGTTCGTAAATCACTTGATGTGTTCCTTAATGGTAGATGATAGAAGAAACGGGGAGGCATTGACACCAAAAAGCACTCGTTTAAATCTGAAGATCTTGAAAGATGTTAAATCGTGATCGAACCAAAGAAATCGGACAGAGTCCCGGTCCCTTTCTGCAAGCAAGATTTGAAGGAACGCCTTCTCGATATCAGATGAAAAGGCGATCTTGTACAATCTGAAGTGGATTACAATATCGAAGAGAAGTGGATTTAAGTTCGTCCCTGGCCATAAGCAATCATTCAGTGACAACTCATCATTATCACGAGAGCTGGCATCAAAAACTATCCGGACTTTAGTAGTAAGTTTATCTTCCTTACAGATTGCATGATGTGGTAAATAATAAACCGCCCTATCTAAAACAGGTTCATTTTCTTGCACCTGCTCTATAATTCCATGCTTCAAATAATCTGTTGTTATTTCAGAATATTGACGAAAAAGTTCAGGGTTTCGATATAATTTTCTTTTTAGACCTTCTAAACGCTGTTTTGCAACATTAAAGTTGTTACTTAATTCCTTCCAATCTCTTTTCCAGGGTAATTGAACTTCGTAACGATCACCCACAAATTTGACTGTTTTGTCGAATATTTGTTGCGCCTGATCCCTTTCTGATATTTTTGGATCTTCATGCTTAATGCCTATAGATTCGAGTTCCCAAAACTGTTTCAAAGTATCATTGACTTCATCGGAATCTCTAACAACATTACACATAGCAATATTTTCAGACCAATTTTTCTCGTCTAATGTACCAGTTGGAATCCATCTAAAAACAGCGTCTTGCAGGGAAAGTTTCTCAGTAATCTTAACGGAATTATGTTTTAAAATTCTGTAAAATTTTTCAGCACCAATTAATATATGCACCTTTGCCGGCTTAAAAAATGTAGGATCTGCTAGTTTTACTGAGTTCGGTAATTTAATGTTAGAAACATTTAATTGCTTTGATGGAATTACATCTGTAATTTTAGGCACAATTAAGAAATCTATTTTTTCCGCAAAAGTTCCGTTTTCATTGCTAATCACAGTAGAAATTTTATTTTTTACATTTTGAGTGTATCCGTTTAATCCAGTAATTGGAGCATTAATTAACCTTTTTCTTAATTTTAACATGTCTGCAGAATCCCTTGATATAAAACTACTGTTGCTGGCAGAATCTAAAACAGCTCTAAATTTTATTTTATTTTCGAAATTATCTTCGATGAAAACAAAACAAGTACTCAATAAAACCGATTTATTTTCATTGTTTACATTATTCAAGGTTTTCAAAGAGTCATTATTTTCCAAATTGTTTGTTTCTTTTTCAGTGACACCTGCGTTAAATGCAGGGGGGGGGGGGGGGTGAAGGGGAAATGGCATCAGAGCAAAGTTCATTTTTTGATTTATTTTTTCTTTCTCGGTGAATGAGACTGGCATGTCGTAGTCCACAGTGAATGCAATTATACTTTGAAACGCAACAATTTACGAGATGTTTTGGATTCAAACAATTCGAACACAGTTTATTTCTCTTTACGGTTGGTTGGTTGGTTGATTTTTGACGTCCGATTATCTATGCTAGGGATATAGGACCAGGGGGAGTGCCCTTCGTGGGGGTCTTTCTAAGGGAACCTAACCCGTATTTACGCAAGGTTCGAAGAAAACCACGAAAACTCCGAACGGTTAGGCCGACAGCCGCGATTGGGTTCGAACCCAGCACCTGCCGTCTACCAGTTGAGAGGTCCGAACCTCTCGGCCACTTGTGAGGCTATTTCTCTTTACGAAATCATATCGTTCTGATACATTCATTTTTAAAAACTGAGAACATTTGTTCAAATTGTGAAAAGCGGATTTGCATAGAACACAAGTTTTCACATTCGATTTACTATTCGAATTTAGCATGAAATTTTTTGTTTTGTTTGAAGGGGGAATGTTTTTGTTAAAAGGTTTTGAAGCAGAATGTCTATTTACACTTTCTAGAGTAGAACTTCTGTTTTCCAAAAATGACATTAGTTCAGCAAATTGTGGATATTCTGATTTTTTGACTGAATATTCAAATAATTTCCTGGTTTCTTTATCTACCTTTTGTAATATAATATTTATAAGGATAGCATCAGACAGATTATTTTGTTCATATTGTAATACCTTTAAGGCCCTCAAATTTTTATTTACACAATCAATAAAATTTCTCAATTCTTTAGAGAACTCGTAATGTATTTTTTCATAATTAATTATGACTGATAAATGAGTATCAATGAGCAAACGTTGATTTTCGAACCTTTCAGTAAGTGCTGCAAACAATGAGTCAAAGGAATCGTCAGCACTTTCTAGTTGTTGTGCTTCATTTTTAAGCGATGCTCGCAAATAGAAGAGCTTTTGTGCATCATTTAGCTGTTCATTATTGATAATTAAAATGGTAAATTGTACTTTAAAGATTGACCACTCGTCATATTTACCATTAAATGTTGGTAATGGGATTTCAGGCAATTTAACTCTAATATTATTGACATTTCTAGATTCAATATTATCAACATGAACATATGAACTTCGAGATTGTTAAGGGTGTATTCGAAAAAACGCTTTTCCACCTTCAATAGCTCCAAATTTTCCGATACAATTTCAGACACATTTTTAAAAGTAGAAACATCAAACTTGCTGAGGGGATTCTTGAAGGGACGTATGAGGTGCCGTGTCATGTCTTTTTACGCTCCATTCATTAGAATTTGAGTTATAAACAATTACCTTATCAGTATGACCTTTTTTTTCGTTCCCAGATGACCCGCTTAGGAAAAATTGGTTCGAAATGCCGTTTTTAATTGCTTTTTTTGCAATATTTTCTGCGTTTATCAAAGAATCTGCAATCACGGCACCTTGTGTACTTTCCAAATAAGAGATTTTGAAAGTTTGGTGCATTTGAGATCAAAAATGAATTCAAAAATAAATCGGAAAAATAGCAGTTTGAATCGAAATACACCCTTAAGAAATATATTGAGACTTACCTCAAGTTTCTCGAGACAATCTTCAAGTTCGTCTAATTCTATTTCGGATAGGTCTTTTGTATCGGGGATATCATAAAATTTATCCCGTATTTCAGATATCTTGGTTTGAAGCTCTGGTATTTTTCTGAGCTTTATTTCGAGCTCAGTACTCGAATAATTACTTTCTTCTGTATTGTCTCTAACGAAATTTTCTACCTTTGTTATGGCGCCTTTTAATGCACCTTTTGCTCTGTTAAGCTTTTCCATTGGTTTTAAGCTGACTCTTGGAACAACGGACCATCAAATGGATGTGAAGACTGTGTGTGTAATTAAAATTGAAGACACGGTGGCTTGCTTTTAGAATGTTTATATCACAGAAAGGTACACACACAAACAGACACAACAAGAAAACAAAATGAGAACACAGAAGTAGATGTAGTAGAACACAGATGCAATAAAGTTGCTTTTTTGGGGGGTAATAAACCCGCTATTTAATTGACATTTGGCAATTATATGGGGAGTAGTCCCGCTATTTAAAATATAGGAACATTTGGGGATAAATCCCGCTGTTCGCTTTAGAATGTTGGGGATTAGACCCGCTGAAATAAACACAACGTGCCACAATGACAGCTAGTGCAAAACTAAAACTCATGGTCACATGATCGCAGAACTGCGAAGCTCGTTCAGCATGTGCACAAGGACCGAACACATATAAATATACTACCTTACTCAAAAAAGAAACATTAACATGCATAGAAGGTTTTCTGAAAATGTACTTTCAACTGTTTTACAACTCAGCCAAATTTTAATGTATAATTCATATTTACACTATATAACCAAAGATGACCAGCCACTTGCAATTTTAGACGTAAATTTAAATATCTAGAAAAATACATGGGGAATTATCCTGAAACTCTAAGCATGTAAATATAATAGTGCTGGTCATATGCTTCCGTGAAGATTTTTTCCCAAAACTCTATAAGAGACCATCAACAAATTGAAAAAAAACAAATGACTTTTGGATAACCCTGTCAAAACTAATGTAACAAAAGTGATATAACTGTAGATTATGATTACGTGGCTTATTGTAATGTACTGTGATCATTTTTATGTGGCTAGCATTTACGGTTTCAAAGAAAGTAAGGTTTTTATGATAACAGTCACAAAATTTTTCAAGTTTTTTGTTTTTCCAGAGTTCTTAATATAAAATAATGATTTTTTCTCAAAATATAACAAACAACATCGTACACAACACCCTGTCATCAGAATTTAAAAATAATAAAAATTGTATGAAAAATGAGCATGTTTAGTAAATAATTTTTCATAGTGCATGCATCAACGATATCAAAATTTCATTTGCTTATTGTGTTAGCTAAATGTATAGAGCAACTTCTGTAAATATTTTAAAATCATAGCTTGAAAGTTCTAAAAGCGATCGCCTATAGAATCAGCTCAAAATCCATTATTCCCAAAGTGAGGCAAAAAGGTGAGGGGTTGTATCCATATATCCATTGTTTAATGGCTATATAAATTACACAATATGGCACATACTACTATATTTGGATAAAACCTCTGATTTTTTTGCTTCATTTTGGGAATAATGAATTTTTAGTTGATTCTACAGACGATCACTTTCAGAATTTTCAAGCTACGTTTTTGAAACTTTTACAGAAGTTAATTTATATATTTAGCTAACACAATATGCAAATAAAATTTTTATATTGTTGACGCATGCACAATGAAAAATTATGCTCATTTTTCATACAATTTTTATCATTTTTTAATTCTGATGACAAGGTATTGTGTACAAAGTTGTTTGTCATATTGTCAGAAAAGAACATTATTTTATATTAAGAACTCTGCAAATTATAAGCAAAAAAACTTGGAAAAATTTGGGACAGTTTTTATAGAAACCTTAATTTCTCTATCAGCATCCATGCTATCCACATAAAAATAAACACAGTACATTACAATAAGTCATTTAATCATAATCTACAGTTTGAGCACTTTTGCTACATTAGTTTTGACAAGGTTATTCAAAAGTATTCATTTTTTTCTTTTTTAATTTGTTTATGATCCCCTATGAATTTTGCAAAAAAAAAATTTCACAGAAATGTGTGACCTGTACTGTTATGTTTACATACTTAGAGTTTCCTGATACTTTCTCATGTATTTTTCTAGATATTTAACAAAATGTCTAAAATTGCAAGTTGCCAGTAATCTCTGGCCATATAGTGTATATGAATATTGATAAATTGTCTTCTGTAAATGGCAATTCCCTGCAAAATTTTTTACTTGTCTTATGCTTTTTACAGCTGATTTAACATTAAGTTCCACTAAGTAGTTTTGGACATACCGCACAAAGATCATATACAGGACTGCATAAATCTTTGCACACATTATTTGTTATGGACAGAAACTCTTGAAAAATAATTATGTTCTGTGTTTTTTAAATTGCACATACTTATATTAATTACAGTAGTACATTAAGCAGATTAACACATTAATTGCACATATTTTCCCCACAAAAATCCCTCTTTATCTTCAGATTCTCTGCAGGTGATCAAAAAAATATTTATTTTGTCCACTGGTGTCCATGAAAAGAGGGATGCTGCCCCCCCCTTCTCCATTCTTGTTTGTTCGCACAGTGTATGTATATATACATGTAATAATTTCTTATTTTTGTACCAATTTTTTAGAAAATAAAATTTTTAAAAGTGTATTAAAATGTGCACTACTACAATTAGCAGCCCTGTGCCTGGAAAAAGGGTGAAAGGAAGTTACTTAAAAAAAGTGAAAATAGCCATTTTTTTAAGTTGTCCAATTATCTGGAATTTTCCTTAACTATCCACTACTATCCATGACTATCAACTATAGCCCGGATATTTGCTGCTCTATTGTATATCAGATCTGCACTCAAAATTCTACTTGAAGTCAACCCAAACCCGATATACTTGGATCCAAAAATCTAATCTTATTTTAATAAGACATTTTTCAACTGCCTTCAAAAATTCATAGCTTATAGTTATTAATATTTAAAAACCCAAGATAATTATATTCGTTAGATTTTAATAAATGATATATTCAGTACATATCAATAAATCTTAACTTTCATCATTTGAATAACAACTTTTAATTTCTTTTTTAAAATGTTAATGTGTCCCCAGTCCCTCCTCAAAAAGAAATTGAACCCAAAAGCATTAGTCATCAGTTTATCAAAATGTAAATACATTACATATGCATGACCAAATTTTCTACATTAGAATCAATCATTCCTTACATGACATAAACATGATTTTTGTTTTAAGTATTACATAAACAAGACTTTAAATACAGTTATAATTTAGGTGGATGGTTGTTTGTTGTATAAAAAAAAAAAAAAACTTAATCTCAACTTCATGCCAACGAATATAAATCACAGTATGGGAGGAAAAGAAAGGAAAAACTGTCTGATTATTCTCCGATACTTTCAAAAATTATCTCCAATTTGCCCATCGCAGATGATTTTTAATAACATCAGATAGGATACCAATAGCAGCTGAGTGATTGGAACCATTGAGAAATAATTGATACAATCGTGGTATTTAAATAACTGGTAGAATCTATAATAATAAAAAAAAAAAAAAAAAAAAAAAATCAGCATTGCCCAACACTATCTCACAGTCTATCATCAGGTAAAATCACTTACCAGAGTAAAGAAATCTCATTATTTTAAAATCTGAATATACAAGGCAATAACAACTTCATGAAGCATTATCACAGTTTTTATTTTAATATAAAAATTACATTCTAGTAAAATAAGCAGAAATTCAATAAATCAATTCAAAGTGTGTAGAATTATAAATAAAAGCAAAATCATTTCTTGCAATAACAAATTTTTATATTTGTTCCTCCACTTGATACAAACTAATTCAATGAATAACACATGTTTCACTTTGAAATTTAGTACAAATAATATACATACATATTTATTCATGAGATTCTTTAAATTGAGATTCTTCTTTTGATTCACCATAGAAAAAATAAATTGTTTTAAAATATTATTTTTATATTCAGTATATAATCAAAGGAATCATTAAATGTCAATTTTTAAGAGGGAAACAGTTTTCAATGAGTACAAAAGTATAACATTTAAATTAACAAGTAAAGAGAAAAAAAAATTCGCAAAAAGTTAAGAACAGTTACATGAGAGTAATTTGCAAGTGCATAAAAAAAACTATAACTGAATAGAATTAATGCTTTTATGAACAGAATATTTTACAGCTACACCCCTCTAATAGCTGAAAAATTTTAAGTGTACCAGTAAAAACAACATCTGAAACTTTCCTCATAAAATAAAATAACAGAAAAGATTTATGCTCACAACTTTGTTTATCAGCAAATTGCAAAATTTCACAAAAAATGAAAAAAAAATTTCCTTTAATCAAATTCACTGAAAATTATCTTTAAATTCAAAAAAAGAAATTTTCGTACACTTCAGCTAAATGCATACTTGACTCTACACACTGGTCTAAAACAACACTGTTAGTTTATTGATAATTTTGAATAAATTATCCTTAAATATATATATATCTCCTAAGTTAAGGTTGATACATACATTTGATGCCCTCAAATTTACACAGATTGAAAACAAAGATTGCGCAGATTCTAGAATTTTGTGAATTTCTGGTTATTGCTGTGTTTACATATTTGAAACAGTAATTTGAATTTAATAATGCAGTCAAATTATAATGAATGCTTACAATACAGTAAAATATTAAAATAATTAAGTAAAGTAATAAACTAAAACAATAAAAAATTAAATAGTTTTAAAAATCATTAAAATATAAAAGTTCAAGTAAATAATTAATAATATATAATTAAATTTTGATAATTAAGATACATTTTTCTTAAATTATTGAATGAAATTTGCCTCATACAGATACCCTATTAACTCACATCAAAATCATAAAAAGAGGAAGTTTTATTTCAGATTTAACCAGACTGCATATTGCACATTGACTTAGTAACTTAGACACCTAGACATACTCACATAGACTTAGACCAAGACCTTAGATTAACACATAGACTTAGTAACCAAAAAACTTGATAAATATATTTCATAAAAAGATTGCAATTACCAATGATACAAGCAATATCTTAATTTTTTTCAGGAATAAATTTGAATTTAGTTTGTGAAAAAGCTAAAGCTCAATCATATTAACAAAAATTACACATTAAAATACATATAGAATGATATAAAAATAAAAAGTCTAATTTTGTCTCTGCACTGAACTGAAAGTTTTATTGTTTATATCTGCATTGATATATGGGTTTTAGACGTTTGTGGATTGTGGAACTGTTGATTTGATGAAATCTATTGAAAATTTTTATAATATAAAACTTTGAAAAACATCATTAATTGATAATGACTTATTAAATTAATATATTGTAGAAAACTTGTTTTAACAAAATATGTATCTTCATGTAAAATATGGATTTTCTCAATTACACAGCATTATGCACTTTGATGGAAACTAAAAATCCTGATTTTCTTTGATCTTAACTGATAAATTTGAAAAAACTATACTTTCTGAACAAAGAAATAGAATTATCTTGTACAAAGAACTATTTACGTAACACAAAAATTTTGTTTCATAACTATTTAGCATTTTCATAAGATCCAGAAATTTTATTTCATATGGAGAAACTCTGTTCCAATTTTAATAAAACATTTTAATTAAAAAATAATAATAATTTTGTGTGATTGCAGGTTCTAATGGGTATAAAATAAGTAGTATCAATAAATTAATAAATTATTATAGAAAAGGGAAGCCTAAACAATAAAATCCAGAGTTAATTGAAAGATTCAATAAAGGGGGATATCCTATAAAATTTAAAAGAGTTTATTTTCTATATCTGAAAGGCTGTTTTGAGAAATTAAAATTTAAAATTAAAAAGTTTAATATTGAATTGATTTAAACGCCTCCACCAAAATTAAGGTGTTTACTTAATAAGCAAGTGGATCCTATAGGACATGATGATCTTGCTGGAGTTTTTGAAATACCTTATATTAGAGAAAATAATGACAAATTATTACATAGGCATGACTGGGAGAAAGCTTGGAATTAGAAAAGGGGAGCATGATTCTGATATTAAATTTGGATGTACTAACACTGCCTTATCTAGAACATATTTAAATGAGGGGATAAAAATATTGTTTAGTTAAGGCAAATTATGTTTCATATCAAATTGTTGTCGTAAATCTATTATAAGTGAGGCCATTGAAATTTATACCCATAAAAATCTGGTTTGCAATGAACCCGTTTCTTTTATTATTCCTAAATTATGGTTAGAATTAATGAATAAATTCCTCGTGAGAGCTTGAATGGGATGAACCATGTTGGAAATTCTTTTAGATCATGGTCTATTTTAATTTAATTTTTTACAATAGAGCACATGGTTTTTTTGTTTTTTGTTGTTTTTATCTCATTATCGCGTGTCATTTGTATTGACCATGAAATGTTTTGAAATTTTATTTTTATTATGATTATGGATCTTATTAGACGGATCTGAAACATGTCAATGTCATTTATTTTTAATTATTATAACACCTTTCTTAAGTAAAATAAAATTTTTATTATTAAAATGTTTCTATAAAAGGTGAATCTTTTAAAATCTGGTGATTTAAAAAATCTATTGGATTTAATAAACTTTTTATCATACTCTGTTCCAATTTACCAGAACTATGCAGTCTGTAATATGGAGAAATTCTGCATTTTGAAAAAAAAATCTGCATAAGGATTTTTCTTAACAAATTAAATGGTAAAACTGGTAGTATTGCTGAGAGGATTTTTCTATACAATCTACGGGATGTCTTTTAGAGTATAATTAAAGATCTAGTAAAATATTTAGAAGAATATTTTGATTATTTAATAATGTTTTTAAAATTTCCCCTTTTTAATAAAATAAAAATATTGTGATTTTATCTTTAATTAGATATTTGTACACATTATGTATATATTAATGAAATCTTTCACCAATATAAAAAGTCTCAACAAATGAATGTTTGAAAAATATCCCTTTTAAAAATATTCAAGTTTTGAAAATTTGACAATGTTTTTATGGCAACAAAGTACAAAAAATAAAATTATTATCATATTCACAAGCGCATTAAGTAAAATTTATATTAAATTATCTTTAATGAAGCTAACTAATATTAAGACATAAAAAATACTATATTTTCTCTTGTAGTCAAACTGTGTATGTGAAATAACTATTCAATATCAGATACAAACTAAGCACTAAACTAATTATGAAGAAAATAAAAATTAATTTACCACCATTACTTTAACATTAAGCATTTATTAATATCTATAGTAAATCACTTTAATCAGTATTAACTGCAATATACAATTTTGTTGCGGCAATTCTAAAAAATCGGCATTAATAAAAAAACTATAAACATATTTGGCATTAAAATATAATTGTATGTGCAACTTTAAAAAGTTTAATTTATCTTGCAGGTATATCATGTATGTCATGATGGAAGAAAAGACAGTTTTATGTGTGGAAAAGGGACAATATTTAATCAGCAAATACTTGCTTGTGATTATTGGTACAGTGCAGATTGTGAGAGTGCACCAAATTATTACCACCTTAATTCACAAATAGGTGATTCAGCTTCACTAAATAACCTTGAAAACAGTCCTCAACAAGGAGTGCATCATCATAATACAGGAAGTGTGAGTGGAACACAAAGAGTATCTAATAAAATAGGAAATAATCCCCAACACAGTGGGCCTAATCAACAACCATGCTGCTGTTATAAAAACAGTAACCAGAGACCATGGTCATTTCCAGCAGGAATGATGCATGGAGATAAGTAAATCAAATAGAGAGTAGTATATTTAATAAGATAAATTGTTTTTCTTATATTAACTTGGCAGAAATCTTGTTAATAACACAACTTTTAGTTTTCATATGTGTAAATTAGATTAGAAACAATGATTTCATGATGAAATGAAAATGTTTTGGTTTATGGTATTTTTTTCTTTGTACTTTAAGTGAAATGAGTGAAAGACTGATTTCAAATAAAGTGAACAGTGTCCGAGTGAAATAAAATCCGAGTGAAAGGTGTATTGAAAAGTAGTGAGCCAAATGCGAACAAAACTTACGCACCTAATTCAATCTGACTATTAAATGAACGTGGTCTCTTGGAAATGGCTTGATTTGTAATGTAATTTGCCACAAACACAGTGTCTTAGTAAGATGATGATGATGATATAGAATGGCCCAACTTTTAAAAGTTTTTAATACAGTAACAATAAATTTATGAATATTGAATAAAGTTAAGTATAATGTTATTCTAAACTTTAATTAAATTTAATATCAAAAAGCAAATTATTACAAGTTTAATGAGGAAAATATAAGTGCAATCTAAATGAAAAGTTTAAATCTACTATTCAAGCCTTATAGTATTTAAATAAATAATTAAAAATATGTTTGGTTGAATATACTTGATATTTGCATAAGGGGGTGCAATATGTTAATAAGGCTATTTTTGATCACAATGCCCAACTCATAAATCATTTTGAGTTTTTATGAAAAGAAACCGATAATTCCTAAAATTTAATGAAATAATTAGTAAAATCCCAAAATGGAAGCATCCAGAAGTATAATTCAGACTTTTACCAATTCACTTTGATTGGATTTACAAGACTTCTGGCTTTCACAGTAATATACAGGGTGTCCGAATCAAACGTCTCTGATTTTGAGACATTACTAAAGTTACCAAAAAGGTAGAAAGCATGAAAAAAATACATAAAGATAACAAAACTCACAAAGTTTTTAATAAAAAATTGGTGCACCTTCCATGTGTGCTCCTTTAGTGTACACTATACATTGATTCTGTTTCTACTTCTTGAAACACATGGAGGTTTTCTGAGGCCCAAATTCTGTAATTGTGAATTAATTCTACAACTGTGCTTATTAGCTTTGTTAGAGACATGAAATGTTGCCTCATCAGAAAAAATTACCTGCTTGATAAAACCAAGTTCATTATCAATACGAGATAATATCTCCATAGGAAAAGCCACATCCAAAGGGCTTTCAGCAGTGTCTACATGTTTCCCTTTATATGCTCATAACAGCAGGTACATCATAGCATCAACAGAAAAGAATTGCTGCTAAACATTAAACTTTTGGCTGCCATATTCTTTAACTATGTTGGAAATATTTTTTAATAGATGTTTTAAATTATGTATGCTTGATTCAGACACCTGGTATAGCTTCATAAGAAAATGATAAAGACACTTAAATTTTGGTATAATATGAAAATTAGTAATGATAATTATTTTTATTAAATAATTGCTTTGAAAATGGTAGAAATGTCTAGAAAGATAATTGCCTTCAAAATGGTAAACATATGACTGCATCAGGGTTCTCACTGGTTAATGAGCAACATTAGTGATTTGGTGAACAGGAAATAAAAAACAGTAGCCAAACGAAAAGAAATGTTAGTAAAATAGATTCAGCATGAAACACTGAAAAATACATATTGAAATCCTTATTGTATTCCTTTTTTTCTAAATATTTTAGAATAACCTATTTTTTGTAATTGTTATTAAAATAGCAATACCTGCTATAGAGATTATTGAAAATAAGTACATTCTAAATGTGTAAATGTTTCAGACATTCTTTTAATAGTTCAATAATAAATAGAAACAGCTATCTTTGATTTACTGCTATGAAAATATTCACTAAAAATTGCTATGATATTTCGACTCTTAGCCATTAGAAAAAATTAACTGGCCAATAATACTTTGCTTACAACTAATACAGGATAAAAAATTAAGCAGAGTGTTGATTTCAGTGGGTGGCCCGGGAGGACATTCCCTCAGGAGAAATGAGATGCCCCTTCGGATGATTTGAAATTTTGTGTTTTCAATGGTAAAAAGTGCAGTCCCTCCCGGGAACTCTACAATGTCCCTCCCCTCCTGGAACCACAGATATCCCTCCCAGAGAAAAATGTCTAAATTCAACATTGATTAAGAATTTGCAATTAGCAACTCTGATCATTCTTTTAATTGCCAAACAGAGCATTTTACTGCAATTTGGTGCAATGGTGAGTGGCAGCAAGAACCCTGGATTGCATTCATGATCATACAGGGAAAGGAGGTGAGGAGTAAGGAGGATATAATCTTATTATGCTAAAGTATGAAATATATTAACTAAAATAGTCAGGACAATGAAGGCAAAAACTGTTTTGATTGACTTCTGACAAAAAAAAAATGACTTCTGTTATAACAATTATTTTTTCTTTTTAATTATGTGATTAAATTCCAATGGCAATAAACATATTGTAATTTAATTCAAGAAAAAGTTTTCATAAAAAAATTATGGCAATTCATAAAAAATATTTATATTAGTTAGAAAGAACAGATAGAAGAATAGATAGAAAGAGAAATATCAAATTTAGAACATGCCAATGTATCTTAAAAATGAAATAAATCATCATGGCAAAAAGGCATTTACAGGAATTAAATAAGAAATCATTACAAAAAGAAAAAATAGCATTAAGGTATATAAATAAAAAGATAAATATCAAGAAACAGATGAGAAAATTATCTTTCTGTTAATCCAAAATTTGTTTTTAAAAATGCATTGAATCAATAACATAAAATTTATTATTAACAGCTGGTAATTTTTAACAGATTGACACCCAATATTATTGAGCTACTCGATAGAACTCATAAAAAGGAGAAACTCATAAAAGAATATAAAAATTGATCAATGTGCAAAATATTTTTATACCAACAATTAAGGAAAATATCATAATGTTGTAGAAAAAAAAAAAAAAAAAAAAAAAAAAAAATTTATTTTACAAAAAATTTCTATAAAAATTGAGGTCAAGAAAAAGTAGTTATTAAAAAGCTGACAAAGATATACATAAAAATGCACACAATTACACAGCACTAGTATAATCCTTTAATTATTCTATCTATTAAAAAAATTCATTAAATAAATTGTACTGCTAAACTGTCAATAAAATGTAGGGTATGCATTAAATTATTTTAAAAAATGCATTCTTTAGGTACATGGTATCACAACGTTAAAGTTGTCTCATTCAATCAATATGACTGATAATTCCATTATCTTAAATTTTAAATTGGTTAAAAAATGAGAAATGCAATGCCTGTCAAACAAAAATGTAAACAGAAAATAATTCATTAAAATTAGTTCCCATCATTCAATTCCATGAGCAAATATCATTACTAATCCAGGCTCTAACACCATATCATCATTCATATGTGGATTATCAATAGCCATAACCACAACTGCTTGTTTACCAGGTATTCTTTTACAAACATAATTCTCATAATATCTTCTATTAGTCTGTCGTGTTTCTAGAGTACTAAGACCAGGAGGCCATCTTCTTTCATGTGCATTTTCCATTAGTTCAGCAGTTACATGAGGAGGGCAACCACTTTCACTTAAAGCTCGTCGAACCATAGTTTGCAATACTGAGTCAGGAGTAGATATCATGCCACCCCAACGTGTGACACGAGCTCTCTGTAAGGAATTGGCCCATCTATAAAAAATAATTCTTATCATTAATTTATGCAGACAAAGAACCATGAAATACTATGGCTACTATCAAATGACTTTCTCATTATTTTCAAAATTTTATTGTCTTGTCAAAACTTGTAGGTCTATTTAGAAAAAGCATACACCTCCCCCCACACACACACAAAAAAATCAGTTACAAAATTTTTTTTTTTTTGGTCTTTAACTCTCTAACATGTGGCAGTATTGTGTGCAGTTTAACTTAATGATTAATAAAATATTTATGAAAAGCATTGGAACAAAGATTTGTACTTGAACACCTTACATATTAATCTTATTCACTGAAAAAAATTAACATGAACTTCAAAATTTTATGATATATACTATGATATCAACTTGAATTTAGAAAATACATCACAGGAAAAGATTGATTGTTCAAACACTTAGTGATTCACCAAGTGACCATTTATTAAAACAATATTGTTTAACAGCCAACCAATTAAGCAGTTTTAAACAAAATTCTCAATTGAAAAATAAGCATTTACTACCTTACTGGGTTGGCATGTTTCTTCCGCAGTGCAAAAAAACTGCAGAAAAAAACCATGCAAAAAAAATGTCCAGAAGAAATAGGTTTCTTCCGCAATGGAAGAAATGGAAGAAACTGTTGTTCTTTATAAATTTATCCTATAACTTTCAGCTTTGTAAGATACAATAAATGTTTTCTTGCTATAACCTTAAGTAAATAATTTCCATCAGATCTACACAAATTTAATTAAAAGCGTTTCCACATATTCATAGACATGGATGTAAAAATCTAGGCACCAGCGGGCAGTAAATATCAATAAATTTCATTTGTTTTTTTCACTTAAACTTTATTAGAATTCTTGCAAAAATTTAGATGAAAAATAAGGAATAAAATTTTATGGTGAAAAACTGCCTACTGATGTTTAGTTTTTTATATCCCTGCCCATAGATATTTTCAGAAAAATAGTCTTTTTATAAATCAGTATTCAGATATACATGCTATATGCTAATATAAATAATTGCAAATTTGTATATTATTAACTGTATTATACAATTTTCAATAATGCATTTTTATATGAAAATAATGTATTTTATAGGAAAAATAAACATTTTGTAGGTAGTTTTTTCCTCTCTTTTTAAATAAGTGGCATATTAATAATAATAATAAAAACATTCCTTTACCTCTAAAGTTATAAAATAAACTACCTGTAAATGTCTGCTGAGCCTGAAGTTTGTCATTAAAAAAATAACTTATTTTTCCAAAAATATTATTTTTTAACTCTATATAAGTTTTACAATTAAGATTTAATATAATTATACTTTAAGTTTAATTATTTTACATAGTTAATGTACTTTAATTTTGAGCATATTTTGTTTTCTGTTGGTTTTTTCCATTTCATCCAGTTTCTTCTGGAAGAAACCCAACACTACTAGCTTACTTTTTTAAAATAAATATTTGATGTTATTACTATTGTTATTATTATTATTCATTTTGCTTACCATGACTGTTTATGCCAACAATTGATTTGACACCAAACATCATCTTATCACATGCAGAAAGAAATAATTCTTCATTTAAACATTATCTTCAAAAGCAATCATAAGATATTCATTATTTATTACAGCTCTCAAAATATGCAGTAGAGCATCACTAATCTGTACGGTTTGAGACTAAAAGGTAGGCACGACCCCCCCCCCTTTTTTTTTCTTACAATTATTCACAATACAAACTTAGCTTATTAATACAGAAATGCAGATAGTCATTAATAAATTAACTAGTATGTTTGTTGTGACAATGTTTCAATGACTGTTGGGGAAAGAGGACAGAATTCAGAGTATTTGCTTCTGAATAAATATTAGGTAGATTTTGTATGAAATACTACATATTGTAATTGCTCCTATGTTGGATTTTCTGAAAAATTTTTGCGGATCTACGCTGATCATGACCTCTAGAGCCCAAAACTACCATCAGTAAAAAAGTTTATATATCACTTTCTTCTATACACGATAACTTCTATAATTCTGCTCCAATCTCCTCCAAACTGATACATAAAATCTCGGTCGAGTTCATTAATGGGACAAATCGGACCAAGGAGGTGGTAATAGGGAGGCTTTTTGTGAAAACTGAAAAAACGCCATAATTTCTTAATTAAAATAGATATTGAATCAGTTTAAAGTTTATATTACTTCTAAAATATGGGCCAAAAGTTTATGCACGACCAGTGTTCTCGCTGACATTTGACCAATACAATGATACAATTGACCGATACAATTTTATTTGACAATAAAATACATTCACCAAATGAAAAAACTAGTATCAAAATAAACCTGCTGAGCAGCCCCCCCCCCCCCTCCAAAAAAAATGTATTTTTAATTCTTAAATGTACCAACTTTTTTTCAATATGTTCTAAAATAACCTAAAATTTTATAACTCCGACAACGATTGTTATTAATCTAATTTCAGCTTTCCGCTACAAATATATTAAAAATATATATATATATTTAAAATATGTGTATATGCACATGTATGAAATACGAAAAAGAAAAAACAAAAGGCACTAGCAATTGACATACACAAAAAAGTACAAATTGAACACTAGCAGACTGGTGAATCTAATCGCTTGTTTATTCGCCAAATGAAGAATTTTGTCATAATTTGGTGAAATGGCCAGCGACAGAGAGAACCTTGTGCATGACAGATTTATGATAATGTTAAAAATGGGCTCAAGGGACGAAAAAAACAGGGTTTTTGGGAGAAAAAAATCATAACTTCGTCAATTCTCAAGATATCAAATCCAACTAATTTTTTTATAAATGATCTCAAATTTATCTAAAGCTTTTGTGTTTGCAAGTTTTTCATAGGACTAACTTTTACCAATGAAAAAAATTGAAAACAAAAAGAAAAAAATCCATAACTTAGTCAATTCTTAAGCTATCAAATCTAATTAAATTTATTTTACATCTTCTCAATAAGATTTGCAACTTTTATACTAACAAGTTTTTCATAGGACCAGGGGTGTAAACCACCCTTGTTGCGTAGGGGGGTGTAGACTCAAATTTCTGACTCCAAGAAGGAAAATGTCCGAGTAGTATGAAAAATAAAATACCGACTATAATATACATACATATATATATATATGTATTTGTATATACATACATATATATATAATGCCATGCATTAATTTCATGGAATCCTGGCAGTTTATGAAAGATTATGTTATTCTGCAGTCGACAAATCTAGTCAACTTGTGTGAAATTCTTGATAATAGCTAATATCAGAGAATTGAAAATGAAAATACAAGGTGGTTGTTTTGCAATCGTACTACTAATCTATACGGTCAGAGCGTAAATGTAGCAAGGCAATGGATTCCATAATCCGATGATTTCTCCACCAGAAACGAAGCCAGTTTGTTTTCCAAGTTGTTTATTCATCAAACATGAAAAATTAAAATGAGTCTCACATATGAAAAAATTCGTAAGCCCTTCATTCTTTGGCACGAATCATTATGTCATACTATATGATTTTAAAAAGAAAATGTAGAAAACTACAAGTGTTGTAGACAGGAGATAATGCATGTCGAAAAACTTCAAACAAGACAGAAATATAAGCTCCCAAGTCACTGCATCTGCTTTTTGTTAGATTCGCAGAGGACGACAGATATAGACGTAGCACAGAAATGAGCCAATCAGTGAAAGGAGTACATCTAGAGATGGGCAGCTAAGCTAATCACTCGAGAGGGGGAGTGGCTTAAGAAATCCATACCTCGTAGCGTGGTGTTTTTGAGGTAAAAAGCCAAGCATCGAAAAAGCCTGGGGATATAGATTACAGGAATTAAGATTGGAAATAAAAATAACAAAATGGCTTTTCAAACATTCGAAAATAGTACTTAGCTTCTTTCAGAATATTATAGATTGGATAGCTGATAAAATTTATAAAGGACTAAAAACTCTAGATTAAGATTTTGAATGAGATATTTATTAATATTACGCGTTTTAAAATTAAAGGTAAATTAAATAGAAACAAATAACAGGTATTATTAAAAAATAGGGAAATGAAGACTATGCCGGAAATTTAGAATAATTTAGATGAATATTGTGAAATGAAATGTTTATATAACACACACACATGCATACACATATATATATTGGCAGCCTTCGCCCGATACGCTAGTCAGTTTTCCTAAAAGATTATTGAATAAAAAAAAAATATCACAGATAAAATTAAAATAAAACTATATTTTCTTAACATCTAATAAATTAACCATTATTGTTGTCTTTATTCGTATAATTTTACATCATCCCTTCAAAGTCGATGTTGGCGAAGGAATAGACAAAATAGCTCTAAAACAAGTGACGTACTGTAATTAACAATTTTTTGGTAGGTTTGTTATACTGAATTTTACGCTCCTACCTAAAATTTGTGTTTAGATATGGTGAAACTACCTAAAACTTACCATCATCCCATTAAACCTACCTACTTGAGAATTTCCAAAACCAATAAAATATATGTTTAAGTATGTTTTAGTATATTGCGAAATGATCTAAGAGCTTCAATATCCTCCCTTTAGTCCTCTTAAAGGCGGGAAATTTTTAAAAATCTCTGAAATGCAAGTAAAATTACTTTTAAATTAGCTTGCTATCTTGAATTTCATGCCCCTACCTAAAACTGCCCCCAGAATATGGCCAAATATTTTAGAATTTTTGACTCCCTTTAACTCACTTAGAGGTCAATTTCTAAAGTCCTGAAATATGTTCTTAATTACACTAGCCTGCGATGAAAAAAATATATAAAAGAACTAATAGCTGAACCTTGTGTATTTTTTGGTACTAATTTAAAGAATATTAATGAAAAAGTTCTATCATGTCACATTTTCTTGAAAAGAATCAGTTTTTTTTTTAATTTTTATCAACATTCCATCAACCATATATCCCATTCCTCATGGACCTGATGAGCTAGTACCTTCAATTGAATTGTCAATTATCTCACCAGAGTCTTCAGACTAAGAATATCCTGCTTTTAACAATCAGATGCCAAATATTGAGAAGCTATTCTCCTCTATCCTTCTCTCCACTTGAACTCAATGATCTAACTAGACCTGAGCATTTTGAAAGAGGCAATTTAAATTTAAGCTTCAAATTGAAAGAAAAAAAAACTTATTGGCCAAATAAACCTGTTTCTATTAGTAGGAGAATCGAAAAAATATCAGAAAAGTAATGTGTTAAGGAATTAGAAAAGGAAGTTTGAGGAAGAGGAGAAGTTGGTCTATCATTCTGATATTCGGGGACTGGACAGCAATTTTAATATCACTTAAGCTGTTATCAGATTCACAGACTTTAGGTACGACAAACTTTTCAGCCGATTTTAGCCCTAACATTTTCCTGTTTAAAGAGAATAAAAGGTTACAATACAAAGGTTATTACAAAGGTTACTTTGAAAAAGTTGGTGGAAAAGCTGGAAAACCAGTCCTACTAGTACCAGCCGTTAATAATTATCTCCTATTCATATCAATCGCTTATCTCTGATTCGTTGAAATGTCCGATGTTGGATGAAAAATCTAGGCTAGCCCAGACTTTTTTGGAACTGTGGAAAAAAGTTGGGGAGACATTGCTGTTTGCTATCACACTGGGTGTTCGGAGGATATTTCACGAAAAGTTGGAGGAAATCAAGTATTGGCTCAAAAGTCTTGCGAAATGTTGGTGAATCTGATAGCAGCTTTACGGTAAAAATGAATGGAGGCTGTTAATAGATTCATCTTAAAGTTGTCCTTTATCATGGAAGCCAGTATGTATTTGTACCAGTTGGTAAACAGGTGCATTTAAAAGAACGCTAAGTAAACTTGGCCTCTCGTTCTCAACAAAATAAAATATGCCGACCTCGGTTAGACTATTTGAAGTGTTTTGAAAGTTATCTTGGTGAACAAGGCGAATACACAAAATACCCATGCTTCATTGGTGAGTGGGACAGTCGTGATAAGACTCAACATTAGGTCAAAAAGAAATGTGGTCTGGCAGCAGGTATTTTCATCCTTTTAAACTTATTTGAAAAATCGCTTTCTGAAAAATCAATTTGCCTCACTAAGAAATAATTATTTTACATAGATTTAAATAGATAAAACCACTGTTGCAGATAGTATATGTAAAATTGTTCGAGACAATATCTTTTTAAATAAGATTTCAGCAAAAATATTGATATCAATTTTTGACACCATGGGGGGAAAATGCAGGTCATTTACAAAATCAGCACACCAAATAACATAAGGCCAATTGAAACTTCTTTTGTATTTTTCAAAAATTTCAATTTTGTAGGGTTGTGTTATTTTTTAGTAGTTTTATTTGATACTACTGTTATCCCGTTGACCAATTTTGCCAAATTATACAAATCGCCAAACTAATAACCAAATTATACATATTGACAGAATTTTTATTTTATATAACGAACAACAAATAATTAGTAGAATATTAATAAAAAGTCGAAATAAAAATAACTTAATGACATTTTAAACACGTGAATCGTATTTAATGTCATTGACAGTGACATTCACGATCATCCATTATTGGCATTTAATCTTATAGTTTGGCGATAATTTTTTGGTTGAAGGGATAACCTAGTATTTTCATTAATTCAATACGTCTATCTAAAACGGCTGATGAGATATACCAAATATTCAAAAATTTTCGATCTCCTTAACCTCTTTAGGGGGGAAATTTCTAATATACTAAAATATGTTGTTAATTATTTGTTTATCAGATTTTTTTTCTTGAATTTCACGTTCCTACCTAAAATGACTGCAGAAACATGACCAGTTGATCTATAAAACGATGTCTCAACAAAAACTCAATGTCTGAATGCACGACTTGCATTGCATTTTTTGTTGTTTTCATTTAGGAGGTGGCATAATTGATACAAAAAGTATAGAATTATTAAATATATACAAAAATATTCTCATGAAAAGCAACATATAACAATTAACAGCTTTAATGATTTCGTGCTATGTGATTATGAGCTAGAATATTAATGGTTTAAGCAGAATAGAATTAGAAGTTAAGAAGTTGGTTGTAAGGGATTCGTAGGAATGCCCATCGTGGTGCAATCATAGTTTTGTTTTGTAACTGACACATGGGAAGGATTAAAATTGTCTGGGTGTGCCAACGCATTACCTGGAAGTGGAAACAATGCTTTATCTCTTTAATTTTTAGCAATCAGTTAAAATCTCTTAGCGTTTCTTTTATGAGTAAAATTGAAATTTGATTGCTCAAGTACTATTTTAAAGGCCAAAAACTTGTCAATTTTTTTTTTTTTTTTTTTTTTTTTTTTTAAGTTTACAAATTTTTCTAATGACATACTTTAAATCTGCGTAAAAATTTGGTGTCAACTACGTTTTTTCCGACTAAACAAAATGTAGTTATAATAATATGAAAAAAACAATCAAATACAATTGATTAAGGAAAAAGAAAACGAACAAATTATTTCTGATAGAAGTAAAGTCATATAGATTGAAAAATATCCAGTTTAATTCAATGTTAAAATTGAAAGTACTTGAGTGTTTCCATTTTCATTAAAATTATGTAAAGTAAACAAAAAGTAAAGTAGAAACTAAAAAAAAAGTAGTTAATAGAAAAAATAAAACCATAATTATTTTTGATTAAAAGTTAAATTCGTGTAACTTAAAAAATATCCAGACTGATAAGGAAAAACACTAAATATTTGCAATTCATTTTTGAATTTTCATTGGATATCACCTAAATTCAATGATGCATATTTCTAACTAAATTTAAAGTTAGAGAAAACGAAGAAGTTTCATCGCTTCAATTAGCATATCTTACAATTTCCAGACCAAAGTAAAAAAATTTCGACAATATAGTAGAATCTCAATAGCTCGAAGTAAAAAAAATTCAGAAAATTTAGGTTTTTGATAAAAAATATAAGGTTTCATATAAAATTAACATTGCTGGAACATATATATAAGTATTTTTTCGTCATATCGAGGTTTTTGAGTTCACAACATTCCACAAATCAAAGTTCATCTGTATAGATTTTATCAAAAGAAGAAAATCTGAAATATTTCCGACTAATAACAAATTTACATAAATTTTCTTTGTTCAAATTGTTTTGTTTTCTTTTTCTTCTAATTAAAAACTATAATAAAAAAGTTTCTCCAATTCACAAGTTTTTATAATTTAATATATGTATATTGCTTTTGATTAAACATACATTTTCTCAATCGAATAGGAATTTTTCCAACAGAATTTTTCATTTTTCCAATTTGTAAGTCCTTTAAGATAAATACCATTTTTCCGACTAAACGTACATTTTCTCAATCCAATGGGTATTTTTCTGATTGATTTTTTCATTTTTTCAGTTGTAAGTTCTTATAATAAATAACATTTTTCCGACTAAATGTACATTTTTCCAATTGATTTTTTCATTTTTCCAATTTGTAAGTCCTTATAAAATAAATACCATTTTTCCGACTAAACGTACATTTTCCCTATCGAATGGGAATTTTTCCGACTGATTTTTTCATTTTTCCAGTTTGTAAGTCCTTAAAGAATAAATACCATTTTTCCGACTAAACATACATTTTCCCTATCGAACAGGTATTTTTCTGATTGATTTTTTCGTTTTTTCAATTTATAAGTTCGTATTGTAAATAACATTTTTCCGACTAAACGTATATTTTTCCGATTGATTTTTTCATTTTTCCAATTTGTAAATCCTTATAAAATAAATACCATTTTTCCGACTAAACGTACATTTTTCCTACCGAATGGGTATTTTTCTGATTGATTTTTTCGTTTTTTCAATTTGTAAGTTCTTATAGTAAATAACATTTTTCCGAATAAACATACCTTTTTCCGATTGATTTTTTCATTTTTCCAATTTACAAGTCCTTATAGAATAAATACCATTTTTCCAACTAAACTTATATTTCCCCTATCAAATAGGAATTTTTCCGACTGATTTTTTCGTTTTTCCAGTTTGCAAGGCCTTATAGTAGATAACATTTATCCGACTAAAAGTACATTTTCCCGACTGATTTTTTTTTTGTTTTTCCAATTTATAGGTTTTTTATCGATAAGTACCTTCTTTTTCAATTAAGTGTATTATTTACCGACCAAACGCGAAATTTTCTGACTGATTTTCTCAGTAGGGGGGGGGGGGGTGCTGCACCCCCATACCCCCCCGGGATTTACACCCCTGCATAGGACCAATTCTTATAGCAAAAATAAATTAAACAAAAATAGGAGTTGGAGAAAAAAAATCTCAAATCCAAACTACTTATATTCTGACTCATTTTTAAATTCATTTTTTATTTTAAACACATGCAAATGGCAGATCCTCTTATTTAGGAACTATATAATGTGACGTATTGGCCAGTTTTTTGATAAAAGCAGAATATATTTTTAAAAAAGGCTGCCAAAGAGGGCATTTTGAACAGAATTTCCTGAAGTGATCGCGACTGAAAATTTGAGGAAGTATTCAAATAGCAAATTGAGTTTTTTCTGACTCATTTTTACATCTATTTTTGCTCTCAAATGCATCCAGTTTACAGGTCCTCTTATTTAGGAACTATATATTGTGATGGATTGGCCAGTTTTTGATAAAGGCAGAATATATTTCAAAAAAGGCTGCCAAAATGGGCAATTGATGGGCAACAAAAAATCGTGATTGAAAAGTTGAGGTATTCAAATAATAAAATTGCATTTTTATTAATGAATGCTTGTTTGTTAAAAATACTGAAAAAAATTTTTGTTGCCACAGCATATACAGTCCCTGGCCAAATTATTAGACGCACTCATATTTTCTTGTGTTGAATCATATTACAAGTTTCATAGAGATATTGCTATGCCAATAGTTACAATTGATTATATACATCATCTGTAGGATTTTAATAAATTAAAAGCATGCCAATGACTAAATTATTTATTTTTGTAAATTAAATTAACAATTGCTAAAATTGTAAAACTTAAAACATGAAATTAAAAAAAAAATGTCAATATTTTTGGAGTCTCCTTTGGCGGCAATCAGTGCCTCTATTCTTCATGGCATGCTGTTAGTACAAAATTGAAATGTTTCTTGGATGTGTGAGTGATGTTTCCAGATAAGGATAAGTTTCTCTATGAGCTGTGTTTTGCTCGTTATGAGCTCTTTGTCCAGTTTTTTTTCATTCGCTCCCAAACATTTTCAATGGTTTTCATGTCTGATGAATTATCGGGAGCAGTTCAACACAGGGATATTTTTTTATTGAAAGTAGACCTTGACGAATTGTGCTGTGTAACAAAAAACTTTACCTTGCAAAAATACAAATGGTTTTTCATTTGAAAACCATCATTTTAGCTTTAGAATAAACCGATTTTGAAAACCTCTTTATATTGGTCTGGAGAATTGATTAAGAAGTCATAAGAAACAAAACCCAGCTCATAGAAAATCTTATCCATATCTGGAATCGTCACCCAAGCATACAAGAAACTCTTCAATTTTGTATTACCAGCATGCTGCGAAGAATAGAGGCACTGATAGCCGCCAAAAGAGGCTCCAAAAAATACTGACATTTTTTTGAGCTTCAAGTTATAAATTTTGCAATTTCAGCCATTTTTAATTTAATTTATAAAAAGAAAGAGTTTTAAAGTCAAAAACATATTTTTTATTTATTATAATCCTACAAATGATGTACATAATTAATTGCAGTTATTCACACAGTAATGTTTCTATGAAGCTAGTAATATGATTCGACACAAGGAAAAGGGAGTGTGTCTAATAATTTGGCCAGGGACTGTACTTAATATATTGCAATATAAATCCAAAATGTTGTTCTGTATGCGAGAAAATTATCTAAATTTACAAATTTTTTGTTAAAATGTATGCACTCAACCTGAGTCAAAGCAAAGTTGTCTGTTAGTGGTGTTTGCATTCATACAGACATTCTGGTGGTACAGTGACTGGAATAACAGATCAACATACCGCTACCTCTGGTGTATGAAGACACATGCATAAGTCTGATGAATCTCATTGAAGCCACATGATAGGTATCACCTATTTGGTGACAAATTTGTATAGCTAAAACATCTTTACGTTAAAAATGCTAATTTAGTAAAAATTCTACTTGAAAGTAAAAAAAATCAGAGCTTCTTTTGCAAATGCACCCTGGAATGCAAAAGAATCTTGACACATAATAGAAAAAGAACCAACTTTTCCAGATTTTGGAAAAAAATTAATTTTTTCTGACTTTTCCATGACTTTTTGAGCACTTGTAATTTTTCCTTACAATTCAATTCTTATCAGGTCAGTTGCTTAGAAACCGTATAATGTTCAAATATTTAAAATGTGAGTAAATATTGTTATTTATGAAGGATTAAAGTTTAAATAGCTAGTAATATTATTAGCAAAATCAAAAGCACAATAACAACCACATGTGAACCTTTTGCTTTGATAATTTTTAATTGTTTCAGAATTTTAAAAATAAGTAAACAGATTATATTTTATTAGCAAAATACTAATGAATCTTATGTGGAAATCATAACTTAAATGTGGAAATTAAAAAAATAGCTTTAGCAAAGAAGAGAGCAGGATGGACTGCTTAGTGTGGTAAAATCTTAAAGTTGAGAAATATTCAGCAAGTTCAAATTTATGCCTTTAAGAGAAGGTAGAAAAGTGTTTAACTACATTAAGAATTCAATGTTAGAATCGAAGTAATATAGTAATGAATCTAACGTATCAATAGTACTTATTTATTAAATTATTCAATATGTATTGTGAATAATAAACCTTTTAAATGCAAATAATTTTACAAAAAATCAGAAAATAAAATTACCTTATGGTTTCATCTTGTTCTAATGATTCAACAATTGCTGGTACGCTAGGATTTGCCATTCTCATGACACGTATGCATTCTTGCATATAAGCCTACAGAAAGAAATATGTCAGTAAAACACAAGCATTTCTATAATACAAGTATTATCTATTGCATTATAAAATAAATATTGTATAAATAAAATAAGCATTGCAAACTAATGCATAAATAATTGTATAAAATTCATTTGTGGTATCTTTTTCAGATTCAAATAAAAATTTTAAAAGAAAATTAGTAGTCTTTCTACACTATATATATATATATGTGTGTGTGTATATACAGTTAAACTTCGATCAAATCTTTGAGGAAAAGTAAACAAATACGAGTACAGATTTTGAGTCATGAAGCTTTTGACAAAATTTAAAAATCTAATCTCACAAACTGCTTTTTCCTGTAAATATATTAATCCAAAAATATACATAGTCTACTAATAATTAACAAATTACTCTTCTCAACATTTGAATAATTTCAAAATTTCATTATACATAAACCTGCTTTGAATAAACAATATTAAATTCTTCATTAATACATTTAACTGTAAGAAAATGGCCTTAATTCAAATCTGCCATCTCACAGAATACTTCTCACATCTCACACAATTATAGTTTTCTCTAATACAGCAATGGCACCAAAAACTTCAGATCTAATATTTTCATTTGATTCAATGAATCTCTACAGCAGGTCAACTGCTTTCTAAATAGTTTTTTATGCTCTTGTTGATCTTGTAGTTCTTCTACACCATAAATTTCTACATTAATGCTCAAAACGATCTCTTCATCTGCCATAGTGCCAGACAATGCTTCACGTTCATTGTCTACACTCAAGAAGTCAAGTCTGCATTCACATATTGCTTCAGTTTTTAAAATTAATTATAATTCATACTTAATGAGGTACAACAAAACATTGCTGTTAACGTTTTAACTTTTCCAATTTTGTATTTTCTTCTTCTCATGAAAGAAAAGTTAACTATTTTGAAAGAAACTTCACTGCTTCTATTTTAAAAATATATGCACATTTCTTTCTTTCTTTCTTTTTTTTATAATCAAGTAGAAATTCACCAAAAAATTTTAAAAAGATAATGTTTCCTTATGTAGAAAATCCCTTCTAATATTTTCAAAAATGGAAACTGGTGCATCTACAATTTCTCCTGGAGGGAAAGGATAAAAACAATGGGGCACATGTCCCTTCTGGAAATTTTCAGAAAAGGCACTGACCCCTAGATAACACTAAATAAATAATGGAAAATTTGTGTCTCATTATTTCAACTGTCTTCTGCAATTCCATGACAGACTAGCCCTCCTTGCCTTGAAATTTTCAAATTGGCAATCCTAGTACAACTTTCTTGTTGACATTCGATTAAATGGCAAAGAATCCACAAAGCTAGCCCATTATTGTACTTTAAACATAAAAAGTTGCTCAAAAAATAATACAAAATTTACTTTTGCATAAAATAGAACATTTATGTAGTAAAATTTTTTTAACACAAAAAAAAAGGTATTGTTATATTAGTGGTTGCTTTATTATAGGTTGTTCTCTCTGATTGTTGCCAATAACTACACTAATTCTAAACTGTTAGTTTAAAATGTTATAGTTCTAATTGCGGCAGTTCCTTTTTTTTTGGGGGGGGGGGGAGGGCATATACTGAGGGGGCTTTTTCTGCCTTTTAAACACAAATTTATATATTTGTGCCATTAGTTTTTTTTTTTTGTGCACTTTTCAATCTTCACCCAGTTTTGTTTCACATGATTTTAGAGATTCCTTTGTTAATTTTCTTTCAATTATTTACAATTTCTTTATAACTCTAGCTTTCTACATCTAACAGTACTATTTCATATTGCTTTCTGGGTAACCAATCAAAACTTTGACATTCTTCTAATTTTATTATGTTTTATTAGATTAGTAATTGAAAGGGCACATAACAATTTACCACCTTTGTAGGAATTAGAACTGGGCAATATCTGAAATTTAATACTGCACCATATCAACAGGTTAATATTTATACAAAAAGGAACTTTTGAAAGCTTCACTGAAAAAAATTACTATAACAATATCAGTAAAATAGGCTTTGTTATTGTTTAAGAGGATAAGAGTATGAACCAATGTTTCGAAAGTTTTATTTTTAAATCCCCCCCCCCCCCAACTTCAGTAAAATGCAGTGCTGTTTTTGATGCAAACTTCAAACAAACAATCCCTAAATAACATTTTAATGCAAATCAGTTTGACATTACTGACATATTCACTCCCTACAACAAAAAAAAATCATGGATCTATGAAGCATTATACAAATAAGAACTATATCCATACACCCAATATCAAATTTAGTGAATAAAGAATATAGTAAATAAAGCACACATATCTCTGCACCTGTGATGATACAATTGATACTCCTATACACATTAGAATGGGCTGAAATAAGCCTTTTTTTTAAATTGATTTTTACATGGTATGCAAAAGCTGTGTAATGGGACAGTTAGAACTGACAATTTTTTTCCAATATTGTTCAATATTTAACCATGCCTCACTGACATTAAAGAAAAAAAAAATTATTTTTTGTAAAAAAATATATTTTTGAAAATATTCCAAAATTTTTCCTGACACACAATGAAAATGTTATACAATTGGTTATAGCCCACAAAATTTTTTATCAACTTCCCTCAATATTTATCAATGCCCATTTGACATAAAAAAAAAATTAGAAAAAAATTAAAATATATCGGATTTTCTAATAAGCTGCACTAAAAAAAATACTTTTAGAAATTAATATTGACATTAATTAATTATATAGTACTATAAATAATAATTCTATAACTATTATGCAATTTATCTTCTTATTTATTTATTTTTTAAATTAATGCTAGCATATACTTTTTTTTATTACACGCAGACAGAATACAAATTAGAACAAAATGTTACAAATTTGAAATGTATTTAACAATACCTGATGCAAACTGAATATTAGGTGTCTGAATAATTTTGTTCCTTGTTGACGAACGTTGTAAGTTCTTTCCTTGCTTGAAGCTTAGCATGAATATATCCATCTCTTTCAGTCTCACTATAAACTTTCATGGCACTTTAGATATTAATTTAACAAATTGTTCAACAGATTGCGTGTGACAAGGAAATTCCTCAAAAGTTAGTACTGGAAACTGTTTTTCTCAGTACATGCTTTTTTCAAGTCTTTATCCTTTATATGCATTATAAGAAATTACTCTGTTACAACAGTATTTGACTAATCAATTAAATCAATATACAAATTGAATTGAACTTGCGTGATAACTTTACCAATCAGTTTGATTGTGTTAAAATAGTAAATCAATATAATCAGCTGCTTCAAAATTGAGTTTAAGAAGCTATAAAAAATGCAATTGACCCAAGCTCTTCATCTTCTTATCTCGAACGCTGAGAAACGCCTAACTGCTAATTCCAGTATGTTTTCTAGAATCATGTAGCATTGCTAATAATAGATGTTCAGGATGCACAAAATATGCATTGTTTTACATATACTTTGAAAACTGAAACTGTGAATACTTTGTAAATAATTTGCTTAAAATTATATTGAAGTGGCCTTGCAAGGAAAATCCCTTTCCAGAAATGTTGGGCACCATACAGTCAATCGGATTTTATTTTTATCTCAAACCACATTGGAGCATACACCAGCATTACATACTCTATAACAGCGGTTCCCAAACTTTATTGGCACGCGACCCACCTTTGAGTAAATATATGTTTCGCAACCCACCTAATATAAAGGTGTATATCAGTATGGAAATTATTGTTTGACCTTTATAAACTATCAGCTATCCTATCCCATGAAAAATACAAATTTTCATATGAAGGATACACTATAAACATAAAAAAGAAATGGCAATCGCAATATGTGTAAGTGGAATAATAATTAAAATATCGCACAAACTACAAAAATAATTAATAATGCGTTTAATTATTGTCAAAATATAACTTTTTAATCAGTGAGATTTCTGTTACTAGTGTTTATCTATGACGGCATCTATGACAGTAAAAATTGTATAAATGTTTCACCTTAAGGTACTTTCTACCCGCAATATTTGTTTCTTCACAAAATGCAATTTGTTTGTTCAAAAACAGCAATGTAGAAAAGTTGTTCACAAAAGTATATCGTGTTGAACTCCACCAAGAATCTGAGAGCTTATTTAGATATTACTGAATATTCTGGTCGTATATTCTTCTAGAAGGAAATTAAATATTTTCCCTTCAAATACTGTTTGCTGTTGAAATTGTCATATTTTTCGAACAGATGAAATAAAAAATATGTTCTGTGACAAACCTCGATTATTCCGCGACCCAACAAAACATCCATTGCGACCCACCAGTGGGTCGCAACCCATAGTTTGGGAACCACTGCTCTATAATATTATACATTTTTGTGACATTCTTAGAGTGCTAATGTACAACTATAACAAATGGTTTGCAATGGTCAATCATCATACATGATTGAGTTTATCTGGGTTATTTCATGTTAGAAGGGCAAGTACAATCTTTTATGGCAAAACAGATGCAATACAAACAATGTTAGTCAATACTTAGCTTTTGGATATTTTTCAAATCTAAAGGCTGAAGATTGCAGCGAATTTAATCAAATTTGACCACTGATTTTTTTTTTTTTTTTTCACAATCTTTTAGAACCAATCCAATAGGTCCAGAATATGAATACTGTCTTTTTGTGCAACCATTCATTTACATTTGATAACCAATAAATATGCAAACTCATATTATAGTACAGTCTTTTAAATCCACAATCATCCAAAATCTGGTTGCATTTCAAAACGTGTACACTGAAATTTACAATTAAGAAATATTTTTTATAATCTTTATTTCAAATAAATGAAAATAAAATATTTTTTTAACATAAACCTATGGAAAAAAAGTAATGACACAAGATATTCCACAAATAAAATGCTTCTATTTCACAAAAATTTACACACAAGAAAATATAAAATAATAGAAATTGACAAGAGATGTTAACAAGAGCAGAAAAGTTTTAGTAGTGGCTGCGAAAGAAAATAGCGAATTAATTTATTTTATATTTCATGCAAGACTTTAATTAATGATGACATAAAATATGGCCTGGCTCTTTATTTTTCCAGAATGAAGATAGAGATTTTTCATTTAATCTTACCACAAGCTAAGCATCTGAACTTTGTCGAATTATGCAAAAAAATCCAACCCCGGTTCACAAATTTTTAAAGAATTGTTGAATGGATGAATAATATAAATGAAGTCCTTTTGTAGAAGGAAAAATTGTTACTTCAATAATGAACCGACTTGAAGATAGTAAATCTAAATCTGACAGCGAGTGTGAAGGGAGGGGGGGATAATGAAGAAGATTTGGTTTTAGGTGAAAATTTTGAAGTTCTTGGAGTAGCAGAATTGCATAAACAAACAGGAAATAATGACTATTTACAGAATTCAAAAGAAACTTCAACAAGAGAAAATTTAAGTTCTCAAACAAAGAACTGTATAAGAAATGCTTGAAAAATTATAACAAAAATTAATTTTTAGTATTAAAAGGAAAATGTGGAGGTAAATAAACGAGATTGATTTGCTTAAAATGAATTGTTACGTGCTCTTCTTAGAAATAAAAAAAAAGTAAGTTCAAAGAAATATAAATCACTCAATCATGAATCTACAAACTGAAATCTGCACATCTGGTCCCAAGATGTGCAGATTTTTTAGACTCTACTACATATGTTTTTATAAATGTGATAATAACTTGGGCCATTTCTTTTGAACTTTTACAGCAGTTAATGATATATGACATATATACTTACTATCTGGTTCCTATATTAATTTTACATGTGCTTCTGATATTAATTTTCAATAACCAGATATTTGTTGAAAAGTATCATCTTAGCGCCCATCAAAATAAAAATTGTTAAGAAGTGTCATTTCAAATGCCCTTAAATCATTTCCCCTTAGTTTTTTGGTTAATTAAAATTTGTTCAATTAAAGAGAGAATTAAGTTGGAAAAGATGAAAGAATAGAGTCCATCTATCATTCTGCGGGGAAATAAAAACAACAGTCTTGTATGGGAAAAGTTATATGTGTGGTGCAAACAATATTTTTATATGTTCTTCAGATTTATAGATTTTGTTCTTATCTGTATTCTGCCTGAGAGCAATTCCCTAGAAGTATGTTTAATTGAAATTAATATGAAAAATATTAATGTCAATGCCAATTTTGAAAAACAGTTTTCAAAGTTGTTCTTTTTTTAGAAAATTAAACTTATTTTTAATTTTTTCTTCAGTTATTGATGGCAGCGGGTCGTTGTTAAATATTGATAAAAAATTTTGTAGCTTTTAACTGACCAATTATGCAATATTTCCACTGTATGCTAATAAAAAAAATTCATTTTTTTTTAAATACAATTTTTCTCTTTTTTCTGTTTTTCAATGCTATATTGAGCAATATTGATGAAATTTTTTGTAAGTTGTAACTGGCTTATTACACAACTTTTGCATACTATGCTAAAATCAATTTCTAGAAAACATTTTTTCATCCCAGTGGAAAAACAAAAGTAAACACCACCTACTATCTCTACAACAAATTTTCATGCAATAAAAGTACTGCTACCTAATGACTGGAATTAAAGCGTACTTTTAAATGATGTGTATAAAATTTCCTTAAGAAGCCATCTACATATCAAAACAAAACTTTGTTTTTTTTTTCAATAACAAGACCCAATTTGGCACCATAAATAAATTCTAAATCCTATATTTAGCCTAAATATAAATTTGCATGAAATTTATATGGCTAGTTTAAGTGGAATTAATTATTTTATAATGGAATTTTTTTATGGGTTGCATCCATGTTGATGTTCGGTGCTGGATTATTGTTTAAAAGCTACTCATTGACTAACAAGGAGAGGATACAAGGTTTGTGTCACAGAATTCAGCAATCCTTTGTGCATCGATAGAGTATAATCTATATATTAAAAGAAACCCCATTTTTATTCAGCACACTCAAACAGCTCTCTGCGCTTGCGCAGATTCGTCAGCACACTCAAACAGCTCTCTGCGCTTGCGCAGATTCGTGCTTGCGCAGATCCGACAACAGAACCAATGAGAGAAGAGATACTTACTGTCTCTAAATGTTAGCGTGGTATGCCCGCGTACATTGTTTGTGGATTTACTGTGTGCTGAGGTGACATATGTTTAAAATGTGCAATTAAATATCTGTATGGATTTTTTTATCGCAACTTAATTAGTGTGTTTTTAACATAGGATCAGAGTAATTTATTACACCTTAGATTAGTCGTTTCAACAATATAACCTGGTAATGATGGAGAACCACCATCCCGTCTCTAGGCCCTGTCAGGCCCTTGCGGCAATATCCAGTGAGGGGCATCGACTGGGTCCGAGATTCGCAAACCGCAAGCGGCTACTACTCCGGGCTCCCATCCGCACACCCCACCTTCACGTCACACACGGCTGAAGTGACCAACCCGTAGGCTGGCCACGTTCCCAAGTCTGATGAAGCGGTCGAGTACGACAGCTCCCCTGCCCACTGAGAAACCTCAGAGGCGAATCGGACACCTGGGATTTGCACCCATTGAACCATGACGAGCCCCAGGATGACGACGCCCACAAGAGCGCCGAGACCAGTGACCCATTGCCATGGGACTACGGATGCAAATTTGCTATACGGCAGGCCCCACAAGATGAAACCACTATATCAGGGAACACATTTATGTGGGTTAGCCGCGGATGAGAGGTGCCCCTAGCAAGACCCTAGGAGGACAGGGAAAGTTCCTCCTGCCCACATAGACATGAGCTCGCTCTAGGGTTTGACGTCCCCAGACCCTGCACGTTACGACTTACGAACAACCCTTAGGTTGCACCTGCTGCGTCCGGACACAGGGCTAGGGACTAGGTGCTCGTAACTGGAACCTCGAGGGCCGAGAAAACCCCTCGCAACGACTAAAGAAATCGTCCAGTCTAGGCTTACATATAATAGCACTACACATATATATACACTACTTACATATATATACACTACTAAAACTACATATATACAATACAAACTAAGCAAAGAAGAAATTATACTACCTAGTTGGTTCACGAATTTATCGAGAACCAGAACTACATGCACCACCACCTCCAGTGCCGCGAGTGCGGCGAACTGGCCTATTTGCGTTCAAAAGCGGTTGCCCGCGAGGAGCTCTGGTACGGCGACCCGACCTCTGGCGACCAAGGTCCCGATCTAGCGTGCGGATGAGGAGGTCATTGACAATTGCCCTAACTCCCTTACGGCTGTAGCCGTCCACACACAGATCGAGAAGCGTTCGATTGTTAAAGTCTCGGGGAAAGAACCGTTCCCGCAGGCTTTGATAGTTGGGACAGTCATAGAGACAGTGTCTCCGTGTGCTTATCCCGCGCCCGCAGAAACATGTTGGATCCTTCCGAAAGAAGCGAGACTGATGGTCGCCAAAGGTTCCGTGTCCCGTAAGAACTTGGTTCAGGTAGAAGTCTCCGTGCAGTCGCCCAAGGCGGACTCGTGGGAACAGTTCATGCGTCCTGTCTCCTTTCTCCTGTGTGTCCCAACGAAGTTGCCAAGATTGAATGGCGCGGGCTAGGAGTTTCCTCTTCGCCTGAGGGCGAGTGACCTTCACCTCCACGTCGACTGTAGGTCGAGTCGTGGCGGCTTTTGCCAACTCATCTGCCCTTTCGTTGTAAGTGTGACCCACATGAGCTCGGATCCAATGCATATGAACCTGAACTTCACCATGAAGAACCAAGTCCTTGATCTCGGCAACCGCCTTGTGTTGAGACACTAAGCAGTTGAGGGCTTGAAGCGCCGATCTCGAATCTGAGTAGATGTCGAGTTCACCGAGACCTCGCTGACGTGCGTCCATTATCGCGGCTTTGATCCCATGGACCTCAGCTGCAAAGACTTCCGCGCCATCAGTGAGACGGAACTGGTTTTCCGAGACGATCTGTCCGTCAGCCACAGCTGTGAACGCACACCCGACGGTGTTGTTCTGCTGCTTGGATCCATCCGTGTAATACGAACACGTGGTCCGCGGAATGAGGTCCGTGGTCCAAGGAATCCGACCGAGGTCTTCTCGTCTATAGGAAGGGCGCCAGAGATCGACTGTCCCAGGGTCTAGCCCGGTACCGTCAACGCCCCTGTGCCACCTGACCAGGGCTGTGAAGTCCCTGTTTAGCTGCGCTCGTAGATCTAGAGGAAGAACTCCTGCTAGTACTTGCACAGCGTTTGTCGAAGTCGTGCTGTAACACTTAGTCACACACAGGAGAAGACCTCGCTGTGCGCTAAGTAACCGTTGTGCTTCTGCTACTCTACCGGTGTACCAGATGGAGGCCGCGTACAAGATAATCGGCTCCGCCACAATTTGGTAGAGCATCTTACGGAGTTGCGGTTTGATCCCCCAGTTAGCTGCGGTGAGACGATCCATTTTATGTAAGAGGTTGAACGCTCGTTCCTGAACTGCGTTCAGGTGTGGCATCCAACTGAGATGTTTGTCGATGGTCACTCCCAGGTAGACAATGCGATGCTCGAATTTAATCCTGTGCCCATTCATGCGAATCGGCCTGGAAGGAGCATATTTGAGCGTGCCCACCGCGGGAACCACCGTGTAGTTGCACTTAGCGTAACTGAACTCGAGTGAGAATTCAGTTGCCCATTGTTGAATCAGGTTCAGAACCGGATTCAGGATGACTGGAAAGCGATACACAGCCATGCTTCGTGCAGCCACGAAAACGTCATCGGCAAAGGCCTGAATAAGCCATGCCTCCGTTATTTGCGATCGTCTCAACAAGATGTTGATGATTACCAACCAGAGGATCGGTCCAAGGCAAGAGCCTTGGGGTACACCCATGTTAAAGTAGTGTTCCCCGACGAAGAGGATGATCGAGCGACACCAGAGGTAGTCGTCAATCAAATTTAGCAGGGACAGTTCGACTCCCAACTCGGCGAGGCATCGTAAGATGTCCGCCCTGCGCACGCTGTTAAAGGCGCTCTTGATGTCGAATGTCAGGAGACATGTGAATGCACCTGTACATTTGGAGTCGGCGATGTAGTCAAACACACTGCGTAGCGCGTCGACGGTGCTTCTATTCTTTCGAAAGCCGTACTGTCTTGCGTCTAGCAGCCCATTGGTCTCTAGGAAGAGAGCCAGTCTAGTTGCGCACAACTTATCCAAAACCTTCCCGAGGGCCGGTAATAGACAAATCGGGCGGTAGGAGGCAGGGTCGCTGCGATCCTTTCCCGGTTTTGGGAAGTAGACCGCTATCGCCCGCTTCCAGGTCCGCGGGAAACTAGATGTCTCGAGACAATGATTGTACAAGGCCAGTAACCACTGAGGGTGGTACTGGAGGACTTTGCGGACGATTTCCAGACTGATCCCGTCGTGGCCGGATGCCTTACCTTTCGGCAGTGAGTTCACTGACAACTCCAGTTCCTCAAGCGTGAACCAGTCTGGTTCGTCAGTCCTGATGTTTGCGACTACGGAAGCTTCATCAGCCGACAGGAAGTGGTATCTCGCAAGTTCGTCCTGGATTTCTTCCCAGGTGGAGACCTCCTCGCCAGAGGGGAGGACCAGTGGGACTGGTGCCTCTCTTCTCCACTTGCCTCGCACCACCTCGACTGCCTGACCTAGCTTGTCCGTCACCAATTCCTCAGAAATGAATCTTCGGAATGATCTGCGTTTGGTATGCAGTATCGCCTTCTTGTACTTTGCTCGTTTACGTCGGAAGACATCACCTAGTCTCCCCCTCTGAGGCGACGTGGCTCTTTGGTGCAGCCGCCTCAGCGCACGCAACTGAGATCTTTGGCTAGACAGAAAATCTGTCCACCAACACGCTCCCTTACGTGAGGTAGGTATGCGCTTCTGATGTTTGTAACACAGCCCGTCCAAGGTCGACATCAAGTGTTCGACTCCTTCGTCGGGAGTCTCGAAGCTATATTGACTCAGATCCGCGGTCTGCAGATCGTGGAGGAACTCATCCCATTCCAAATTCTTCGGAGCCCACCTGCGGCGAGCTACACGAGGAAGGCGAGTGCCTGGAGTGCCTTGAAAGGTCCACGTCATGAGTCGATGGTCACTGAGTGTCTCAAGATCGGAAATTTCCCACTCGGCAATGTTTGAGGCACAGTATCTGGTCAACAGTATGTCAATCCAGCCGTCACCTCTGGAGCCTTTGAAGGTCGCAGGACTATCCGGATCGTTCACGATTTCGAGATTTGCGTTCGAAGCAAAGGTGATCAAGGATCTACCACGTGGGTCTGTGGGTCGTTGTCCCCAAATGCTGGACTTGGCGTTAAAGTCTCCAACCAGGATGACATGGTCACCTGGCGAACGTCTCAACAGCCGTTCCAACTCATCGAGGACAAGCGAGATGCCTTCGGATGGTGCGCAGTAACAAGTCACTACTAGCACCTTCCGACCGGACAAAACGCATCGGACAGCTACCACATCCGGGAGCCGTAGGACCACACAGAATGAGATACGCGGGCTAACCCAGAGGGCGGCTCGAAAGCGACTTCCCTCCGAGCTCACCTGCGTGTAATGTTTGGGAGTCCCTCGAATCTTACCTTCACTCACGTATGGTTCATTCAAAGAGATAATGTCAATTGCACCCGACATCACGTCATGAGACAGCTGGTCGCACACTGCAGTGGCGTGGTGGCAATTGAGATGTGCGAAACGTGGATTACTCCCCATTAAGGCCCTTTCTCAATCGCTCTACCTCCAGCCTGTGCAACTGGCACTCCTTAGAACCTGCGGCGTGAGCGGTCGGCAGTTCGCTACCTCCCTTGCTCTTAGTGTTTCTCAAACTGCAGTTCGGGCAACACGCGTCGGCGGTGCAATCCGAGCTGATGTGGTCTTTGGCGCCACACTTCCCACAGATTTGTAGGTTGTGGCATACCGTTTGTGTGTGGCCGTATCTCCAGCACCGATAGCACACCAGTGGGCGCAAGTTCGGTCGGATGTCCACTTGACCCCAACCCACGTTGAGTCTCCGAGTGCCCGCGAGTCGATCAAACGAACTCTCGTCGATCGCTAATACCATGTTGCGTCCTCGAGCCCCCTTGAACGAAGTTCGGAGCTCGAGTGAGGACCTGTGAAGGACCTCGTTCTGCTGTTTAATCGCAACTAGGATATCGGCGTCTGACAGACTCGAGTCGATGCCAAAGAGAACGATCTCTGGAAGTCGACGTCGCGGTCTCGTGATCTCGAGATCGGTGGCAAGTTCCGTGGCCCCAATAGCTGCCTCCAGCTTTCCAAGATCTGCAGGACTATCCGCCAGAAAGAGTACTCCTCCTCCGGAAATGTCCCGCGTCCCTCGGATCGCTATCTTCGACCTAATCGGGTCCACTTTGCTCGCCACTAACTTACGCGTGTCATCAGAAGAGAATTTGGCGTGTGCACCCGATGACCGTGGGCGCACAATGAGGGCTGTCACCTCTTTCGGGGGTTTCCTAGCAGTGAGCTTGGAAGATCCACTCCGCTGGGACTGGGCGATTGTCTTCCCAGTCCCGTGCCTAGCGGTGTCATCGGAGCCAGTACTCGTCTTTTGACTTTCCAGCTCCTTCCTCCGCATCCTCTTCTTCGCACTCTTCGAGACCACCTTTGCCCAAGTTTGAGACTTCTCGTGGTCGGTAGCTTCGCTACAGGTTTCAGGAGCTTCCTCAGTAGGCTTCTGTCCCGACGGCACTAGTCGAGTGTCGGCCTTCTTCGGTCGTCCCTTATTCCCTGGACAAGCAGGAGTGACTTCTTCAGTAGGTTTCTGACCTGACGACACTAGTCGGTTGTCCACCTTCTTCAGTTGTCTCCCCTTGCCTGCACAAGTTTCGGGGGCTTCCTTAGTAGGTTTCGAGCTCGACGACACAAGCCGACTCTCTACCTTCTTCGGATGCCCCTTAGTCCCTGGCTGAGAATTGCCGTCCGTAGACTTGGCAACCGACTCCACTCGTCGGCGCCTCCTCTTCTTTCGGTTTTTCCCAGACTTAGCGGCTAATACGTTCGTGGGCTTGGACTTCGGTTTGGGTTTCCTACTCCTTCCACGGCTTGGACTCCCTTCAGACAGTTCACTTTTGGCGGGACTGAGTCCCCCCGTCTGATCCCTATCCTCCGTTGCATCCTCCCCGTTTGCAGAGCTGGATTCCCTCTCCAAAGACTCGCGCCACAATCGCAGTTCGGCAGTTCCTCCCCTCGGCAGGTCCACCCGGCGGGGCACACTCAAGCTCCTCCACCGTGTTGCCACGGAGGGACAGTCGAAAGATCGCCTCACCCTTGGGTTTACTACCTCAGTTCGGTCCTGCTTATGCGTTTCGGGCCGTCTTTGCTGACGCTCCTGAACCCCGAGAGGCCCAGTTGCATCAGTTTGAGACGCCTTACTTGAAAAAAGGGGTTTCCGACAGAACATCGGTCCCCTAATATCATTGCCTTCTAGTGGTACCACCCCGTTCTGGGTCCCGGTCGATAGGCGAGTGAGATTTCTCAGAGAGTGGGGTGTGTTTCCCACTCCAATCTCCCTACGCACCACCCGCCGGTGTCCCGTCTGCGAGGCTTTCCCATGCAAGAGACATATCCAAGAGTGCATCTTAGCCACGCAGTCCTGGAGGGGGGCAATAATTTGCCCGTATTCCTCCTTCCTGGCGACCTTGATGCTCTTGTCACGCTCAAGCTTGATGAGGAATTTCGCACCTAAAGAGTGCGCGTCCTCGACGAAGGCGGCTGAGATCGCCACCATGTCCGCAAGGGACATATGTGTGGAGTCCTCACATCCGCCCTCGATTTCATCAACCTCCGCCACCATTTCTGGGGCATCAAAATGAGGAGTGGAGACATCCGAACTCCTGCTTCCGCCGACACTAGCTTCTTCAGTGCCCGGCTTGTCTCCGCTGCGTTCGACAGAAGAGTTCCGCCTTACCTCTACTGATCCCAGCTCCCCCCTCGAGAAGTTGGCCAGGAGCTCCTCAACCTCCTGCCGGGGCCGCCCCACGACGAGGTTACTCGAGGAGGGTGGAACTGACTTCGCCCTGAAAAGGGCGTCCGATGGATTTTCATCCATCAGATCAGCCATCCAATCCACTTTATGAGCTAGTAATGAATATATAAACAAACCTGATTGCGGTCGAAAAGGGCTAGACAAAGCGCAAGAACTGCACTATACAGGTGCACCACCCAACACCAATTCAACAACGCTTTCAGAACACTGCAACAAGAAAAAATAAAAAACGCCCGGGGACCGCAAGTATGCTCTGAGCTGGGTGCGGTCCCAATATAACCTGGTAAGTGAGAACCTTTTTTTTGAATGGCAATGTAACATCGGGTCGATCGAGTTTATTTATTTTGATTTTGCCCGTTTTTATTGAAGGACATAATTTAACCGTTTTTTCTTTTGCATAATACTTCTTATTTTGTTTTCAATTTTTTTTTTTTTTAAGTAATTCCTTATTGTGATCTTCATTTCTGCCATATGAAAAATACATTTCTATTTTGCCATGGGTACACTGAAGTAAAACATCCCTCTTACGATGTTCGCAAAAACTTTTCTCGGAGAGCATTTTTTTGATCGATGCTTAATTTTATATTTCATAATATTATTTATTTTGATTTTGCCCGTTTTTATTGAAGGACATAATTTAACCGTTTTTTCTATTGCGTAACACTTCTTATTTTGTTTTCAATCTTTTTCTTTTTTCTAAAGTGATTCCTTATTGTGATCTTCATTTCTGTCATATGAAAATTTCATTTCCATTTTGCCTATAGCATTTACATTTGTTGCATTATCATTTTAAAAATTGATAAAAAATAACAAAAGACAAAACATTGCAAATTCTAAATTCGTATTACTTAACTAAATAAACGTAGGTCTTGCAAAAAATAAACAAAATAATAAGAGATCAAAATAGATGCCTTATAAATAACTTACTTTTTTAAATCTGCAGCTAGAAAATATATATACATATATTTTTTTAAATTGGACATGCAAAAAACATTCTGAAATGTCTCAATCAATCACAAGATTTTTGTGGGGACTTCTACTGATTGATAATTTTTGTGGGGTTTTTACATAACTGAATGACTTTTTTTCCATGATTGATTAATGAATTTTATAATTTTTACCCCACATGACCAACTGTCAAACTGATTGACAAATTTTCTATTTTTCATGTGATGGATCGAGAAATTTTGTGATTTTTTTTTTTTTTTCTGATGAACAAAGAAATGTTGCATCTTTTCTCCCTGCAATTAATGGAAGTTGTTTTTTGAAATTTGTTATTTTTTTCTTGCAATCTTTTGATGTAATTTGCCGTTTTATTGAATTTATCCTTCTTTCGTGATTTTTTTTTTAAAGAAAATGTCGTTTTTTGTTATCTTTTTGAGAAATTTGTCTTTTTTTGCTATTTTTTGCAAAATTTACATTTTTTTTCGATTACCTAGACAAAATTTCTGTGCTTTTGAGATCTTTGGACGAAATTTGTGTCTTTTATGATACCTGGACAGTTTCGAAGAAGTTTATCGTTTTTCTCGGGTTCTTTCGATGAAATTGTCGTTTTGTCATGATCTTTCGATGTAATTTCCCGTTTTATTGAAGATCTTTTTGCAAAATTTGTTGTTTTTTCTGCAAAATTACCTTTTTTGTGATTATTTGACGAAATGTGCTTTTTTTTCAATCCTTTGACGAAATTTGCTGTTTACTCACAAATATTTGTCAAAATTTGTTGTTTTCTCACAATATTTTGAATTTTTTTTTCACAATATGTTTAATTTGCCATTTTTTAGAGATTTTTTTTTGTCAAAATTTGCTTTTTTTTTCGAAATTTTTTTTAAACGTTTTGGCAAAATTTTGATTTTTTGCAATATTTTCATGAAATTTGTTTTATTTGAGATACCTGGACAATTTTTTCTTCTGCAGTTTTTTGACAAATTTTTTAGAGATCTTTTGAAGAAATTTGTTGTTTTTTGCAATCTGTTGACGAAATTTGCTGTTTTTTTTTTTTCACATCTATTTACAAAATTTCCAGGTGTTCTTTTTTTTTGGGGGGGGGGGGTATTTTGCCAAAATTTGTTATTTTTTGTAATTATTTGCCAAAATTCATGTTTTTTTTTTTATACTTGGATAAAATTATTTGTTTTCTCAGGGATTTTCGGTGAAATTTGTCATTTTCTCACGATCTTTCGATGCAATTTGCTGTTTTATCGAAATTATCTTTTTTTTTGTGAAATTTCTCATTTTTTTGATATTTTCAGAAATTTGTCTTTTTTTTCACCTTTTTTTTTTGCAAAATTTACCTTTTTTGTGATCTTTTAATGAAATGTACCTCTTTTTTTCATCTTTTGACAAAATGTGTTGTTTTCTCACAATCTGTTTACCAATATTTGCATTTTTTGAAGTACCTAGACAAATTTAAAGTATTTTCACGATCTTTTGACGAAATTCATGTTTTTTATTATACCAGGAAATAATTATTTGTTTTCTCAGGGATTTTAGGTGAAATTTGTCGTTTTTTCTTGCCATCTTTCAATGTAATTTGCCGTTTTATCAAATTATTCTTTTTTTCGTGATTTTTTTTTTGTGAAATTTGTTGGGTTTTTTTTTTTGTTATTTTCAGAAATTTGTCATTTTTTTCACTTTTTTTTTGCAAAATTTACCTTTTTTGTGTTCTTATGATGAAATGTGCCTCTTTTTTTCATCTTTTGACAAAATATGTTGTTTTCTCACAATCTGTTTACCAATATTTGCATTTTTTGAAGTACTTAGACAAACTTAAAGTACTTTAACGATCTTTTGACGAAATTCACGTCTTTTATGATACCAGGAAATAATTATTTGTTTTCTCAGGGATTTTAGGTGAAATTTGTCGTATTTTCTTGCCATCTTTCGATGCAATTTGCCGTTTTATCGAATTTATCCTTTTTTTGAAAATTTGTTGGTTTTTTTTTCTTTTTTTTTTTTTTTTTTCTTTTTTTTTTTTTTCAGAAATTTGTCAACATTATGTAAATGCTATAGGCGAAATAGAAATGAATTTTTCGTATGACAGAAATGAAGATCACAATAAGAAATTACTAAAAAAAAAAAAAGATTGAAAACAAAATAAGAAGTGTTATGCAATAGAAAAAACGGTTAAATTATGTCCTTCAAAAACAAGGGCAAAATCAAAATAAACTCGATCGACCCGATGTTACATTGCCTATCAATAAAAAAGTTAGTTCTCACTTACCAGGTTATTTGTTGAAAAGACTAATTTACTCTGATCCTATGTTAAAAATATACTTATTACATTGCGATAAAAAATTCCATACATATTTTTAATTGCCTATAGAATGAGTCAATAAACATATGTCACTCAGCACACAGTTCAATGGGTACACTGAACTGCAGTATTCCCATCGTAAGATTACCCAGAAAAGACATTCTGAAATGTCTCGATCAATCACAAAATTTTTGTGCGCTTTTTTACATAACTAAATGACTTTTTATCCATGATTCATTAATGAATTTTATAATTTTTACCCCACATGACCAACTGTCGATTTTTTTATTTTTTTCTTCGACTGATTGACAAATTTTCTATTTTTCATGTGATGGATCGAGAAATTTTGTGATTTTTTTTTTTTTTTTTCTGATAAACAAAGAAATGTTGCATCTTTTCCCCCTGCAATTAATGAAAGTTGTTTTTTTCTCACAATCTTTTGATGTAATTTGCCGTTTTATCGAATTTAACCTTTTTTCATGACTTTTTTGAGAAATTGTCGTTTTTTGTTATCTTTTTGAGAAATTTGTTGTTGTTCTTTTTTTTTTTTTTTTTTTTTTTTGCTATTTTTTGCAAAATTTACCTTTTTTTGCGATTACCTAGACAAAATTTATGTGCTTCTGAGATCTTTGGACGAAATTTGTGTCTTTTATGATACCTAGACAGTTTCGGAGAAGTTTATCGTTTTTCTCGAGTTCTTTCGATGAAATTGTCGTTTTGTCACAATCTTTCGATGTAATTTCCTGTTTTATTGAAGATCTTTTTGCAAAATTTTTTGGGTTTTTTTGTGAAATTTACTTTTTTTGTGATTATTTGATGAAATTTGCTTTTTTTTTTTTTAATCCTTTGACGAAATTTGTTGTTTACTCACAATCATTTGTCAAATTTTTTTGTTTTCTTACAATATTTTGAATTTTTTTTTCACACTATGTTTACAAATTTGCCATTTTTTAGGGATTTTTTTTTTTTTTTTTTTTTTTTTTGTCAAATTTGGCTTTATTTTTCGAAATTTTTTCATGAAAATTGTTAATTTTTTTTAGACGTTTTGGCAAAATTTTGATTTTTTGCAATACTTTCACGAAATTTGTTTTGTTTGGAATACCTAGACAATTTTTTTTTTTTTTTTGCATTTTTTTGACAAATTTTTTAGAGATCTTTTCATAAAATTTGTTGTTTTTTGCAATCTGTTGACGAAATTTGCTGTTTTTTTTTCACATCCATTTGCAAAATTTCCGGATGTTTGTTTTTTTTGGGGGGGAGGTATTTTAACGAAAATAGCTATTTTTTGTGATTATTTGCCAAAATTTGCATTTTTTATGGTACCTAGAGAAATTTTTGTACATAGTAAATGATTTCTAGCATTTTTTTAAAAAAACTTTAACAGTAGAAAAATAATCTTCAAACATTTTCAAGAGTTTGTGACGTGTGTCGCAGCATTGCACCGATTCTGTGCCCAGGATCATGTCATGTTGGTGTTACGTTGGTAAATGGAAAAGCATATTGAAATTTTTAAGAAATATTAATTTTTTTTATAGCGGCAAAATACTTTTTTTTCTTTAGTTCTTTCATATTGTTGCCGTCAAGTTTTGACGGGTTTCACCTAGCCAGAATAAATATCATTAATTTTTTTAATATGTGAAATCGACATGTATTTTTGATTTATGAAAATGTAATAGAAAAGTTAGTTGAAAATGCAAATGTTTATTTGTTGAACGGGGTGGGTAATGTAAAAACAAATTAACCACTGAGAGGATCATTGTTACAGTTGTTGCTAAATGGCAAACTATAATTTGTCTTATTTTGCTGCGAAGTAAGTGAAGTATGTATATTTTGTATGAAATGAGAAATGACGGTAATTTATGGTTTATTCATGTCATGTACAATTTATTGGTGTTGTATTTGTAAATGGAAAATTATCGAATGAGAGAGATTCTAATTCTATAGCAGCATGTTTGAATGTAACTCTGCCAATTGCAGGTCATTTGCCTGGATGTAAAATGCAGGTTTTTCTTTTATTTATTGAAATTTTTGCTGAAGATTAGTCATTAAAAAATCCTTTAATAGCTGGAAAATACCTTTTATTTCTGTGGTGCCGTCAAGTTTTGACGGGTTCCATCTAGTCAATAGATAAACATATATCACAAGGATAAAGAGCAATATTCAGGGAGGCTGCAAAAAACAGGCCCCAAAATTCACCTATTACTGACTCTTTAGTATATAATCGGCTAAATTACATTCAGTTGTGAGCACCTGGATAGCACAGTTGGCAAGATGCCAGACTTTTAATTTTCTCTCTCTGAATCTTTGCAGGTTTTATTCTGAGACGGGGTATATTTTTTCCCCAGACAAACTAATGATTAGTCATTTTTGAACCACTATTCAAAAATATATATTCAATTATTTAAATGTAAGACAAATATAAATAAAAACATGCCTCTGAATGTGGAAACACACACACACACACCATACATATATACTTATTTATTTACAAAGAGATTGCAAATTTATGGATCTAATGGGAAAAAAAGTAAAAGAAACAAAACTGAATTATTCAATTGAAAAAAAATTAATTTTATTCACACTTATTTATGGATTTTTCCATAAATAGATCTCTGTTCCTTTTAGTGGAGTAAATTAAAATGCACTACATAAAATTAAAATATGTTTTTTTACAGTAGATCCTAGATTAACCAAGCTTCGATTAATTGAGGCTTCTGTTAGCCGAGCCAATAACAAAGCCTGATTTTATCTTCAGTAGCAAACTGCAAAGTGTTATTGGACTTTTACATCTGCAAACCACTTGATTGGCGACAGTGTGGATGATTTCCTTTTTTAATTTTTTTCATATGTTAAACATACCTTTGTGTATTTATTTTTATCATTTAAAAAATGTACCATTGTGTTTAAGTCTAATATTTGTCAAATTCACCAATACAGAGAGTTTTTACATACAATTTTTATTAATCAAGATTTCTGATATCCGAGGTACTAGCGATCCCAATTAGCTCATTTCATTGAGGTTGCACAGTATTTTTATCTTGTCTAATGGCTAACAATTTAAAATGTTATCATGTTTTTCTTTTTTGAATTTTGAAAATATAATTTTTTTTTATTATGGGATCTCATTTTTGGAATTAGAATATCTGTTTTTGATTAAAAACAACATTTTATTACATCAATTTGCAGTGGTTTTTAAGCAAAACAAGTACACTATAGAAAATAAACAAGGTGGGTTTTGAATGTTTACTCTTCTTTTGTTGAATTTTTAGCAGCCATCTGCTGCAGAGCAACATTTTGTTTTTAAAGTTTTGCAGTGATTAGATATTATTCTTTATTGTAGTGTTATGATTAGTTATTTTGTAAAAAGTGGCTAGTGAAAAAGTTTCTAAATTTCCAAATATTGAAGAATGAGTTTCAGAAGACTCAATTCATAGTGAATCAGCAAAATTAAGATTGCAAGACCCAGTCATGTGTTACAAAAAGTTACTCCCTAAAAATGACTTAATTCATTGGAGTCTTCTGACACTATTTCTTATGAAGCCAAACTTATCAGGTATGAACTTTTTCAGAATACCTTAGAACTACTTTGTGATAAGAAACTTATAGTTGAAGATAAACTAATTCATATGAATGAAAAATGTGAAGAAATACATTTTGAGAGAGGTGGAAGATGATCAGTCAACAAATGAATATAAACCAGCCCAAAAAACATGGAAAGCTCATTTCTTTAGATTATAAAAATAAAAACAGTTAATATTCCTTAAGAACATCCTAATTGGAATCTGCAATCATTACAAAAAAGAGGATGCAGTCACTTAAAAAGAAAAGAACATTTATTGCAATGGTAAGATGATGTTAAAAATGTTGGCAAAAATATGACAAACTTTCTGTCATTGATACTCGGACATATGACTGTTTTGTAGAAGCTCGACAGAACTATGACAAAAAAAAATTTCCATGAATGGGCTTTGGCTGCTGCAAGACAATATGAAGGTTTCAAGTTTAAAGCTTCTGATTCATGGGTGAAAAGATTTGAAAGAATAAATGAAACACGGCAGTGAAAGATTACAAAATTTGTGTCAGAGAAAGAGGTAGTGTCAATTGAAGAAATGCTAACATCTTCAGAAAAGTTTTGTGATCAGACTTCATGCTTAATCCAGAAAAATTATGTCATTAATATTGACCAGACAGGTATGTTAAATATTTTATTAATAAAAAATCTATGTACTCTTTGTATGTTCAAATATATATATAATACATATATTTTTTTTATAAATTAATTTAAATTTCAAGGTCCTAATACCAATCAACATACAACAGAACTCCTGCCAAAAAAGAAATTAAAACAGTATTTGTTAAAAAACAAGATATGAATAAATTTTCTAAATTCATATATGGCATATTCACAGTATGGCACAAATTTGTCTGGGAAAGTGCTGCCTAGTGTCTTTCTGTATTTACAGGAAGTAACAAGTACATCTGGTCCCAAGATACAAATATTGATAAATCAATATGCAAATGTATTTGTCCTGTCTGGTAAATCTGGTAAACTTGCTTCACATATATACAATGAATTTCTTAACAATTGCTTTAAAAATTACATTGGGCAAAAAAAAATTTTGTTGATCATCAGCTCCTGGGCAAGACAAATGCAACCAGAAATATATGACAAAACCTTCCAGGAAAAAGATAAACTACTTGTACAATTAAAGTATACCAAAAATATGATTAAGTGATTACACAATTGTAATTGTTTAATTGAACAGAAAAGAGAAATTAATTCTTGCAAGGATTGTATAAAAATACAGTACAACCTCGATATATCGAATCTGTGGGGAAGTGAAAAAATTCGAGAGATAGAGGTTTCGAGTTATCAAGGTTTTGATAAAATTAAAAAATCTAATCTCACAAACTGCTTTTTGTTGCAATCAAAAACTACACACAATCTACTAATAATTAAAAAATTGCATTTCTCAGCACTTTAATAATTTCAAAGTGTGCTATACACATACCTGTTTTGATTAAATAATATCCAATTTTTCATTAAGAAATGCATTCAGTTCATTTGGATGAAATAGTTTGTAACTGAAGTCTCTCAGCTCACAGAATCTTCTTGGAATTGCACAGTTTTCTCTAACATAGCAATGGCACCAAACAGTTCAGTTCTAATATTTTCGTTTGATTCAAGTCGATTTATCGATTGGCTTTTCTACTTCTTTCACTGTAATTTTTTCATGCTCTTCTGTATCTTGCAGGTAATCAATTTCTTTATCAAACATTTCTGCATTAATGCTGGAAACAATCTCTTTATCTGTCATAGTACCTCGTTTCAAGCTCATTGTCTACATTTAAAAATTCTTCAAATATAGTGTCTATGTTACACGCTATTTGCATTGATTCCCACTGTTCTGGATTCAATTCTTCTTCTTCATCTGGTTGGTTAATGGAATCAACTTCCTCGCTTTCACTGGAAGCTACATTTTCTATAAATCCTGCTTTGATGAAACAATTTCTTATTGTTGTTAACAATATTTTTTAGCATTGGAAGACTAGAGTATGCTTTAAAATTGTCAATGAAAAGGAGAATGTGTTTTTTACTTTTAGCCATAATTTTATTGATTTCTATCAGCCATTCAGAAAAAATTATGCTTTTCATCCACGACTTAAAATTTGATCTGTATACAGCATTGGAAATGACATAATTTTAGTAAAGCAACTTGGCTTTTTAGATTGCCCTATCATAAGAAGAGGGAGCTTTTCTTAACCACTTTGATTTGTTAACAAAAGCACAGTTACATAAAGTTTACTCTGATTGCCACCCCGGCATTTGTCACCGTTAAACACGGCCGTTTTGTTGTGCAAACACTGGAAGAATAATCCAGTTTCGTCTGCTTTAAACACATTTGCTTTGTAGTCTTTAAAAGAGAAGGAATTTCTGAAAGCTATTCTTCACAGCATGAAGATAAAATATTAGACTACTATTCTACTAGGGGCCATCAAATGAAAAGGTATGAAACTCCCTAACTACTAAACCAGTTGAAATTTGAATATGTCGCTTTGGAATAAAGTAGTAAGACATCGAGAGATGTGATTGGAGTATCCAGCGTAGTTGTGAACATGTGTAGGCGCTTGTGCATGAAGGAGGAGAGAAGCAGACCACAAGTAAGTTCCATCTAATTGACGCGGCAATGCCTGTGAAGCCATCATGGCTTTCCCATTGCAAAATCCGATTATTAAAGAGCAGCGAAGTGTCTGATCAAAGTCTGACACAGTGAGAAATCTGTTAACACCTTGCTGCTCTTTAATCATAGGATTTTGCAATGGGAAAGCCATGATAGCCTCACAGGCACTGCCGCGTCAATTGGACAGAACTCACTTGCGGTCTGTTTCTCTCCCCCTTCATGCACAAGCGCCTATGCATGTTCACAACTACGCTGGATATTCCAATCGCATCTCTCAATGTCTCACTACTTTATTCCAAAGTGGCATGTTCAAATTTCAACTGGTTTGGTAGTTAGGGCGTTTTGTACCTTTTCATTTGATCGCCCCTAGTATCATCATGCTTCACAGGTAGCTACATCAACCGATGCACTTCCACCATAAAGTTTCTAAAAAACGTTTTGTGCTTTTTTTTTAGTCAATTGTTGCTTGTTTTAAATTCACAACTCAAGTCAAGTTCTTTTGTAAAATCCTCGGTTTTGTTCTGTAACATCAATCCACTCCATGGAATGTTTTGATCACGGCATTGAACAAATCATTTTCAAACACTTTTTAACTTCAAGATAGGGTGAATTCTGAATTTTAATTTTTTTTTTCATCTATTTTCACTATCATACTTTGTTTTAGATTGTTTCACGTTTTTTATATTGTTGAAAGAGTGCTGGAAGGGATTTTAAAATAAGCAGCAAATCCAATTTTCTTTTTTAGTTTGTTTTCTTCCATAAACTTCAAGATTTTAATTTTATCTTCAATCGATAAAATTCAAATTACACTTTTCACCAGCCATTTTTCAGAAGTCAATAAATGAATCTATGAATGTTCAGGAACACATTTTTGTAGTTTACTGCACTGTTAAGAAATGAAGAAATGGACCCCCCTATCTTCAAAGATCCCCTTTTTTGAAACAGAAGATTGGTGCAAAGAATGCTCCTTGTAGCCAGTAACTAAATAATACTCTCCCTCTCCACACACACACTAGCCATGTTATCCCCAATAGTGATAATGAACAAAATGTGGAGGGATGTTTCACATGCTGAAACACTGTATGTTTTGTTTGTTTCCTCTTTCGTGAAAAAGAATAGGAGTTTGGTGTTTGGTCAAGTGTCGTACGATAGGGGAAGCTTGGAAGAAAGTCAAACAAATGTTGTTTTAAACTTTTGTGGAATGAGTGTGCTTCCCTGTTATTTTAGGTTTACTTCTAAAGAATTTGTTGAATTAACAGCTGCAATGAAGCCTGAATCTCTCCTTACAGCATAGTTATTTGCCTTCTCCAGTTATGGTTTCAAAAGTCTTCCATTATTACCTGTTGTGTTTTTTAAATCAAACAAAGGGCTAAAAGAACATGAAATCATCTTCCAAATCAAACTGGGTCTAGTGCAGGAAATAGCCAAAATAAAAAGTCAAACTAATTTCCATAGAAAAATTTTGACATATCAAGAGTTTCGGAAAAATTAAGTATACATGCTGTAGCAAAAATTTGTGTTTCATATGTTTTTATGATAATTATCATCCCAGATCCTGCCTGTAATCAAAACCTCAATTTTAATAGCACACATTTATTTTTTAAGTACATAATATACACATAAATAAGTATATCTAAGTAGCTGTAAAATAAATGTAAATAATTGTAAATGAAACAAAATACAAAATTTACAAAATGCAAAAATGATGAATGTAAAAGAAATATGCATATATTGCATAAGATTTTTTTTTTCATTTTTTACATTTCATTACATCTATAATGTTGCAACAAAATTCTCTCTCTGTGTAAATGAAAAAATGTGTGTGAATGAGTGTAGAAAAGTGTTCTTATTTATATTTATCTTACATTTTATTAATTATATACATATTTTTGAATAGTAGTTCGAAAATAACTAATCATTATTTTGTCAGGGGGAAGAAAGAAAAGTCTCAGAATCAAACCCACGGAGATCCAGAGAAAGAAAATTAAAAGTCTGTCATGCAAACTGTGCTATCCAAGGCAATTGAGTGCAATTTATCTGATTATAAAATAAAGAGTCAATAATGGGTGAACTTTTGGGCCTGTTCCTTACACTCTCCAGAATATTGTACTTTATCCTTGTGAAAAGTTTATCTATTGATTATACGCTATTGATGCACAAAGGATTGCTGAATTCTATGACACAAACCTTGGACCCTCTCCTTGAAAATCCCTTCTATTAATGTATTCTTTCTAGCCAATATAACCATTTCATTCACTTAGCATGCTTCGAATACTGTTTATATACCATAAAATCCTCTTCAATATTCACTTTATAAAGCTTACAAGCAGTGTTCGATGATATATATCTTGATATGCATCATGATATATATCCAATATTCATTTTCAAAATATCATGAAGCTTGGTATTTTTGATATCAATTTTCAAAATACAGTAAACTCTCTGCAAGGCAGACTTTATTTAAGACGAAAATCCATCTAACTTTGAAAGATTTACAAGTTTCTGAAAATTCATAGACAGAGTAAAATTCATATAATGCGGAATATTATACACTATGGATAATTTTTGTGGTTGTGATTGTTTCTGCTTTAGACAGAGTTTACTGTAATGTGTATGATATTTTCAATCAAAACAAGTTTAAATGATTTTTAAAAAAGTTGTTGATTCTGTTGCTTCTATAGATTAAAACTTTTGCTTTGGTTGGTTGTTTTTAGCTTCCTGAATGTCTCCCCCCCCCCACACACACACACACACCTCCTTAAAAATATCTTTTTGAAGTTTTACATTTGAGGTTGAATTTTTAAATTAAAATGTAAAACCAATAAAAAATAATTAATACATTCCTTATTTTAGTGATTTTTATCATGAAAATAAATTTCTGCTTGGGTGTGTAATGTTTCAGTTATTAAATAAGCAAGAATCTTTTTTAAATAATATATATATATTAAAGAATTTAGACATTGTTAAATGATGTTTTTCGAAAGAATTATGAAAAAATTACATTACATTCAATATCCATTAAAATTCATCAGAAAAAATTTCAATGTATTTTCAAAGGTCTTTTTTATCACTGATCAATCAAAAATACGGAATCTACCAATTCTGGGCACTTCTTCTAGGCAGAATTTTTATATAAATTCATTCACAGAAACAGCATGCTATTAATCAATATCAATGTTATACCACATAGCAATCAGAACAAATTCAAGCTCATGTTATTGGCCATGATATATCTAATGCTTTGATATATTGCAACACATATACTGACCAATAGCAGCAGCTGAATGAGAAATGAGCAATAACTGTTATTCATCTTTAATGAACAGAGGAATTTGCAGTTTGTGGGGTTAAGAAATGCACATAGCAAGTGGAGTTCTTGTGATATACTTTATTTGTCAATAAAAAGCAGTAGATATAGTAGATATTCTGGTTTGATTGAAACAGTCCAGTGAATAAATATTTTAGATTAGATGAAAGAAAAATTGGAATTATTTATATGACATATTTGGTATGATGCTTGAGGTTTGAAATCGTAATATAAGCAAAGCAATATTATTGTTCTTGGAATACATCAACAGAGTAAAAGCTTACATCATATTATTGTAATACAGTCAACTCTGTGAAATCCGCACACTTAGGGACCAAGGGTTTGGCAGATTATACATTTTTGCAGATTATAGATCATCCCTTTGTTCACAGTTCATTGTTAAGGTCTGACTATAAATTAAAAATAACTGTACAAAAATTACAGTGGAAGAAACATAATGCAAGACCTGTTGATTATATATAATAATTAAGATTAAAGAATTTTTAAATTATATACAGTAAAAATTTTTAACATTCACACAACAAAGTGATAGTTTCAGTTTTGATTTGTTGTCAATAACTTTTTCTTGCAGCCTATGAACATTCATTACTTCCTGCACACAGATAAAATTTTGTTATTCAAGGAAATTTAAATATTTATACCCAATTTATATTTAAATATTTATTCACTGGAAAATTGCTTACTGAAAAAATATATGAGCCAAATTTAACTCTATGAGATTAACTGTTTATGGTAATTTGCACTGTTTATATTCTAACATCTGGTGTGGATAATAGACATTTGCAGATTATACATCGGTGGATTTCATAGAGTTGACTGCATTATCAATATATAGCTGATATACTAATAAATAATCCTGCACTAATAGAAATCATAAAACAATGATAAAAGTTTTCTATCAGCATACATCAGTAGTTTAAATTGTTTCCTAAGCATTATTGGTTTATTACGAAATAAAGTGAAATCTCCCTCTAAACAACCATGTATAGTTGTGAAAAAAAAAAAAAAAAAGTAAACACCCCCTTTTGACTCAACAAATTATCATAGAAGAAAGTTAATGATACCAAACACTTAGAAGTTAACTTTTAAATTATGTTTATAAAATTTGCTTAGGGGGTGATCTACATATTAAAACGAGTCTAAGCTTAATTTTTTTTTTTTTTTTCAATAACAAAACCCAATTTTAACAAAATATTTCAAATCTTCAGTTCAAACTATGCCTTGACACCAAATTTCAAGTCTTTTGAATCATAAACATTCAATATTTCGTGCTTGTTATGTTAAATTACATTTTCATATATTTATTAACATTGAATGAAATTATACTCTTAAATGTGCCAATTCTTTATGTAGCAATAATACTAAAATATCCAAACATAAATGTGTTGAATTTGTAATTTATGATATGAGTTATGAAATTAATATTTAAAAAATACATAAAATGCAATCTACCTTTTTTTTTTTTTTTTTTTTTTTTTTGGTCGATTTAGATTTAATAAATCTTGCTTTATGGGAATCCTAAATTTCAAAAGTTTCTAACCAGTACTTTTCAAACTATGCTTAAATAATGGCAAAATGATGGCCGTCTATGATAGAAGTGACTAGATATTTTTAAGCTTCTAATGCTATTTTGTATCTAATAGTCTTCAATATCTGCTTGAGTTGCACCTAAAAGATTGCCTTGTTCAAGAAGGGGGCTCCCTCAGTCAACAATTGAATACCAAATTTAAATTTGGATACAGTCCTTAAAACATGCTCATTTTAAAATAATTAATTTCTTGGAAACTTAAATACAAATTGCATCAAAATTTATTTTTAGGCTAATTGAAGAGTATAAAATTCATTCATACTGTCAGAACTGGGTACTGCTCTAGAGAAATAAACAAAGTTAGGGTTTGTTTTGATATGTAGATGACCCCTTAAAAAATTTTATGCTTTATTTTCAATCATTTGGTAGCAGTAACTTTCTTGTACAATATTTTTTTGCAGAGTTAATACGGGTTATATACTTTTTTTGCCACGACTGTACTTTGGCTACTTTCAAGTGAAACATACTTCACATCAAAGAAAACAAGTTTTACTGCATTCTCTGATTATTTAGCCATAACTTTTGGTAAAATATTAATAATTGAACAAACGGTAGGGCAAGATAATTTTGATTAAACTTTTTTTCCAGTGATAGACACTTTTATGTTATTGCTAAAAGACACATAGTGTTATGAGCCATCAAACCAATATTACAACTAACTGACGTATTAAAAGAACTTTATAATAAGTTATGTTAATGGTACTTATAAGTACCATTGGTAGATAAAGGGTTAACCATGTAGATGACTTCTTACACCAAAATAAACCACATATAATTAAAGAATTCACATGAATTAAAATGATACTTTTCATGAGTTAGTACTTGAGTTATAGCCATCATTTCAGATTTTTTTCCTTGGGAGAAGAAGATAGGAAGTGCTGTACAATAAAAACTTACAGCAAAATATTACATTTCTATATAAAACATTCATTACTGAAAAGCCATTTTTTTGCACATTGATGTTAAAAATAAGACAAAGCTCAAGATCAAACTTATGATTTTTCTAAGATAAAATTCTACAAAATATTCAACTGTGTACATTAATTTTATAAATAATAAATTAGTAACTGCACTACACTGAAATATGAAATCTCTGACCTTTACACCTATGAAGAGATCTAATGCAAAAAATCTTTTATCTAACAGCATTGCCATTAATATCAAAATTTTGTTAGATAGCAGTTTAATTAATACTCCAATGCATTAATCTTTCTATAAACAGAATAGAAAAAAGCAGAGGAAATAAAAAGTATAGGAAATTTTAAACTATCATTAGTTATAAAAGAAAAGAAGAAATGAATGTTAAATTATTTTCTTTGGTTATAGTCCAAGCTTCAGCTGGGAAATAAAGAAACAGGGAGACAGGACAGATTGAGAAGTAGAATGCAGTACTTTGATAATACAGTTCACCTTCAGCAAACCAATGTCTCTTCGTATTTCATTGATGGAACACTGCATTTCACTAATCCGGTGATCCTGGTTTTTGAGCATAGTCCTCAGTTCTCTAACACAATTATGTTCCTGAAAAAAAAAAAGAATATTTTTATAACAAATATTGAATTAATCACAATCAAATGAGATTTCTTTGTGAAGAATTATATTAGACAATATAAGAAAATTATAGATTATGTTAAAATGGGGAATTTTTGTGTTAAAACAACTCAACTGACCAATAAATTTCTTTTTCTACTTTGAAGTGCACATAGTCTCTTTAAATGTGTTGCACAAGCCTATTTAAAAGTATGCTTTCCTTTTAAACAAGCTTTAAAATGTACAGTCATGGAAAAAAAAAGTAAATACCCCCTATTAACTCTGAAAAAAATTATTGTAGAAGAAAGTTGCTGGCACCAAGTCTATTTTTAAATAATGTAGGTGAGAGGGGCGCACATTTGAACAATTTTTTAAAAAATCAATACATTTCTTATTTGAATTACAGTGAGCAAAAAAAAGTATTTGCACACCAGATAAATTTCTTGTAGCATATGTATAAATAAAGAAAAAGCAACTAAGAATTAGAAACACCAACACTTTTACAAAACAAATAAACATATTTAATATCTGACTTAATAATTATATTTAAAATATGAAAACATAAAAAAGTAGCATTTGTACTGCCAAAAAAATATTCGCACACTAGCAATAAAAATAGAACTAGAGGAATTATTTATAAGTTAAAAACAGTGCTAATATTTAGTATGCATGTCCTTTGCTTCAATTACAGCTTATAATCGTCTGGGCATTGATTCTATTAATTTGTGACATGTTTCACTGCTGATTTGCAGTCATTCTTCCCTGAGAGCTTGCTTAAGTTCTGATTTGTCAGAAATTTTCTTTTTCCTTATTTTCACATCCAAAATATGCAATAAATTTTTAATTGGATTGAGGTCTGGTGATTGTGGTGGCGTTTTAAATTGATTTTTTACATTATAAAGCAACCATAACCTTGTAATATATGCAGTGTGTTTCAGATCATTATCATGTTGGAAATAATATGAATTAGGAATTCCTAATTTCAGAGCACTATTAAATAAATGATCTCGCAATATACTAATATATTGTTTAGCATTCATATTGCCTTCAATAAAAATCATTTCACCAATGCCATTAAAAGACATGCATCCCTAAATCATTACATGACCACCACAGTTGGTTTCAAGTTCTACAGTTTTACAGTTGGTTTCAAATTTTTAATTTGAAGAGAAGTATTTGGCTTTCGCCATACAGTTTTCTTACCATCTGAGCCAAAAATATTGATCTTGCTTTCATTGGAAAAAATAACAGTTTTCCAAAACTCTAGTGGTTTTCTAGCATAAGCTTTTGCAAATTCAAGTCTTTTTACCGTATTTGTTTCACTAATAAATATTTTTTTTCAAGGGACTCTTCCTCGATTATTTGCATCATGAAGAATATTTCTAACTGATTGTGGTATAACTATTGTTCCCGACATTGAAGCGACAACAGCCAATTCTCGAGCACTTAGAATAGGGTTTTTGAAGGCTCTCTTTTGCCTGGTATTTAGCTTTCTTGGACGCCCAGTTCACAGCTTATTTAATGTCAAACCAGTTTCTTTTTTATTCTTAATTACATAACAAACACTACAAAAGTTTAGATTTAGTGTTTTACCTATTCCTTGGTAACTTAATCCAGAATTGTTAAAAAATATAATCTTCTCACAGGTAGCAACAGACAGTTCATGTGTTTTGGCTCCATTAGAACAAAAACTACCCAGAATCCCTGCTCCAGTTAATATATTATGTGACTTTAAAGTGCAGGGCTAATGTACTTTGGGACTGATATGCTAAACATTTGCATAATGTTCACATTTAATGCCTTTTTTAACAGTCAATGCTTCATGTGCAAATACTTTTTAGGCATGAGAAAATATTATTTTATTTTTTTAAATGTGTAATATTATTGTATAAGGAAAATGGTTAGTTATTTTTAATTCCTTATTTAAATAAATGAATAATTAAGAGAATAGTATCAAATTTGATTTCTATGGTTACTTATGCAAAAAATCATCTGCGTGCAAATACTTTTTTACTCACAGTACATTTTCTGCGTTTTAAGTATTGCATAATAAAAAAAAAAATCATTTCTTCATTATATGAACCAGAAATTAAAAGTTTTCCATGTAAATTTTAAAAGTTATGATAATTTAAAAAACTGAAAGATTTCTGTTTAAATCTGCCCCATGTAGAAAACAACACAGAGTGTCCCTCCAGTTATGTTTGGTTGTCAAAACTTTTTTACAATATCCTTGAAATACATATGATATCTGATGCTTCTGGAAAATTGAAAATTTTCATTCGCTTTTTTTTATGAAAAACCTGATTTAAATTCCGTTTTATCTAGTACGAAAACCAAAAATAATGTTTTGGAAAGAGTAAATGAAAGTGTATGAGCTTTGTTAGACAAACCTGCTAAATCATGAATCATTGTGTATCTGGGATTTGCAATTATCAAATAAATGAGAGCCATCATTAATTTTGATTTGAAACTTAACATCACTGATACATCAAGAGATTTTAATACATGTGTGCAGTAAGGAAGGATTGTTGAGAGTATAAGTCCATGTTCTTTGACATTCTTAACATCTTTTCACATAGAAAAAATTCCAAAAAATTTAATATTTAGGTATATCAACAACTCTTTAATTCATAGTTTTAGATGTTCGATGATGCCCCTGCTTTTTTTGTTCAATGGTGCCCCATCACATGGAGTTTAACATTACAATTGTTTACTTAATTCGGCTGAAGAATTTGAATAAAACAAAGCTTTTAAACTAAAAATTACATCTTTATTTAAGTGTTGAGCAATAAATCAAGATTTTAGGGATATAAAATTGTCAGCAAAAATCTTACAATTTTCTTAAGTTTAGATTCAAGAGGGAGAAAAATACATATCTTGTTTTGACAATATTTTGCATACAAAATGGTGCAGCTTTGTATACTTATTGCCCTGAAGCAATATTAATGTATTGCCATACTCACTTTTAAAAATAATTTTTTGAAGGAAGATATTTAGAGTGTTGAAAGGTGTCTCCAGTTCCAGCGTGCACCCCTCTCCCCTACATAAAATTTGCATAGGAGGCCAGCCATCTACATATTAAAACAACAAATCCTAATTTTTTTTTTTTTTTAATAGCAGTACCCAATTCTGACAGCATAAATGTACTCTATACCATTCAATTAGCTAAAAAATAAATTTCATGCAATTTGTATGATAGGTTCCTGAGAAATGCACTATTTTAAAACAAGCATATTTTAAGGGCTGTATCCAGATTGCTGACCAAGAAATCAAGGCATCTTAGGTGCCACTCAAGCAATCATTGAAAACTGCTAAATTACAGGAAACCATAGGAGTTCAACACATCCAGTCACTTCTATTACAGACGGCCACTTAAACCATCATTTAGCCATTTTTAAGCATTATTTGAAAACTACTGGGAAGAAAAATTTGAATTTGGATTTCCATAAAGCAGGATTTAATAAATCCAAATCCATAAGAAAAAATTGTAGGTTGCAATTCGTAATTGTTTTTAGATTAATTTCATAATTCATATAATAAAGCTATAAAAATTGCAAATTCAATTCACTTATGTTTGAGTATTTTAGTAGTATTGCTACATAAAATATCAGCACATTAAAAGTATAATTTTAGGAGAAATTAATAAATATATGAAAATGTAATTTAACATTAGAAACACTGAAATTTGAGTGTTTATAATTCAAAAACTTATCATTCAAATGCCTAGAAATTTGATGTCTAGACATAGTTTGAACCGAAGATTTGAAATATTTTGTTAAAATTGGGTATTGCCATTGAAAAAAAAATTAAGCTTGTCGCAGAAAAAGTGGAATTCAGTGAAATAAATAATAGGGATTTTCTCTTGATTCAGTTGAACTCAGATAAAGGTCCGGATATTAAGAAGCAGTTTCTCAGTAAAGTGATTTTGTTTCCCTCACAAGATGGATCACACTTACTTCCAGCTACGTTCATGCAGCCCAGCCATACAGATGAAAAAAAGGATGTTTTTGTGTGACCTATAACTGATGATACAAGTCTTGTATACTATACAGAAATACTGGGAAAGTTGTGTAAAGTGAAAGAAATCAGACATGGACAAATTAGTTTCTTATGCAGATTAGCATAATTGTCAAATAACTGCACAAAAGCATGTATAGAAGTGATCTTGTTTATATTTCACTTTGCCCCATACCTGGGGCAAAGTGATAGTTTTCAACTATTATGTTACATCTTTAATACATCACAGAAATTCAAGAATAAAAATTTGAAAAAAAAATTATTTTATAAGTCAAGGGTATTATAAATTATGTAGTGTTAAATTTCAAATAAATTTTCTGTTTATACATTTTGAAAATTGCAGCTATTTTTAAGTATTTCACTATACCCCAAGTTCCCCTACATCATACTGCATTTTTCATTAGTTTTGAAGAATATGTATTTCATTTTTGCATTTCTGTTACATCATATTCTTTTAGTGATGGTATTTATGTTTATTGCATGTGTGTTCAAAAAAAGAAGTCACTATGTTGATGAAAAGCAGTCAAAGCTGCTTCAACATTTCTTTGCTGTCAGAATCGACTTTGTGTAAAAAAAAAAAAAAGCAAAAATTGAATATCCAGCTTTATAGGTGCAACATGGACCCACATAAAATCTCTTAGAACTGGTTTTTTTTTTTTTTTTTTTTTGGAATAAAGAGATTTTATTTTTCATGACAGCAACTTAATATAAAAAAAAACTTTTGCAATTTTAAAAAGTATGCTTTTATGTTTTTGGATCTTTGTGCTGTCACCTATGCACATGGGACAAAAGTTTTTTGTGGTGTGCCAGGTCATATATATAATGGTTATTTCGTTACATATGTTTTCTTCTCGCGTACCCCATTGCCCTTATTTCAATTCAAATATTTTAAATTGTGCTTAGTTTCCCTTGATTTAAATCACTACAACTCTGCTTCAGAGGTTTCTTTTATTTATATATCTATACTAATAAAAGAACAAAACGCTCTGTCTGTCTGCGTGCGTGTCTGCGATGGGTAGAAAAATCTACAGTACGTACGAAGCTCAAAAATTTTGAGAGTAGCCCAATATCTCTCCTGATGCACCTGAGCTTCAGAATTTCGAAATTCCAATTATTAACTGAGTAATTAATTAAAATCAAGAGGTCACTCTCATAAAAAATCATCTTTTACCCATTTTTTTTTCTCTTTCGTTTCTTTACGGTTGGTTGGTTGTGTAAAAATTTTCGCAGAAGTAATAAGAAAACTGAGACAGAATTAAAGAAACCCATGGAGGAATAAGATAAGTGGAGGTGAAATAAGCCTCAAAAACGTTTTGCGATATGAAACCATTTATAGATCAAATTTTAATGTGCCAAACAAAAGGACGTGGAAGGGATTTTGTGTTATAAGACGAATTGAAAGAAGTGCATTACAATTGAAGCATATTTCAAGAGGAAATAGCAAATTTTTAAAATGGACTTTTAAAATGAAGGAAATTGGAAAATTAGCAATAATTAAATATCAAATTAAAATTAAATAAGATATTGAAAACATTTGAAACGAACTAAAAATTTTATAATTAAAAGTTTCCTTCATTACTGTAATTTTAAATACTTTATAACGTAGATGAAAAATGTTTATGACTTAATAATTGCATGCAAATAAATATTTAAAATATAATGATGAAAATATTCTTTTAAAATCATGCATGAAAACTTAAGTAATATATATTAATCTGAAATATAAATTTCTGACTGCAGATGATTTTAATGTACTAACAAAATAATGTTATATTTTCAAGCAAAACGTTAAAATTATTTTCTATATTGATATTTAAAACACATATGACAAAATAATTAATAAATTGTTACCGGTGAAGCGATAAATTAGTTCTTTTTTAAAAAACGAGAGAAAAAAAATACGGGTTTAAACCTGTTTCAATTGATAAGCGTGTTAAAGCACGTGCTTTTGTTGGTACTTAATTGGACTTAATGTAGGGTTACTTTTTAAGCATGACCTCCAGAAATAATACTTCCACTCTATTCATTTCTTTTTACTCCATAAAAGAAACCAATTTAAGATTTTCACATTTCAAAAGTGATTTTTTTTTTTTTTCCCCAGACCTTAAAAATTCATAGACTGGCAAAATGTCAGTTTAACTTAGGATTTTTGAACATAGCTGTTACGTCAGATCATTGGTACTTCGTACATTAGAATGTATTTGTGGTTAGCTATATTGTAGTTAATATATGTAGGGGAGAGTGGGGATACTTGAGCATAGGGGATACTTGAGCCACCCCTATTATCTCTACAGTTGGTTAATTTTTCTTTCTAAAACTGCCAATATGATAACATATTTATAGTTCTGAACATGTAAAAAAGAAATCACACATCTTGGTACCATTTTGAAAATATAGTGATTAATAGTTGTCTTTTCCCTATCTGAAGTAAATATTTGGGCAGGGCCGTAGCAAGGTGTTTTGAGCCCCCCCCCCCCAAGAAACAAATTTTGGGCCCCCTTCCCCCCACTTTAAACTGAGTTTTTTGAGAAATATTTAAAGTTTCATTATTATAATTTGAAACTCATATTGAAGTTTCTATATGAGTTTCAAATTATAATAATGTAATGAACAAATTTAATAGTTAGCATAAGTATTTTAAATCATTATTAAAATTATTATAAATTTCATAACTTTGCGAAAATACGAAATACATATGCATTGCTTAAAGATCAATTAATAACGTTAAAATAAAATTTGTCTAAAACAATTTTACAAATAAGCACATGATGCTAAGATTTTATTACAAAGTATAGGAATTAAATAGATTATATAAACACATAATTCCAGCAGTTTGCTATTTAAAGGGCTATTTCAGTTACGCGAAAAGACCCATTCGCTAATGCATGGAAGAATGGAATAGAATACTATGTAGGCATGGGATTCGTCCACGGATTTGCGATTTTCCTGATTTTTTGTCATTTTCCGCTTTTTTTATTTTTCATATCTTGAAAGGATTGCAGAAATAACACGACTTTCGTCAAAAGATCGCGAAAAAAGCGTGGTCTTCATAAAAAAAAATCGCGGAATAAAAAACGATTTTCGTCAAAAATCCCCCAAAAACGCTATTTTTGTCAAAATATAGCAAAGAAAACGTTATTATCGTCAAAAGGTAGCGAAAAAATTCTACTTTTATCAAAATAACGCTAGAAAAACGCGATTTTCGTGCAAAAAATCTTGAAAAACACGATTTTCGGCATAAGATCGTAAGAAAAACAAGATTTTCGTCAAAAGATCGCAATAAAAACAAGATTTTCGCCAAAAAATAGCGAAAAAAAAGAGATTTCCGCTAAAAATTGCCGAGGAAAACGCATTTTTCGTCAAAAAATCGCGAGAAAAACGCGGTTTTCGCCAAAAGATCAAGAAAAAAATGCTATCTTCATAAAAAAAAATCGCGGAATAAAAAACGAATTTCGTCGAAAGATTCCGCAATAAATGCAATTTTCGTCAAAAGATCGCGAAAAAACACTATTTTCGACAAAAGGTCGCGAAAAAATGCTATTTTACGAAATACGAAATAAATACGAAAACAGCGAGAGAAACGCGGTTTTCGTCAAAATAACGCCAGAATAAATATAGTTTAAAAAAACTAAAAAACATGCTTTTTAAGTATATCAAACTAAAAAGTGAAAAATAATTCGTACTATAAGCTGAAAACGAAAATAGATGAAAAATACTATATTACTATAAAATCATTGTTATTATAAAAATCAATTAATAAGCAATAAATAAAATTATCGTGGAAAAAAAGCGTGGGGTGCTCCATCTACCATGCTCCATCTATCAGTTCTTAAGAAGCACCCCACGCGTTTTTTCCACGATAATTTTATTTATTGCTTATTAATTGATTTCTATAATAACAATGATTTTATTGTAATATAGTATTTTTCATCTATTTTCGTTTTCAGCTTATTGTATGAATTATTTTTCACCTTCTAGTTTGATATACTTAAAAAGCGTGTTTTTTAGTTTTTTTAAACTATATTTATTTTTCACTTTTTAGTTTGATTACTTTAAAAGCGTGGTTTTTAGTTTTCTTAAACTATATTTATATTTAATACAAAAACCAAATTAATCGGTTGGATAGTTTCAGAGTAATTGGTGAACATACATAGAAAAAAAATGTATACGCGTCGAATTGATAACTTCCTCTTCCTTTTCTGAAGCTGGTTAAAAATAAAAATTGTAATACGGAATTTTTTTAAAAAATTTTATATAGATGTAAATAATGTCAGGAGTGGTGTTCGAACCCACAATCTCTTTCGAAAAACAGAGCTTCAAACCGGTGCCTTAGACCGCTCGGCCATGCTGTCTACACTCCATTTAGTGAACGTATTCAACACTTTTAATTAGCGAAAAATCACTAATTTTATTAGTTTTTGCCTAATTACTAAAAAAGTACTGAACCAATTTCGATGAAACTGAAGTGGTACCAATTCGAGAGCATCGTCTTTCATTTAACACCATAACCAAGTTAATCGGTTGCATGGTTTCGGAGTAATCGGTGAACATACATAAAATAAGGAGAGTTACAAACTCACAAACATACAGGTGAAGTTAATAAAAGCGGGGTAAAAACGCGAGTATCATAAAAAAAATCTCGAGAAAAACGCGATTTTCATCATAAGACCGCGAGGAAAACATTACTTTCGTCAAAAGATCGCAATAAATATACGATTTTCGTCAAAAGGTCGCGAAAAAAATGCTTTTTTTATCAAAATACCGCGAGAGAAACGCGGTTTTCGTCAAAATAACGCTAGAAAAGCGCGATTTTCATTAAAAAAATCTCGAGAAAAACGCGATTTTCATCATAAGACCGCAAGGAAAACACTACTTTCGTCAAAAAATCGCAATAAAAATACGATTTTCGTCAAAAGATCTCGAGAAAACCGCGATTTTCCGCATAAGATCGTGAGGAAAACCGCGATTTTCGTCAAAAGATAGCAATAAAAATACGATTTTCATTAAAAGATCGCGAAAAGAACGCAATTTTCCTCAAAAAAGATCGCAAAAAACGCGATTTTCCTCAAAAAGATCGCGAAAAAAATGCGAATTTTCATCAAAAAGATTGCAATTATAACGTGATTTTCGTCAAAAGATCGCGGAAAAATGCAAGTTCCGTCAAACGATTGCAGAAAAAATGCAAATCTCGTCAAAGAATCGCGGAAATTTTTTTCCAATAGTAATGTTTTCAACAACTTTTTTTCGCAGCTGAGTGGCAAATTGAAACATTAATTTGCCATGTTTGAATAACTAATGTTTTAAGTGAAAATATGTTAAAATTTAAATTGGACAACTAGATGTGTAAAAAATTGCATCAGAAGTATGAACTTAAAATAGAAACTTTTATTTAATAATTGCTTATAATATTTACATAAATGGATTCACTTTGACCATATCTCACTCCCAAATAAAAAGTAAATAATATAAAACAGGATTCAAACAAAAATACTGACAATTTTGTTGCGAATAAAGTAACCTTCTTAATTGTCTATACGTGCGCTATTTAAAATAATTTCTCAGTTTCCGCTTCACGCGCTTTTTTTATAACTTTTTGGACAGATTAGTATTGTGCAGTTAATGTGAAGAATGACCTATCTCCTAAGAACATAATATTCAGATGTTTCAAAAGAAAACACCCTTTTGTCGCTAGCAACTCTATATACAAAAACTCATGGCCAAAAAGAGAGGGGCAAAAATTGAGTAAGAAAATAAGGATTTCCAGTTTCTTCATTTTTGAAATCTAAACAAGGTTTTTGATAAAAACAGAGCCCAGTTAAGGATATGGGGCCCCCGGAGTAAACATCATTCTGTAGCCCTCCCCTCCCCCCCTTCTAGCTGTCTGTAGATTTTTTTTGTGAATAATGCAGAAGTGGCAAGTACAAAAAAATAAATAAATAAATAAATAAATAAAAATAAATAAATAAATAAATAAAAATAAATAATAATAATAATAATAAAACATATTGTATGCAGGCATAAATTTTGGTACTCGATAGGGCTCACATCTATATATTAGAGATACCAAAAATTTGGCCACAACTTTAATTAAGAATATTAATTTGATAATTATAGAAAAAATTATAAATTGGTTGACACAAATATTTCTTTGCAAATTTTTACTTTGCTTACCTACGTACATTACAAGATGTCTAAAAAAGAAGGCTAAAAATTGGTCATAATTGATGATTTTAACTTACCAAGTTAGGAGGAAACATTAATAAAAAATTTCTTTAAAAAGCTATACGATACTATGTTGTTATAATTAAGGCCTGACTAAGTAAGGCCCATGCAGGGCAACTGCATCGGATGTCGGGTCTCCGGATTGAGCCCCCCCCCCCACCCCACCCCAAGGGCAAAAAGAATTTTTTTGTTATGGATAATTAATAAAAAAGGCCAAAAGTCACCAAAATTCTTTATTTATCTGTTTATTTTAATCTTTATGGGGCTCTTTTCTCATCTCCTTTGCTTTCGAACCTCATGCTCCCCCCTTCTCCCCTCAATGTAACAGTTACATCACAAGTGTATTTACATTTTAATGGTTCACATTTATCCTTATATTTCCATAATCGAAGAAAAAATGTATTCAATAGTTTCTTAACGTTATCTCTTTTGTGCTATTCTGTATACAAATGCGAATAGTACTTGGTACGAAATTTACATATACAGACAATTAGTATAAAGTTTAGTTTTAGACACTTTGTTTTATTCAAGAAAAAAATCAAAAAGGTAGAAAGGGGGCCTCCCCGAATTACGTTTACCCCAGGGCCCCTCACAATCTAAGTCGGGCCCTTGGACCCTGGTTGTAATAAAATTTTAATCATTTGTTTTCTAATGATATAGTTCGTTTTCTGCGTATTTGGAGGGAATACTGGAAACAGAGAGGAAAAGGGGAACCACACTCCCTTTCTAAATCTTTGAAAACTTATGAATTTTGACCACTTTTGGCACATTTTAAGCATTTGGCATCCTTTAATGGAAATCCTAATTATTGGGGGCCCCTTTAAAAAGAGGCACGAGAGGGAACTGCCCCGCATGCCCCTAGATAAGAAAATTTCGATTTGAAAAAGTAAAAACATTATTTAAAAGAAGTATTTTCTTAAATTTTCACTACAAATAAACTTCGGTAAAAAGGTCGATAGAATCGATTAGGGGCCCCCTGGCTTCGTCGCCCCCCCCCAAATGGGGGGTATGGGGGGCGGTCGCTACGGCCCTGTATTTGGGTGCATGGCTTTTTTGTTTTTTTGTAATCAAAGTTTTGTTCAAAGTTGCAACTATATACATACATTCAATAAGCATAATTTCAATTGTATTTTGAGTCTAAAATAGTTCTAATAGCTGCATGCTTTATTTAGTAAAACTCTGGGAAACAAAAATAGTGATAGTGGGGATACTTGAGCCAATGAGAGTGGGGATACTTGAGCCATGCCTCAACCATCCCTACTAGAAATTAAACATGGGTGAAACAAACAAAAAATAAAATTCCATCCTTATATTCACTAATAGATATTTTTCTGGATAAAAGGGAGAATAATTTTTCATTTTATTTTAACATTTTTAGGTCGTTATTTCTTTAAAAAAATAACGACCTAAAAATGTTTAAAAATGTATATTTTTTAAATGAAAATATCTATTTTATTTTTCATTTTGACTAACAAAATAGCCTGTCTAGATAAATGTAAACATAGTTTTCAATTTAACTTTCATTAAATTAAAATAACTTTTTAAAACGGTTTTACAGGCTATAATCTCTAATACTTTAATTAGTTAGGTCCAACATATTAAAATATTTATTTTTTAATATAACGTATTAAGATTAATATTTTATATTGAAATCGTAACCTCTGTTGCTGTAACTTTTTTTAAAACTAAGAAAATTGAAGAAAAATTGGTAAAAAGAGCGCACAAAAAACAAGAAAAGCAACAAAAATCCCAGTTCAAACTTACCTGCATGGAGCCAAAGAGGAAGACAAAATCTTTTCCTGTGAAATCAAAAAAGTGTTTGAAATAGTAGAATGATACATCTGGCTTAAATTCCGACAGCTACTAAATTAAAAGCATGAGTTCGACAATATCATTAGAGGAAAATTCTGTCAATGATGGTGATGATATGAAAAGAAAATCTTCTATTGATGGTTGGCTACTAATAAAATATGCCAGAAAGAAAACTCTAAAAATATTTGTTGGATAAGTGCTTAATATTTTGAAAATGAAATTTGCACGAAAAATTGCAGATTCCAAATTTAAATGGCTCTGAACTGAGGATGTTTCTATTGTCGTTATAACTCAAGTTGAAATTATCCTCCGACAACCAGTTTTAACGACAAAAAATGATCGTATACTAGCTTTGTTTTCTCAATTGGTTTTGAAGGACTTTACGTTTCATAATTTATCATTCTGTAAAATGTTTGTGCAAAAATAAAGCGAAAAAAATTACTTTTGTAGGTATTTTTCCTTAGTGGCTCAAGTATCCCTTCAGCATGGCTCAAGTATCCCCGCCATGGGGATACTTGAGCCACGATGTAAAACAAAAAATAAACATTTATTATACATAGAAAAATAGTTCAAAATTAATTGAAAGGGGTTTTTAGTTGAAGAAAAAATATCAAATTTTCATTTTCAATATTTTATTTTATTCTAAAAAAATATAAAAAATTTAAAAAAATTAAAATTCAAAAAATGGCTCAAGTATCCCCATCTTCCCCTATATATGAGGCTTTTTAGCAGTTTTTTTTAAATAATTGATTAAATTTGAATGCATTTATTTAAGTTAAAATTTTATTAAAACTTTAATTTGTTTTTAAAACAAAAATAAAATGGCTCTTTGACGTACAATTGTTCGAATCGGCAGACAATTCATAAACCGTAACAAATTATCAAATAGGAAAATAAATTATATATCAAAAAAGTCACTAAAATAATTGTAGAAAAACATAATGTTTAGGCGTATTAACACGTACCCGAAAAAAAAAAACAGACCATACTCCGATTCAAGCAAGACAAAAATTCCATGAGCATAAACCCGACCCGAACCTAAAAATTCCATTTGAAAAAAAACTATGGATTTCATATCTGACCCGAATCAAATCTGAATCCCACAAAAATATTCAAATGAAGCATACCCCAATCCGATCAAGGAAAAATAATGTTCGTGTATATGCAGCCCAACCCGAACCTAAAATTTCTCTTTGAAAAAACCCGAAAAATGGCCAGAACGAAACCTGAAGTTGATAAAAATATTCCAAAGAACTTAAACCCAATAAGAGCAAGACAAAATAATTTCCGTGAACATAAACCTGACTCGAACCTAAAAAATTCCATTTGCAAAAAAAACTGATATTTTATGCAAACTACATCTGAATCCAATGAAAATATTCGAAAGAGCCACAACCGGATTCGAATAAGAGAAAATAATTTCCATGGATATGAAACCGATCCAAACTTAAAATTTCATTTGAAAAAAAAAAATTGAAATCGGACCAAATATGAACCTGACAAAAATATTCTACAGAACCATACCCGGATTTCAACAAGACAAAAAATTTCCCTGAACATGAACCCAATCCGAACCTTAAAAAAATGAACTAAATCTGAACCTGACAAAAATATTCCAGAGAAGCATATCCTTATTCGAACAATGCAGAATAATTTCCGTTGATGCACAACCCAACCTGAACCTAAAAATTCCATTAAAAAAGCCGAAATCTGAAGTGAACGACATCTGAACCCAAAAAAAATATTCCAAAGACCCAAAACCGGATCAGAGCAAGACAAAATAATTTCCCTGGACATGAATACGACCAGAACCTTAAAAATCAATTTAAAAAAATACTTGAAATCTGAATCAAACCAAATCTAAATCCGGCGAAAATATTCTAAACAACTATAACCAGATACGAACAAGACAATATAATTTCCATGGACATTAACCCAATCCAAACCAAAAAAAATAAAAAAATCCCGAAATTTGAACCAAACCTAATCTGAACCTAACAAAAATATTTCAGTGAAGTATAACCTCATTGGAAGTAGGTAAAATAATTTCCATATAAGTGCAACCCGACCCGAACTTAAAAATCCCATTTGAAGGAAAAAAAAAAAAAAAAAAAACCACGAAATCTGAATTGAACCGAATCTAAACTGAACAAAAATATTCCAAACAACCATAACCGTATTCGAAGAAGACAAAATAATTTCCATGAACATGAATCTAATCCGAACCTAAAATTCGGATGCTCTACAAAACATAATGCGCTCCATAGCGGTGGAAAGTGAAACTAAGTACTTAGTGCGAAATGGTTAAGATATTTCGTTTATAGTTAGTGTTAAATTAGAACTTCGTTACGGTTAGGTAACAATTGGGTTGCAATTACGTTCCGGTGAGCCTTTTGTTATATTTATTTTCCGGTTAGGTTACAGTTAGATCATGGTTAAGTTACAGTTAGATTAAGGTTAAGTTGCGGTTAGGTTGTGGTTAGATTATGGGTAGGTTATGATTAGGTGACAGGCACGTTACATTTATGGTATATTCAAGTTACAGTTAGGTTACTGTTAAGATACAGCTAGGTTAGAGACAAGTTATGATTATGATACAATTAGGTTACGGTTAGGATTTTGTTCACAGAATGAACATTATGCATATTTGATAAAAAATATACACCTATTTTTGTAAAATGGCTCTGAAATTATAATACTATATACTAACCTTTTAGCTAATCATCGAGAATCGATTTCATTCACGGTATAGTCGGATTTAAGAGTGATATAATTAGTTTGAAATTCAAAGTATTTCACTTGGGATATCTATGTGAAAAAAGTATTTAGTTTAGTCACTTAATAGTAATTTTAAGAATAAATATCAACACTTTAAAACGAAAATCACGCAATCGTTGGACACATATTCCCTCCTGCGTTTCCCATTGCAGTCATTTTGGGTATTTTTGCAGCTAAATATTAGTTCTTTTAAACCAATTTTTGACACAGTCAGGGGGCACGTATTTAATATAATGTACACTGTAAAAAATTTGGCCCTTTTGCTGCATCATCACTCCCCCGCTTTTATAGAATATATCTCTTTTGACCTATAAGAATGCTCCATAATAGGCTGAAGTAAACATTTTCTATAAAAGCGGTGGAGTGACGATGCAGCCAAAGGGTCAAATTTTTAACAGTGTATTTACACATATTTCGAGTTAAAGATAAAATCATAAAAATTTCAAGTTCGTTTAACATTATTATTACGTACCCGGGCAACGCCGGGCGGGTCAGCTAGTAATAAAATAAAATTGAAGTAGTACTAAGTAGTTTCATTCAGTATCTCAGACAACAAAAAGAAAATCTTAAACAAAACTCTCATACAAGTAGAAATTAAAATAGTATAATTTAAATATAAAAATATTTCTATACTTTATTATTATTATTTAATATAGTAAAGCACTGTTTATAGATTTCTCCATTCAGGGCCGAAACTAAAGAGATCAGAGGGATCATGTGTCCAAGGCTCTACATGAAGATTTTGTTTTTTGATTTTTCTCAAGTCTATGTTTAGCATGGTATTGTTAAAATCGTTCTGTCTGGAGTATGTCAAAGCATAAAAGAATTTAAAGATGATGTGGCATAAGGATCCAGTACAAAGCAGATTTTTTTTTTTCTTTCTATTCAGTTTTCAAGATTTTAATGATTCGATATTTGACAATGAACACCCTTAAATAAAATGTAAAACTATCTGCAAACTCAATTTCTTAGAAATTTTCTGCAAAAAAAAAGCCCCACACATCCCAAATCCTATATTGCCACTAACAGCAGAAATGAAAAGTTATATGCAGATAGAATGCCACTAAGCTTTATTTAAAAGAGATCAATATTTAACATCTATTTTTTAACACAAAATTTATTTTTAATCTGTTAATCTGCAAAGTTTAAAATAATCTGCTGCACCTGCTTCGATGCTCTGTTTCTGCTACCAGCCTTGGCAGGAGAAAAAAAAAAAAATCATACCTGTCCTTCCAGCATAAGCACCACACTTACATTTTAAAATTGTGTGAACTGCAGCACTTCCTCCTAAAAATACTGTACCATAGTACATTGCAAATAATTTCTAGCAAATGTTTTTTTCCCTTTACTTAAAAAAATAGTCTACAGATCTCAAGAGTCTCTGATGCATGTCATACAGATTCTTCACCCAAAGTCTTCATAATTTTAAGAAATTTATGAAAAAAAAACATCAAAACTGTCTGCAAACTTTGAAAATTTTCTGTGAACGGCATTTGCGTGTTTGTCTATATTATCTAACTGTGACAATAAAGATTGCATAGTTCAGTATTACATATTATAAATTTTAAAACAAGTCGGCTATTACAAAATTAGTAAAATTCTCTTTCTAAATATACTTTGCAGGAGAGGGGGATACCAAAATCCATTTTGCCTCAGGCTCAAGTGCAAAAAAAGCTAGTTTTGGACCTGTTCTCATTTATAAATCTTTTACATAATGCACTGTTTCAGTGTATTCTTGATCCTGATTCATCCCTTTATATTTTAATATTGTAATGTTTTGTTTGTATGATGCATGATGTCAGTTATACGTCATTTCTTTTATGACGCACCCAATAATCTCAGAAAAAAAAATTTGCGTAGTGTTAATTTTTTTCTTTTTTGCTAACAGTATTTAATTAAAGATGAAAGACAAAGAACATATATGATGACTATTGGGGTTGTTTCAAGTTCATGGATCCTGGTGAGGGGTGGTGACTGGCATTTACACACTTTTAAACTTTTTTTTTGTTTCTGATAATGTACTAATGAGAACATTTTCTAGGAACTTACCCCATACATTATGCTTTAAGTCTAAAAGTAAATCAGCATGCTAGAAGATGATTATAAATTTAAATAAAATTCATACGTTCGATAATAAAATTTAAAAAAAGTATAATTAAAGATATGAAATTGATATGAGGTTTGATAATTCTCAATTTAATTTTTCTATTTCAGAAATAATTATTTACTAATTTTTTACAATATTTTAACTTTTGTTTTAATGTTTTGTATATCTTGAACAACCAAAAATCGTAGCAAAATTAAACTTGTAAAATTGAAGCATTATACTTCTACAGTCTAAGATTTTAAACATTAGGACATTACAATTTCGACTGCACATCCTTCTCATTTATATGCCGTTTTACAGCAGTCCCTTGAAAAACATATAATCAGTGCTTTACTGTACTAACAAGAAAAGGGATAATAAACAGAAAATATAATTTGAATATTAACAGTGAATATAAGTAAAATGATAAACAAACCCTTAATTCATCTTTAGGGATGACTAGACCACAGCCTTGTTCACAAGGTATAGGCTTTTTAGGATTATGTTCACATTCTTCATGGTGTATTTCTAAACGTTCTAATTTTACGACAGTTGTACATCCAAAAGTTACATTATCACAGGTAATAAGTAAACGAGACAACAAATTCCTAAGTATTCTTGGAACAGGCTTTAGTTCAATAGGTGTTATGGGTTGTCTATCAACAGGACAATAGTGTTGTAGAACCAGCCATTCACTGATACAACTTTTGCAGAATGCATGTTCACACTGAGGTGCCTATATGAAAAATTAAAATGGAGTAATAAATTTTATCATGCATCAAATACAAATTTAAATCAGGTATGGGTTTTTAATGTGACAGTGGTAAAAATCATGCTTTTATCAGTTTATTCCTTCAAAAACCTATCATTTATTACTTTTCTCTGTTTTATAATTTAAGTCTGTAGTATACAACATATTTCTAAATTGGTTTTTTTTCTTCTCAATCATGTTATTATTTACAATTACATTTGTTAAATTTATTTAACCCTTTCTATTAACAGTACATGTCATTTAATTGAGTATTATTTTGTTTTAACAAACACTTTTCATACTGTTTCAATGTATGTACTCTTTCAATGTTAGTATGTGTCTATGCATTTATTATAGTCATAAATAGCGAAACAAACAGCAGGCTATCTCCTTAATTATTGTCCCTAAACCCATACTTCCAATTGCATAAATTCATAAAAAAAGGTGAAATTTTTGATAAGATAAGTTGCAACTCCATGGGGGATCTATTAGAAAAAATACAAAAATTAAATTTTTATACAGCCTCTGTAGGATAAAAATTCTTATTAGGGTAACTTATCTTATCCAGTCCTGAATTAGATAAAAAAAAATTGCATCTTAATATCTTTAAAACTTGCAGAGTTATAGTCGTTTAAATTATTCATCAGGTTTTTAAGGATTAGACATAAATTGAAATGCCGGCAATTCAAGAAACAATTTTACTTTAACAGTTCTAAGAAACATGTAAAAAATCTATCTTTTGAGTTAGAATTTTGATGTGATGGTTAGCCATATAATTAGCTAAGAAAATCACATCCTAAAATTCCTCATAAAATTTATGAAAATTTCAAATGATTAGTACTAGTTTAAATGGGATAATTTAAATCATTATAACTCGAAACATTATTTATCTGATTTTAATTTCTTTCCATTTAATTAAAGATTAAATTTATTCTAGGGTTTTTTTTTTTCTTTTCAATATTAATTTTAAAACTATTAAAAATATTTATTTAAAAAATGATATAACTTTTAAAAAAATCCTTTTTTCAAAAATAAATACTTTTTCAAATTTGCCGAAACAAAACTAATGTAAAATAATAAAAAATGACATGTTTCAAGTTTGCACTTTTTTTCTTTAACAATTCTTAACTTTTAATAACTTAAAGATGAAAAAGAGTGGGGAAAAAACTCTTCATGCAGAAAAACGAATTTAAAGTTTTAAATAAAACGTTTAAAAAGTTTTTTAAGAAATTGAAATTGTAAAGTAACTCTTTTTTGTAGCCCAAACATCCGATTCAGTTTAACTTTTCCGATTTCCATCTCCTTTCTATACTGTTTAATAATCCGTTAGTTATTTAAAACAATGCTTTTTCTAAGATGAGGATTAAGTTTTTTTTATCAATTTAGCTCTCACAACTTCAGGCTTTTTATCGTTCAGGAGGGGTTCTTAAAAAAATCTGTATTCTTGGCCCAAGGCCAGGCCAGGACCAAGATGTTACTTTTGCCTGGCCAGGCCTAACGCATTTTTCATACTGGAGGGGACTGCTTCCCTTTTCCTAGGTCTGCACTAGACAAAATTTTTAATCCTGGTCTCGACACAACATGTATTAAAATCACTGTCTCTGACTTACCTAATATGTGCAAAAAAATAAGTAACATTTGGCTCAATGAAAATTTTTACAAAAAACACTTATTTTATAAAAAAAACTTTAAAATTCATTTTTTTAAGAATTTTTTTAATATATTCAAAGGCTAAAAAATTAAATACAATAAAATTAATCATATCCACTAATCATATTTTTTGATACAAAAATGAAATGCAATAATTTATTTAAAAAGACAATTTACTTAAAAGACAGAATTTATTGAAAGGGACTTTTTTTATTAAATACTTTTGTTGAATAAAGGGTTATTTTTGTTTAATGAATATGTGCTTTCAGAAATCACATTCAGAAAGATTTGGACTATCGCTGTCTCGCTCTGTATATAGTGAATAAATATTTTTAATATCATTCTAAACATTTCATCAATCACATGCAAGATGAAGTAATGGGTAATCTTTAGTTGAAAATAATTTTTGATCTGTAAAAGCTTGCAAATGTATAAAGGAAAACATTATTTCAAAAAACAAAAGTAAATTTGCTTCATAAACATTTTATGCTTACTGTATATTAATGACTTGTTTATGCATAGATGCAATAGCTTTCTTTTATTAATGTATCCATATATTATCCATTATTTAACCTCCTCAGTCCTGATGTTACCTGGAGGCGACACTAAAAAAACACTCTTTAAATTAATTTAAATACTTCTAGAATTATTAAAATTACATCTAGATATTTTAAATAAATATAGGGATATTAGATGTATCGATATATAGACTGATGCATCTTTGGAGATGTTTCATAATAATTTGAAATTGGTTTTTGTAGTGCCAGGTAAAATTTGTCTCAGGACCATAGGCGTAACCAGCCTTTTGAACGGGGAGGTGCCCAAATTTTTTAACATGAACATGTTGGGTACAAACAATATCTTATGTAATAAAACCTAATAAAACGGAACCCCATAAAAGCTATCGAAATTTCGTATTAAACAGGTTTTTATTTTGCGGAAGGCATAATTGTGTGGTACTTCTTTTAAAAAGGACCAAAACACAATTTTTTATAGCATGAAGAAGGAAGAGAAGTTGCTCAAAACTAAATCTAAAGGATAAGTAAAAGATATATAAACATGATAGATATAAAACAAAGATATCCATAAACATAAATCTGTAATTATCATAAATTTTCATTTCAAACAGCAGTAAAATACTAAAATAAACACGACTTTAGTTCCCCACTCCTTTTGATCAAAGAATCATTAAAATAATTTGTAAAAGGATTAAGTACGCAGTTTAGAGAGGAAAAAAGTTCTTTCAGCCTTTTCTACACATGAATAAATAAAATTTTTTGGTTTATAAAAAAATGAGCCCTTCTCATCTCTATAACATGTTCTTTTTATGAATGTCAAAATATGGCCACAAAAAACGAAATTTTACCAACCTGCATATTATTTTGAATTTTGCGTAGCATTATTTCTGATATTCAATGGAAGCAGATTTGTACAACCCCCCCCCCCCCCTTCCGCCTCCTCCGTTCCCCAGGCCAATCACATGGTGCAATTATCGTTTCACATCTGTATATTCTTTCTTTTTTTTTTTTTGGTCCTATCTACACATTAGATAGAGATGAGTTCAGACTCGTTTTTCGGAGCCCGGGCCCGAAAGATTTTTTTGCCATCAGAGCCCAAGCCTGCCCAAATCCAATACAAAAAAAAAAGAAATCGCATGATATTTAAAATTATTTCAAATGTGATATCTCATTTTAAAAAATTTCTTAGATAAAATTTACTGTGAAATAAAAATATATGTACTTCATATTTAAAAGGATTCCCATATTTTTTGTCCTTTAATAAGAAAATTTGATAGACATATTAGTAGTGTAATGAGTAAATGGATGAAATTTGCAGAAATTACTATTTGTATTCTGAAGAATCGAACAACGTTTTCAATTTCCTATAAAATGTGTACATTTTTAATTATAATCAATTTATTTCTCATAACAATTCCTGATTGACATGAACCTGAAAATTAACACAAATTAAAATGTTGGTACAATTTTTTTAAAGGTCCGAATTTTTATAGGAAAAGAAACACTGGTCGATGTTTTTTAACATGGAATTTATGAACATTTAATAATATGGAAAACATGTTTACTTACAAAGGGAAATTCTCAGTATTGGCAAAGATCTTGATGATAAACAGAAAAAATAATCACGGTGCTGTTTTCATATGAAGAACGATTATGATTCATGCACAATTAAACAAATTTTCAAGACTGAAGCTTCTGGTTTACATAAAAAAAGAAGATACCATTCTCTAAATGTTACATAACTAAATAAATGATAAATAAACGATCGAATTAAAAAATATCCTCTACAACAAACGAAAATCCAACAAGAAGCTAATTTATAGTCTATGATTGTTTTGATTAGCGCCACTTCAATACATCGTCACCGGAAATGCAATAGACATTAATTCCCAAACATCATAAATTTTCTTTTGAAGCAGCAATCAACTATTAAAATACAAAACCACAATTTCTAGTATTCTTTTCATTTTGATAAAAATAGCACTGAAATGACTTGAAAAATAATACGTAACTTTAAAAGGGGAAAAGTTCATTCAATCTTTTATACACGTAAATAATTTTCCTGTTTCAGAAAGAAAGAGCCCGAGCCCGTCTCATCTCTACTTTAGATTACAATGCAAAGATATAATAGTTTCTATCCTTGTCGAGAATTTACGCTAATTTCTTATAGAATTGCAAAAACATGCATGAGAAAGGACGACATTAAAAAAAACTCCCATAAACAAAAGACATCAAATTAGGATTAAAAAACCAACTTTTTGGCTTACTGTGACTAATACAAATTCTAGTAAATATTCTAATTTTAAAAAAGATAAACAAAATAATTTTCTTTATTAAGAAAAAAAAAGGAATGTGGGTCTATTCTTTTATCACATTTCAAAACATAGACTGTTAGTTTTGATTAACTAATTGAACTAACTTGGCTTTCATTTAACTTCCTTTTTCTTTTATAAATTTCGATTTTTTTTTAATGTCAAGCTTGGTCTGCACGAGCGGAGGGCGGGGGAGTGCCCGGGCACCCAGGGCACTTCCCCTGGTTACACGCATGCAGGACTGAGGAGGTTAAACTAAGCCTAAAAGCAGCAGTTTTGTTAATACAAGAAGTTTAACAAAAAACAAGGAAGTTGGGAGGAATGGGATATGTCCCTTTTTTTAATCAGGTTAATGTAAGTTGCTAACATGCAAACTTTTTTAATATATAATATATTATAGTATTGATAATATAGTCATTTACTTAAAAATGCAAATAAATTGAAATGGTGATTTTTTAATGTCATCGGTGACTGACAATCCTGAATATTCATTCGAGTCATAAAAGTAATGCAATTTTATTTGTGGCACATACATCATGAATCTACAATCTTTGATTGTATAGACGACAGTAGACTGTTTGTACCTTGCAGCTTTAATTTATTGCTGTCCCATACCTTCCTGTAAGTGGGGAGGTATGGGACACATTTTCAAACTTACAATTTCTTTAATTATAAAAATAGCATGTTATATTTCTATATTGTTCAGGATGATTATAAAGTGCTTTACCTTGAAATGTTTCTATGTTCAGGACGATTAAAAAGTGTGATACCTTGAACTCTATGAATTAAAATTTTTGTTTTTGTGCCAAAGTTGATTTTCTTACTTTTTTAAAAAGTGTCCCATACCACCCCACTCTCTCTTATGCAGTCATTAAATTCTAGTTCTAAATAAAATGATAAAAACAATTATCTATCACTTTTTGTAGGGTGTGTATTACATGAACGTGCGGTGTTTTGGTTTACTTGTGTTATTACGGAAAATATTATTCACAATTGGAAATGAGATTTTTGAGTGAATATTTTGTACCTAATTTTATAAATATCTTAAATTAAAATTGCATGAAAAAAATCACGTTTAGCAATTTTTAAAACATAAAATTACAACTCAAAATATTTGTTATTATCAAATAATATTAAAATGAACTTACATGCAGTGGCTCTTCTAAGACATCGGAACATATTGGACAAATTAATTCTTCATCTACTTCCCCCTGAAAACGAGCTATATCGTAACCCATTTCAAAAAAGAAATTACGAAAATAGTACGTTTTACGGATTTTTCTGTTTCTTTATGACAATGTCCCTCATAAAATTGTATCTTTACTGCGTAGAATTTATAATATTCGTTTGAAGTATGGTTAGAAACTGAACAACCTAAATTTTGGAAAACACGTTTCAAATTTTATCTGTAAAGGACAGTAACAAAATATATATATAAATGGGGTATCGTTCATGAATTATGTTTTGACTTTCCATTTCATTCTACATTTCTATTTAATAATGCAAATAACTAAACACACTACTTCCAATATCAAAGATCAACCAAATACTATTCAAACTGACATGTAAACAGTGAATGTGTTCAGAAGATCAGAAGTGCAGCTCAGGAGCGGATACAGCAGAAACGGTTGTAACCGTCGCAGTCGCTGGTTACAAATCTGAAATTTGCGACCGTTACAAAAAAAGCGATACTGGAGCGATACTGTAACGCTCACAGCGCGGTCATAAAGTTGTAACCGTATATCGATTAAGTCTAACGATAGCCTTCAATGATTGGTTGGCATTTTAATGGCGGATGATACAAATTACGGTAAACTTTTTTTTTTTTTTTAAGTTTTCTTGGGAATTAAACAACAGAAAGCTCTGGTAAATTTTAATTCATCATATAATTAACATCGGGAAATTAAATTTTGAACTGTGCCGAATAGAGCATTGTGAGAGAAATGTGGAAATATACAATGTTATTTTTTTTTCTTTCTGTGTGTGTAATGTTATAACTTTATAGATATATTTCTATCATTTGCATTATCAGATTTCAAGATTAATTTTCTTTATCTTTAATTTGAATTAATAAGAAACATAAAATCCCAAAAACAAGCCAAATAATTTGAGAGATTATTTAATAATCTATAAAATGAAAATTCACACTTGTTTTGTTTTGCTTACGCGATAGCTGTTAATCTGGAAAGTCAATATCAGAGTGTTTTCTAGTAATATATATATATATTAGTTTCTTTTTGTGAAACTGCTGTACAATGAAAATTTCATCTAATTGATAATCTTTATTGATATTATTAACAAAAATTTTGTTTATTAAAATAGATATTTATCTATTATTGCTTCAGCAATATTATATTCTAGAATAAGTATTAAGTATTTTAATATTATTTTAAATTTATTATGTTAGTTTATTTTTATATATACATGAAGTAATTTTATGTGTGCATTCTGAATAATCCTTATAAATATATCTTTGTATTAGTACAAAAAATTTGCTTCCTATTATTTTTGATTTTCCATATTTAAAAAGAAAATATTCAACTTATGTAAATCTGTCTTCTCTTGTAATAAATTTATCTCATCATATATCAGGGCAAAGCATGAATGCCTTAAAGATCTCTTTCTGGTAGGTTTTGCAGTCAAACTTAGAAGTAAGTAATACACTTTCTTTAATTTTTCAAAATTTATTTATCCGTTTACTCTTTTTAGAATTTAAACATCAACACAGAAATTGTGTCGCCTGTACCAGCTGCAAAAGAAATTCATCGAGAGAGTGGGGAACCCCCCACCCCTCGTCCAGATTGCACCTTTTCGGCAGAATTCGCACTCCCCCATGAAAATTTCCCAGATACTGACAAATCCCAGCATCAACTGTGACCCTGCATTCAAAAGATTTCTCTTCAAGAAGGATCCCCCATAAAAAAAAAACTACTGATTGTAGACATTGCTGTGATTGTGTTGTGGATGTGATTGTGTGATTTCCAAACAAGCAAGATGTGGCAATTGCATCAGAAGGATATATGTCTGTAAATATATGTAAATAAAGGCATAACACTTGGAGAGTTTCTAGCGTGGGTAGCGCCTGACACACAGTGTTTGGCCGTCCATACAGGAAACTTCTCCCGGTCAGTGCTTTTGTTACATATAAAAAAATTTATAAAAATCAAGAAGATAACACAGGTAAATAAAAACAAGTAAGTTTACTTTAGCTATATTTATTTGAGATATAAGTGTAACAAGTAAAAGAAAAATTAAAAGAATCTTATTTTCTCTTGATTTTTTTTTTTTTTTAATGTTCGCACATGAAACCTTTTTTAGTTTATGTCTTAGCTTTATGCCTTCATGACTTGTGTGGATAGGTGCATTATCTTACTGTTTTATCCTTTTTTATTATAATATAAATGCCATATGTATTTTAATCTGTAACTTTTGTTAATATTACTGAATTCATGCTTTTTCATGAAGAAAAAAAGTATATTTCTGAAAAAACTCAAGATATTGGGGCATTTCCATGAAAAAGTGGACATAAGGGTTGAAATTTCAAATTTCATTTATTACTACAAGTAATATATCAAATTAAAGGTAAAACCATGACGCTTACGAAATTATAAAGAGCTAAGCTGTAAAAATTATTCTTTTATAATTTATCTAGGCTCAAAGATAGAAGAAATTAAAAAACTTTCAAGGATGTAAAACAGGGTATATTCATTCTGTCAGATGCAATATATAAAACAGTAGTATTTTCATTGTATGTGCATATATTACTATTTGTGACCTTTGTTTACCTTTTGAAATGCTTAATTTTTAAAAAAAATTTAAAGACCTGATTTTTAATACAAATATAATTACATTGTCTCTCTGTCACACCCGTCACAAAAAAGATGCATAAGTTGTTATATAAAATGCATTTTTCCTCAAAAATACATGAAACTTTCTGAAAGTCTAATTATTGTAGATCTGAATAACTATAAAATATTAAAAATTTATTAAATTTTTATTTTATAGGAAATTTTTGCGTGACGGGTGTGACAAAATCCTTGTGACGGGTGTGACAAGATGCTTGTGACGGGTGTGACAATATTTAAAATTTTTTAGATATATATTTAAACAGTTATTAAATAAAATAAAAATTTGAATCTGTGTTGTTTCTAAACATATTGAGAAAAATATGGCTAAAAAGAAAACTTTAAATCATAAAATAAGTATATAAATTATTTTAGCAAATTGTGAGTTGGTAGCAATTTACTTTAACTTTTGATAAATTTTCAAGAAAATGAAAATTTATTACTGATATTCTTTACATACATAACCATAACTGTATCCAAAAAATAAATATGCTTGCCTATTTTGTTAACTGCAACTTTATATCATAACTGCTAACTGTATGTACAACTGTATGTACTGCACATGTATTTTGGATTTTTCAAGGTGAAGAGTTCTAAGTTTTTTTCAGATTACAGAAAGTGTTTCTCTTCAACATAAAATGTAAGTCTTTATTCCTTTTATGCTGTCCTTTTTTAGTATTATTTAAAAAAAAAAAAAAAAAAATTGTTTTAAATAATCTTTAAAGCATAGCTATTTAATATGCTTCAACTTAAGCCTAACAGATGAAATATTCATTTGAATATAAATTTCCATTAAACATTTTCACTTATAATATATATATAAATTAATATTTAGTATAGGTGAATAATGCTCATTATTGATGTAAAGTATAAAATTTGAGTACTCTAAGTCTAATTTTTCCTGCAACCTGATTTTTGTTTATTAATTTTTTCTTAAAATAAAATATTTTTTGTATTATTTCAGATAATGTCAGCTGCAGCTAGAAAGCAAAAATCACGTCAGAAACTAAAAGATGACCCAGTGCAATGGGCAATACATCTTGAAAAAGAAAGAGAAAGAGACAAAGCCAGACGTGAGAAAAAAAAGTTAGAAATGAATAAACTTCAACTACAGAAAAAGAGAAAGGAAGATACTGAGAGGCAGAGAAGGAGCAGAAGTAACAGAAGGCAACTTATCAGTGATAATACCAGTGATGATGTAAATATAGCTGAATCACCTATTGGCACCTATAGAACTTCAGTCATTTGGAAAAGCAATGGCTCGGTCTCGTAAAGTTTTACCTAAAAGCCCTCGTAAGAAAAAGATTATTGTGAGAAGATTAGCAATGGAGATTATTCCTGAAATAAAAAGTTCCTTGAATATTAAGAAAACTGAACAAAATAATTTGTCAAATATTGAAGAAAAAGTTATTCAGTTTTATAATAGTGATGAAATCAGCAGACAAGCACCTGAAAAAAGAGACATGAAATCTGTAAAAGAAGCATCATCTGGTAAACGAGTCCTAGTTCCAAAACGACATATGTTGATGACAGTCTGTGAAGCTTTTGCCCAATTCAAAAGAGAAAACAAAAGTATTTTGATTGAAAAATCAAAGTTTTACAGTTTGAGACCACAGCATGTGATGTTGGTAACTGAAACACCCCACAATGTTTGTGTCTGTAAATATCATGCGAATTTTGACTTTCTTCTTAGATCTATATCAAATACAGTGCAAGAATTTCCATCAACAAGCAGTCATTTACTAAGCATCATGTGCTGTAATGTTCAAAACGAAAAGTGTATGACAGGAATTTGTGATGACTGTCATAAAGAAACCAACAAATTTGTTAATGAAGATGACTATAGAGATAAATACTTAGTATATAAGCAGTGGAAAGAAGAAAATGGATTCTTAAAAGTAGTGGAGATAAATTCATCAGTTATGGAGGCAATAAATGAACTGAATAATCAGCTGCCTTTCTATAAGCTTCATTGCTTTGTGAAAACAACTCAATCCAGTTATTTTGAAGAATCCAAAAATAATGTGGGAGACACTGAAGCAGTTATACAAGTAGACTTTGCTGAAAATTACAGTGCAATTTCTCAAGATGAAATCCAGAGTGCTCACTGGACCCATCCTCAAATCACTGTTTTTACATGTTGTGCATGGTTGAAAGGTGTCATTCGCTCCTTTGTAGTAATCAGTGATGAATTGCAGCATGATAAATATGCTGTATGGGCATTTTTAAATGCCATTACCAGTAGTCTGAAAAAAGACTTTTCTCACCTTAAAACAGTGAAAATATTTTCTGATGGCTGTTCAGCCCAGTTTAAAAATAAATATAATATTTCAAACTTGTGCTATTTTCTCAATGACTTCAAACTAACATGCGAATGGAACTTTTTGGCTACTTCTCACGGTAAAGGAGCAGTTGACGGAATTGGAGGACTGATAAAATCAAGAGTGTGGGTTTTGGTTAAATCCAGAAAAGCAATCGTAAATTCCGCTTTGGATTTTTTTAAATGTGCACAGGAAATTAGTGAAATTAAGGCATTGTATGTGTCAGCACAGAAAATACTTGTAACAAAGCAAATGCTGACAGAAAGATGGGAAGGCATTAAGTCCATCGAAGACAAAGTCTTATCATCACTTTAAGGTAAGTGGTGATGGTATGATTGGAAAGACTGCGAAATCAACACTGAGGAAGGTGGCAGTTATTAGCAGCGACTACTTAGACACTGCTGATTTGGAATCTCTCCCCAGAAAGGTTTTGAAATTATCAGATTTAAATATCGGAGACTATGTTGTGGTTTCACTGGCCAGTAGCAAAAAGCGCAATAGCTTGTACTATGCTAATGTATTGGATATTAATTTTTGTAAAGAAGAAATAAGCTTAAAATACATGCAAGCCAGTGGACCACACTGGATTTGGCCAGAGAAAGATGACATTTCAATTGAAAACTTTTCTGTCATTGTGAAAAAAGTAGCTCCCCCATCACTTATCACAAGTAGGGGACACTACAAGTTTTAAACTAAAAGTAACTCAATAAAGATGTTAGTTTTATTAAATTTTGTTTGTATATTAGTTATAGTCAAGTTTACTGTCTATACTGATCACTATTTTTCTTGGTTAAATAGATCTATAACTACATTTTTGCACGATGTCACACCCGTCACATTTTTGTCACACCCGTCACAGCAGAAAAAAAAATTCTTATACATTTATAAAATTAAAATTTACTATGAAAATTATGTATTAAGTTGAATCTCTTTTATTAGAAAAAAATTGTTTTAATGATGAAACATTTAAATATTCACAGGAATTTTAACAAATGTGCATGCAAGTGAAAACTCATGTCCCGAGAAAGTCACACCCGTCACAAGATTTTAAAATTTTTTTTTTTTTAAATTGAAAGCTAATGAAGTTTTATTTTTGCTCAATTATTCATGTATATGTATGGAAAAACATAATTAAAATGCTTTTCAGGAATTTATTAGCTAATTTATTGCCAAAAATACAGGTATAAGCACTGAAAATTGTGTCTGGATGTCACACCCGTCACAATGGAATGGCCCATTGCTGATATTATTAATAGTCACAAACTTCTTACCAAATACATTTATATATTAATCAATCCTTTTTGTTTATTATGACTGGCTAAACCTGAAATAAAACACTGTTATTTTATGATTTTGTGTGAATTAGAAGTGTACCTTTATGAGGCAAGTTTCATTGAATAGTTCAGGAAAAATGCGTCTCATCTTTATAATGAATATTTAACTATACATTATTGATTAATTACTTGAGTTTTGCTTTTAATATTTAATCATTTTAAAAGTTATCTAAATTTTTATTATTTTAGCTTATTACTTTACTTATTTTAATAATTTGCTGTATTGTAAGCACTTATTATTACTTTGATTGCATTTTTACTGTTTTATAAATGTAAACAAAAAATGACCAGAAATCTGAAAAATTCTAAAATCGGCACAACCTTTGGTTTCAAGCTGTGCAGATTTGAAGGAGTCTACTGTATTATTTATACATACAAATAAGCATTCCCTGATGGGATGCAAATCTGTATAGTTTCTATACATTTCTAATCCTTTTTTATGTAGAAAAAGTTGTATACTTTCTGGAAAAAATGTTCCACTCTCTGAAACATACTCAAAAAGAAAAATCATGTTATGGTTTATAGGTATTTTTTTTTTTTATTCAATGAAAACTTTTTTTTTGTCCTTAAAATGTATCTCTTCTTACTTGCAAAATAAATTTTTAAAAAAATAGCAAAATATTGTGTTATTATTAGTGCTGCTATAAATTCTGTTTTATTTTACTCTGAAAATTAAAAAAAAAAAAAAAAAAAGGCTTCTTTAATGAAACATTGAAATATTTAACTGGTAAATTAATTTTGACTCCTTGTGCTTTTCATTATATCACTTTTTACATGCAATGTATTTACAACGAATTATACTATGAATATATAAAATGACAAATTTATATTATACAGGGTTCATACGCCTCCTTAAAATCAATGAGAATTCCCGGAGTTCTATTTTTTTCTCCAAGTTCCTTTAAATCTTTTATTAATTTACTCTCGGCTCCTGGAAACAAAAACTCCTGGAAAATGTTAAAACTGCGATACTTTATTTTTTTTACCATCTATAATTTTCAGAATATTAGACATTGAAAATTTTAGTAATATTGAAGGAAAATTGTATAAAATATATTTATTTTGATGTGAATCAGTGTTAACTGTAACATGTTTTAAGTAATAATTATTTTTACAAATCATGTGAGAACATTAACTTCACATTTCAAAGCCTGTGACTTGAACTTACAGTACAGTCAAAGTTCTATAATCCGCACAAGTTGGAGCCAAAGGTTGTGTGGATTATGGAATATTGCAGATTATAAAGCATTATACATTACACGTCATTTTATTATTCCTATATGGTGTTTTATTTCTATAATCAGTATAATATGAAAAAATAAATATGAAATTTAAAAATTAATTTAATAGGCTATCGCAATAAATGTCTTTTTTAACCTCTTCGCTACTGAGGTCCACATATGTGGACCTTGGATCTTTGCTGTTTATAATAAAACTATGAAAATTATCTACATTTTTTTTTTTTTTCATATTTACATTTCTGATAGTTTAAGCTTCAAAAAGAATCCAGCAGATGGTAGTACCAGACACATTTTCATGGTCATACACTTGTTTGAAATTGTGATTTTTAAAAATGCCACCAATTCAGCGATTGCGCAGAAGTAAGTACTTTTTATCTATATTGTAGTTTTAATTAAGGTGTCATAATTTTTTGTATAGTTAAAAACATGATAAATGTTCACCAGACATCTTTAGTTTGTTCATTTGATGATATTTTTTATTAAAAAAGTAGCATTTTGTGGAGGTCCACGTGTGTGGACCTCAGTACTCAAAGCGTATAAAGAGGTTTAAAATCAAGAATTACTCTTATGTTTAAATATAATAATAAAGCATCGAGGTAATTAATTAACTCATGATATGTGTCGTTTTAACATTAAATATGCTTAATTAGCTAGATTAAGTGAATTTAGCTTATTGTTTTCTTAAAAAATACTTAAATATTATTAAATGCAGTTATAGAATTTTATTAAAAATATATGGATCAACTGGAGATTATAGCTAGATATACAACACGTTTTTTTACTAAAAATAAATAAATGTAATAATTATATAAATAAATTTGTAAATAATTCTTTCCTCTATACATTTTTTAAATATTTTAAATAATAAAATAATATTTTAATTAAAAATAATAATATTATTTAAAAAATACGACAATGATTGTTAACTCATAATATATGTCGTTTTAACATTAAATATGCTTTTTAAGCTAGATTAAGTGAATTTAGCTAATTTTTTTCCTTAAAAAATACTTAAATGTTATTCATGGCAATTATAGAATTTTCTTTAAAATATATTTATCAACTAAAGATTCTATTAGATATACAACACGTTTTTTTACTAAAAATAAATAAATTTAATAATTATGTAAATAAATTTTTAAATTATTCTTTTATATATATATATATATATATATATATATATTTTAAATAATAAAATAATATTTTAATTAAAAATAATATTATTTAAAAAATAACACAATGATTGTTATTGTATTTAGACCAAATTTTGATTTTTAAAATGCCATTTCTATGAGTAAGTAGTTTCTATATCATTAGGTATTTATATTTTATATAAATCAGTAAATTAAATTATTTCCCAAGATAAGCTGTTAATTTAATATTTTTTTTCGTTGGTAAATATATATCAATTTAGTATAATTTATTAATAGCCTTTATTCAGAATAAATAATTTAATTAAAAACAATGTTTAAATGTATAAAATCATTTTTCAGGTCCATTAACTCAACAGGAAATAGACCTTTTACAAGGAAGTGATTTGTCGGAATTGTCTGATGAAAAAAGTAATGATGGTTGACCTGCAATTACTTCCACAAATATTTCAGAAGATGAAGACAGCTCTTCAGATTCCTCGGTGGACTTTATTGATATACATGCAGCATCAACCAGCAACACACCACAAAGAAAACATTTGTGGAAAAATGAGAGGTGACATTTTAAAATAATTCCTAAACTATAAAATGAGATTTACAGATTATATATTAGATTATAATCATACAGATAATGTATGATATTTTAAATAGAATTGTAATTTTCTTTTTTCAATTTAGTCAAAATTTATTTTATTTCAGGATGACTCAGAGAGGTCCTCTCATAGAAGATGAAAAGTTATTCGATGTTGATGAAACTCCAACTCCTCTTGATTCTTTTTTCGAGTATTTAAGCATTGATTTTTTTGAAGAACTAGCTGAGCAAACAAATTTGTATTCCACACAAAATCGAGAGCACAGGTCAGTGAATACCACAACTTGTGAGATGTTGAAACTCACAGGCCTGCAGATTCTTATGTGTACATTAAAACTCCCCCAAGCAAAGATATATTGGTCAAGAGATATGTCAATTCCATTATTTGTTGACACAATGGCTACATCTCTGATAAAATATGAAGGAAACAATAATATCACACCTCGAAGAGGTAGGCCTCGAACGATATCAAGTTCCAGTGAAGAAGAAGAATTGCCAAAGAAACAAAGAAAAGATGTCAACAAGCCTAATAAGTAAATCCGCCTTGACAATGTAGGACACTTACCAAGATTTTTTGACAACAAAAATGCATCTAAATGTCGTTTAGAAGGATGCAAATCCAAAATCAGAGTAATGTGTATAAAATGTAAAGTTTATTTATGTAGTTTGAAAAACAATTGTTTTGAAATTTTTCACACTAAATAAAAAATAAACAAAAAGTTTTTGGTAATTAATTTTTGGTAAGTTTTCTGGTAATTTTTTTAAAAATATTTCAAAATTTTTAAATTTAAGATTTATTAATGCAATACTTTTAAAACAATAGAAAGTAGTATTTACCTGTTGAAAAACATTTGTTTCTGCAATTTTAAAAATAATTAAATGCTTGCAATGATTGTCCAAAAAATTTAACTTTTTATGCAATTGAGTCCCGAGGTCCACATATGTGGACCTCAATCTGCTGCTACTCTGGTACATAAAATTTTATTTTATTTTCATTTCTATCATATTAGAAGCCAAATTAGTTGAATAAACCTATTCCAGTATTTTTTCAAAACTTTATTTACTTTCAGGACTGAAGAGGTTAAGTTATTTTATCAAAAAAATTATGTGCATTTAAATAGAAATAAATACTTAGGTTCTGTAATACAGTTTGTTTTCTACGGTTAATAAAATAAAATAATTATATTTAAAAAAAAAAATAAATGTTTTATTATTTTTTTTTTTTCCTTTTTTTAATCATTTGTTAAAAAAATCGTTTTTGGATCACTAATTTGTAAATTTTCTTAACTGTTTATTTCATTGTTTACATTTGTAAAGTAAAACGAATTATAGATAATTGCGGATTATGGATGTGCAGATTATAGAACTCTGACTGTATTATTATGATTCTGAATTTTTGTTATCTTCTGAAATTGGATTAATTTATCTTTAATTGTAATTGTTGACTGCAATCATTGTTGACTTTAAATGAAAGTTTATTTTTTTTTTTATTAGACATTGCAATTTCAAATTTTTAATTGAATTTTTGTCCCAGAATAAAGGAATAAATTTTCAATTCTTCAGTAAAAATAAATAGTAGAAGCGTATTTTGAATTTTAAGTTTAATGTGTTATTTTTGTCTATATATATATATATGTATGTGTGTATATATTGATACACTTAAAACTTGTCCTGTATATCAAAATAGAAAAACAAATATAATCTTTGGTTAGGTTACTTAATGAATGATTAATAAATGACAATTTAAAAATAATAATAATGATAACATTTTAATTATTCCTTCAACACATGAAATCTTTTATTGATATTTTTTATCGCACAAACCAATTTTTAAAGTATGGTTAAATATATCCATGAAATTTGAAAATGTGTGCTCTAAATTTATTAATTTTCCATGAGTGACATTTTAAAAACATTTTTACAATTTCAAATACTTCAAAACATTGCAGTGATGGTGATTTGTTTGTAGTTTTTACTTTGCAATTTAATCTTGAAGCCTTTTAAGGGTCAACAGTGAGAGAGTTTTTCTTGATCAATAACAAAAGTTTGTTTTCCTAAAAATTAAGATATCTATCCTAAAGAGCTAATGTTTCTTTAAAAGCAATTTTATCTTTCATACAGCAACAAATGCATTCGGTATATATCAGTCTAATAGTTATTTATAAGATGCATGAAACATTTCTATCTATTGAATGCAAAATCCATTAAAAATTTCTTAATATATTTGTTAGATCATTTTTATTTTTATTTTTTTAATGTTTAAAGTGTTTATCTTGCTTAAAAAAAGATTTTAACTGTTTGTTTACATTTGAAATATAGTATGGATTATGATTATAATATAAAGTTGTGCATTAGAGAGAATTGACCGTATTTATTATTTAAATCCATTTGATAACACAATTTCTTTAATAACACAGATTTTTGATAATTCAACTTTTTAAAGTTTGATTTAATATATCCATAAAATAAAAATATGAAAAAATAATGTACTAAATTTATTTTTTTTTTATATAAACAAGTTTGAAATATTACTGAATATATATCACATACATTAATTTGTGGAATATATGGCATTAAGCATCAATGAGGTTTATACTTTTTAAATATGATTACAGATAAAAATGCTCAAGTTTTTTTTTTTTTTTTTTTTTTTTTTACCCAAAGGCTTATTTTAAATTTTTTCCAAACTAGAAAAATTGAAGTTTCATTTATAAAATAATATATTGGAAACTTTGTAATAGCTACATACTAATACTACAATTGAAAATTTAACATGAAATGTGACGCATGTATTTATTACTTTATTCTATCTTTACAAGAAGTAAGTATTGAGTTTGTATAAAATTTTGATTTCTAGTTTTTTAGTGGATTTATATGTTTTAGAAGGTTTTATAGTTCATACTCTTGAGTTCCATTCTTAGAAATATGAAATTACTGTATGGAAACATTATTAGATATGGTTTTTTACTCAAGAAAGTGATACCAGATTTCAGAATAAAAAGAGAAATTTTAAGTTTAATTAAACTAAAAGCATCATTTTTGCATGAAAAACTGATGTGATAGTTTTTTTTTCTTTGTTTTAGTGAGTAAAATTCTAACAAACAATAAATTCTATACTGTTTTTGGTTTACAGACTTGAGTAAACCAAACTAAAACTTAGTTTTGTTATAGATTGTAAAACTTTTTTTTTTTTTTTTTTTTTTTTTTTTTTGAGATTGGAAAGCTATACCAAAATAAAATATATTTCTCAAAGGAAATGAAAATTATAACTAGGAGAACAAAATGTAATATTGTAAATATAAATTTTTTTTAAACAATGTAATATTTGAATATTGATATTCGTAATAATGACAAAACTGCAACAATTTGTTTCTTCAAACTAGTATAATTTATGTGCTTAAGGGTATATTTCGATTCAAACTGCTTATTTTCTGATTTATTTTTGAATTCATTATTGCTCTCAAATACACCAAACTTTCAAAATCTCTTATTTGGAAAGTACATAAGGTGCCGTGATTGTCAATTCTTTGATAAATGCAGAAAATATAGCAAAAAAAAGCAATCAAAAACGGCATTTTGAACCGATTTTTTCCAAGCAGGAGATCTGGGAATGAAAAAAAGGGTCATACTGGGACTATAATTGTTTCTAACTCAAATTCTAATGAATTGAGCGTAAAAAGACATCACACAGCACCTCATATGTCCCTTCAAGAATCCCCTCAGCCAGTTTCATGTTTCTACTTTTAAAAATGTGTCTGAAATTGTATCGGAAAATTTTGAGCTGTTGAAGGTGGAAAAGGATTTTTTCGAATACACCCTTAAAAACAATACTATGTAAATGGGATGTATAATACATTTGATTCCAAACTGCAGAGATATTGTCTAAGGTTTTTACATTAGATCAATTGGTAATTGAACATGTAACTGAAAAATCATTTTAACAGAGACATGATATAATAAACAGTAGCGTTAAATGAATCGTGAATGTTACCATGAAAATGCTGAGACTGAAAAAAACTTTTAAAAACAATCTGTGCTTCTTTTTTCCCTTGTATAACATAGTCATATAAAGTAAAAATAATTTTCTTTTAGTACAGATAAATGAAAAAAAAAAATATTAATATTCTGTAAAAAAATATAATTTATGAAGAAAAATCATTTTTTCCATTTTTTTTTTTTTTTTTCGAAAAAATTCAGAAACTGTTTTTTTTTTTCCCTTCCTACTTCAACTTTTCCAAAAAATTTACATCTCGATATATGATTATTAAATATTACTATTTATAATATTAAATGTTATGATTTATTTACAATTGTAAAACTGAAGTAATTTAAAAAAAAAAAATAAAAAATACTTTCCTTTCTACAGTATTATTATTAATAACAATCGCCTCTTGAAAATGACAATTATTTGTATTCAATTCTATAATATATTTTTATTCTTTTATATATATGTAACAAATTATTAATCAGATATCACATCTCATCATTGGTTAAAATTTAGTGAATTATTTATTTCAGTGATTTATTTGAAATCAATATTAAATACCATTCATTTATAAACTATACAAATTGATGTATGTAAATATTTCCCTGTCTGTCTGTTTCCAGTTTAATTAACAAACTTTCTTTGTTAAATAAAAAGCACAAATTGTTAAATTTTAGTTAAATTTACATACGGGAAAATATAACAAATGTGCTTCAAAGTTAAAAAAAAAAAAAAAATCTTTTACATTATTTTAGGTTAATTTTTACGAAATAAAACCGATACAATTTTAAAAAACTTCAAAAATAAATAAATAAATAAAAGTTGTTGTTGTTTCAATATGATTATTTTTTCAACATTTGTTGATATTTCATCAAAAATCACCGCACTACGTAAAATGTTGACATGTTATGTTTATGTTTTCCGGAGTTGTAACCGGCTTGAGACTGCTTGCGACGGCTGTTAGGCAGTCGCAGGTTTTTATGACAACAGTTACAACTTTGTAACGCCTTCAGCCGAAAAGCGTTTCATTTGTATCGCATTCGGCAGGATTTGTAACTTCGACGCGAGTTGTAACGGGAAGCGTTTCTGCTGTATCCGCTCCTCAGGCAGCGCGCGCTCAGAAAATTTTTCATGGAGTGGGTCTGATTGAAGAAAGGAATTTTAAAATAACTCAATTATTGCATTATTTTTGTTGTTCAAAACAGGTAAAATCAACGACTATATTCATCCAAAACATGGTTTTCGTAACAAAAATATATACCTGTGTTCACTCCAAAAACAGTCTGTAGTTCACTCAGATAAAATTTAAAATATTCGGGATAAGCTTCAGTTGACCTATTTCATCTACTTTATCCCGTTAAGGCCCCTGTCCTCGCTGCGTATTTCCGAACTGCGGAACTTTTCGCCAAATTTTGGCGAAATTGCAAGCAGTTGAAAAATCGCCAAATCACGTGACAATTGTTGTTGTTGTTCAACATCAACATTCGTATTCGTCGGAGGTTTTCAACACGTGCTATGACATGGCTAATGATTATTTATTAGACGTTTATTCTTTAATTAAAACTGTTAAAAATACGTCGAATTCCGGACAGATTATATAAAATCTACGAAAACAGCATGGGTTGTTTATTGTAACAATTCCAAGCAGGTAAAGTATGCTGCAAATTACTATTATCATTTATTTTTATTTTGTTCAAATTCTGCATTATTGTGTATTTTAGTGCAAAGTGTCTGAATTCAACACTGATATGATGTATATTTTTTACACATAAACTCTACCATATTTAATAAGAAAGTTCAATAAATTCGTACTACGTAATAATAATAAATATTAAACGTTTTTTGGTAGGGTTAAAAACTTAGGTTGTATTATTTATTTTTACGGATTAAATCGGCATGGGTATGTAGCATCGGTATGTATGTAGAAAATATACATTGCTTTTTTATTTTATTTCTGCTTAAATCACGATTTTATGCATAAAATTTGTGTGCAATTTTGTATGTCATATTTAAATCTTTTACCTTTTTTTATTTATTTTTTTAGGCAGTGTGGAAATGCCACTTGAGCAACAGGGGCGTAGCGTGAAATTTTTATTGGGGGGGGAGAACCAAAATTTGGCGCCTTTTAATGTTTTGGCGCCCTTAAATTATTTGCACGTTTTTTAGGAGAGGGGGGGGGTAGTTATGCTACTTTTTATGTTTAGTTAATTATTCATGGCAATGGCATCTATTTAGGTGATATAAAGTGATGCAGCCATGGTTAAACTTCCATTTCCAGCGTGCATGCGCATGTGCTGATAAAATATCTCTCCCAGCTCTTGTTTTTTCAAGGTCTAAAAAGGCAATGTAGAATGTTTAAAGAGAATCCGAATCCTGGATCCTTAAATTCATTTTCCTGACATGATAAGAACAGTTGTATTTGGAAGAAAAATAAAAATACAGAACACAAAGTTAATTACAATAGAGTTATAGTGGTTTCAAAGCCGCAGCTTCTGCCCGAAACTTACTGGTCAATATAATTGAATTTAACCTTCAATTTTTTCTGGTGACATCCTCCGAGATCGGGCCCACTACTATCACTCCCACCAATGTGGTGGGAGTGATAGTAGTGATAGTAGTAATAGTGATAGTAGTAGTGATAGTAGTAAAAAAGGAACTATGTAAAAAAGGAATGTTAAATCTCTGAATGAACATTCGACCCTTTTTCAAGGAAGTAACGGTGGTCTATATACCAACTATACTGAATATTCCAGTGTCTGTAAAATGAAATAACGTGTTTTCCCTTTTATAATCTTAGTTCCCCAGTAAATACAGATAAGTAAAAAATAACCTGTATTGTACTGCAATTGTAACACAAAACTTTAAAATAGTTATTTTTTTCTAATGTGCATTTTTTAAATCGGTTGCATGATTATTCTATTAATTATACAGTACATTAAAGAATACTTTTTTTCCTGTCACTTTTTAAAATTAAAAGACTGTCGTTCAAAATAAATTTAATTCTCTCTTTTGACAATGGCTACTTTAAAAGCAAAAATCAATTATTTCTAAATCCCTTTATCCAATCACTTGAACAAAAACATTTTTAACCCCTTAAGCAACATGCTCAATTTAGCAATAGTATGCTGAATACCGGATATCATTAAATTTCGTCAAAAGTAATTTATCACAATAGCAATTAGCGACGCAAAAAACTCAGATGCATAGAATATTTCAATCTGGATTTAAAATAAAGACATATACACATATATTTTGGAATTTCAGATAGAAGACTTCACTTTGCACGTCGGTACATCGTGATGTTTATATAGTTAATTGAAAACTGTTATTTTTCAGATAAATCAAATTTAAGCTGTAATGGTGTATTCCGATCCAAACTGCTTATTTTGAATTGATTTTTGCTCTCAAATTCATCAGACTGACAGATTCTCTTATTCAGAAACTATACAAGGTGCCATAAATCTCGATATTTTGATAAAAACAGAAAATAGTGTGAAAATGCTGTCAAAGTTGGCATTGTGAACCGAATTTTCCGAAGCGGAAGACCTGGAGACGAAGAAAAAAGAACCATGCTAAAGCAATGATTGTTTATCAATCAAATTCTAATAAATGGAGCGAAAAATAAGATCATACGGCACCTTGTACATCTCTTCGAAAATCACTCCAGCAAGTTTCATGTTTCTATTTTTTAAAATGAGCCTGAAATTCTATCAGAAAATTTCGAGGTGTTGAAGGTAGAAAAGCATGTTTTCGAGTACACCCTTAAACATATATTTATTTTAATTTTGGGGAAAGCTTCATTCCTGCCCAGTCCTGGGTTAAAACTAGGTCTATTATTAATAATGTGAAAGTTTCAGAAATCACCATTAATCAAAAAATAGCTATCTGTTTAGGAAATAAGTAATAAAAATCATTAAAACTTAAATTTACCGGAAAACTGAGAATGCTATTCGATTTTTTTCCTATAATAATCGCAATGATTGATAATAAATGAACTCATAATTGCGTCAGAAATATAAACATTGTACTTTAAGAACATGCTTAATTAAAGGAAAATATGTACATTTTTTACCTTCGACTGCATCATAGTTTTTCATCCACTTTTTCATAAATTTGCATCATTTCTCCGCTTCATAACTTCTTTTTCTCTTTTGTTCCTGGTTTTTTATTTTTATGTTTTATTTCAGTCATCATTCATGCCTGAATTTCTTCTCTCTGGACGACTACGAAAGACAGCTTTTTATTTTTATTTTAAAAATTGAATGAAAAAAATCGCTAGTTTTGAAAAGTCGCGTTATTAGCTTCAGTACAATCTGACAACACTAGACACTGGACAACAAAGATGTATGTAGGTGACGCCCGGAAATTATCTAACCTCACACAAGGAAGGACATAAGAGGGGAGTTAAAATAATTAAGGTCAGATGACCCTGTCGAGGACCACCAACCTTGAATTGGAATAAGGGGAGAGCTTTTCTCCGAAAAATCACATTACATGTAGTGATCGAACAATGTCCATTTCCGGAATGTGTTCTTGTTTTCGCACTGGGGATAGCGCCTAGTAGTAACCTTCAAATGTTTCAAATGTAATGGATTGCCTATATTTTTTTGAAACCATAATTTATTTTCTTATAAATTTACAATAATATTAATTCCAAATCATGTTACTGCTATTTCATTATTTTTTCTTTTTCCTTTTTTTTTCTTTTTCTTTTTCTTTTTTTTTCTTTTTTTGTGTGTGTGAAAAATAATCTAAGAATGCCACATTAATAATAAAAATTTTAGGTGCCTAACGGCGCCTTTAAACCTTCCATGGCGCCCTTTTTGAAACCCTCTTTTTTAGGTGCCTGTTTGCACCTCTAAACCTTTTGTGGCGCCCTACTATTAAAACATATTATGGAACCATTCAAACGCACTACAATCGTTTCCACACTTCTTTTCCCTTTCTATCTATTTCTAAGGGTGACCAACAACTACTATAAGAAGGAAATAACTGTACATCTATCCTGGAATTCATTACAAGCCTGTTTTTGAAATTTTTTATTTTGGATGCATAAATTTTCTTTGGGATAGGAGTAATAGAGGTAGTAACAAATCTAAAATTAAGTGCCTTTTACATGTTTTGTAAGTGAATAGTTATTTATTTTGTAATTTTACATTTCAAATTAAGTTATTTTATAATTACTTATTACTACTAACAAAGCCTTTTTTTCCGGGCGCCTGACGGCGCCCTTAAACCTTCTTTGGCGCCCTACTACCTGAACATATTGGGAGGGGAGGCTCCCCCCCCTCCCCCCCCTAAAGCTACGTCCCTGTTGAGCAATTACAAGAAATAGTAGCTTTTAAGCTAGTAAAAATACCTAAAGAGGTCATGTGAACTTTTTAATCAAATATTACTTAGAAGCCTTTATGTTAATTTTGGACTACTGTTGTGTTTATGTCATGCAATTTAAATACATTTTGCTCTGAAATATTGAAAATACCTTATTTTATGTTAAAAATAAATAAATTCTTTGAGTATTTTGAAAATGGAATAACATCCGGAAATGCAATGTCTTTGCATGGAAACGAATTGTTATGCATCGGGGCAAAAATTTGAACAATTTTTTTTTTTAAATACTTTAGAAGTAAGTATTTTTTTCACAAAATCTATAATATGAACTTTATAAATGTTCAGGATTATTTAAAAGGCAATTAAAATAATCAACTAGAGATGTTAATTTTATTTAAAAACATTTCTTTTATAATACAAATACATGACTCCATTTCGAAAAGGAACGAGACTATAATTATTCGCAGTAGATTTACTTTATAGTACATTTGTATGCTGTGTGTGTAGTATTTTTTTATTTGTTCTCATTGAAGATTAAAATAAGTCATTTTTCTAAAATGTGACAGTAAAATTAGTTGCCTTATGTTGTGTTTTTCAGAAAATGTAAAATTAAAATAGTTATTCATTTTTGTAAATTTGACAGTACATTTCTAATTATACTGCAATATAAGAATCTCCAAAAACTCAACTTTAGCTCATTTTACAATTTTGATAATTTGTTCATCTTTGTTTAAATTAAATGCATTGTATGCAGTTTGTGATAGTTTTTCTCTCGTAAATCCTTGTTATTTTCTATTTTTTAAACAACTCTTGGAATTTGTATGGCTTATATTATACAAATAAGCTTAAGAAATTAAATTTTCTTCAATCTATTAATCTGAAGAGAATAGCCTTAAAGCAACATTGTTTAACTCTGAAAGTAATTTGCATAAAAAACAATTCTATTGTGATAAATTTCAATTTTATGTTAAGCCCAACAGTATAACTTTTATACCACATTTTTTGCTTTAAAATATTTATTTTACTTTGTTTTAAAAAATGCAGGAGATTATTCTTAAATAAGTATTTTATGCAATTTGCAGATTAAATAAGATGAAACTTACCTTTTATTTACTTTAAATCCACACTTTTTCTGACTAACACAACAACAAAGCTAATTAAATAATTTGAAAATGGCTAGTAAGTGCAGGGATGAAAGTGCGCTAAAGCCATTTTGTAGCAGCTTTGGAGCAGCAAAAATCTAATTTTGGAGCAATAAAATCTATTTTTGTAGCAGCAAAAATCAGATTTTGTAGCAGTAAATATCGGATTTTGTAGCAGCAAATAATAATAATAATAATAATAATATTTTAGCAATAAAAACTGTTTTAGGAGCAGATTGAAATATTCTAATGCTAATAAACTCTTAACAATTACAATAATTGCTTCTAGAAAAATATTTTTACATTTGAAAGAATAAATACTTAGATTAAATTTCTCCACACATCTCAGACCTTTTAATAAAATTTGCGGTTTTTTGCAACCTTTTAACATAATTCATAAACTTTTGACCCTGTTTGTGTGTTTTTTTTAAACTAGATTTGCGGTTTTTTTACGACCTTTTGATGAAATTTGTACGTTTTCTGAGATCTTTTGATGAAATTTACAGATTTTACGTTCCTTTTAATGATTTTTTTTTTTACACGATCTTTTAAAGAAATTAACGGTTTATTTTTTTCAAAATCTTTTGACCATATTTTGTTCTTTTTATGACGAAGTTAGATATCCTTTGACAAAATTCACATGTTTTTTGTGATTTTTTGACGAAATACGCTTGTTTTTTGGAATCTTTTAGTAAAATTTGTGGGTTTTTTTCACATTCTTTTACAGAAATGAACGTTTTTTCATGATCTTTTGACTGTGTTTTATTCTCTTTTTTTTTTTTTAATGATATTATCGATTCTTTAGCAAAACTCACATTTTTCTCGCAATCCTTTGATGAAATTTGAGTGTTTTTCGTGATTTTTCGATAAAATTTGCGTGTTTTTCGCGACCTATAGTCAAAATTTGCATTATCTGTTGTCGAAATTCGCGTCTTTTTCGTGATCTATTGATAAAATTCAAGTGTTTTTCATGATCTATTGGTGAAGTTCGAGTGTTTTACGCAATATATTGACGAAATTCAAGTATTTTTTGCAATCTTTCAATACAAATTTGCGTGTTTATCGCGATTTTTGACAAAATTCGCGTGTTTTTTTTTTTTTTGTGATCTTTTGACGAAATACGCTTGTTTTTCGGGATCCTTTAAAGAAGTTTGCGGGGTTTTTTTTTTTCCGCAATCTTTTCCAGAAATTAACATTTTTTTTTCCACGATCTTTTGGCTGTGTTTTGTTCACTCTTTTTTTGATGATAATAACGATCCTTTAGCAAAACTCACGTTTTTTTCGCGATTCTTTGATGAAATTCGAGTGTTTTTGGTGATTTTTCAATAAAATGTGCATATTTTTCACGATCTATAGACAAATTTTTCATGATTTATTAATGAAATTCGAGTGTTTTTCCCGATCTACTGGTTAAATTCGAGGGACAAAATTAGCGATCCTTGGACAAAATTCACGTTTTATTTTTTTCGAGATCCTTTGACAAAATTTGCGTGTTTTCCGCGATTTTTTGACAAAATTCGAGCATTTTTCCCGATTTTTTTTTTTGCAGATTTGCGTTTTTTCCTTTAGTGTTGAATTCAGGTGGTGGCCCGGGGAGGGACATCCCCCCCCGAGCAATGAAATGTCCCCCCCCCCAGAAATTTTGGGTTTTCAATGGTCAAAAGATACAATCCCCCCCCCCCTGGAACTCTATCATGTCTCCCGCGGAGCGACAGAAGTCCCTCCTGGAGAAAAGCTAATTACAATTACATACTGTTTTCCTTTGACTGCGTTTTTTCATTTTTTGACAAAATAGCAATTTTTTTTCTGTAATTGTTTGACAAACATGTAGTGGATTTTCGTATGCACTTTTATTCTGCTTTGGGTTTTGTCGTCTATCGGCAGCATTCGCCGAGGAGCAAAATAATTTACCACGAACACGGGAAAGATACAGAACAGGAAGATACTTAATTTACAGAAAATATATACAATACAAAAGACAATGGTGATTCTGGGTGGAAATTTTTTTTTGAAAATTCACATCGCATTTTCGGAAATCGGTGGCGGGGAAAGGGGGGAGGGGTTCCGCGGGTTACCCCCCCACCCCACCAAGGCCGTAGACAGTATGGATTTAAAAACTATTTTTCATCATCACTTAGAAATAGCATCTTGATAAAGTTAAGTATTTCATATTTAGACAATGGTTTGGTAAAAATATCTGCCAAGTTTGACTTGCTACGCACGTGATTAAGTAAAAATTCCCCCCTATTGAAAAGATCTCTTATAAAAAAGAGCTTTACATCAATATGCTTGGACTTGTAATTTTCCACTGGGGATTTAACAAAGTCGATTGCGGCTTGATTATCAGCATTCATTACAGCTGTCCTCCCCAGTACAGGTATGATCCCTTCCTGTACACATTCGCGACGTATCCGGTCAAACCAGACTAGGTTCTTGACGGCCTCAGTCATTGCGACGAATTCAGACTCCATAGTCGATAAAGAAACGCACTTTTGTTTAAAAGTGCGCCAATCGACAGGAGCTTCGTCAAGCATGACTATTTGACCGCCGATCGAAGTCCGGTCATAGCGGTTAGCCGCGAAATCAGCATCAGTGAAAATTGCGAGATCATTAGATCTGCACGAGAGTTTCAGCTTGTAATGCATGGTTGCTTTTAAATATCCCAGCAATCGTAGCAACCCATCCCAATGGACTATACCAGGGTTTGCTTGAAACTGACTTAAAACATTCACGGCATAGCAGAGGTCAGGACGAGTACGGTTAGCCACAAAGGCAAGACAACCCAGTAAATTACGATAGGGCAGATGTGACATTTCCTTTATTTCGGCATCAGATACGGGACAACTGGATCTTGAGAAAATTATATTCCTTTACTGATAGGTAATGAAGAAACTGGAACTTTAAAAGAACTGAACCTATTACATACATCTTGGATGTAGCTTCTCTGGTGGATTACAACTCCTGCCGGAGTATCCTCAAATTCTACACCAAGTAGTCTTTTCGTCGTTCCTAGTTCCTTTATATCAAACCTAGCTTTCAGTTTAAGTAAAACGTTATTTATAAGCTTTTTAGTTTTCCCGAAGATCACTATGTCATCAACGTATAAAAGAAGTAAAATGTTAGAATTAAAAATGTATACACAGTTACAGGATGATAATTTCTTAAAACCAATGTCTAATAATGTTTTATGTATCTCTGTAAACCATTCTCTGCCACTTTGGTGCAATCCGTACAAAGCACGATCTAGTTTGCAATATAGATGCTCTTTGCCTGGTTCAGAGAATCCGGGTGGTTGCTGCATATACACATCCTCGCTCAGTGGTGCATACAGGTAGGCGCAGGTCACGTCACACTGAGTGTGTGACCACCCGCTACACGATACAAGAAGGGAGAAAAAGAATCGGATAACGCCAAAGTTCACAACAGGGCTAAAAGTCTCTTCATAGGACTCGCCCTTTATTTGTTTGAACCCTTGGGCAACAAGCCTCGCCTTGTGCCTGGCTATCCGTCCATTTTCATCCCGTTTTGTCGTGTAAACCCACCGGCAACCTACTGGCGTAACATGTGCTGGTAACTCAGCCAAATGCCAAACCCCACGGTCTCTCATTACCTGCATTTCTCGCATCATTGCTTCCCACCAGATCGAGCTCTGTTCAGACTTGCACGCTTGTTTAAACGTACGGGGGGTATCAGAGTTTACTGCTAGTCATGCTGAAATACCTGACAAATTTGACTCACTTGAAGTTTCGTCCTCACTCTCTGATATTTCAGACTCCACGGGAATAGGAATAATGCCACAGTAGGAGTTGGATCCTTTAAAATCAAAAATTTCAGGTTTAAATAAAATGTTGTTGTCCTTACAATATTTACGAACCTCGTTCAGAGAACGCAACCTATTGGTTTTTCCTAGTTCGTAGTAATAAACGTCTGTTCTGTTCTCCTTCTTACGTTTTACAGGTTTTCGTATCCAACTAACATCTTCACGTAAGGAAATAGTTGGAGGGCTACTGGTACTGGACCCCGAATCAATGTCCCCCTCCCCCCCAAGTGGGTAATCTTGAGAACTGCTGGAAGGACCTGGGATGACCTCAGGTTCATCTTCAACAGCAACATCTCGATTGACCGGCACCTTGGGAGAAAAGAGGGCATAATCATCGGTGCCCAGCACAGCTACACTGCGCTTAAGACCAACAGAACTTTCGTTAAAACAAACATTAGAGGACTCAACTATTTCATCTGTCTCAGGAATCCAAATTCGGTAACCCCTCGTGCGAAAAGCATATCCTACAAGGATTCCCTTTCTTGCACGAGCTTCGAGTTTCCATGTTCTTTGCTTTGGCGATTTAACGTAAGCTTCGGTCCCGAAAGGCTTTAAGTGCCTAACAGACGGCTTTCTATTCCCATAAAGCTCAAATGGAGTCTTTATTAGCAGTTTTGGACAAATTCTGTTCCATGAATAGGCAAAATATTTTAAAGCCTCAGGCCAGAATTTTGGGTCCAAGTTACTATCAATGAGCAGAGTTCTCATTCCATCAGCCGCCGTTGCCATAAAACGTTCGGCAACCCCATTTTGCTGTGGGGTATACGCGTTGGTAAATTCGTGGTGGATACCTTTTTCTTCAAAAAAATTTTTAAAAGAAATGCTATCGAATTCCCCGCCATTATCCGTCCTAAAACTTTTAACTCTTTTATTCAAATAGTTTTCAGCCCTTAAAATATGCTTTCTTACGACATCGAAAGTGTCAGATTTAAGCCTTAAGGGGTAGACTGAGACACGGCGGGAAAAGTCATCTATAATAGATAAAAAGTATCTTTCACCACCTCTACCTTCTATGCGACAGGGACCCCACAAATCGGCGTAAAGCAATTCAAGTGGGTTATTGGAACGGATATTTTTATTATGCTTATGTGAAATATTTTTAAGTTTGCCGAATTTACAGGCCTCACAGAACAAAGTAGTCTCTTTTAAATTAGGTAATCCACGAACACCTTGCTTACGGCTAGTATGGGCAATTAAAGAAGGACTGATATGACCATACTTTTTGTGCCACATTAACATTTTTTCAGCATGTTTAACAGCAGAGGTTTCGAATTTTACTGATTTACCCTTAGAAACAGGAATTTTAGGATATAACCTGTAAATTCGGTCTTTTAAAAATGCACTAAATAAGTACTCGCCCCCCCGACAGATCTTTACCTCACCATTGCTTCCTTTAAAGGTTAAACCATTAAGGTCCAACTGGGGACCAGAGATCAGATTTCTACGTAATTGGTCTGAAAACATCACAGTACATAAGGTAAAAATTCTTTGACCAAAACGTAGTTTTACTTCCCCTTTGCCCTTAATGGGAAACAATACATTTTTAACTGCAACAGACATTTCATCATTTAATTCTTCAAATTTAGAAAATAATTTTATATTATTACAGAAGTGGTGACTGGCACCACTGTCGAATATCCACTCTGAATCATTAACAACATTACTGATACTAGAATGTGAGACAAAAAGATTCGACTTACATGAACTATCCGACAGTTTCGTGCGTGAACCACCGTCTCTGGAACTGGAGAAATGAGGAGAAGGTCGTCTGGCAGTCTTTCTGGAAGTCTTGCATCTGTCTCTGGAGCGGTTGGAAGCAGGCGATGAATCTCGGGAACTATGGTCAGAGTCGTAGGATGAGCATGATGAGTCAGTCTGGCTTCTCTCGGGAGAACGCTGAAAATGTCGACCTCGGGAACTGGATCCACTGGAAGAACGATGACGTCTGGATCTGGAATAAGGCGAAGGATGACGAAGTTGGCGATCAGGAGATCTGGCGTAGCAGTCGGCTTGGATATGTCCCAACTTTCCACATCTCCAGCACTTTCTCTTTTGAGACTTTTTGAAGCGAGGTTTGAGCTTAAAGGACCTATACACCTTAGCAGTAGTAGAAACGCTGACTTGTTTTGCACTGTCTCGATCACGTAACTTCTGCCTTGTCTCCTCCGCTACAAGTGCGTCCACAACAAGGTCAAACTTAAAGGATGCATCAGGTTTGGATAAAACTTGTTGGACAAGGTTGTCAAAACTGCTTGGTAAAAATCGTAAAAATTGGTAGGTAAGGTAACACTCTGAAAAGTTGTCATCTATGAGCTTTATTTCGGAGTAAATTTTCTTCAAACGAGTTGCAAATAAGTTAATAGGTTCTCCGTACCGTATCCTCTCTTCCATAAGTTCATTAAACAAGGTCATATGATGAGTGCGTGAGTCAGGGTGGAAATTTTTATGCAATCTTCTCCATGCTTCCACAGGCTCTTGACAATCCTCTATTAATCTTTTAAATTCAGGTTCTATGTTCAAGTAGATTAAAGAAAGAGCTTTGTTAGCACGGGAGGTAAATTGGTTGACTGTTTCGGCAGTAACACTTTCACTTACAACTGGGGTTTCTTGCTTTAACTGTATAATATCCCAAAGGCCTTTTTCCATCAACAAATATTTTATATCACACGCCCATGTGGCGTAATTTCTCGTACTTAACTTATCAATAGGATTAGTGGCCATTTTAAAAATTTCAGGATAAATCTTCAAGCAAGCAAAAAAAAATTTTAAGTGTTACCGCCCCCCCGACTTTTTCGTCGGTTCTCTGTAAAAAGCCAAGTCAATCTTCTCCAAACTTCTCAAAAAAAAAAAATTTCAAAAGTGGCATAAAGTTCAACAAAAATCAGGAACAGTCTATTTTGAAAGCATAATTGAAGCATGAAATAATATAAAACGTAATTAATTCATTCTGTAAATCATAAAAGTTCAGCAAAAAGATAAATCAAAACTTCTTCTAAATATAACTAAACAGTTCTGTAAATAAAAGTCCGGCAGAAATCAAAACAAAGTTCTTGGAAAAATATAATTAAAGTTCTTGAAATTAAACAATAAAAGTTCTTTAAATCATAAGGTCTGGCAAAAAAATTTCAGTTTTTCATAAAGGAGAAATCATAAAACGTAATCCAGGCTATTTCAAAACATAACACTTCACTTTTATCTGCCGAGATCGATCTGCTCAAAATGGCTTCCAGGGTTAGGCTTACCGCCCATAACCCCTTAATGGGCGTAATATAACCTTTGGAGGTTTATATATACGCTGAAAAATATCATTAAACAAGCAGATAACACAACGGAGCTTTTGCTGGTGCCTAACGCTGTAATGGAAGTCAAAAGGTGTTGTTGAGCAATGTTAGTGTCGATCTCATTAGCAGCAAATAAAAAGTCAAAAGTAAAACTAATATATTTATTTAATTACTTGAAGAAGCTGAATTGGCATTACAGGTGGCTTGACATGGCGAACTCCATCACATCGGTACAGATGAACACATTAACAGATGAACACATAGTTGACAGCATTGTGCAGGTTTAAAACAGTTAAAAAGTAAATTTAAGTAAAATAAGTATAATACATTATACATCCAGATTAAGGTCCAGCCTCAATACAGTTACTTGACATCCCATTTGTAGGGAGATAAAAGCGGCGAAGAACAGAAATAAACATCGTGTATTTATACTAAACTAGCCGGATTGAAAACGTCGTTTGCGAGCACGCCCACGAAACGAGCCAATCAGAAGACGACATGTGTACGAATCGAAAGATCGATTCGGTAAAACGAATGAAAGATTCGATTATTGTTACGATATTCCAAGTCGCCATCTGGCGGGGAAAATATCGTTACGGAAAAATATGATTAGTCGTAGAGAAGTTATTGTCGATGTAGGTTGGAATTAAAGATGGAGTCCGTAGACAAATTATGAAAGGCTATTGAAGTTAAATAGATTATTGGATGTTCTAAAGTTAATAACGGCCGGAAAGGATTTGAAAGGTAAGTTAATATTTATTGAATATGGTTGTTATGAAATAATAAATAAATGAATGTTAAAATAAATTATGAGTGAATGAATAAATGAATAATTAGGATATAGGAGGCGATGAGAAAACCATCTGTTGATGGGATTCCATCAGACAGAAGGGATCTATAGGTGGGGGATCAAGAGTTTGCAGGAGGGGCTCATAATTTTTTTTCTGACACAGAAAGATAAATTAGCGCATATTTACACTGTATAGGTACTATGTTTCTTATTAAACTGTTGTAATAACTTCATTTTATACTAAGAAAAGTATAGGATGATGAAAATTTTGAATGTACAACTGGTGCAAAATTAAACATCATGTTAGCTTCCTATGTACAAATAGGATGAGGGAGTGTTGAATTACTTATTTTAGACACAATTTAGTAATTCTACAAAACTGTAAAAGGATCGATCACAAAACAAAATTAGATTTTTGAACAGAATTTCATTTGAATTTTCGAAACAGAAATTTATTTAATGACCTTGGAATCTTTTCCAGGGGGGCTCAAAATATTTTAGGGGGGCTGAGCCGCCCATAGCACCCCCTTAGCTATGGCCCTGCCCCCCACCCCACCCGCGAGGTGGGTATCTGTGATCTCCAGATGAAATCGGCGTTTTCCCGCAATCTTCAGACGAAATCAGCGATTTATCTGCGATATTTTAGCAAAATCGGCGATTTATTGCGATCTTTTGTCGAAATCAGCAATTTTTCCCCGACTTCTTGACAAAATCGGCGTTTTTCCGTGTTTTTTTTTAAAGTGTAATCAGCGTTTTTTTCGGCGATTTTTAGGGAAATTTGCATTTTTACCCGATCTTCCCTCGAAAACGGCGTTTTATCCCCGCGATCTTTTGACGAAATCGGCGTTTTTCCCGTGATCTTTTGATGAAATCAGCAATTTTTTCCCCCAATGATCTTTTGACAAAATATTTTTAAGCGATCTTTTATCGAAAACGGCGTTTTTTTCTGCGATCTTTTAACGAAATCGGAGTTATATCCGCAATCTTTAGACGAAATCAACGTTTTCCCGCAGTCTTCAGACAAAATCAGTCGTTTTTCCACGAAATATTGACGAAATGTGTGCTTTTCAGCGATCCTTTCACGAAATTTGCATTTCTCCGCGCGCAAAACCGTACAAGTTGGCAACTATGTGGAACTGATAATCCAATGTCAAATTTTTGAAAGAGGATACCTTAAATTAGGGCTCCTATAACTCAGGCTGAATCATCAAGCATCTTGTTTCCCAGTTACCGTTTGTTTCCCATTGATTCCTATGAGGCGAGAAACGTTTGAATGATTTTAAAGCTACAAAAACATTAAAAATGGACGGTTGTTGAGCAGAAAATTATTCTGAACTGTTCAGGAATGGGTTTCGAGTATTTAAATTCCATATACATGGAGAAAAATGGAATAATTTGTCCATAAATGCTTAAAAGAATAGATCAGGATTGGAGAACTTCGCCAAATGACGCGCCAACCTAATCACTTGCATACAACAAACCGGTTCTTCGAATGTTCTATTCTTATATTTTCCCGTGAAAGAGATTGAGTAACTAAATTTACTCGCCTCGCCATATACGCGATAAGACGCCAAGTCAGGCAACCATTTTGGAAACTTAATGGAGGCGTGATTCAGCCCGTATTGTAGGAGCCTTACCTTAAATATTCGAAAATTTCGGACGAGAATAACCCCTGAAATAAGAGGCGAACTCCCATTCGGCTGCTCTCATTCGTCGCCCCCAACGCACGCGATGTACGTCACATGACGTCCCGCTCCGAACTCTGCGATCAGCTGCGATGAAAATGAACGTAGGATACTAGCGGCAAAAACAACTTACGGTCGTTTGCGGAGTCACGATAAAACTCCACAAAACATCGTGTTTTTCATGACCGAATGCACATGTTTTTGGCAATTTTTCGGCGAAATTTGCGCGTTTTTCGAGATTTTTTGCAATGTTTCTTTGTTTTTCGATGAAATTAATAGCCTAAAAAAAATATTTGTTGTTTCCTGGATCGACGAAATCGCGCTAAATTTCGTTTTGGCACTAAGTGCCTTTTGGCGCAAAATTGAAAAAAAAAAAAGCTGTTTTGTAGCAATTTGGTGCAGAAAAGCGGTTTTGGCGCAGTCTGGCGCAATTGGCGCAGGTCTTACATCCCTGTAAGTGTAACAGTGCAGCAGCAAATATTTTTTTTCATTGACAATCCATTCTGATATCTGAAATATATATACTAATCTAGCTAAATAATTACTATTTGTATTTTTTTATTGAAAACTATCATTTTTAAACATTGACCTTAATGTTTGGCTACATTTGCAAACTGGTAATTTCAAAGAACACCATGCTTATCGTTAAAGAACTTAAGTATTTTATCTGATATTGAAAATCCACCTTTTTTCTATTAACAGTTCAATTTTTAGGTGGCATAGGACAAATATAAAAGCCTTTTTGAAGATATTTATTGCATGTGCATTTTAAATGTTTTTTGTAAATAAAGTTTAAGAAATAATAATTTTATCAAAACAAAATTACCAATTTAAAATTTAGAAAATGAATTTTTGTCTTGCATATTTCTAACTTGAAATTTGAAGGCTCTGTCAAGGTTTTCATCTTCTTGTCCTAATTTCAGTAATTTATTAATTTTATGTATATATTTTAAAGTGTGCAGCCTTTCCTTTAAAAAGAAATTTAATTTTGAAAGAGCTATTACAAATTTACACTATGCATGAATAATTGCACAAAACAGTTGAAGTATAAATAACTGGCACAGATGACATATGCACACCACGTTGGTGTGCTTTTCTTTTGATGCCAATTTGATAGCAACTTAATTTTCTAATACCATTTTTTATTTTTTTTCTATTTTATAAAGAAAGTAAAAATGTTTAATTATAGAACAAAATAATTTATATCAATTAAAAAAAAAATTAAAAATAAACAATTTATTAATAAGAAACAATGCGTAGGTTACCATGCAGAGCATAAAATCACTAATTAGTAGCAATCGTGCCAATGTGGTGCGGATATGACAACTGTGCCAGATAATTTAGCAATGTAAAGGACTGCTATTGCTATAATTTTGTTAAAAGTTCGTTTTTAATGCATTTTTCTGGACAGTTTGTTTTTTTTTAAACCCCCCTGACTGAATTGAAGATTAAAATAAGTTATTTTTCTAAAACATGACAAATGTAAAGTTAGAATAGCTATTCATTTTTGCAAGTTTGGCAGTCTCATATTGTTGTGCTATTAGAATCTCCAAAAACTCAACTTTTGTTCATTTTTCGAATTTTGATAATTAGTTCCTCAATATTTAAATTAAATGTAGTATATATAGTTTGTATTATTACTTTTAAGTAATTGCATTAAAAAAAAAAAAATATCAAGTCTTATGATAAATTTCCATTTATTTTTTGTTAAGCCTAACAGTATAACTTTTACCCCACACTTTTTTTGTTTTAAAATATTAATCTTACTTTTTTTTTTTTAAATGCAGGAAATTATTATTAAATAAGTATTTTATGCAATTTGCAGATTAAATAAGCTTAACTTACCCTTTTTTATTTACTTTAAATCAACACTTTTTCTGACTACCACAACAAAACTAACTAAAAAAATTTGAAAATGGCTACTAAGTGTAACAGTACAGCAGCAAATTTTTTTCATTCAAAATAAATTCTGATATCTGAAATATACTAATCTAGCTAAATAACTACTATTTGTAATTTATATTGAAAACTATCATTTTTAAACCTTGACCCTGGTATTTGGCTGCTTGTTTTCAAAGAACAAAGTATTTTATCTGATATTGAAAAGCCATGTTTTTTTTATCAACAGTTCAATTTTTTCATTTAAAATTTAGAAAATAAACTTATTTTGCATATTTCTGACTTGAATTCTGAGAGGTCTGTCTAGGTTTCCACTCTTTTGCCTTAATTTTGGCAATTTATTTATTAATATTGTGTTATATTTTCCTAAGGGAAAAAAAATAATAAAATTTAAATCTTGAGAGTGATTACAATTTTAAGCTATGCGTGACTAGTGTTTTGCTGAAATTTAAATTTGTTTAAGTCCTTTTTTTTATATGAAGTTTGCTCAGGGGATTAAAAAATGGAAGGGAAAAAGGGGGAGGGGGATGTAAACACAGATGATTTTTAAGACATTGAAGCTCATCATTTGTGAATCTTTATTACAAGTTTATCCCAAACCTTGATGAAAATTTAATGTAAACAAAAGAACTCTTATATCATATCCTGCAGTATTTCTCCGATATCTCAGCAGGATCATATCCTTTTGAAAATACCATGCTATAAATTTATTCCAATATTTGAATATATTTTCATATTTAGCATTCTGTAATAAATATTGAAATGGTACAGTAGCGTAACTATTTTGGTTTTTGTCTAACGGTTTCAAAAAAGTAAACTTAAATTTCTTAGCTAACTAATAATGCATTTGTAAATAATATTTGCTTTTAAAAAATTTATGTACAGTAGACTCCCTCAAATCCGCACTGCTTGAGACCAGAGGTTGTGCGGATTTTAGAATTTTGCAGATTTCTGGTCATTGCTTTGTTTATATTTTTTAAACAATAATTTGAGTGCAATTAATAGTGCAATCGGAACTATAATGAATGCTTACAATATGATAAAATATTAAAATAAGTAATAAACTAAAATAATAAAAATTTAGATAGTTTTTAAAATGATAAAAGTACTGATAGTAAAGGTCAAAATTAATAATCAATAGTGCATAATTAAATATTCATTATAAAGCTTAGATGTGCTTTTCCAAAATTATTCAACAAAACTTGCCTCATAAAAGTACATTAATTCTCATCAAAATCGTAAAATAAGGATTTTTTTTTTATTTTTCAAGTTTAGCCAGGCTTGATAACCAAAAAATCTTGATTAATGCATAAATATATTTGCTAAGAAGATTGTGATTACCAGTGATATCCGCAATATCTTGAATTTTTTCCAAAAAAATTTATTTTTCCTTCATGAAAAAGACATGAATAGAGTATTATTAAGAAAATTATAAAATAAAAAATACATGGAATTGATGCAAAACTAAAAAAAATAAAATTTTGTCACAATATCTGAACTAAAAGTTTCATTGTTTACATCCATAAAATATGTGCGGATTTTAGAGAGTTGCAGATTTCTGGTTTGCGTATTTGAGGGAGTCTACTGTATATGAATGCATGTATGATATTCTTTTCTCTTTTATTTTGCTAGTTGCTTTAGCTGCTTCAATTGATGATAGAAATGTAACCAGAAATGTGTGAATACGTGTTGCGATGTATCTGTTCTGAACCTATTCATCAGCAACATAGTTATTGTCATTAACATGATGACAAAAAAGGAAAATATACCGAGTTGAGGCTTTTTCATTACTTCTGTGATGGCCAAGGATGTAGTGGTGGATATACGCCGTATACAGTCTGGATTTTTTCAAGAAACATCATATATTCCCCCTGTTTCTCAAGAAAGCTATAGTATATACACTCTAGGATGTACCCTCTGTTTTTCCTACGTGTGCATCATTAATGATGGCCCGTTGGGAATGTGCCCGGAAGGCTATAGGTTAGAAATAATCTTTAGTCTTTTGGGATACAAACTTTGCAGGCTAAATCACATTTTATATCCTTCATGCATGTAGAAGCTACACATTTTTATTTTGCTGAAGATTACATTTTGATTCATTGCCTATCTTTATGAAAAGTAAGTCACTTATTGCTTTTTGAAATCTTCTATCTTTTATTATGTATTGCTGATGTAACAGTAAATTCAATTTAATGATTTAAGATATTAATTTTTAAGGGATTTAGTAATGCAGGGGGGGGGGGGGTGCCTGTGTCCAGAATTTCAATTGTTGCCCCACATTCTTAAGAGCTGTTAATTCCCAAATTGGTTTAGTCCAAACTTTTATGTATTATATAGAAAATTGGACAAATCTGTATTCTTTAATCTTCAAACTCTCTGAATATATAAAAGTTTCATTGAGCAGATTCCTGCATTGGGTCCAGTTGTTCTTATTTTTTTTTCTTTTTAGCACCGGCTCGAATATATATGTCACTTCCTTCAGTTTTAGTCAATCAGATTGTTGAGCTCGGACTGAGTCAATTTGGGAATTAAGAGCTCATTAGGTTTCATTCCTACCTCAACTTCCATTTGTGGGAAAAAAAAAAAAAAAAAAAAATCCATTAGTTTTTACAAAAGTATAGTTTCAAATTTTCAAAAGGTCAACTTTTTTTTTTCCCCAGAAAATTTATTTAATAAAATGTGTCTTTCTTCAAAAGGATTCTTATATATTTTTATCTCTATTAAATTTCTGGTTCCAAACATGTTTTATTGAATTGAAAAATAAGGAAGGTGGGGGCAGCTATATAAATAAAAATTTGAAACAGAGCAAAGCCTGTGAAAATATAATTTGTCTGTATTAGAATCCTGCATTAAACGAGAAATTTCAATATCCTGGAAAAAATAATACAAATGCAATGATAATAGATTGTATCTAAACCAATAAAAGAAAATTGTCTGTATATATATATGATATGGCCAGCGAATCTACTTTATTTGAAAACGTCAGTTCCAACCATGAATCGCGAAATGCGAATTTCGTGAATGTATCTCGTAATAAAGCGAATTTCATGCACGAATAGCGTAAAAAACGCAAATTACATCTATGAATTGCTCAAAAAATGTGAATTACGTTCATAAATTACACAAAAAATGCCAATTACGGCCATGAATCATTCAAAAAATGCGAATTACGGCCATGAATCGCTCAAAAAACGCAAATTATATCCATAAACCGCGTAAGAAACATGAATTACGTCCATAAATCACATAAAAAATGCGAATTACGTCCTTAAATTGCTCAAAAAGCGAATTTCGTCGACAGATCGCTCAAAAAACGCAAATTACGTCCATGAATCACACAAAAAACGCAAATTACACCCATGAATTGCATAACAAAAGCAAATTTCGTCCATGCCAATATAATATAATGTGTAATTTTATTAAACATTAAATTAAATTGCAGAAAGTTTTTGACCTAATATTATGTGCGCAGAAATTTTTTCGTTTTATACAAGATACAAGTCTAAGCAGAGTGTAGAAGAGTGGAACCAAATTCAATTTTTTTGAGTGGAGAGGGGTGAGTAATTTAACATCTCTTGGACAAGCTAATTAAAAGAAAAACAGACAATATATTAAGTTTCGTGTTTTTGCATCTTAAACGTACCAATTCTTTGATTTTTGTTTTTGCAAACAAACATTTCTCCCTTTCAGCCCCACTCTCTCAGAGTTCGATTTTAGACACACAGCAATAAAAAAACATTTATAAATTTGAGACCATCTCTTCAACTACTATTTTACAAAAATGCAAATTTTAACGATCTCAAAAAAGTCATGACCAAGGTAACTCTCGCATTTCGGAGACTATCTTTTTCCTATTCTAAAAAAAATCAGTATTTTAACACAATTTTGTTAGATTATATTAAAACTTTAGATCACATTTACATCATTAATAAAAATTTCGAGGCATAGAAATATTTCGGTAGTTTAAAAAATCTGAGAAATTTTTTATGAAAATGCTAAAACGTGGGATGTTTTGTGGCAAACTCAGCTGATATTTCCACTATTAAATATTTTTTTCACAAAGTTTTAAAGAGGCCATCATATGTACTGAAATTTCAGGTATTTTTTGGATGATTAAAACTTTTTGTTATGATAAGAAAATGCGACGTGGAAAAAAAAAAATCTATACTGGATACCTTTCCTTTTTGAAAGATGCATTAAAAAAAAAAATTAATGTTAACAACTTGAAAAAAATATATTTTCTAAAATTGGATTTGTATTTTCTGATTTTTTTTAAAGCTGTTGAACCCACTTCTCGGCAGAAACAACATACACAAATCAGGGCGTCCACTCACAACGATGGCTAATTCCTAAACCATAGTCATAAACATATAGTTCCAATTACAAAAATGTTTTAAATGAGGTAAAGAAATATTTTAAAATTGATTTGGGTTAATCAGGGGTGATTGTGTTAGGTTATATACCTGAATTCAGGTTTTTTTTTTTTTTTTTTTAATTTATAGTACCAACATTTCAGTTTTCTGATAGTTCTATTCGTAAAATAAGATTAAACTATCAATTTCATAAGACTGCTAAACATAATCAAAATTTATAAATTATGTAATTTGACCTCCCTGTAATAAATTATATTCTTTCCCCCTGTTCCCGTAGAGAGAAATTTTCTCGCTGAAATTTCAGGTATTTCTTCATGAACTTACAATCCCCCCTGGTTAATAAAAACATTTATTAAAAAATTACGAAATTTAAACTTTTATATGGTCACCCGGTCCTATAAGTTATATTTAGTAAATTTTTCTTATTACACTAACAAGAAAGACAAAAAAAAAGTTCTGTTCATATAATATTAAAATTGACCGAGTTATGAAACTTCAGAAACGCTTGACTTATACTTTCTGAAAACAAATGAGATCGACCATGATATGAGGGATCATATGTCATGTGCCTATAGTTATTCAAAGAGATTATTTCATGTGTATTTGCATATCGTACAAATATTACAACTGAATTAACTTTCAGAATGTCCAAAATAAATATATTTTATCACATGTATTATTTTGTAAGAATTTGAGACTGTTTCTTTTTAGGATTTATTTTTATAAGTTTTTATTTAGCTTCAACGATAGTATGCTTTTTCAATTCAAATTTAAATTCACTTTCAAATATCCAAACAAGATTAAATTTTATATACTGACATAAATCCGATGACACTTAAATATTTTATGATTTTTGGTAGTTACCATTTATACTTATTTTACAGGATAATGCAAAAAATTTTGGATAAATTACTGCGAAGAATTTTAAGAAAAAGTTTTGGATTAGATAGCACAAGATGATGATATTTGTGTTTTTTAACTTCTATTGTATCCTTTTCTGATGAAACCGAAAATTACCTTAAATTTTAACTATTGGGTCAGGATTTTTTCGTAAATCATAAATTTTCAAAGTTAAAAAAATAACAGAAAAAGGATACTACATAATAGAGGAGATGGCTGCATTTTTTAACTTTTGGTATTTGATTTTTGTGTACTTTTTAGCAATGAATCAGAAAATGACCTTCATTTTTAACCATCATATTAGACTTTTTTGCAAATTGTAAATCTAAAGGTTAAAATATAGCAAAAATTTAACACACTAAGATATTTTTTATTAAATTTAATTTTATCTAATTGCAAGTGATGTGCCCAGGCAGGGTTCAAACCGGAGAACCCATGGTCAGAAAGCAAGATCTTATGTGCCGAGCAAAAGGCTAGCTTGATCGCTTCCTGCAAGAAACTCGTTTTTCCACCCCCCCCCCCCCCCCAGTGAGAAGAACGTCGCATTGACGTTGGACAGGCGATATGCACGCGTGTTGTGCTGGCGGTGATGTCAGAGTGATGTGCTGAGTGCATGTGTGCTCCCTTGATGATGAGCGGCATGGCAGGCTTTGCGTGCTGTGATCGTTTCACAGGCTTTGGTTGTGTGCTGCTTTCAAGAGATTTGTCTATTGAAGCGATTTGGAAATGGAATTTCATATTCCATTTTTTTTATAAATAAAAAGTTATTGAGTTTAAATGATTTTTGCACTTAAACTTTTGTACTTACTTTGTTTACTTATAACTGAAACCCTCTATGGTACGCCTAATCCGACGTGGTACCTGGTTACAAAACACTAGCACTAATATTTTTATTGTGGCTTTGAGATCCGAGTTTATAATGGGATTTTATCATAAAATTTGACTAAATACTATATACTAACTTTTTTATTTATTGTGACATTTATTATTATGGTCATAATTATGCTGCTAATTTATGCATACACACACATGTATGTGTTTTTTGCTGGATGAGATTTATCATCCGACTAAATTTCATCCACAAGACTTTGATTAATACAATATTTTAAATCTCATACAGCTTTTTTTTTTTTTTTTTTTTTTTTTTCACCTATAGAAGTTTCCAGCATAATAAAAATCCTTTTTTAATTTTTATTAGACGTTAGGGTGCCTCAAAGTTTCACACTTGTGTCCACAGACAGTCTCTGTCTTGTATTACTGTTGTAAAAAAAATTTATATATATATATATATATATATATATTTTTTTTTAAACCATTAGATTTTATTTTGAACCTCTTCTAATACCCCTCACTAAAACAAAATTGTGTTTGGGCCCTTTTTTTCAAAAAAAAAATACCACACAATTATACTTTCTAAGATAAAAACTTGTTTAAAACGGAAATTCGAACAGTCTCATGCGATTCTGTTTTAACAGGTTTTATTATATAAGATATTGTTTGTACCCAACAGGTCCTGGTTAAAAAATCTGGACACCCCCCGTTCAAAAGGCTGGTTAAGTCTATGAAATGCCAGAATTTTTTGCATGAAATAATACTTTTTTGAGAACAGTCCTGAGAATTTAACTAAAAAAAAAAAAAATTCTGAATAAAAGAAAAACCTTTATCTAAACTTTAAGACTATTTCTTATGTTTGTACAACCAGGAAACTTGGATAGGATATCATATGTTTTGACCAATGTCCCTTTAATGGAAAAAAAAAAAAAAAAAAACTAACCTCTCCCCTAAAAATAAACCTTAGAATAGACATTAATGAATATTATATCACTCGCTGTCAACAACAGCATGCGAAAACAAGACATTTGATCACCTGTCATCGAAACACAGAAATTATTCTCCTTTTTTAAAAATTGTCTAGGATGAAATAAATGACTTGATCTATCATGATAGTATCATAATAATCAAAACTGAAGATTTTATTTTTCACATCACGATTGAAGCTGAAAGAATTTTGATGAGTTATCATAGTTAAGACAGAGAAATCATGACATGTACCATAAAAGCCTGTTAATCTGCCCTTCCCGATCAAATGCCCCCTCCCCACTTTATAGAAAATTTTAAATTTTCAAAAAATCCCGAGAAAGCGCCCTCCCTCTCAAAAAAAAATCGCTGAAAACGGATCGCTTGAGAACGATAGAATCATGATGAAATGAATGAATCTTTGATGAAATGTGCATTTTTTGAATTGATTTCATGCTTTTTTTTTACAAATTTCTCTTTTTTTCTGTGTTTTTCCGACAGAATTTATATTTAAAAAAAAAAAAGCAAATTTTTTCAACTATTGCTTCAAATATCAAAATCAATGAATCATTCAAAGATTCATGATTCATTCATTTTATCATGATTCATCCCTGCAAATTTTGTGAAACGATCGCAGAAAAATCCCGTGTAAGCGCTCCCCTCTAACTATTTTACGATTTTTCGTCAGGTTTGGGGGGGGGGGGCACATTAACAGTATTATGCTAATCAAAACTGAAGATTCATTTTTTTTTTACTACAGTTGAAACTGGTGAAATTTTGAAGAGTAGGATTCATCATGGTTTAGGCTGAGAGAAATCATGTGTATCATATTTTAAACCAAAGATTCAATTTCTCATATGAAGGCTGAAACTGGAAGAATTTTGAGGAATCATGGTTTAGGATTGTAGAAATCATTCCGTTGGTATCATAATAATCAAAATCATATTTAATATCACAGTTTAGAATGGTAGAATCTTGAATTCTGCAAGTTAATGTGCTGTTTAAAGTTGTGGTTTAATGAAAAAGTATAATAATCGCAGTTTGCATCAAGATTGTGATATTCATGTTATATCATTGTATAGGATTTTTTAATACTTTTATCACGATTTATATTTTATGTTGATTTTATCACCAAGTCATAGTGGACAGTTAACAAACAGAACTGGCAAATGACAACCATTTTTGGCAATCTCTTTATCTAGTCGGATAATATGCAATTATCCAATTTTTGTTCAGTAACAACTTTGCAACATTTCTCATATTTGAATTTTTAATCTAGCTGAGAGATGTGTTTTATTTACCTGTTATGGATGGAGAGATAGTGAATAGTGTAATCCTTGTTATACCATTTGATCCTATTGTTCAAATTCATAACACTTTTGGGTACTTAATGTTAGCTAGACACCACATGAGGTAAATTATTCAATATTGTTTCTACAGGAATTATTCTTATTGTATTAATTTCTTTTGAAATATAAAATTTTTATTCATTTCATTAAAACAGGATTTGCACAATATAAACCAACCGGTTTTAACCATGGTTTAAACCAACTGGTTAATTTCTCAATAAAACAATTTTTTTTTTTTTTTAGAAGAAATTTAATGACATTTTCTTTTTTTTTTTTTTTTTTTTTAAATAATTTACATGCTTTAGGATTATTGGATATAAATAATTTCTACCTTTTAACACTCTATTTCAGCAATTAGCATGAAATGTAAAAGGTTTAGGTCATATTTTTAAGTATAGGATTAAAATCAGTATGTGTTGATGAACATATGTATTGCTCTAAAGAAAGAGTTTTAAACATAAAAATTGATCAAACATAAAATAGATTTAAAATATTCAATATTTTGTATAAAATATTTTAATCTAAAAAAAATGCAGATTATTTAATGCATTTATTAAGATAACACAATCTTTAAAATTTTGCTTGAGCTGTAAAAGAATTTTTTCTTGATTGGGGAGATTATCTCGAAGAATTAAAATCAAAGTATGAAGTTGAATAAAAGAGTATTCAAAGATTGGGTGCTAATTATAGCATTTTAATAATAAAAAATTTTTTTCTTTTGCTGTTATCTGCTGAATCTAATCATTAAAAATGTTGACTTCAAATTGTCACTCCGAAAACAAAATCCCAAGAAATATTTGAAATTTCTTGTTTGAATAACTGCGGAAGAGATTATATTTATCAAACTATATCCATGCATTCATTTTTAGTGAGCAAAAGATTATTTATAAAAATTTTCAGAGTATCAATGTTTCACTGTGTAGAACAGCTTATTATTCGAACAAAAGACTGTTTGCTATTAAAATTAAAATGTGAATTTTTTCAATTTTCTTCATAAATTCACAGTGTAATTATTTAATTTAAATTATTTTAAAATGAAGTTACACTACTTATAACCCAATAATGTGTATCTTTTCAATAAATAAGCATGTATATGTAATAAGAAAGGATGTTTTTTTAAAAAAAAAAAAGAAAGGTTTAAACCAAAATAATTAGTTAAAAAGAAAAAAAAAAAAAAAAAACAGATTTTTAGCCAACCCTGTTAAAAAAATAAATAAATAAATAAATAAATATAACAAACTAAAATATTTATTTCAGTATCAAGACGTTGTTTCTAATATACACAATTGAAAAATAAAAGGTTTTATTGCTGAAAGAAAACTATTGCAAGATATGCACCCAACTAACATTGAAATACAATTTTTAAAGCGATAAAATCAGAAATCGCTCAAATAAAAAATATAGATTCCTTCACACAATTCCTTGACAAAATTATTTTCCATAAAAGCAACTTCACACTATAAGAAAAAATCGTTTGAATTTAAAATGGGGGTAATTTGCAAACAAAACAAGCTCACAAGTAAAGTAAACTTTAGAAAGAAGGGGGGGGGGGGGGATAGGAATTTTAAATGCTGGATTTTTCATTTACAAACATTTATTTATCTGAAATCTATAATTAACAAGTTGGAAATTGCACGTGAAGCGTAGCAAATTAGGTGCTTTCGTACGATAACGAAGTTTTAAAAATATTACTTTCATATATCAATCTCATAAAATTGTAAATAATGAATTACAATTAAAACGCTCATCAAAGAATGTTTTCCCTATACCAGCGGTTCCCAAACTTTTTGGCTCGCGGAGCCCTTTTTGGGAAGAATTTCTAAACCGGACTCTATTGCTCATAAATACATTTTTATTGCCTAAGGAGCACAGAAAAATCTGATGGATAAAAGTAAGAGCCAGAAATGATTCTCAGTTTGGCCCTTTCCTGACACAGAAATTCTAAATTCATACTAGAAATTTTTAAATTCTTAAATATTAAAACAAAAACTTTTTACCAGAGCGGTGTTCAAGCAATACTGTTGACTAGTTTGACACGAAAACTATTAATGTTCACCAGGGTGCCAGTTTGTGTGTTTGTAATTTGAATATTTGGAACACAAAATCAATATTTTTTAATCTGACTCATTTTGCAACACTACAGGCATGAAAGAGTTCCTCCTAAAGTTGGAATTCCGCCTTTTTTAAAGCTATTTTAGACATTCTCTGGATTAATGCAAAAATTCAAAGAAAATTTTAGAAGGCTATTAGGGGGTGGGGGCTGAAAAATTGCCTGACATTTTGTCGATTCAAACCCTTGGAGTTTGTTCTTGAATTGTTGTGAAAAAGACATAAAATGAAAAATTATCTTATATAAGCATCTGAAAGTCAGTCATATAAATAAAAATGTTCAAAATGTCTTAAAAATATTTTTTTTTTTTTTTTTTAATTCAAAGTGAAAGGAAGTGTTTTTGGAATAGAATAATTTGTAACTATTTATACATCTCTTTTGGGTAATTTCTGGGATAACTTTTTTGAGATGTATATCTGAAGCAAACGATATTGTTAATAATTTCTAAGTTATGAAAAAAAATAGTAATATGTGCAGTTACATTTAATTTGATTATATATGTAGCTATTAAAATGACGCTTAAATTAGACGAGTTTAGTGCCGCTAAATAGATGAAGAAATTTTTCCACCCTTTTTTTTTCATTTCCCACTTTTATGCCTAAACATATAGGGAGATTCTCATCCTTGCTATCAAAAATAATAGCCAAAGCACCCCACGAAAGTTAGTGCAAATTCTTCCATGAGTGGTCAAGGCTTATTTGATAACCAGCTAAATTTGTCATTTATCATTAAAATCATTTATTAAGATTTATGTTTCTACTGCATAATCTCTGAAATTGGAAAATTTTTAAATATATGTAAGGATGAGCTTGTGAGATTATTGGTTTAGATTTTCTGTCTATTATTTTTTCTATTATTTTATTTTCTATATTTTTGTTTATTTTCTATTATATTAGATTAGAATTTTTTGAATTTTAATTACAATAACAAAGAGAAAAATGTGGAAAGTATTTCATTTTCTACAACACTTAGCTCATACAATCACACATATATCAATTTGCACAAACCACGTATGTATAACATATCATACATAAGGTGTCCAATAATCAAACTCCAAAACCTTTTTCATGTAACTCGTACCGTTTTTGATAGCCAAGGCCTGAAGTGTTGAAACACCATGGCTATCATATCTGATAGTCAATGGCCCAACGGAAACATCACTGGCTTTCACAAATGACAGCCATGGCAGTACAAGTGTTAATGAGTTCATGACATCCATTTAAAATATAAAATATTCTTTTGGGATTTCCAATATGAATTCTGAATTAAATATGAAAATGGTAACCATGTCTGGATTATGTATTGCATGGGGGTTTACGTAAAACGATTATTTATGGCAAAAACCACACACACACACAGAGAAAAAGGTAGGTTATACAGTTGTTGCACTGTGATACTTCTGTATGATTCCAATAGGCTACTCACTAAAAAAAGGAAATGGGTAGTTCTAATCATCCATGAGAAAATATATAACATGTTTTTGCTAGTACACCTACCCGTATTAGAATTATGCGATTATGGAATATTTTTTCGTGCTTCTTTAAGTCTCTAGTACTACTTCTAAACATGCAACGAAAATGAATCCCTTCTCAGCTTCTTTTTTTCTTAATCATTTTTAAAAAATACATTTAGAAACAAGTCATCGTTTTAACATTTAAGTGGGCGAGGAAAAATCTGTAAGCTGAATTGTTAGGTGAAAAATTGTTCACTTTTTGGGGTACTTTATTTAAATATAAGTATTTAGCTATTAATTATAGCTTTGAAAGAAACTTTTTTTCGTCATTGTTTTTGCCTCAAAACAGATAAGCAGTTAAAAATTACACATGTTAAACGAACTGCAACTAATAGAAAAACTTTACTAACAAAATAGAATGTATGGGTGGGATTAAATTTATATCAGGGCAGGCACTCATTGACCAAACGTCTAATCAAGAGGTGGAGCTGAGCAAAATTTCAAATTCTTAGTGTGATAACAAATGTAAAGAACCAATATATATTCTTTATATAGCTATTGACTTATTTCTGATTGGAAAATGTGGCAGAGACCAATTAAAAGAAAATTTTACAGGGGGGGTTTGTTAAATGATACAAGCTATTACGAAAAAGGGGCATTTTAAATAACATTTTTTCGAGGGGCATTTTTCTTGTTGTACAATGAAAAACAGTGTAGAAAGTTTAAATATACAAATAACATAAAATACTGAACTGTTGTTCAAAACTTTACCACAAATCACACAGAGAAGCCGATCATATGTTTCAATAAATCTTATTTTATAAGTAATTTTCATCGTATTTTAGTTTTTTATCGAGATTGCCTTCCCCCCAATGTCTCGGTTCTGTCTTGCTTTGATGACAATACTTGATTTGGGATGTACGATACAGAAATAATTTCATTGTCCAAAAGCTCTTTTATTGCTTCATCTGATTATGAAGTGTGAGAAATAAAGAATTAAATACAAACATATAAATAGGCGGAGCTTCAAAGAACAAAACTGTTCTTAAGCACAGTTATTCAGCAAGCAAAGTTAACAGCACTGGCGGGACTTTTCTGTTTGATTGACGTTGTGCATTCGATTTAGAATACTATTTCTGGTAGCCTAATTTAAATTGAATTTTTTAAACACATTAAATGCAGAAACATATAATAAAGCAATTCAAACCGAAAATATTATACAGAAAATAAAAACATCTTTAATGCAAACACTTAAATAACTTTGGGATGTATTATTGTATTTTCCATCCCAATTAAAGGTATTTTTATTTTTGACACGCACACACACAAATTCCTGCATACTTTTGAAAATCTTTCACTTGCAATATGCTAATTTCTTTCATAATTTGATTATTTTCCTGGAACACCGCGGAGCCCCTAGAAAGTTCAGGCGGAGCCCCAAGGGCTCTGCGGAGCACACTTTGGGAACCTCTGCCCTATACCATTATGTAATGGAATACTTTTGTGTGGCCTTGTAAATCAATAACAAATGTTCTTTGCACCACAAATTATGTAAGATGTATATTATAATATGTACTTTATAGTTGCATATAAATTTTATTAAGTTTGCATGAGTGTAACACGATTAAAATGCATTTGAAACATTTTTTCCCATTGACCGTAATATAATGGAATACTTTTGATTGTCCCTGTAATTGATCTATGCATCTGATTTTCATAAAATTTGAAATAACTCGAAAAAATTATGTACTAATTCTGTATTTTAAATTTCAAATGTATAGAATATATTTGAAACTTTTTCCCCATTGACCATAATGTAATTGAATACTTTTGATTGTCCCTGTAATTGATCTATGCACACGATTATCAAAAAATTTGAAATAACTCGACAGAATTATGTAATAATTGCATATTTTAAATTTCAAACGATTAAAATGCATTTGAAACTTTTTTTCCATTGACCGTAATGCAATGGAATACTTTTGATTGCCGCTGTAATTGATCTATGCATCCGAGTTTCATAAAAATTTAAATAACTCGACAAAATTATGTAATAATTATGTATTTTAAATTTCAAATGATTCGGTTGGGTAGTTTTTGCGTTGTTATATGCAGATGGACAGACGGGCTGAACGACCACTATAGGTGCTACGTATTATATAATTACGAACGCATCTAAAAAAAGGTATCCCCCTCAAAAATAAATAAATAAATATTATAATTTTATAGAATTTATTTTACCCTCTTTCTGTGAAGATTTTGCTTCTCTGTTTTGATGTCCCACCCGCCATCCTACACACACTACTCAAACTTTAAAACTGTTTAATTGAAGAAAAAAAAAAAAAAAGATAATATTCTATATTTTGTCATTTTATTGTCACAATATATAATTGATCAATATTTCCCTTCCCACGTATGGGAGCACATAGAATTCAAATTCTTTTAAACATTTAAGGGCTTTTTTTTCTACTTATACTTTTTAAAAATAAATTAGTCATCTAATAAACTTTACTTCTTAAAATAATAAAAAAAAACTTTAATTATAATATTTTTTTAATTTTTCTGCTCTATTATTTTATTGTAACAATAAATAAATAAATGGTTGATCATATAGTTTTATTCCCTTCTCCCTCAATAATTAAAAAAAAAATGTTTTTATATTGAATTCTATAAACTAGACTTTATATTTTCCTGAAAATTACATTTCCTTGTTATGCATATTTAATTTCTTTTTGTCTGTATGAAAACATAAAATTAAAATTTCTTTTTACCATATCTACAAAAGAAATAGTCAGAAAATTTTTACAGATCAAATACAGGTTAAAAATTTCTTCTTTAATGTAAATGTATCATTTTATTTGTGCTCATTTGATAGCATTTCTAAACAAATGAATTTGCCTTGACTATTTTTTAAATTAAATTTCAGCTTCAAAAATCATTCTTTTGTTTTGATGATTACAAACAATCAACAGCAATTTGGAATAAAAATAATAACTATAATATTAGTCACTAAAACTTAATTTTTGTCCCAATATTTAATATTATGCTTTTGGTACATCAAACAAACCATTTGTAAATTTAAATATGGCGTATTTCCGAAGCCGAGCCAGCGGCTTGGTTGGTAGCGTCAGCTCCTCCCACACCGCTGGACCCTGGTTCGAGTCCAGCTAGCGGCATGGGTGTCTTGTGTTGTCCCTGTGATAATGGATGTACCGGATATTCTGTAATAAAGTGTTCTATGTGGTTTCTTGTGATCATTGGAGGTTATGCCGGCGAATAGCTGTAGCGTCTACCTCAAAGCATGTAAAATGTAAAATGTAAATGTATTTCCGAACTGCTAAACTTTTCAGCAATTTGGAATAAAAATAATAACTATAATTACCAAAATTAATTTTTGTCTCAACCATTTGTAAATTTAAATACTTCTTTTTAATATAAAAAGAAACTGTATAGTTAACATGTAATAAAATAAGTATACGTAAGAAAAGAAATTATGTATAAAAAAAGAAGTTAAAAGCTTAGTTAATATTTTCTGAATAAGTATTTCAAAAAGACTGCATTATCCAATTACAAAATAACTAAAACTAATAATGTATTGTCCGTAATGTAGTGTGTTATAGTTTGCGAAAATATAATATCAGACACACAATTTCTATTAATTAAAATGATTAGCACTATAAAATTTGAATATCTAAAAATTAAGCTTCAAAATTTAATTAATAATCATCCTCTAAAGAATCTATATAAAACAAAACACTTAAAAAATGTATATTTCAGTTTATTCAATACGATGTATACGAAAAAATAATGATAAAAGAGCAAGTGGTTCAGAATATTATTTGTTTTTTAATTTGTGTCTGACTTGTTTGTTTGTGGATGTGAATGCGAGAAAATCTTCCGTTCCGCTTCACGTAGAACGAAAGGGTTGCTTTTTTCAAAATGCGGAACCAAGTGCAGGGGTGCCATAGACTTATCCAAAAGGAAGCAATTTCGCCAAAATTTGGTGAAAAGTTCCGCAGTTCGGAAATACGCGACGTCAGCTGCAGCAAGGCACTGTAATCCCAGTCAAAAACTTCGAATTTATATGAGAATTTCTGAAAGAATTTTATTTTAGATAATCACGAAACTTCTGTCGCTAAATAAAGAAAACTACTCAATACAGAATTTCTGCTGGGAATGTATAGGTTGGATTACAGTGCCTCGCTATCTTAAGTCTTACGCACGAGTGTAGGATGGGCGTTCCTGCGATCGATCATAACTTGGACAGTACATCAGTCCTCTGGTTTCGGCGGAAGTCCTAGGAATTCCGCCGAAAGAGCTCTTGCTGTCAGCCAATCAGAGGCCGTAGTTACATTTGTTGTAGTTGCGCGCGTATCCGTTTGTGTTTACGACTGCTTTCAAGCTATCGTAAGATAGCGAGGCACCGTAATACCGTTTACGCTTTGTTTACATCGTAAGTCTCTACGTCGATCTTAAGATAGGCATCGTAATCCCAGCCATAATATCAGAATTAAAAAAAAGAGGACAAATCTGCACCTTAAAAGTGTTGGGCGGGCAAGTCCACGAGGTGTCAAAGTCGCTTCAAATTCCAGACGTCTTCATGTTATTCCATGTCTTTAGGGCAGTCGCTTGGAAAGCGCGCGATTCTCGTGTCGGAGCGTATTTGGGTGGAATTACTGTGCCTCACTCTCTGTGTTTTTGCGATCGATCGTAACTTCGTATTACGATGCCTCCGCATAAAACAATTTGTTGTGATCACGCATGCATCCACTTGCACTTAAACATACGGCTGCTTTCAAGCTGTCGTAAAATCGCGAGGCACCGTAATACCGTTTACGCTTTGTTTACATTTTAAGTCTGTGTCTAATAATAATTTATTAAGAATGTACATCACAAAAACGCGAAGACATCGAAATTAACATAAGCACACTTTACAGTGGGTAAGTGTTCACTCGTAGACAACACAAACATAAAATCAAGGTACCTTGAAAGTGGAGGAACAGGTCTTCTTGTTGAGAGTCATGTTCTGGAACGCTAGCCAGATGCGCTTCGTGCCAAGGAGAGTTAGGGGCGTAGCTACTGGGGGGGCGTAGGGGGGCGTCTCGCCCCCCTAATGTCGGCAACTTAGATGACAGTCGGCAAATTCTAGGTAGTCAGTATCAATCGATACAACTGTAAAACACCCGTTTTTTTTTTCCAATTTTACATGTTTTTACTTAAAACATACACTAAAAAACACCAATCCTTAGTATTTTTCTAAAGGATTTCTTCCGAAAATCAGAAGTTTGCCTCACCATTTTTCGACTTCTCGTGGCTGCTGAAAATAATTTGAAAAAAAAAAAAAAAAAAAGGGAAAGACTAGTTTTTTTGAGAATTTGCAGTAGATGAGTAGAGTTCTTAGTAGATCAACTAGCATTAAAGATGATGACGACTTCGGTAAAGATATTCATAGTTTTTCGTGTGCATGGACTTAACCCAGGAGTGGCAACAATCACACTTCGGCGACTATGTGCCGTCCGAAAAAGACTGTTTATTGAACGAAAGGAAAGTTGAGTAAAAATGTTCTTCATTCTTATTGGACAGGAAAGCCTCTATACAGGCCTCATTGAGTTTGTTGCTAAAATTCTAGGATTGGACAGAACTCGATTATCATATTAAAATGCAACTGATCTGCCAAAGCCATAACTTGGTGAAACAACTGTCAAAAACTATTTTCGTGGTCAATTGGAAGGTTTATCACTGCGTTTTCCTGCTCCCAGTCGTCTATGTTTTTCATATCTTAGGATACAAGATAGGGACTTGCACGAGCCCGGGCTTGATCCGAGGCCCGCAGTCGGCCAGTCTACATAAAGACAATTTTCAAACGGGTCAGGTCGGCAGAATTAAGACATTTTTATCAACGGGCTGATAAATGAAAAATACGGGCCATGCCAGCAAATAAATTAAACGGACCAGCTAGGCCGGTAAAAAAAAAAATTAGTGGGCCTGCCGACCCGATCTAAAAGAGTAAGCAAAACCGGTAAAATATTGGCTAGTCTCAATGAATGTGATTTTCGGGAGAATAAGTGTAAATGTTCGTCATGAACCGATGCTAGTTTGATAAATCAATACAGAAATGTTGCATGTCCACCATAGAAGTCGGCATCAGGCATAGTGTCTGAACTGAGTTTCTTTTTTCTTTAGCAGACTCGTGCAGTGCTGAAATCAAGCTTGCTTTTTTTCTCAGTGAAGTCGAGACGGGCTGGAACTGTACTTAATTGTTCTCAGGATGTATAGCGCAGACAATATTTTGTAAAAATATTAAAAACGATAATGTTCTATTAAAGTAATATTTGGAAATATATCGTAAGGGGGTCAAATGTATTGCTAAACAGCACATTTTTAAACTACTTTTAACTGTAAGGCAGTACTAAGGCTTAAAACTGACAAGCCTGACTATTGAAGCTATTTTGAATCCAATAATAATTTATATATATATATAAGGTTGACAATAAAAGATTCTTGTTACGGCTTCAGGTTTTTCTCCTTTTTCGTGATGTCGGAACTGGAAATTCGTTTCAAAATGCTTTCTTTAACACTATTTTATCTAAGATGCACTGCCTTTACCAAAAAATAAATAAAGTCATTCGATTGAATAGTTTCTAATGAGAACACCTGCCAATCTTATGTATTTCCGAAAATAAATGAATTCAGAAGTGTGTCCAAAAATAGCCCCTTTGTTTTGGGAAAACTTTAATAAATGTCGGCGAAATATTTTCACAAATCTACTTTTTATTAGCAGCTTCAAAAGTATTCTAAACTAAATTATTATTATTTTTATTATTTATTTATTATGAATCCTTATTTGAATGTTGAAACGTCTAGGAAAAGTAGTCATTAATGTTGCTTTTATGTACTTTCTGTCGTGCGAACGCATCGTAATATACTGTAAGATATACTGTAAATTTATTATATAAATATGCATGCAATATTGTTAAAGGAATCTTAATTGTAATTAAGACAAAATTGTGATTTTTTTTTCCTTACAGAAATTGAATTGGGCCAGATAGCGCAAGGCGGGGCTGTGTACTATAAATATAAACGGACCAAACTTAAAATTTTTACATTGGATAGGCCGGTCCAAGATAACTATCAGTCGAGTCGGGACTGGGCCTGAAAATTCTGGCTCTAATACAGGAAAATTTGATGATAAACCTATCGATCATTGACGAAAATCAGGTCTGCAGGTGGCACTAAGAATGACTTTGGCAGACCAGTTGCATTTTAACATGCGAATATTTAAATATCAGCCGTCAATTTGATGTGGTGATGATCCGTGCAGCTGATTCTCAGTCTGATGGTGTTTGTTTATCTTCTAGATATCCGCAGCTGATGTGACATAGGTAAAGTTCAATGAAATGGGTTGAATAATTGAATCATTTAGTCGATTATTTACGTCTAAAGCCGATTATTGAAATTTGACCTGTCTGTTGAATAAAATGTTTTTTTTTTATCCCTTTTAGAGACTAGAGATAGAGATCCACACGGGCCATAATTTTCAGGCTCGACCTGTTTGAAAAAAATCTTGGCCCGGCCCTAAAAAGAAGTTGGAATTTCACCCGAAACCGGCCCGCAAAATTCCAACTCAGTCCGATTGAATTTCTACTAAATAGTGATTTTTACTTGTATGGAGAAGTTCTGATTTAAAAAAAATACCTTAGAATTTTTCTAACGTTTATGATCTTCATTTATATAGAAATGACGTAGTTTATGTTTAAAATGAACCGCTGTTTGTTGTATGTAAATGTTTCAGTTATCCTTAATACTATTAATCCGTATTCCATGCATTGGAGATATAAATATCTTAAAAATGGTATACAGTAAAATCTTCTAAAACGGAATCGCATAGGAAAAAAAAATCGTTATAGACATGTTTCCTTCTTAGCAGATATAAAAATGTATTATATTTTACCCTTACATATTATTGCATTAATTTTGTATGGATGAAACGCAATTTTCAATTTAAAACATTATTCCGCCATAGGCAAATACTTTTTTATACATTTTACTACATTTTAATGAGCTTAGAAATCTACGATTCTTTAAAAAGAATAAATTTTTATATTTAATTGAAGAATAAAGGCGATTTTAAACTGTATGCTTTTTTTGCAAAAATTTTTGGCTCAGGCCAAATTTTACTGATCTTTCAACAGACCTGGCTACGCCGAGACAATGATTTTCATATAGGCTGGCTCAAAACTGGGACAAAATATTTTGGCCCTTGAAGGCTAAGAAGAATGAAATCAGTCCTGGCTCGGTACGGAAAAAATAAATTAGGTCCGGCCTGATCCGATCTTTCAGGAAAAAAGTAAGTCCCTATCCCAGCCCGACCTAGGAAGAGTAATAAAATAAATTTTGATTTAATCCTTTTTAATATAAATAAGTTTACTGTAAATAAATTCCAAGTAACTTCTTACTAAAAATTTCAACTTGTTTAATTAATTTGGATTCGAATTTCCTGCTTTACTATCAGCAATAAAATAAAAAAAATTTCATGAATATGAAAATACGCAACTGGAATATTTATAGCAATATAATGTAAGGGGTAGTATAGAATGTCCACATCTTTAAATCTATCTTATAGTCTCCTCAATAAGTGTAAAATATTCGATGTTTTAAAGTGAAAAATTTAACCCATTAATTCCCAAATTATTTTCTTCAATAAAAATGAAATTTTTGGTTTCCCACCACTTTTAAAAGAAGAATAACTTTGATCTTAATTTATTGAGGTCTCTTAAAAAATAGTACTTATTTATCTTTCTATTTACTGGTGTGAAAAGTGCTTTTTTGTCTTTTTTGTAGTTGTCCCTAAAAAGGGACGCTAGGCACTAATGAGTTAATCTCGGTGGGTTAATAATGTTGAATTTTATATAGAACATACAGGGTGTCTTAAAATGAATTAACTGATTTAAAAATTAAATAACTTACAAATGGTCGCAGCTATTTAAAAAATATTTGCAGAAAGGTTAAGTAAGATGTGAGAATAATTTTTTTACAGCGTTTCTCAGCTTAAGTTTAAAATAGAAGAAATACATGACATTGCTAGCAATGGTTGTTAAATTGGGGGCCGATATCTTGTTTCTCTTCACTCTCAGTCTTGTTGCGACAAAAGAAGATTAAATATATGAAATGACTCTCAGTTACCAATGTAATTTTGTTATTAGGAGTCCACTGCATATGTTTAATCTTTTCCTTTCACACCAGAATTGAGAAAAGAGGCCAAAAGGGCTCAGATTTCGCGCATGTTGCTAACAGTACCATCTATCCCCGCTATTTTAAATTAAAATCGAGAATCGCGGTAAAAAACTCCTGCTATCTTACATTCTTACATAACACTCTTATAGGAATTTAATTTTACAGCTACCACAATTTGCAAGTTACTGAGTTTTAAAATCAGTCAGTCAATTTTAGGACATCCGGTAGATGCATATATACAAATACAGAAACATACTTTTAAAGATATAAACATATATATTTTAAGTTAGTCGGCAAAATCGTCATTTACGCCCCCCTAATGAATTCTACTTAAATACGCCCCTGAGGAGAGTCTTGGTCGCAAGAATTTTAACATCTATAGGTTGTAGACCATGGAAAGCTAAAAGAGTCTTAAGAGTCAATAGACATATGACCACACCAGTTGAAAGTTAAAGATGTAAAATGTTAGGTCGGAGTTGCTGCAATTGTGGTCTCAAGATCTCATACTTATCTACTTTTGTCCAATGGGCTTCGGACATAGAAAATTGGTCACTGATTATCTGAGCATCAACTACCAGGATGTGGTCTGGTGAGTATGCAACCAAGTCAGGTTTAAACTTTTTGTTATTTACTTAAAAAATTCGTTCATGATGCACTGAGTAACCCCGCTGCTCAAGTGAGCAAGCGAAGTACACTGCTCAAAACAATTAAAGGATATTGCAGTTTTAGGTGGATTTTGTATCTGGGAAACTTTTTAGCTGATTGAAACATGGTCGACAGACATAGTACGTTATATGAGTATAAATTACACATGTTTGGCAGAAAAAAATGCATTTTATTGCGCATTTGTGTACAAAAGGAAAAAAACACAATTTGTGCATATGAGAAAAAAAGAATAAGAAATGGTGTTTTCTTCAAAGAAAATCATTTTCAGTAGGTGGTATGGTTTCCACGGGCGGCCAGCAACGTTGAACACCTTTGAGGAATGGACTCAATGAGGCTATTAATGACGAGTTGGGGTATTCTGCCCCACTCTTCCAGAAGAGCTCTTTCCAGTTCTTGGAGAGTTTGTGGGGGTTGTTGGCGGCCAGAAATTCGTCTTCCTAGAGCGTCCCAAACGTGCTCGATTGGATTCATGTCTGGAGAACACGCTGGCCATTCCATTCGAATGATTCCTTCCTCGAAAAGGAATTCCTCAATCAGGTTTGCACGATGTGGCCTGCAGTTATCGTCCATTAAAATGAAGTTATCTCCGATTGCTGCAGCGTAAGGGACTACAATAGGTCTGAAGATCTCATCCCTATATCGGCGACCAGTCAGAGCTCCATCACGAATGATTTGGAGGTCAGTGCGCCCGTCAATGGAGATGCCACCGTACACCAATACTCCTCCACCGCCAAATCTGACACTTTCGTGCACGAACGCAGGATTATTCCTACTGCCACGGTCCCTCCAGATGAAAATACGCCTATTATCCGGATGCACAGAAAAACAGGACTCGTCAGAAAACAGAATATTGCTCCATTCATTTCTCCTCCAGTTGACATGCTCGGTTGCCCACTCCCTGCGGTCGCGACGATGCCTTGATGTTAATCTAACACTTACCATCGGTCGGCGAGCATACAGACCTACAGCATGGAGCCGGTTTTGGACAGTCTGAGTTGAAATCGTGGTGCCTGTAGCCGCGCGAAGGTGTTGTTGGAGAAGAGTAGCGTTCATGTTTCGGTGTCTCCGAGCTGTTAACGCTAAATACCGATCTTCATTGGGCGTTGTTGCCCGTCTACGACCTTGCCCTGGTCTTCAGCCTGCACATCCACTCTCCAAAAAACGGTTCCAGATCCTGGAAATGACACTTTGTGACACTCCAATGGCTTGCACTACTTCGGCTTGAGTTTGGCCCCCTTCTAACCTACCAACAATTCTCCAAGCTTCTGAATCTGTCAAATGACTTCGCTGAAACATCGTACTCATCGAAACAAAGCAATCACTGAATGCCGATCATCCTTGTCTTCATTCTCTTTTATCCAGTTGAAAGTCAAATTTCATTCGCTGCCGCTGAAGCGACGTTTTTGACGTCGAAGTCAAAATTTGCATACTCCACAGTTTGAAAACCAGAAAAATTTGAATTTGTGATTCTCTTCTTCTATTTTCGGCAAAAAAATTTCGTTTATATCTTTATTTTATATAAAACTTCAAATATCCTTTAATTGTTTTGAGCAGTGTAGTTACATAGTGTATTGTGCCTGACAATATGTAAACCATGAGTAGCTTAGCAGCTTTGTGAAATATGGTTGAGTGTTTCAGATGCATTACAACCATGTGAGCACTGCTTATCTGCACTACGCTTACGGGCTGCATGTGATTTAGAGTACAGGCAGTTATAATGTACATGGATAGCTGAAATAAATTCAGCACCAGACAACATAGAACTACCATCTTATGATGGTAGTTCTTGATGCAGCAGGGACGGCACTGCAATATTGCATGCCAATCCCATCGCACCGGCTATGCAGGTCCCTCTTAAAGAAAGTGTGCGGGGTTATGGAGCCCCTTACTTATTACTAGAGAAGTTTAGCAGAGTTGTAGAAAATGTAGTAGAGAAAATGTGTACTTTGAAGTTATTTTTTTCATAACTAGGCAAAACTTCTAATATCAATTTAACTTCTTGTAAATAAAATAAATGCAAAATACTTACAGTAAACGATGACTCAAAAATTCTTTTCATTATATTTATTGAGGATATTAGACACCTTGAAAAACACACTTTGTTATTTCACAGATGAAACTTCATAACAGGGGCCAAAAATGGAACTTGCTCTTGACTTCAGAGTAACTTTCCTAAACCTTTTAAACATATCTTTTCGTGAGTTACGCGGAACTTCTTACACTTCAAAATATTGTTACATTTACTAAACTTATCAAAAAAAATCTTTAAATAGAGCGTTAAATTAAGAAACATCTTTTAAAAACACCGCTCGAATTGCTCACACACTTCATACCACCCCAAAACATGAAAACTGTCCCTTTAAATTGGAACGAAAACCTACTAGCCAATCACAAGCGACTATGCAATTTGCATAAGTCAGACGATAATTAACATTTTACATTAAACATTTTTTTTTCATTCATTAAATTTATTAAATACATTTAGAAAAATTACTTTAAACATGAAAATTACTTTAAAATGCTTTTGTTACTTAATTAAATCAAAATAATATTTGTAACTTAAAAGAAACTTTAATACAGGCGAATGCGATCGCAAGTAGTAATTACTGAATACGCTCCATGACTGAGCGCGACACGAAACAACTCAACCGCGCGGTTGAAAACGTAAACAAACGCCGATTCGGCGGGGAAAATGTAAGCAAGAATTGCAGGTTCCATTTTGGCTTTACAAAATATATTTAAATTATAATAAAAATAGAAATGGATGGGAAAAACTTTTCCCCACAGAATGCCCCCCTTTCCCATTCATTTTGATTTTTCACTGCAAATAGTTCTTTGCAACAGTTTATGCAAATGCAGGATAAAAAAAAAGAGTTTTTTTTCTGTTGTTGGTGGCAAAGTTCATTACCATAAGTAGGCATCACGAAACATTTTAAACGAGTCTTTGACTAAGGATTTTGTCAAAAGATCAACGACATTTTCTTTGGAGAGGACATGTTTTACATCGAAAAGTCCTTGACTGTACCAGTCTCTGATAAATTTGTACTTCAAATCAATGTAACGATTCTTGATCGTATCAGTTTTGGGCTTCATAAAAGAAATGGCTGCAGTATTGTTGCAAAAAAGAATGGGACGTTGAATAATGATGTCATTCAGTTGTAGACACTTTTCTAGTTCAGTAATAGACATCTGTAAAAATTTTAAGTCTTTGACAGCTTCTGTTGCAGCAATGAATTCAACTTCCATGGGGCTTAAGGTGACACAGCTTTGTTTTGCAACTCTCCAAGTTACTGGCATATTGTTTACGAAGGCGGTGTATCCAGTCCATGATTTTCGGTCAGTGGTGTTACTTGCCCAAGAAGCATCCACATAGACAGCTAACTGGATGGGAGAGTCAGACCTTGCAAGTTTCAATCCAAGAGATTTCGTTGAAGATAGGTACATCAGGATTTGAAGAAGTGCTCTGTAATGCGAAAGATTTGGCTTTTCAGCAAATTGTGAAAGTGCAGCAACTGGCCATGAAATATCAGGACGGCATCTATGAGCAATATATTGTAGACAGCCAAGCAAACTTCTGTAAGGCAGATTCTCAGGGAATTCATCTTCTTCCGCAGCTGGAGCAGGATTATACCCAGGTGGAGAAGGAAGAGAAAAATTAGTACAATCAGGAACATCAAATTTCTTTAAACACTTTTCTATATAATGTTGACAATTGATATTAAAAACTTCATTATCTTCTACTTTAAAGTTTATGCCTAATAACATTGTGATAGGACCTAAAATTCTAACTTCATAAATTGATTTGATTAATTCTACTACTTCTTTTAAAACTTCATCATTTTTAGCGAATATTGGTAAATCATCCACATAAACTATCACAATTGCTTGACTTTTGTAAGAATATACACATGTTAATCCTTGAACTTCAGTAAAACCATTTGAAATTAATTTACTATGCAAGTCATTGTGCCAACATTTTCCAGCCTGATGAAGGCCATATATTGCTTTCTTTAACTTTAAGACAAAATGTTCTTTCCCTGGAATAGTGTAATCTTGGGGTTGCTTTATGCAAATATCTTTGTCAATTTCACCATATAAATAGGCACACTTTACATCAAGTAGACAATGTACCCAATTAAAAATTTTAATGAAAAGGGCAATGAAAAGACGGATAAGTGTGAAATTTACAACAGGACTGAATGTGTCATTGTAATCCAAGCCTTCTCTTTGATTATTTCCTAATGCAACTAGACGTGCTTTAAATATATCTCTTTTTCCCTCACTATTTTCTTTTACTGTATAAACCCATTTGGTTCCGATCACCTTTTGATTAAGTTTTGGGACAGGTGTCCAAACGTTTCTATGTAACATAGTTTGGATCTCTTGATCCATTGCCTCTTTCCATTTCTGAGCTTCTGGAAGTTGTTTTGCTGGTAAAGGACTTTGAGGTATAATTATTTCGGTTAATAGTGCTTCTTCAGCCAATTCGTTTTCAGGTTCTTTTTCTAACTTAATGAGACCTTCATAAGTATTTGCTGAATTAAAATTTGCCAAGGTGTCATCTAAAATAATTTTATTTGCTTTACAATATTTTAAAAGTTCAGGCGTTGACCTAAGTGTTGAACCAGTAGGAGACAATAAATAAACATCTAATTTACCTTTAGTTATCCCTTTCTTTCTTGTCTTAAGATAACTGTAAAATGTGGCTTTTCCTTCTTCCTTTTCTTCTGAAATTTCTGGAACTTCATCTTCAGATGACACATCATCCTCCAACTTTTTCAGAGAGCCTGGTTCCATCAAATTCTCTTCTTGAGTGGAAGTTTTTGAAGTAGAGAGTAACTGTTTAACAGATTCGTCAGTTATGGGTAGATTATCTGGACCTGTAAAGAAGTCATCATCACTTGTAAAATCAACAAAAGAACGATGTGTTACTTTCTGCTCAGGATAGCCATGTAATTGGGCCTCATCAAACGTTACATGTTTTGACTCTACTATAGTGTTCTCTCTTGGGAAATAAATTCGATAACCACATGATCCTAAGCCAAATCCTACAAATATTCCCTTCTTCGCTCGAGACTGGAACTTGTTCCTTTTCGCCTTTGGTTGATGTACATAAGCGATACAACCATAACGCTTTAAGTGTCGAATGGATGGTTTAGTTCCATACCATCTTTGAAAAGGTATAGCTTCAATACCGGTATGAAAAACCCTGTTTCGTATGTAGTTTATGGTCATAACAGCTTCAACCCATAAATTATCTGGCATATTTGCTGCTTTCATAACAGTTCTCATTCCGTCAAACAATACTCTATTGTAACGTTCCGCTGTTCCGTTCATTTGCGGACTGTATATCGTGGTTCGTTCATGTTTAATTCCTAATTTATTTAGCATATCTTTGACCTGTTGATTGCAATACTCTAAGCTGTTATCTGTTCTTATCGCTTTAACTTTCTTATTAGTTTGGCATTCTACAAAAGTTATAAATTGCTTTAATTTAATGAAAACTTCATCTTTACAGTGTAGCGGATAGCAAAATGCTCTTCTGCTATAGTCATCGATAAAAGTAAGTATGTAACGTTGCCCGTTCCTTGAAGTGACTGGGGCTGGCCCCCATATGTCACTATGAATCAATTCACAAATTTCTTTAGATCGAATGTTTTGTAACCTAGGATGAGTTGACCTAGTATTTTTGGCAAGAATACAAGGTTCACAAGGAGATTCCTTCCCCTCTAATGTACTACAGCCTTGAACCAAGTTTTCTTGAAACATTTTCTTAATCAAGTTAACATTACAATGTCCCAGCCTTTCATGCCATAGCATTATATTATTACCAGTGCTGTAATTGGGCGGGAACGCGTGGGAGCGCCGTTCCCAGAAATATTGGATTTGTCACTGTAAAAAAAAAAAAAAAAAAAAAAAAAAAAATTCGCTGGCGAGAGCAATTTTTTTTCTTGAAACAAAGCGGTAATTTTTGCTAGTTTTAAAAACGCGTGCTAGCGCAATCTATTTTTTTCTTCAAGTAAAACATTAATTTCTGCAAGTTTTAAGAAGATTTGTTTCTAGTTAACAAGAAAGCAGATAGTTCGACCAAGCTTTGAAGCTGTCGTGCTGCCACCGTTCCTTGAATATTAGGCCTAACACAAAAATGGCGGCCGCCGAAAACGGATGTTTTAAATGTGTGCACGGTTCCCTAAGTTTTGACCCAAGTAGTTTTATAAACGATTTCTTAGACTTCTTTAATCTCCGATAAAAAAGCGAAAAAACTTTAAAAAAAGAAATATTAGTACCAAAGTTGGAAAAAAAAAAAAAAAAAAAAAAACATACACACGCGAAAAAAAGTTCACTATAGCAACCGCCATTTCTTTTCTTTTTCTTTTTTTTTTTTTTTTTTTTTTTTTTTGTCAGTGCTGAGGTGGCGAAGGTTCTGAACTGACGTTAGTTGCCTTATTCTTATTGAATAAAAACAAATTACAATACTATAAAAACTTCAACACAATAATTATAACTTAATAATAATAAAAAAAAAGGCTTTTGGTTAAATGTTTCAAATCGTCTTTTAGCAAAAATTCGGTAGCATCATAATCTATGAAAAATTGAGTTCCCATAAATATTTTTTTCCAATTACAGCTCTGATTATTACGATCATTGGCATATGAAATATTGTAAAGACAATTTGACTCTTGTGTATTAGCTTTATTTTGAGTATAAACTCTTTTAGGATTAGTGTTACAAGATTCAGTACGTGCAAAAACTTTCACTTTATCTGAACTTAGAGAAGAAGGTTTACCAGAAGGTTGTAAACATGGATTTTTTAGGTTTAACCTCAGTGTCATCATAATTTCTAATTGCTTTTAAAACATAAAAATTTTCTTTTAGAGTGGCTGTGTATAAATATTTCCAATTCTTATCAAACACTTTAAACCCATGGTCCATAGTAGCATGAAGACCAGCTTTATCCATTTTTGACATAGAGATTAAATTTTTATGTATGTTTGGAACATACAAAACATTATGTAAATTTACAATTGATACTTTATCTTTTTCTTTAATTTTAAAACTAACTTTACCAATTCCTTTAACCTTATGAGGTGTGGTTCCCATTCTAACTACTGCACCCTCTGGTGGTTCTCTTAGATGAGTAAAAAAATTCTTATTCTGACAGACATGGGAGGTAGACGCTGAATCTAAAGTCCATTCCCAACAAGGGGGGGAAATTTTGCAACAATCATTACTTTTATACTTTAATTCAGTAACATATGAATCTAAATCTACTTCTTGAACCCTTTTACTTATCTTTTGATTTCTACAGTTTCTATCTAAATGACCATTTTTCCCGCAGTTTTCACATTTTAAATTATTTCTACTTTAAAAATGAGATTCGGGAGAAGTTTTTCCTGACATATGAGCGCTTCTATCAGTCATAAGGGTTTCATTACGCAATCTTTCTCTTAGATCTCGTCTCGAACATTCTTCTAAAATTTCATCTTTAACATCGTTAAATTTAAATTTATCTTCAGAAAGACGGTCTAATTCCCTAATTAAATAATCATAATTTTCTGGTAAGCTTTCTATTAACTGGTAACACCTATGTTTTTCGGCAATTTCTTCTCCAGAATCAATTACACGGCGATATGCTTCTTCAAATCTAGCAATATATGATGGAATATCTTCGTCCGGATTTATTTTTAAATTTCTAAATTCATTTACATGAAAGGATTTTAATGCTCTACCAGGAATTTCTAGGGTTAATTTCAAAGTTTCCCAAATTTCAGAGGGATCATCTAAATGCCCTATTGTTAATGCAATTTCTGGACTAACATATGTTTTAAGAATTCCTACTGCTCTCTGTTTTGATTGGTTAAGTTTAAACTTGTCAAGAGGTTTTAAATCAGTAAATTCTGGCCATTCACTTTTCTTTACCCATGTAAATAACCCTTCAGTTTGCAATATACATTTAATAAATCTTATCCAAGTTTGGTAGTTATCTTTAATTAATATTACTGTATCAGGTGCAGTGGCCATTCTTCATTTAATTTCAAACAATAAATATATATATTAGAATTCATACACATAAATTACACATTCAAATACTTCAATAATATATATTTTCAACAAGAAATTTTTTCAAAACCATTTTCTCTTACATATATAATAAATTTTTTGCAGCTGCAAGAGCTTCTGGGCCCATAACCTCTGTGTGGGGTTATGGAGCCCCTTACTTATTACTAGAGAAGTTTAGCAGAGTTGTAGAAAATGTAGTAGAGAAAATGTGTACTTTGAAGTTATTTTTTTCATAATTAGGCAAAACTTCTAATATCAATTTAACTTCTTGTAAATGAAATACACGCAAAATACTTACAGTAAACGATGACTCAAAAATTCTTTTCATTATATTTATTGAGGATATTAGACACCTTGAAAAACACACTTTGTTATTTCACAGATGAAACTAATAACAGGGGCCAAAAATGGAACTTGCTCTTGACTTCAGAGTAACTTTCCTAAACCTTTTAAACATATCTTTTCGTGAGTTAAGCGGAACTTCTTACACTTCAAAATATTGTTACATTTACTAAACTTATCAAAAAAAATCTTTAAATAGAGCGTTAAATTAAGAAACATCTTTTAAAAACACTCGAATTGCTCACACACTTCATACCACCCCAAAACATGAAAACTGTCCCTTTAAATTGGAACGAAAACCTACTAGCCAATCACAAGCGACTATGCAATTTGCATAAGTCAGACGATAATTAACATTTTACATTAAACATTTTTTTTTTCATTCATTAAATTTATTAAATACATTTAGAAAAATTACTTTAAACATGAAAATTACTTTAAAATGCTTTTGTTACTTAATTAAATCAAAATAATATTTGTAACTTAAAAGAAACTTTAATACAGGCGAATGCGATCACAAGTAGCAATTACTGAATATGCTCCATGACTGAGCGCGACACGAAACAACTCAACCGCGCCGTTGAAAATGTAAACAAATGCCGATTCGCGGGGAAAATGTAAGCAAGAATTGCAGGTTCCATTTTGGCTTTACAAAATATATTTAAATTATAATAAAAATAGAAATGGATGGGAAAAACTTTTCCCCACAGAAAGAATCGACCTAGCTCTTGGGCGTCAAACGACTGCCATCAGGGGCAGTCATGAGTCAAAAGATTCACCGTCGCAGGGTCATCACGGGCACAGTCCACTGCATGCACGGCAATCCAATACAGCCATCCCTCATGTGAGCGTGAAAGGCACTTGATGGGAAATCGTGTGGTAGGGGTAGTACTTCCCGGACGAACCTGCACACCTTCAAGTCTATCTTTCTGAGGTTTCCTGCATAAAGCTTACCCAAAACAAGTTGATGGTAATATTTGCGCAAAAGATGGTTTCTGAGTAAAAATAGCTTTTGCTGTGATTTGAGTGGAGCTGATTTCAGCTTAGCTAAACAGAACCCACCGAAGGTGGTTTGAAAATTCGGCCATTGGGAGTCAAAAAGATTACCAAATAGGAAAATTCATCCTCAAAACTTAAAGCCTTGAAAGGCATGGCATCCACATAGAACTTAGCATCGTAATCAAAGACGATCTTACTCTGCTTTTTAAAGGAAATTCATGAAAAAGTAAACGATTTATTACAATTAATTGAAAGACCAGTGGAAAGAAGATATAGATTCAGAATATTAAGTAACGCTTGCAAGCAGTGAGCATCTCTAGCTAACAATAACAAATCGTCAGCGTAAGCGATAAAAGAGATTCGAATAGAACCATACAAGATCGCACCAAGTCAATCTGGAAGACTTCGTAGAATAAAATCAAAAATGATTAAAAATATTTTGGAGGATAGGGGGTCACCTTGGCAAACACCCCTATTAGGTGAAACAGACTCTGGAAAAGTTCCATTAAATTGCAAGTACGTATTCAAATTCACAAATTTAATATAGTTAATAAAACTAAATGGAACATTCAGCTTTGCAAGAGCAGAATAAATTGAGTCAAAACTGATTGAGTCAAAGGTTTTTCTAAGGTCTATGAAAACAGCAGAACAAGAGTTACGGAAAGTCTTGAAATTATTGAAAATTGAATCAAGCTTATCAATGGCACGGGCAATGCCGTCCATAGTTTGAAATCCAAATTGCCATTGTGAAAAAGGAATGATTTTCACAAGACGTTTATTAAGTATCTTATGGAATTGCCTCAAAAAGACAGATGAAATGGAAATTTGATGTTGACTCTCAGGAGAATTTGCGTTAGCCACTTTTGGGAGAAAAATTGCTCTAGAGTCCAGAAAGAGCAGGGGAACCCAGAACAACCTGGACCAAAGAGTGTAAAGTTTAGCAAGTGCCCGAGCCGGGATACGGCACAGTCATGCTGACAACACACAGTCAAGGTCAACACTGGACTTAACTGGAGGGAAAGTATTCAAAACCTCATCTACAGTAACAAAAGAAATTAAGTTATCAAATTGAATCATATCAAGATCCAAAGCATTGTTTGGCAGCTTGCCAATAACATGTGAGCTGGTTGTAAAAAACTCAGTCCAGTAGTTGAAAACATTGGCAGAGGTTAGCTGATCAGAAAATCTACGATTATTATAAATACGGTCGATTACAGCAGTCTTGTTTTTACGGTAAAGTTTTTGCAACACAGCCACAGCATAATTTTCCCTTCTTGCCTTGTGCTTTGATAAAGGTGTTTTACTACCATGTACAGGCTTCTTGTGAGTGACACCTCTGCTCCTCATACTACAGCAAGAGCAATCGATATCAAGAACATTAAACAGAAATTTAAGACTAAGACTCTTTGCAGTTTCTGGATCCCTGTCAGAAATCAATAGAGCCTCATCAATAAACTATTTTTCAGCTGCAGATGGCAACAGCATAAGAATCTGATTTGTATTTTAGATCATGAATGTAATACGACAAAGTGTCACAAATCAAGGTGTCCTCTAGAGACATCACAGACAAGGTGTCCTTCTGATCACTGACATCAGAATATAACAAAGAAGTTGGATTAACTAGATCATCAATAGAGCGAGCAGAATCAGTATCGAGATCAACAAAAAGTAATGGAACTTGAATTTAGTTAGAATCAGCAGGACGAAAATCGTCAGAGCTGCCAATGGGCTGGGCAGGAGATTCTTTAATGCCAACAGCTAAAAGCTCGCTTTTGATCTTAAGAACAAGAATTTTGTATACAATTTGGAATCAATCTCTTCAGTTCATATTAATGAAACATACTCCATCAATAGCCAACTGAGCTTCAAGCTGAACCATATTTCAGTCTCCAAATCGGACCAAACATGATGGGTACTGGCATCTACTTTAGTCTTCTGTTCACAGAAGTAAACTTCCACATGGGCACTACATAAATGTTTATGCATTCCAGGAAAGCTCTTAAATGACCTTGCACACTCAGTGCATGTGACCAATGTCACAGCCTGAATCCCCTCTTCCGCAGAACCTTGAAGACTTAACAGATCAGTAGTATCATTACTAACCTCTTTTCTCAAATTTGTACTCATAGCAATATCAAGTCAAAGGTCCATCTGGCTTGCTGGGCCAGGAGGATGAAGGGAGTGCTTGCCTGGATTCTGCATGTGCAAACAGGTGAACCCACTATACCCCGGCGGAACCAAATGGGAGCACCAGGTCAAATTTGAGACAGGAGAGGCTAGGTCTAGTATTAACCAGACTATGTTATTATGCATAGCATGTACGCTTCACTGCTCCATGTAACTATGGAGTCCCCACTAGAACACTGGAACAAAAATTTTCCTGAAGGGAAATCCTGTTCCACCATCCAATGGATACATCTCGAGGCATGGTAAGGCAGTTAAGTGAGGCACCATAATCCCAGCCTTTGACTCCTGAAACGAAGCAGTCTCCAGTAACAGCCAATGAAATGCTTAGAAATCCGAATGATGGGAAAGTCTTTTCTCGAACAGCCAATGAAATGCTTAGAAAACGAAAAAATGAAGGCAATTTTTACATGTAATAGCACTTTAAGGGTCTGTTCAGAAATGCAGCTCTTGCCAATCGCGGACACAAAAGATTTTGCATGGAGTAGGTCTTATAAAAGAAAGGAATTTTAAAATAATTCAATTATTATATTATTTTTGTGGTTCAGAAAGGATAAAATCAACAACTATATTTTTTTATCCTTCCAAAACATGGTTTTCTTAACAAAAATACTTACATGTGTTCACACAGATAAAATTTAAAATATTCTGGGAAAGTATCACATGACCTACTTCATCTACTTTAGTCCATTCAGCGTTTGAAGTATTTAATTTTTTAACAATTATCTTTTTATTTATTTAAAAATGATTTATCAATTGCTTTATACTTTTCGTGATAAACAGAATAATGTTAATGAACCAAGATTGAGATATTAATATTATTTCTACAATACTGGATTGATTTTAAATGACGACAATTCTCATTTTTGGTGGCATTATCACAATCATTTTAAGGCATTAAATTCAAATGCATTAAAGATTCAAATTAGTGCAATAAGAATACTTCAATCTCACTCATCTAATCTGGTCTCGAATGAGAAGAGCAATGTGCTAATTCCCCAATTCGATGGTACTATTAAATCCTCAAGATACAGTTGGATATTTTGGCAAATTAAAGGTACACGTAAGTACAATAAGTATATTTCAGCCTTTCTTGTCATACATTGGTATGAGATCAGCAGAGTAGGGTGTCAATTATTAATTTTGACAGTATTATCATGTAATCAAGTTACAACTTGAAATTTTGACATATTAAGGATATTGATTAGAACAATGAGAATGTTTCATGAGATGAGCTGAGCAGGACTCAACTCGCATTTTGGCATCACTATTCCATCTTTGAGTAATGAGATGCATTTGGTGCCAAATTTAAAATATTTTAGTCTGTCTGTACATATTCTGGTAGACACCCATAGCTGACCCAAATTTATAATAAAAAAAGACATCATAATGTAAAATTAAACCAAAATAAACATAATAATTACATTTGCATTGCCATATACATTACTTTACCATCGATTTTCAAGACGAATTAATGATTTCGGAAAAGCTTATTAAAAGTATGTGAAAGAATAACTGATTTAACACAACTTGGTAGAAAGTGAGAAGAATATAATGCCAATTCTCCATTTTATGGCGTCATCGAGTAACGCCTTAATATTTTTCAGATTCAAGATACCGATAAGTACAATAAGAATATTTTAATATGCCTCATCATATCTTGATACGATATGAGATGAGTGGGGTGCCAATCCCCCATTTTGATAAAACAGTAGACTTTCTCAAATCTGCAACCCTAAAATCCACAACTCTCTGAAATTCGCATATAATTTATAAATATAAACAATGAAATATTCAGTTCAGTTTTAGGACAAAAATTGACTTTTTTTATATCAATTCCATATATATTTTTATTTGTAATTTTCGTTAATATTACTGAATTCATGCTTTTTCATGATGGAAGAACATATTTACTTCTGAAAAAAGTTCAAGATATTGCTGATATCACTGGTAATCACAATCTTTTTACTAGATATATTTATGTATTAATAAAGCTTTTTTGGTAATTGAGTCTGGCTAAACCTGAAATAAAACTTCCTTATTTCATGATTTTGATGTGAATTAGTAATGTACCTTTATGAGGCAAGTTTCCTTGAATAATTTAGGAAAAACAGATTTCCTCTTTATAATGAATATCTAAATATACATTATTGATTATTAACTTGATGTTTGCTTTTAATATTTTAATCATTTTAGAAATTATCTAAATTTTTAATATTTAATTTTATTACTTTACTTAATAATCTTAATGTTTTATTATATTGTAAGCATTCATTACAGTTTTGATTACATTATCAATGACATTCAAATTACTGTTTAAAAAATGTAAACAAAGCAATGACTAGAAATTTGCAAACATTTTAAAATCTGCACGACTTCTGTTTCCAAGCTGTGCAGATTTGAAGGCGTCTACTGTATTAGACCTTCATCAATTTACTGCTGAAATTTCGGCACATTAAAAGGTACATATAAGTATATTAAGAATATTTCAATCTACCTTGTCATATACTGATACAAGATCAACAGAACATGCATCAATTCTTAATTTTAGTGGTATTATCACGTCATCAAGTTAAGGCATGAAATTTTAATGCTTTAAAGATTCAAATCAGTACAATAAGAATATTTCAGTTTGCTTCTTCTTATCTTGATATAAAGTATGCAAAGTCTTCATGGATATGCATTTCTTTAAATGATGCAAGTGTTCTCTTCATCATAATTCAACTGCAGTATCAAACAAAATTTTATAAGAATAATTAACTTCAGACATATTGATTAATATGTGTCCTATTATCCTAGTCAATAATACTGATGTTCTTTGAATTTTATTATGGAAATTATCTATGATAGATTTTGTTTGATTTATATTTGTTGAACACTTTTAAATTGTTTGTTTTGTTGTAATTTTAGCATAGTTTTTTTTTTTTATTTAAGTTTTATTTCAATTAAAAATGGAAATAAATATTTAATCATGTAAATCCTGCTAAAAAATCCAAAATTATTGTTTTACCATTTACATCCCTCTGCTGACCAATATGCATAATTCCAAGCACCTTTGCAGGGGTGATTCTCGTCCGAAAATTACAACATTTCCGAAAATTTAAGGCATCCTCTTCCAAAAACTTGAAATTGTGTTATCATTTCCCGCATAGTTGCCAACTTGTACGGTTTTGCACACGGAAAAAACAAAAGGGAGAAATGCAAATTTCGTGAAAGGATCGCCAAAAAAGCACACATTTCGTCAATATTTCGTGGAAAAACGACGATTTTGTCAATGTTTTTGTCAACGAACTTTGTCAAAAGATCGCTGAAAAACGCAAATTTCCTGTGCGGATCACGGAAAAAACAGCAATTTCACCAAATATCGCAGATTAAACGCTGATATCGTCAGAAGACAGCGGGAAAACGTCGATTTCGTCTAAAGAAAGTGGATATAACACCGATTTCGTTAAAAGATCGCGGAAAAAAACGTTTTCGATAAAAGATCGCTTAAAAATATTTTGTCAAAAGATTTTTAAAAAAGGCCGATTTCATCAAAATATCACGGAAAAAACGCTGATTTCGTCAAAAGATCGCAGGGATAAAACGCCGTTCTCGAGGAATGATCGCGGAAAAATGCAAATTTTGTCTAAAGATCGTCGAAAAAAACGCCGATTTCATAAAAAAAAAAACCCCGGGAAAATGCCGATTTCGCCAAAAGATCGCGAAAAAACTACCTATTTCGTTAAAAGATTGCAATAAATCGCCGATTTAGTTAAAATATCACAGATAAATCGCTGATTTCGTCTGAAGATCGCGGATACCCCCCCCCCCGCAGGTTTCCGAAAATGCGATGTGAATTTCCGAAAAAAAAAAATTTCACCCAGAATCACCCTTGCACCTTTGGAACTCTTCAATGTAAAAACTTTTTTTGACCTTTTTAACATTCTATAGTAACAATAAATAAATAAATTAACACAAAAAGTATTCTTTCTTCCCAAAACTTCTGCACCCATATAAATTTAAAACTCAAATATTTTCTGCTTCATTAATTGTCTCCATTAGCCTTTCCCCTGCAAAAAAAAAAAAAAAAAAAATTCTGTTTCTTTTTACCCCCCAACACACAAGCCTCAAAATCTTTAAAACAATTTATTTCTTTAAATTTATGCTCTATTGTTACTTAGTAGGAACAAAAAATAAATAATCATCTAACTTTGTTATTAAAGTTTCATTAGTCACACTCAGATAAAAGGCTGAATTTCTAAACATGTGGGGGAAGAGAGGATTTCCTCTTTTTTGTAGTTTGGCTGCTCTTACCCCTGATATTGTGTTAATGGCAGTGTAAAAGTTATTTTAGAAAACATTATTTGAAAACATACAATATAATATGATTTAGTAATGAAAACAGCTAAAAGAGGAAAACTTTTTCTCTTCCCCACACATATTTAGATATTCTCCTTTGGAGAGGAGATGAAGCAAAAATTTAAAGGGATAAGGAAGATTTTAATTAAATGATAATGAACCTTACTACAAAATAAAAATAGGGCAGCATTTTATAAAAGTTAAAATTAAAGATTTTAAACTATCTGCTAGTCCAAGGGACAGTGGGGAAGTGAAACTTTAGGGGAAATGAAGGGTAATTTAAAGGATTGATTATTCATTTGTTGTTACTAGAGAGTAAAAAATACAGTAGATTAAAAAAAATAGTTTTAGAGATTTTATATTTTGTATGCCACAAGGGAGAGAGACAGGCCTTTTAGGGATAGAGAGAATATGAAAGCAGATTGTATACTTATAGTTACAAAAGTTCAATAATTATAATAAAAGATTTTTAAAAATAAGAATTTAAAAAAGTTTAAACTTTGAATTTTATGTATGGAGATTTTACATAGGGGGATGAAGGGGAAATATAAATTTCAAAGAGAGTGAAGGTATTAATTTAGATAAATTAATTATTTATTGTTACTAGTGAACAAAAAATACGCTAGAAGAAATTTTCATAGAATTTAAAAGATTTTTAAATTAATTATTTTATTTATTTATTTTTTTTTTTTTCTTGGCAAATATGGGAAGACATTTTAGAGTTGAAGGAATAATTTATTTACTTACTGTTATTAGAGAGGAGCATATATATATTTAAAACAAAAGTTATAAGAATTTTAAATTTTTTGAAGGCTTTGATTGAAGGCTTTTAGGTGCAATTGATCAGTGTCAGGAGAAGCAAGATCCGTTTTTGTTTTTGATTCATAGATTAAAAAATTAGTTAAAACATTGAAAATAAGCTAATATAAAATGAATCAAGTAAACAGTAAGCAGAGTCTTTGTCTCTCGGTATTTACCCTATATATCATACAGTTCTGGATAGGGTGAATTTCACATGAACTGCCAGTTTGATGTCCTGATGTTTAAATTTCATATTAATAAATTTATTTTTTGATATTCTAAAATCAGGTAGTAGCTCCTCTTTTTATGCTTAATTCAATGCATTCATTCAATTTTTTCAGAGTTGTGAAATACTGATCTTTTTCTTGTACTTTAGTTAGCAAGTAATGGGAATTTACTTGTCCTGAATAAAAAACTCGCAAAATTTCAATCTTTTTTTATGCTTCCAAACATTTTAAAATTTTTATATATGGTTTAAAAGTAAAATATCCTGTGTTAATTAAACAAATAGATAGTTTATATATTTAAAATTAGTATCTAAGAGTTAAAAATTTAAATGTATTTTGTGTCCGCATATGCAGAACATGAGTGTTACTTTAGGGTAGTTAATATTATTTGTTTTGAAAATATTTGTATATTGCAATTGGCAACGGTAGTGAGAAAACGATGTTGTTTCTTCTTTACAGTGCGCTTATTTATAACGCGATAGTTTTGTTATATAATTGCTATTTATCAGAATGTTCATTTCAACATAGTGAGTATTTTTATTTTCTTACAGGAGTGTTACCCATTTATTTATTATTATTTTTTAACGTAAAAAAATGTTAAGTTAGGGAATGCTGTATTTTTCGTCCAGGAATCAATAGGCCCAATTAAAATTTTAATAAAACAGTTTAGTGATGGGCGATTTCGATTTTTTAAATCAATTTAATCGATACTACGGCCAACTCGATTTAATCGATACTTTAAAATTTTTAATCGATTTCTCTGAAGGTAATATAATTTTCATTTTCCTTCAAAAGTCGAAGATAAAATAGACGGATGTGCCAATTCCAAAATTTCAATGTATTAGTTTCTAAGATAGAAGAATTAAAGAAACCTCAGAACCCGCCCCCCCCCCCTTGCAAAATAGCGTTTTTTTTTTAGTGATGTACACCAAAAATTGATCGGGATCAATTTTTATTAAGTACCAGGTGAATCTGAATTTTGATGAAAATCCATGAAAGCGCGAGATACAGCTATTGCGAAATCATAATAAAAAGAATATTGCCCAGTTAAACTGATGGCATTGAGCTCACAGGCTACGCATACTAATTGTACATTACAGCCTTGTATTTTCGTTAATTCCGTTCGAAAAAAAAAATTAAGGGGAAACAGCTCTCCCCTTTCTCCTTTTTTATACTTAATCATTGAACTTCTAAACTATCAAGTACATGCTTTATCATATTAAAAAATCTATATCCAAAATTCAGAGCAAATCGGATAATTCTTAATAAAAACCCATTTAGCATTTATATAATTTAAGAGGAGTTATTCCTCTCTTTTATACTTAACCATTAAACTTCCAAAACTATTCAGAGATTTGAACGAAATCTGACAATTCTGATTGAAAAATCCATTTATGCAAGTTAAGGGGAGGGGCATTAGAACCCCCGTTCCCCCTGTTTATACTTATTCAATGAACACCTAATAACAGCCACGGACTCGCCTCATCAGAATGATCCTATATCTAAATTTTGAATGAAAACTGTTAATTCTGCATGAAAATCCCTTTTATATCAATTAAGGGGAGGGGCATGAGCCCCCCGTTCCCCCTGTTTATACTTATTCAATGAACACCTAATAACAGCCACGGTATCGCCTCATCCGAATGATCCTATATCTAAATTTTGAACGAAAACTGTTAATTCTGCATGAAAATCCCGTTTATATCAATTAAGGGGGGGGGGCATGAGCCCCCCGTTCCCCCTATTTATACTTATTCAATGAACACATAATAACAGTCACGGAATCGCCTCATCAGAATGATAATATATCTAAATTTTGAACGAAAACTGTTAATTCTGCATGAAAATCCCGTTTATATCAATTAAAGAAGGGGGCATGAGCCCCCCGTTCCCCCTGTTTATACTTATTCAATGAAAACATAATAATAATCACGGAATCGCCTCATCAGAATGATCCTATATCTAAATTTTGGACAAAATCTGTTAATTCTGCATGAAAAACCCATTTATATCCATTAAGGGGAGGGGCGTGAGCCCCCCGTTCCCCCTTATACATATCGAATGAACTCCAAAAACTAATCAGGGAAGCGCCTTATCAGGATATACCTATATACAAAATTTCAAGTGGATCCGATATTTTTATCATGAGTTATCGCGTTACGCACGAACATACAGAACGGACGGGCACATAAGTTCTCAGGCTATGATAGCCTGTGAGCTAAAAAATGCAGCATATCAGCGTCACCTGCTGGGCAATTTACACCAAGAACTAAATAACACTAATCTATGTCAGAGATTTACTGAATCTGAATTTTGATGAAAATTCGTTCTTGAGATAGCGCTATTGCGTTAATCATGAATAATGCAGTATAGCAGCGCCATCTCTTAAGCGATTTCCACCAAAATGTAATTAGCATCAAATAATATCAAGGACTAATTGAATCTAAATTTTTATGAAAGTCCGTGCATTAGTTCTTGAGATAAAGCTAAAATGGAAACAGGGGCGTGCGAAAAGAGAACTGCGCCCGGTTCAAAGTTCCAATTTAGCCCTCTCCCCCCCCCCCCCCATTAACTTTTTCTTGTGATAGGCTAGAAGTGATGTTAGTAGTAAAAATTTGGCGCCCCCTAAATTTCCGTGCTCGGAACGACCGCTTCCTTTCGCCTCCCCCCCCCCTTTCATATGGCGCTGAGTGGAAATTGTGAAAAATTCAGTATAGCAGCGCCATCTGAGAAGCTATATACATCAAAATGCAGAAAACATCAATTCATGTCAAGGACTAACTGGATCTAAAATGTGATGAAAATCCGTTCATTCGTTTATCAGATATAGCTGTTGCGCAAATCGCAAAAAATGCAGTATAGCAGCGCCACCTGTTAGGCTATATGCACCAAAAATTAATTAGATTCAGTTTATATCAAGGTCAAACTAAATCTAAAGTTTTGTGGAATTCTGTGCATTTGTTCTTCAGATAGAACGGTCAGAAATTTTTGTCGTATACAGACGCACAGAGTGACAGACACACACAGACAGATATTTCTTAAAAAACATGAAATCGTGTTAAAAACCTTCTAAAATATATAAATCCATCAAAAACGGGAAGTCAAAATTTTTCACGAATCTAATACTCTCTTCTTGTAAAGTTACAAAAGAAAGTAAAACTGTAAAATCGATTCTGCCCGTAAGATCGGTCTTTAGATTCGATGTCGATCTTTAGATTCGATGTCGATCTTTAGATTCGATGTCGATCTTAGATTCGATTTCGATCTTTAGATTCGATGTCGATCTTTAGATTCGATGTCGATCTTTAGATTCGATGTCGATCTTTAGATTCGATTTCGATTTTTTTTTTCTTTCTAGGCTAAATCAGTGTTGAATGCAAGTATTTTTCTGCGACTCCGGAGAAAGGCATCATGTTTTAGAGCTCTGTAAGAGAGGGGGAATCGCAATTTGTGCACGGGTGCCCAGAGAGGGGTTTGGTGACGCAAGATGCGTCATACAATTTAGTTTTTTTTTGGGGGGGGGGGGAATTTGAGAAAAAGTACTTTTTTTTGGGGGGGGGGAGATTTTTAATTTTTTAATATTTCAAAATTTAATTCCAGAAATGTTCCTATGTTTTCTTTCTTTAAATTCTAGATAAGGGCAATATTAGCTCATTCTGCTATTCTCATTTCGCTATCTCTTGAATGTGCAGTAGATTATAGGTAGAATATAATTTACAATTTGTATTATGTTTGGGGGGGGGGGAAATGTTAAAGTATGAAGGGTTTTTTTGCGGCGGGGGGGGATTTGCGTCATTAGGTTTGGAGGGGGATGGTCACCACTGGGGAATCGAAATTTGTGCATTAAAAAGCATAAAATCTCATAACTTCTGGGGGGGGGGGGATAATCCCCTGCGGGCCACCCCATTAATTCGACACTAGGTTAAATCGTTATATTTATTTTTAGATGTCCAGTTATTTGAAGTATTAGTTTATTATGTTTTATTTTTTACGTTTGTCTCTTCTAATCCCCCCTTTCACGTCAGTTTTAACTTACAGGGCCGTTCGAAATATGCATAGTTTTAAAAATGTCCAATTCTCGGTCTATTTTATTTTAGATCCACATTTTAAATCCTTGACAAAAGATAAATAAAAAGTCGCCCTTCCGCCCGTTTGGGGTTTATCTGCGCCCCGCCGGAGGGCATATTTTTTTGTTTCTTCAAAAGAAACAAAAAAAAATTTGAGGGGGGTGGGCTTGCACCCTCCCCCAATATACACCTTAAAATTTCGCTCATTTAATTTTCTACCATTTTTAACTTAAAAGTTTAAGCTACATGGCACCCCCAGAGCTGTGGATTCTCTCCCCCCCCCTGTCGATCACTCACCTAATTTTGCTTATTTCTTCACTTCATTTCAATCTTTAAAAGGCTATAACTTTGCTTCTATAGGAATTACAGTGATGAGAAAAATTCTAGTATAGCTAACCATTTCTCGCCGTTCTTTTTGCTTTTCCATTTTCCCGGTTTTCCCTATAGGACCTTTTTTTGGGGGGAGGGGGGCAGAGGGGTTTTTTGTTGATACAATATGTCCATTGAAAGCTTATGCTTCATACATTACAAATCTAGCAAAAGAAATTTTCTCCCATCATTTCAGGTCACATTACGGACCCATAATGTATTAAAATTTTAATTTTTCAAACTTCTTCTTCTTCAAAAAAAAAAAACATTGATACATATCAGCGAAACTGGGGTACGAACCCGCAATCGTTTGATTGCACACATAATCCCTAAGCTTTTTGGCCACCGAGTACTCAGCAGCGCTATTATTTCTTTAGATTGTCATCTTTAAATTCGTAATATCTTTTGAATGGAATGTCCGATTTGAATAATTCAAAAAGTAATCTGCAGATATTGTAACAGGCATTAAAACAAAATGATTTATTTGGATAAGGATTGAGGTATCGATAGTATGGTCTAAATTTGGTTGGTGTATTTATCGCGTTTTAAAATGTAGGAAAGTAGTTATAGTGAGTTAACTACAATAGCTGGACATATGGTATCGCGTTTTTTTTTTTTTTTTTTTTTTTTTTTTTTAGACACTAATATTTTTTTTAATATTATAGAACCTTTTTTTATTCATTTAAAAGTATTTCCTGGCGATTCAAAATTATACATCCTAACGATTCAAAAATGCACACGTAATTGTTCAAGGTTTCACTTCTATCGGCACTGTCAGAGTGCCACTATTTTTTTTTTTTTTCATGTTTGCCCGTTCTACTCCCCCCCCCCTTCCTCACCAATGTTAACTTACAGGTTCGTTCAAATTATGACTGCGATTTAAAAAAAGTCTAATCCTCGTTCTATTTTGTTATAAATCCATATTTTGAAACCTCAACAAAAGATACATTTGGGCCGGGGTCGCCCTTCTGTCCGTTTGGGATTCACCTTGCCCCCCTGGGTGGGGGGCATATTTTTTGTTTCTTCCACACCATCTCATGTAACATATCTTTATAAAGCTTTGATCTCCTCGTTTTTTTCTGTTACTACCCCTCTCTCCACCTAGTTACATGCTCTTGGCACTTTTTATAGTTTCAAAGAGTGCATGTTCCCCGCGGGCCACCCCAAGAATTCAACACTAAGTTAAACACTATATTTTTGTTTAGAAGCTCAGTTATTTGGGTTATTAGTTAATTATTTTTTTTTCAAGTTCGTTCGTTCTAATCCCTCGCCCCCCTCCCCTTCCTCGCTAATCTTTACTAAATGGGCCGTTCAAAGTATGCATGCAATTTTTAAAATGTACAATTCTCGTTCTGTTTTATTGTAAATCCTAATTTTGAAAATTCGACAAAAGATACATTTGGGCTATGGTCGCCTTTCCGTCAAGAGTGGGGGTTACCTGACCCCTTGGGAATGGGGCATATTTTATGTTCTTCCAAACTATCTCGTGTAACATTTGGTTCGCATTAGAAAAAAAAAAGTTTTTTTTGTCTATTCTCTTTGTTCCCCATCCTAGTTACACGCTCTTGGCACTCTTTATGCTCGGTTTAATGCAAAGTTACTCAGTGTTGTTATTAGTTGAGTTATGTCTCTTAAATTTGTCAAAGTTTTTGCGTAACTGAAAACCATAAGTGACAATCATTTTAAATTTTGGGCTAAAATTCTTTTAAAATTCTTATTATCCGACTCTAAAATCTGCAATAGCTTAATTCTATGCCTCCCTAAATGGGGATGGGGGGGTGGGAGGCGGTAATTACGGTCCTGCTGATTGTCTAAGTTTTGGAATTAGTAATTTGGATCTTCTCTGTGTGAACCTAAATATCGAAATATCGATTCTAGTATCGATTCTAGAACTGAGAAATCGATTCTTATTATGATCGATGTTGTTTTATACGATATCGATTTTAATCGATTCTCAAAATTTCCAGAATCGCCCATCACTAAAACAGTTAGAATTTATTTTAGTGAAGAATTCCTTAATAAATGTCATGAGTGTTACCGTACATGAGTGTTACCTTACATGAGTGTTACTTGGAAAAAATAACACTCATGAGAAAAGAAGTTAAGTAATTCTAAAACTATAAATCATGTGTAAGATTTAAGTTATGATTATAATAGATTCGTGATTCAGGGATATATTTTGTCATATTATATATATTTATAATTATTTAAAAATTGTAACATGATTTTCATGTCTGCACACGTGTTTTGTAAGTGCTATTTAAGATTCAAACTTTAATTCTTAATAAATAATTTTCAAAGGACTATCTATTTTACCCAAATCATAGTTTAAACTTTTAAAAATCTTTTTTTATATATATTGTTACAAAAAAGCTGTTTGCTGTAAGATGAGTCTTATCGCTTGTCATGAGTGTTACCACTTTTCATGAACGTTACTGTAACTAAGAATCAGAATTTTATTAATGCATTTGTTACTTCATTTAAATTAATTGTTTTGTCTATTAGAACTTTCTAATTCTTTACTATAACTGCAATGAAAATAATTAATTTTTAATTAAATTTGTTTTTAATCAGAAGTTATACCCCTTATTTAAGAAGCAAAGTAACACTCATGGCATAAAGAACTATTAAAATGCTTTAAATTTATGAAATAAATAAATACTAATACATTTTTGATTTATTAATACGTATGTAGGAGCCTTAAGCAATTTTTTAATTAATTATTGATACAAAAAAAAATCAAAATGTTTTATAGAGGTCACACTTATGAGAAAAATAGTGACTGGGCAAGATATTTCTTGAAATTTCTGAAATATAAATAAAAAAACTCGCAAATAATCTACTGCTTAAAATGATGTAAACTATGAGCAACTCATACCTGAGTAAATTTTTATATTTAAACCAAATTATTTTTTCAAATTTTGTTTCACCTAATACGGCAATACATTTGAAAACCACCCGATAGCGAAAACTCATATACATTTGTATTTCACTTAAATATATTTATATTTCTTTTTTTATAAGACAGGATAAAGAACATAAAATGTGTAGTGTATTTTGAAATTTGTGTTGTTAATTTCAATATTAAATAAAACATTTGTTATATATCAAAAGTGATCTAGATGATTATTTTTTTTAGTTTAAATGACAGTTCAAGTTATGTAGTTATTAACTTTGAAAAATATAGTATTTAATACCTGTGATTTTAGAAGCATTCCTTTCAAAGAGGAAATAATAGTGTTTTCAATTCACTTTCAATTTGAAATGTATTCTTCGATAGATAAATTACAATTGTTGTTAGAATTCGTTGTTTGTTGACATAAAATACTTCAAATTTACACATCTGACCAAAGATTTTTTGCATCGTTTTTTATTTAAATGCCTAGAGGGGTTCCGCAACCGCGAGGTGGTAGTAACATTAACATAAAATAAAGCTTATATTAGAGCAAGTGCTGTCGCCATCATTTTGACATCATTATTTTTTTAAATCACTTCATTAGCTCACCCTTCAGTAACACAAAACTTGCCTTTTTAGAATGCTTTTTGCTCCTGTACCTCTTTTGGTGTAGTGACACCATATAAGATATTGCCTAAGTTGGAGGAAGGATTGTCACTATGATTTTGATATCATTATGAATTAAATTGCCTTGTTAGATTCCAAGATTGCTTACAAATCTCATATTAGAACGTTTATAGAGCATTTTTTGTGCATTTTCACCGCTTTTAAATTTTTTAAGAAATATTCCTAGAAACCATTTATATCTTATAAGTAACATGCCAAATTTCATATTTCTATGCCTTCACCAACACAAAAATCACATTTTTAGAGCGTTTTTTGCTCTTGCACCCTCTTTGGGTTAGTGGCATTGACATAAGATATAGCCTATGTCTGATTCAGGGCAAACAGCATCAATTTCGTACCATTACTTTTGAAATTGGTTTGGTAGTTCCGGAGATTATCCCCTAAAAATAAACAAACTTTATCTCTTTATAATATAGGTATAGATAAATTAAAAAAATATTCTTATCCATCAATCCAAGTTAATTCATGTAACATTCTATAATTTTTAGCTTATGGATTTATTTGTCCGAGAAGCTCACATAAATGCATTGTTATATAAATGTTGCATTTAGTAAATAGTTTGTATTTGTACTAAAAAATAATGTAAATAACCCTATTAACCACTTAACTGATTCTTTTTTTTATGTACAATAAATTGAAAACATTTAATATACACCACTTAATTTAAGCTAAAATATTCGTAACATCTATTCTAAAATTTTTGCCATTAAATAGTATGAAATTGCATTTAAAAAATTTAGTATTGTCAAAGAGCTTTAAGTGATGAATAAAGCAAACTCTTCTTGCCAGTATGACATACGGGCAAATCAGTTGACTGGTTAAGCACTATTCATGAGCTAATATATTTTTTATGTTGCATTAAAATGTCTCAGTTTGTTGATTTTCTGCAAGCAAGCAAACATATTGTTTTTCATTGGGCGCCTATGGAAACTTGGCAAAATATTAGAGATATTGCCAAGTTGGCAACTAATTTTTGTCGCCAAATCTGGTGATACCACCAAGTTGGCAGTAAAACTTGGCATCTTTGGCAACAGAACCAGGCTCTGCTCTTTGCAGCATGTGTGATTTTCATTGGTTTATTTCCAAATCGTTAGTTTTATATATATATATAAGGATTCATGTGAAAATATTTTTATAATTAGAAAGGAAATATTATTTGCACTGTCTTTTTTTATCTTTTAAATCTGATGTAATTTTTCACCATTTATGATTTTTAATGCATATTGATGAATTTATTATTTTAATATTTTTATTTCTGTTTCAAAATTTGCAGGTAAATATAGTTTTTATGTTGCAATTTTCAATATTTTCCTGCTTTAACTAAATAATATTCATTTAATTCAAAATTTCTCTATTTATAATACTCACCTGTCAATAATTTTTAAATTGGAGAAACTTTTGTTCTTTGAGCTCTTTTAATAGTTGGCAACAGGTTAAAATAATTTTATTTTCTAAAATAAGTAAAAAATCTCTTGAAATACTGAAAATTTTTAACTTAAAATAGAAAAGAATCTTCAAAAAAAAAAAAAAAATTGCAGTCTGCACATCAAGACATTAAAATGTACAAAATGACCTAAAAATAATTAAGTTCCAATTAATAGTTTTTGCTCCTATAAAACTTTTTTAATGGAATTTTGATCAACTCTAACATTAAATATCTCTTAAAATAATTGTTTGATTAAAAAACTGCCTGCACCAGCATATTTATCAAACATTTTTGTATAATACCACCAATTTTCATATTTTTGTGTGCAATAGCTCTCTTACTATTAACAAAGAAAGATCTCTGCTCACGAAAAACTCAATATTAGTGGCGGTGACAGTGAGAGTTACTTTTTTTTAGAATAGACAGAAACAAAGTAATTTTGAGTAATTTGCTAATGACTCGAGGCATTAACACTTGAGAATTAAACATTTTCTGAATAATAATAATTTTGAGGCCCAAACAATGAAATATTTTTCTAAAACAAAAACTCAAGTGCTTTTGTGACAGTTTGAAAACATTTTAAAAAATATTCTTGATTTTTGTTCTTTATCATCACTGTTTCTGCTACATAAGTGATACCCAGAATTTGATACTGAATTTTGATTGATTGTTACAGTAACATTTTTTCATATAAGATAAATATGCCAATACTTTTTTTTCCTATCTGGCTTCCCAGGTTTATAACATGATTCAAAGGTACAGCATGTTATTTTCATAATTCCTTTGCTGAGAACTCTTTTTTGAATGGTGAAAGGATAAATTAGATATCAAATCTATACACCAAAACATTAATATCTTTCTCGTGCTTTTGCTTTGTTATTGCTGAGAAAGTGTTGAATGAAAATCTCATTATGATATGTTGTTATCATTGAATACCAGAGTTGTTATCATTAACAATGATATTTATGCTGCTGTTTTCAATGATAGAGCGATTTTTTTTAACACCACCTTCTATTAAAAGTTAGCTAGTTAACTGAACTAGCAAGTAAAAAATAACTGTATATCTCTACCTTGTTTTCACCACTCTGCAGCTCTTGAAAAATTCACTGGATTTTGGGCATGATAAAATTTAGATTGACATACACTGTTTCTCTGATGTTCAACAATAACAATCTTATGTTAACGAAAGAAACTTATCAGCTCAAATTAGAGTGCTTTAAAAAGAAAGTGGCAACATATGCACCTGTTCTGATTGGAAGTTTAGTCCAAATTATGCAACCAAATATCATAAAACTCAGCGATGCTCACATGGATGAATTCACTTATATTTAAATATATTTTACCATGCTCCCAAGTCTACTTTTGTCCAAAATCCCCTCAATCAATTAAATTTTGTGGCTCCTATATTGCCATTATCTTAAATTAAGGTACTTTAGTTCAAACTACATAACATTTAAATGAAGTCATTTTTCATTAATAAGTAATACATGATAGGAATAAAACATAATTCTTATAAAAATATAAATTTATTTATAGTGCTATACATCAGTAACAAATTTTAAGAGTATAAAGATACATTTATAACAAACTTTTACAATTAGAAAATATTTTAAATCAGAAATATACACAGAAAAAACAATTTTCAAGCTTAAAATCAAATATTAATTTAAAATAAGTGGTTTGAATGTAATAATTTAAATAAAATTATGAATTTTTAAGAGTATTTTAATAAATTTGTGGCTTGTGATTCTATGCCCATGAGTATTATTATAAACCATAAAAAGTTATTTGTAAGTGTGCGACATAGTTCATAAATTAAAAAAAAAAAAACATACATATATGTCAACATCCAACAAAACAAACAATACATAAATAGGATTCATTCAGTTTTGGCAAGAAGGAAACTTGTCTTCCTCAAAATTTCTATTCCTCCATGAAGTGTGCATACATGACTATATCCTAATCGGACTAACTTAGTGGCAAACTGCAGAGAGAGAGAAAGAAACAAAAAGAACAAATCAAATTATTAAGAATTATAAGACTATAATGTTATGCATACAGCAATGCAGCTAAGAAAACATGGGCAAGAGTCAGGAATGCAAATCTTGAGACATATATTTGGGAAATTATTTAAGAAAGTCAATAGTTCATAATCAAAATCTTGCATTGATAAAAATCATCTTAGTTGCAACAAAATACATCAAATATCCACACAATTGTGAAAATATTTAGTCATCAAGTGATGAGTGCAAACATAAACTACACATTAAACAATAGCACAGTGATGTGAAGATACAGTGGCGGTCAAAAGTTTCCAGCCAGCAAAAATTTTTCATTTAATTTGTAAGTATGCCCATATGAGGAGGAATCTCAAAGTGATACTTATACATTTTATTGACTTAGTGGTTAGAAACTTACTTATGGAAGAACCTGTAAATATCAATAAATTTAGTTGACAAAAATTGAGTACAAAGGAAAACGCATGTTCTCAAAAGTTTCCGGCCACCTTCGCAAGTTTGAAAAAAAGTGGTATTACAATAGAAAATTACAATGATCAACAATATTTATAATTAATATTTTATTGTATTAGTGTTTTATTACCTTTAGTAATAAGCACTATAGTGCAGCAACGTGACATTCATACAATGAATGGTTAAAGATAGTCTATGGTACATTTTTCCACATTTCTTGCAATTTTCGGGGAAATTTTGACTGAGTTGGATATTTATAGTTTCGCAGACCATTGCCAACTTCATTCCAAAGATTTTCTATTGGATTCTTGTTGGGTGCTTGGGCTGGCCATTTCAAAAACGAATTTTTTTGTGCGAAAACCATTGTTTGTCGAGGCTTGCAGACGTTATTTATGCCGTTATGTTAAAAAAATAGTTGTGACAAAATTTTTTCCTCTGATAAGGCAGCAAAAACTCTTGCAAGATATACTTATATATTGCATCCTTCATCTTGCCGAGGATTTCAAATAGCAGACCAACACCTTTTTGAATAAATTACTCCCCACATTATAACGTGTCTTCCGCTATGCCTCATTGTAAGAAAACATATGTCAAATCATATCTTTGTAGTTAGGTCATCGGATGTAGTGTCTGGCATCACTCCCAAAAAAGTTTGAAATTCGATTGATGAAAAAATAGAACTTTTTTCCAGTTTTCACTTGACCAGACTTTGAGTTCCTTGGAAAACACCAGACGGGTACGCTGGTATTTTTTTACCTCTGAAAAAATTTTAACACCGACACTTCCATGAAGTTATGCATCACGTCTGTATTTTGATACGGTAGATACACTTGTTTCAAAAATATTTTCATTCCCTAAATCACGGTATATTGTAACAGCACTTTTATGTGGGTCATCAACTTTTTTTTTTCTTTGATAATTCCCTCCACAAACATAGTCATTTTCTGGGGTCTTCCAAACGTCAGAAAGTCCTGAAGGTCATCGCCATCTTTAAATAATTTTTAAATATCGTTGACAGTATGAAGTTGTGCATCACGTCTGCATCTTGATACGGTAGATGGACTTGTTTCAAAAATATTTTCATTCTTTAAATCACGGTATATTGTAACAGCACTTTTATGTGGGTCATCAACTTTTTTTTTTCTTTGATAATTCCCTCCACAAAAATAGTCATTTTCTGGGGTCTTCCAAACATCAGAAAGTCCTGAAGGTCATCGCCATCTTTAAATAATTTTTAAATATCGTTTACAGTCTGTTTTACCGATCAAAAACATTGCCGAACTATCTCAAGAAAATTGGCCCTTTAGCGTCAACCTGAATACTCATTTATGAACAATGATTGTTAATTTTTACATTTTTGTATTTAAACTATACTATTCCCTTTGATTCGTTCACAAACACAACCAAAAAACACTTTACCGATTGAAAGAAACGAAGGAATGATGAGTGGCCGGAAGCTTTTGCAAACACGAATTTCGAATTCCGGCCCTTTCCATTAAGTGTCTTCAGTATCCAATCAAAATGATCATGTGGTCAGAGGACATTTACAAATTTCTAACTTTTGAAACAACTGTGCTTCTTCTTCGCTGAAACTTTCTGGTAAATAAATCAAAGAAACTAACTGGCCGGAAACTTTTGACCGCCACTGTAGTTTAGTATGGAATTACACTCATATACTAAAATGAAATTTCTTGCTTAGTAAAATGAAACATGGCTGTGCTATGTTTTCATGCACATCCAACAAAGCATCCATTAGCCATCATATCTAACAATTATGTGTGGTCTTATTTAATGTATTATGTGGTAATTTAATTTTATAAAATAATACATGTTGCAGTGGGTAAAATTCAAATTTTTAAGTAAAGTGGAGACTCCCATCTAATGTTTGTAAATAGAGGGCATCAAAGAGAGTAGTTAGTAAGGAGAGAAAATAGCAATATTATTTGGTTTTCTTTGCCCTTTAAGTATATCACACAAGTTTTTTTTATGCTGCATTGCATTTTTAAATTCTAATGATTGAATATCATCATTTGTGACTTTTCTGTCATTTTCATAATTCTTAAGATTAATAAACATGCTGTTTTCTGCCTTACCATTTTTTGAGGCATGGATTTTACAATTTTTGACAGGAATTTTGCCATCCTATTCTATGGCTAAATCAGCCAAGGATTATATTGGATGAGATAATCCCCAACAGTTAACAAACATTTACTGCATGGACAGACCAAGAAAATTTGCAGACATACATTGCATTGAGTGTGTTTGGAATGCATTAGACCACTGCTATATGCAAAATAATTTTGTAAGAATAATGGTAATTATTGATTTTGCAGACAGAATAATCGACAGAACATACAATGCTGTATACTCTGAATTACAGATAAGGCTCCAATATCGAAGACACCTTTTTTATTTGAAACAGAAGTATTAAATGTACTGGGTTCAGTTTCATAAAACGTAACTTTCAGTTATCACTACTTTTGTAATGTTTATTAAAATTCTAAAAATGAGTATAGCACAAAGATACAGGTACCTGATTCTAACAATTTTTAAATTCTTCGTAGATATAAGAAGATAATAAACTAATATAGTTTTTTATGACTTACTTCTGAGGATAATTTATCTTTGTTGCTCCCTAAAATTGCAATAATTTTCCCCTTACAGTTGCGAAGTGACGGATGATCCAGTGTACCATCTGGAGAAAATGCATTAGTAAATGGAATGTTAATACTTTTTAAAAGATAACCTCGGCAATATCTAAGTGATACTAAGGAAACTAAGATTAGAAATTCATATATTTAAAACAAAATTATCGATATATAATCATTGTATATCCAGTATTTCAGCTATAAAGAACTAAGAATAGACACATTCAAACAATATCAATTATACACTCAGTAACAGCAATTATATTATACGTAAATATATATAATTAAAAAAAATTATTTAATGTTAAATTTAATACAGTAAATATTACATGGATTTATCTTCTCTGTGTACAAGTGTATGTAACAAAGGCATATAATGAATTTTTCTGATACATTTCATCATTTAAATTTTGATAAAAGAAATTCAAATGCTAGTGAGCTTATTGCAGAATTATTACTGTATCTTCGGGTGTAAGCATTGCGGCGCATTATGAGTTTAAAAGTTAAAAATATGCTTAGTGTTACGCTTCTGCCGGTGCGGTGGATACAATATATTTTTTCCCCCTTGCAGCGATATATATTACTAAGGTGATTCTGATCGAAATTTTTCCGAAAATTGTGGAAAGTCAATCATCAAGACGAAAATTCGAAGCACAAAAAATATTGCAAATTTCGACAAGTGATCGCCTAATTTTTGTCAATCATTCACAGAAAAAATAGCTAGCTTTATCAAAAATAGCAGAAAAAACAAGAATTTTATCAAAGGATCGGGGGAAATTTTTTTTTATCAAAAGGTTTGTAGGAAAAATGTGAATTATGTAAAAAAAAAAAAAAAAAAAAAAAAAAAAATGCGTATTTCATGAAAGGATCGCTTGAAAAACTAAAATTTTATTAAAGGATCATGGTAAAAAAAACATGAAATTTGTCAAAGGATCATATGAAAATAAGGCATCTTGAATGAAGATCAAGTAAAAAATGAAGTATTTCATCAAAAGATCATGAAATAATGCAAATTCTGTCAAAAGACAAAAAAAAGTGAATTTTTTCCAAAAGAGCTGTGAAAAAAATGCATATTTCTTCAAAAAATTGCAAAACTGGAATTTTTCGATTTTGTTTACAATTTTATTTTTATTTTATACTTTAACTTTTAGAACTGGTTTTGTAAATAAAAGAAGCGGCCTTTGTAAGGATCGGTCTCTGCTAGCTAACGCATTGTGTTTGTTTTAAATAAATCTTTTCCTTCTGTTTTGCTTCACAAAATACTTTTGGTTTCAACTGTTTCTTTTTTGCATAGCAAAACATTATCAATGAAATGCTTATCAGATTTTCATGATGTCCGAGTCGCCACGCTAAATAAACAAACATATCATGATAATGGGGCTTTTTTACAGGTATCTTTAATATTCTTAAAACTTAATATATTTAAAAAAAATTTTTTGGTATTCAGCCTAACTTATTATTATTGAAAGTTGTTGGAAATTGGAACAAAACTGGTTAATTAATAACGAAAATACTTTCTTTTCATTTATTTATAGTCAGAAAAGAAGAGTTTGGCTTTAGTTTAGTTTTCAGTTCATTATTTCTCTTTGCTACTTGAACATTTTTGTTTTAACATCGCAAAACTTTCTGAGGTATTCATATCATGTTTTTTTACTTTTTAAAGGAATACAATTCGCACAAGTACTCAAATGATTTGGAATTAAAAAGCATGTTCCTTTTTTCAATAAATATCATGTTGAATTTAAATATTTGTGAATTGCAACAAAAATTTTAAAAATTGCAATAAAATTCACGAAAAATTAGAAAACAAGTATAAAAATTCAAAAATCGCAGAACAAAATGTTAGGTTTAAAAATTTAAATTTGATTCCTTTTACAGATATCAAAAATTACCGCAAAACATGTACTAAATCGAGCTGAAAATCACTGATGAATGTGATTAAACTTCATTGAAATGAGGACAAAAATTGCTATATTGGGATAAGATACTAATGCTAGTTACAGAAATAATAAATTTTATTATTAATATTAATGCATTTTATAAAAAAAAATTATGGCAAATTGTGAAATAATATTTATTTTAATAAAAGATCTTTTTTCTGGGGAGGGGGGGAGGCAGATTAAAACATATATATATATATTTTTTAATATGCTTTAAACAGAGTTTCTGTTTCGAATTTTGAAAAATCTCTGCAAAACAAAAAATAAAAACTGAGATTTTCCCAATATTTACAACCTAAAATTTAACCCCTGATTCCCATAAACCTCTGATGAGTATGAACCCTTTTGAAGATTGAATAAAGTTTGGCCAAAAGAGATGTTTTGTGATAAAAGTAATGTTTAGAAGTTCTAAGGGAAGAAAATACAGTAAAAAACAAAAATCAGAATATAAAGGATACTCTTCATTTGATCGTATGTCTATAACTAGTATTTTGATATTTTGGGATCTTCCTTTATTTCTGGAATCTGGAAGGAGATCTAATAGATGTAGAAGATCTTCAGCAGATATCCTTGGACATGTTTCTGATTTGAGCTCATGAAGTGGTATAGGTGTCATTGCCTGCAAAATTTTAATGTTACTATTATACACATTTATTATACAACTAGTATATAATCCCCATCAAAAATGACAGAATTTTCACTTGTATTTCATTTTCATAATACTTCATACAAACAAACAGAATGAAGATTTTATTATTGAAGAGTTTGTATTGTAAAAAAGCACATTTTAAAAATAGCAGTAAGTTTCTACAAATACAACTAATAAGGTTTTTTTTTTTAACTTCATATTCCATTTTTGAATTCTTTTTACTCGATATTTAATTTTTGATCAAATTTAATTTTCAAAACAAATAGCAGTATTTATTACAATAATAGTTAACAAAATAAAACTCAATTTCTGAAGATTTCACAAAACATTAAAATTAAATATTAAAATTTTTTAAATTTTAAAATACATTATCTTTATTAAAAGTATCACTTGGTTTTAGTCATGGATACATGATACATTCTTAGTTCGGTGCTTTTAGTCATCGATTACGAAGCTTTGTGTTTTGTTTTTAAACTTGGATTTGGCACGATCTATACGCAGTTAATATAAACAATATATATATACAGTAGACTCCCTTAAATCCGCGTCCCTAAAATCCGCGAACGCCAGAAATCCGTGCATTTTTTCAGATGTAAACAATGGAATTAAAGATGGCGCAGAAATCAGCAGCTATTGCAATACCAATAATTCTTTAAATATATATATATTTAAATCCTTTTCAACGTCTTCCTTTTTTTAAATGTCAATTAAAATTCAATGTGCTATTCAAATGAATGTCCTTCAATTTAAATTCTGCAGTGTTAAATGTTTCCTAGACTTACGATGATCGATATTTAATCGAATTAATCATTATCGTATCGTAGTTGCAGAGTAATATAACTTTCAATGACCCTTTCGTAGAGTTTGCAATTCGCGTGGCAGGATAAATTTTGCTATATAAAATTTATTATTTCAATAGTTCTATAACTATTTTCGTAACCCTGCTAGTTACGAAACGAATTTGAGATTTACATTCGGTTTATTAATTACGACGATCGATATTTAATCGAATAATCATTATCGTATCGTAGTTGCAGCATAATTTTTGCTTTATAAAATGAATATTTTTTTAATTAATCAAGCTGTTTTTGTTTATTAATAAAAGCAAATATTTTTCTTTATAAAAAAGATTGATTTTTCCTCATCATTATTTATATTTAGTATTGCATCTACATTATTTACTTTAATATTTTTCTAAAATTTTATTTTAATTATTTATTTTGTAATAATTACTTGTTTTTTAATTATTTATTTATTTAAATATTTTACTGAATTATTTTAACGTTTCAATTTATTATATCAAATTGATTACAATGCTTAACTACCAATCAAATTAATATTTCAAAAATGTAAACAAATCAATGACCAGAAATCTGCACAATCCCTGGTCCCAAGCTTTGCGGATTTGAGGGAGTCTACTGTATATTTAAATTGTAGTTTCTTATAGAAAATAGCAGAAGCAGGAGGCATTAATTTAAATCAAAATCCATTTTTAAAAATTTCATAGCTATGCAACTTTAAAAACTCAATCCGTAAATAGTAAAAATCAAAATTATTTCTGTTGTAAAATTTTAAATTAAATGTACCAGTATTTTTAAAAGCTTAGATTATATCCATTCAAAATTTACTTGCATTGTAAACAAATTTATATTTTTTACCAAATGTCACTCAAATGTAATGAATACATAATATAATGCACTACATATATTAATTACATCAAAGCAGATAAAATTTTGATTTAAGAGCATGTGGAAGAATAATTTTCAGTTTTACTAATGTAGTCATGATAATATCTTATATATCCATTAAAACTTTAAGAAAAAAAAAGCTTATTTATAATAGAAAACAATATTACAAAAATTAAGTGGTAAATGCTAGCATCTTAAGTAAAAATAAATTTAAATTCAAATCTGCAACCACTGAGTAGCACAAATGTTTAAAAAAAATATATATATATATGTTTGTGAGTCTTTTGTATCCCATTCTTCCCAGGATGAATGCTTAATCTTTTATAATATTCCCAAAACTGCTTTTAAAATAGTTCATAGATGGCAGCACTAAAGTAGTCTGATGAAATTGAGATAGTGCTGGGAGTCAATATAATACAATAGTACTCTTATACGATAAAAACCTTATCAGTTTACACTTCAGCTGTTATCTTTATATATTATTAATTGGGTATGATATACATGTTTTATATAAAAATATGCTGAACAAACATTATTTCAAGTGGAAGAAATGATCATTCAGCTGTCATTTTAGCATCAGTTTTCAACTAAGCCTAACTTGGCGTTTAGCTACGGTCAATTCACAGATTAGAATTGTTTGCCCCGGAATCGTTCCTACACTTTTCTCCAGTCGTATTTTATTATAAGTAGATATAAAAAATAATTATATGAAAAGGTCAAGAATTAGAAAGTGAAAAACAATTTTGATTATAACATTTTACTTTTTATATTATTTATCAAGTTTTAAAAATGAAGAGCAAAAGTTTAGCATTCCTTCCTTTCTGAGAAAGTGTTTTAAAAACAAAGAGCAAAAGTTTAGCATTCCTTCTTTTCTGAGAAAGTATGAAATTTTAAAGGTGCTCACTAAAGTTTAGTTCCTCCTCTCATTTCTTTAGGGTTCTGTATACAGAACCATTATAAGATCACTACTGTGTCTATCTGTCACAGCCATTTTACTCTTAAACCATGCCATATGGAAAATTCAAATTGAGGGAAATACAAAAGACTATTGGCCCATATATTTATAGATTATTAAGCATTCACAAATATATTAGGAAAAATGTAGAGGGGTTTATTAAGTTGCTTGAAAAAAAAAATCTTTTCTTTATATATCATGTGGAAGCTTTTATAATGCTGAACTCAAAAAATAAATTCCCCCTAATCTAATTCCAAATCTATTGAAACTAAAGTTATGAAAAAATTAGAGGTAGTAGATGTTAATTTAAATCTTGCAGGAAAACGATAATGATCAACATCCATTATTTTAAAAATCAGACAAAGTGCATTAGTTTTATTTTTTGATTTGCTTGATCTTTTTTTTTAGGTGTGTTCGTAATTATGTAAATATGTAGCACCAATAGTTGTCATTCAGTCTGTTCGTCCACATATAACAAAGCAAAAACTACCCAACTGAATTGTTTGAAATTTAAAATATATAATTATTACATAATTTTGTCAAGTCATTTCAAATTTTATGAAAATCAGATGCATAGATCAATTACAGGGACAATCAAAAGTATTCCATTACATTATGGTCAATCGGGATTTTTTCAAATGCATTTTAATGGTGCTACACTCATTCGAACATAATAAAATTGATATGTATCTATATAGTATATATTATAATATACATTTTGCACAAACTGTGGTGAAAAGAACATTTGTGATTGATATACAAGGCCACACAAAAGTATTCCATTACATAATGGTATAGGGAGAACATTGTTTGCTGAGCATTTTAATTGTAATTAACTATTTACAATTTTATGAGATTGATATATGAGAGTGATATTTTTAAAACTTTGTTATCGTACAACCGCACCTCATTTGCTATGCTTCACATGCAATTTCCAACTTGTTTATCTTGAATTAGATGTTATGTAATGAATATTGTGCAATTTTGAAGCTCTGAAAAAAAAATTTTCTTCTCAGAATAAAATGTCAAAGTTTAAGATTTTGAATGCCATTTTTAAAGAAAAGTGAAATGCTAGTATATTTGGAGTGCTATATCTCTGGCAAACAGCAACATCTGAGAATTCTTTTGTCATAAACTGTTAGTATAACACTGCCTGCTTAGTAAAATTAACTTGTTTCTGTGAGGCATTGGTAATTTACATTGTTATGTTGTCACAAAATACAATTGAAATGATATTTTTTTGCTGTTTTCCACACTTATTTAAACATTAGTACCCCAATTTTTTTTCTTATAGAACATTAAAACGTTCTACTAGGACAAGCTTAAAAATATAGAACTTTACTGAGATATTCCTGCTGTTAACAGGCATAATCTGTTAAATATTCAAAATCTGCAACATTTAAATTACTCATATCTCAAAAAAGCATCACAGTTGAATAAAACAAAAAAAATCACGTAATAGCTGAACATATGTACAAAAACATGTAAAATAAAAAGAAGTGAGGTCTCATGATATTTTTGAAAAAAAAATCAGAAAAGAAAAAAATATCAAAAGTTACAAAAAGAGAAGTGTTACTTATTCCCAATAAGTAAATGAAACATACACTCCATTTCCATACTTTAATGTAGACTTGGGGATGATAAAAACACAACATATGTTATACTGAATATATATAATAAATAAAGATTACTTTTAAACAACTGCACTTATAACCCTTGGTCTCCACGCGTTTCACAGTTAGGTTAAGTAATTGACCCCTAAAACTCAGTACATAATTAAAAAATCACTCAAAACTCTTTACCTACAAATAAATAGACTTATTTCCAGATAGCCTGTGCACTTAACTCATTTTTTTCAATTTTGTCACTTATACCCCTTGGCTTCTGGAGTCCTCATATATAATAAAGATTACTTTTAAACTTTAAGAACATAACATTAATTTTTAAAGCCACAGGAAATACATTGAGAGGCTTATCTAAAGCAAACTAGTCACAAATCCCATATTATGTAAGAAAAAAAAAACTGCACCCGGTCAGGAGGGGCCTCCCTAGTTTGCCCCGGGGTCCCCAAGTTTATAGTTACGGCCCTGAAATTTCAATGTTTCAAAACTTATAATAAAATTTTAAGTCTTATGTTAGAATAAAAGTTTGTTCTTTCAATCATTTGTATCAACATTGATGCTAAATTTTTCGTATATTCATTATTTTATTTCAAAACTTTTCCTTTTTAGAACTTTGATTAAAAACAAAATTTTGTCCTTTCATTTATTTATATTGACATCGTTCTTAATTTTTTTATAAATTTATCTTTTTACTTCATATTTTTTGATTTTTTGTATTCATTCGACACTTGTACCTTTTGGCTTCCAAGCAGTTTTCACTACTGCTTGGAAGCCAAATGGTACAAGTGCCGAATGATGATAAATATTGCTTAGTTATAAATTTAAAACAAATTTTACTCCAATTTTTTTCTAAACAGTCATTAAAATAAGAGTTAAAAGATCGTTAAGAAACAAGCAAAAGCTTCATATCTCAATTCATTCAATTACAATTTATGTTTAACTTTGAACTCAATTTACTCGAAATCTAAATTTTGTCACTTGTACCCTTTGGCTTCTGAGGTTCTCATATATTCAATATGACATATGTTGTGTTTTTATCATCCCCAAGTCTACATTAAAGTACGGCATGATGCAGTTGTTTTATGCAGCTTTTTCTGGCAAATTCCTGATTCATGTCACACTGTAATTGCTATAATTCTGGATTACTGTTATTCACTACTCATGGCTTTCGTCAATGACCACTGTCCTCTGGTTTGTCAATGTGTGATGTCATAGTTCATGAGTCATGGCATTTCCAGAGTTTCCCCCAGGTTTAAAAAGGGGCAGGGTGCTACTGTTCTGAAAACGGCACTTTTTGCATTCTTCAGGGCACTTTTTTGATTTTTGAGGGCACTTTTATAGAGTTGAATCTAGAATCTAGCGGTTCAAATAGTTGTGAAAAAAAAGAAATTTTGTCAAAAAATTGAGAAAAAACAAATTTCACCAAAAAATTGAACCAAAAGAAAAAAAAGATAAATTTTATTAAAAGATCACCAAAAAAATGGTCGATTTTGTTAAAAGATCACAAAAAAGGCAGATTTTCCTAAAAAATTAAGAAAAAAGGCAAATTTTGTTAAAAGATCGCGAAAATTTTTTTTTCAAATGTGGGACAAGAGGGGCGCTATTTTTTTGAATGAGCGACAAGAGGGGCGCTAGTTTCTGGATGAGGGGCGCTATTTTTTAAACTAAAGGGCAGGAGGGGCGGAGCGCCCCCCCCTGAAACCCTCTGAGGGGAAACTCTGCATTTCACATACACTTTTGCTGATGTTTCATGTATGTTTTTTATTTTATAGAATAGCAACAACTTTAAGTAAATTTTCCAAAACAGGATAGTATATGTAGTGGAACTATACAGCTTATTTTTCGCTTGCCTGCCTCCCTATTTCGCTTGATTGAAAACAACATTCTGATTTTTTCCATGTTATAATAATGTAGCTTAGCTACTATAAGGATGAAGTTACAAACAATTCAGTTTTCTTTGTGACTTATGCTTTTAAGTTATTTTTATTTAGTTTGGCAAAGTTTGTTAACATTTTTCATGTGTATATATCTTAGTCATCATTAAAGTGCTTCAAGTCGACTCCTTGTCTTCTTGTTATTGCTAAAGTCTTCCACTGTAATGCCTTTCCTTAAATTAAGATTCTACTGTGTATAAATGAGTCTTATTTTGATAGAAGAAATACAACAGCGGGTTATGAGCCCAGTCTCTTAACCCCAATATATATATATTTTTTAAATGAAGTGAAGAAAAAGGTGGTTCCTGTTTTCCAGGTACTCTCTTGCCTTTTAAATCGGACTTTTTGACAAAGTTTTATGTAGTTAGTTTTTAATGAATTTCAAGTTTACTTAGAGTTGTTGATTTGAATTGATGGAGTCAAGTCAAAACATCACCCTGCTGATTGGCGCTAATTGGGGATCGTGGAAAAACGAGATCGAGGTCCTGTTATTGCACTATGGAGCATGGGAGTTCATCAAGAAACCTGAGGAAATAAATAAGCCCACCTGTTAATAATGATAAACTGAAGACTAAAAAAGTGACTGACCTGACATGGAGAGAAAGGAAAGATTTAAAGCTGAGAAAAAACCATATATATAGCATCATCTACCAATCTCTAAGTACTGAATTTAAGCCCAAATTTCCAAGTACAACATATGAAGCAACTGCTTGGAAAATTTTACATGATCATTTTGAGCCCATTACAAGAGCCAGAATTATCCAGCTTCTTGATGTTTTCTTTAATACCAGATATGTTCCAGGAGAAAACACAAGACTATTTTTGTATAGAGTAAAACAGTCAACTGGACATCTTTGTGATGTTTGACACCTACTACAGCCACTCTATTTAAAATAAGAAATAATCCAGAGCCTTCTAAATGAGTTCCAGTCAACTCTCCAGCCCATTTATAGGTTGAGTGACTCTGAATTTGTTCCTGACAAAATTGAAGCTGAATTGTTACTTGAAGAGAATTGACTGAAGAAACTGTCCCAGAAAAATTTCTTGAATGTGACCTTTTCCAGTGCATTGACTATAAAACATTTTCCAGGTAAATTTAAATGCAAAGATTTTGATAAAAGTAAAATTGTTTCTTGTTTTTATGGTAAAATGTATGGTCACTTAATTTCAAACTGTAAACTTAAATTAAGTAAATCCAGTAATGAAGTTTCTAATGATAAAAGTAATCTCGTTGTTAATTATAGAAGTAATTTCAATAAGTCTGGTTCTAAAAATTTGAAATCTAAAATTAAAGGTAAAAATAAAAAATTATCAAGGTCTTCTGAAAATAGTAATGTGGGAATATAAACATCTTTTTAATTGTACTTTCTTTGAGCTGGAATGTAGTTTAATAGAACTTTCTCCTCAAATGTGCAAGGCAAATTCATCAGATCTGGGCTATGGAAATACACAATGGGTTTTTTTATACAGCAGCTACAACACATTTTTGTAGCAACTGAAATTTGTTTTCCACTTTTGAGCCAGTATCTGACTTGCACATGTCTCTTGCAATTGGGAAGACAAAATGTCCAGTTGAGGGAAAGGAGTCAGTTCAATTTTTGATACATTGTAAAAATGGTAAATTATTTATTTTCTATTCCCATACAATTTGAAGTTGTTATCACAATGTATCACAAATATTAATTCATTGATATATAGTGATATTAAATTTCTGATATTGCCCAGCTCTACTAGTTGGTGAATTACATGTCTTCCAGTGATGTTTACTTGGAGCTGCAGGATATATTAGTTGACTTGCATTTTGATGGTTAAAAATACTATTGAGTGGATAGTTTAAATCTTGGATGGTAGCATAACATGGTTTAGAATTCGCTAAGTTTAGAAAAGCATAGTGCACTAAATTAATTTATAATTGGAAGGAACCTGGAATTTAGTATATGCAAGGCTTAACTGATAATACAACTTAAGATATTCATAAAGTAGAGTTGTAGTTGCTACTTTAGAGATTGCTGAATTAATTTAAATTGAATTTTTCTCAATTGTTTTTAATATTTTGGTTGAAAATTTTGTCAGCTGTGCTTGATTATTTTAGTTGAATATTAGAGTTAATTTAAAGTGAAGATTAGTAGCATAAACATTAATAGAATTAGATTTAGCCATTAGTAACTTATAGTATTTTTTTAAACATATAATTTAAGAAAAAAGAAACAAAAAATCTTTTGAATTTGAACTTTTCTACTCTGATCCAGAAATATGGCCACATGGACATAACATTTATGATTCATATAGTCTGTATTAACTTGTAATTTGCTGAGGCAGATCAGTTAGTCCTTAATGTACTCCTAATTATCTTGTCCTGGATCATGATTTCATCTTGCAACTCGATGACAGAGTCATATGTGTCATCGTCTAGTAGTGCCAGATCGTATCAAGTGATGGTGGTACATGTCCATCTCTTTGCATCTGATTTGAACTGATTTGTTGCTTGCTAAGTTATACCAGAATGTCGAAAGCACATGGGCTTGTAGTTGCATAGAAGTTTACCCATCACAGAATGGGAATGTATGCAGTGGTGATAGGGGGGAGTGTTAGTCTTGTTGATTCACATGTAATACCATTAATGCATGACCAAGATATGATCTTTTTATTTAGCAATATGATACAAAAATGGCAGTTTAATGATAAACAAATCTACTGCTATTTTAGTTAATATTTTAATTACAGGTCTTTTAAAGCCAAGATATATCACAACTGCATCTTTAGCATTGCAAAGTCTGTGATGGAAATGCAGTAACATATTAAATAAAGGGGTCAGAATTGCAAAATGAAATTTTCTGTAATTGTTTACTTCATGTTTGGAAGCAGGTGGTTTATTCTTCATATTGTAAAGTGCTAAAAGCCATGAACTTCTGCAGCAACAATTTCATAAAGATATTTTTCTTTACCATTTCATCTTTCAACTTAAATTATGACTATTTATAACTTCAATTTAAAGTAAAGTCTGTACGTTACCAGTTGTTTAAGTTTGGTTTCATCGGGTTCACTTTCTTATATTTTTATTCTCTAAATATTTAAAGTTACATTGGACATTGCACTGGAATGGTTATTACAAGTTACCAAGTAAAATCCTTTTTTTTTATTGTATCTTTTTATTAAATAAAGTTTAACTACTAACCCCTTGGGGTCGAGTGACATACATACATGCTGCAAAAAAGCTTAAGAATCCTTGTTTATCTCCACCAGTAAAATTTTACCTTATTTAATCGGAGCATTCACTCGATTTAATAAGGCACAGATTTCTGCTTTTAAAAACCGGTGACAAAGCATTAAAAATTTTGTAAAAAGGTCCTGTCACGAAGAGGTTAATAAAAAGAACTATTTAATAATATAAAAGTTTAAATTAAGCTTTCTTGCTTTATTGCTGAACAGCATTGTTTAATACTGATTATCTCTTAAAATTATATATAAAATAAATGTTAAAAGTATAGATATTTAAAGGTTAGTAGTTTTATTGTTAAAAGCTTTTTTTCATTAAAGGTAACAATTAATAAAGTTTAAAATATTAAAGCTTGTGTCCTTTCCACATATAATTAAGAGTTGTTTGTTTAAGGTAAAGAGTCTTGTTGGAATTTAAGATTTAACTTAATTTGCAGTTGGGTTCACATTACAGTTTCAGGCCTTTTTAATGAATTTCTTTTAAAGTTTTTTCTGGAGCTTTTGACTTAAAATATATATCTGATAATTTTACACCCTCAGGGCTCCAGTGACAAGTTTGTCATTATGACATTATAGAAAATTCAATGAATACAAGATCAATATAAATCCTACATTGTATATTTATTTAAAAAAAGCTGAGTTACATATTTAGTCATAAGTTATATAATACATATTTTATATTTATTTAACAGAATATTTTATTTTGGAAAATTGGTTATCTCTTTAATAAAAATATAAATGCATACATTTAACACTATTTCTGCTAACATCAAATGATACCATTAAAATTGTGATTTATAGTTGTTTTATTTGTAATTTTAAATTAAAAGAATTATAAATCAATTTTATACATTGAATGCTTATTTCCACATTTTTATCAGCTTTAAAAATTACAAACAAAATACCCATTAATCAATATCTTAGAAGACATTAATACTGTTAGTTAACATTTTATTTGTGGGTTTCAAAAGTAAATGAACAATTAATGGCTTAATAGTCAACATTTATCAGTAATGACATACCAAATCAGGATGATGGTCAGCACTTTGCTCATCAATTGTTAGTTTTGTTCTAGAAGCAACAAATGGAATGCCTGCCTTAGGATTTAGATTTTCATGGACTCTATATGTTATGCTTTTTGGAGTGCTACAAAAAATTTTTATAGAATCCTGTACACATCGCTGAATATCAATTTCTGAAAAATACAAAGTACTGCAGTCTCAGACATGCACAATATCAAATGCAAAGTTAATAAAATTCATTTATTACATTGAGAAAATACCACTAATAGATATATTATTGATATTGCAATTATTATAATTATAAATAATTAGATTGAAACAAACAATATAACACTGGTTAGGAAAAAAAAAAAAAGATGAAAACTTTGCCTCCCTACAAAACAAACATATGAAATTTATTAATTTGACATTCTCAAACCTAAATATAGCATTCAAATTACAATAGCATATTTTTAATTTTTAAATCCAGATAAAATTGAACATGCAGAAAAGGTAATTACATTGCCATAGATAATAAAGTAAAAAAAAAATAATCATGAAAATGTATTTATATTTGTCTTGTGCATTGTTTTTGAGTGTCTTCTGACTTTCCTTTTGTATCCAGTAGTTTATCTCATAGTATGTTTTTAATCTCTTTGACACTATATTCTTAGTACTGTTTCATATGCTACATTTATCTATGGGTTGATTACAAATTATTGCATACATTTTACCGCCTATTGTTAGATAATTGCTCTTTTGTTTCTAGAATTTGCCACCAGATGGCAGCATCAGACAATTCTTTTTGTTGTTTTTCAGAAACAGAGGGTTAGAACAGTTAGTTCTCCATGATTTTAACAGCAGTATGCAACAAAATGCTGTGCTAGATTAAAAATCCATTATTATTCCCAAGAAATAGTGCTAAACATTAAAAACTGCAACAGGGAAGATTTGTTAAAATCTGGGCAGGCAAGTAAAAGTTAGAGAAAGTAAAGTAAAATTGGGTAGTGCAAATTCCTCCTTGATTTGAACTTTTATCTATTGGCAAAATCAGAAATTGCTTGTCGAAAGTCATTATAATGTTTGCAGTAGAATGAAATGCTACTATGTGCAGTTACAGGGTTGCCACTCTAATCTTTAAAAAAATTAGAAGAACTACATTGTGTTTATTACTATGCTGAGCATGCAAAAATGTATGCGTATATGTATACTAGTTAGTCATCTTATAATTCACCATTACCCAATTAATTGAACAAATAGAATATATTATATGATATTAACAAATGAAAAAACTAAATAGTTACACTTATTATAAAATCTCACATTTTACATTAGCAATAATAAAAACAGTAGAGCAATGTACTCAGAAATTCTGCTAAAAAATACTTCGACATACTTGTAAATGAATGTTAGAAGGCATAAAATCTTTGTATCTAATAATTTAGAGAATATAAAATTTTAAACAATCTTACCTAGAAACCAATTATCTCAAATATAATGCAGTAAAACCTCTGAGAATTACATTACATTAAAATCAAAATAACACCCAAAATTACATTATTTTTAAAGTTTATAAATACATACTATTATTTTACATTAAAGAAATCACTTATATACATTTAAAATATGTATATATATCTGTTTTTCTAAATGCATAATCATTTCTACAGATTTGTTGTACAATTCATTATCATTTTGAGTAAATGCAAAATTTTTAATGTCTCTGAAGCTAAAGAGAACATGAGAATATTATTTAATGCTACAACTTTGTGACAGTTCCATATTATCCCCCACTTCGTTTTCGTCATCACTTTTATTCTCATTGACCTTGCTTTCTACCAGTTGTTCTATTCATTGAAAATAGAAAACACTGTCAAATCATTATCTATATTTACATACTCTGGCATTCATGATCATTCTGGCACTATTTATAATATCATTTAACTTAGCATCATCTATGACTATTTCTGTACTTTCTGGTTCCTGATTTGCAGAAATCTGTATTTAAATTTAATTTTTTTACAACAGAATTTTAGTCAAAATTAAAAACTGTCAACTATTTAAAAATGTGAGAATAAGGAATATTTGAAAATGAAAAAACTCACCTTAATTCCAGATTTTGCAAAACATTTTTCTACTGTTGAACTCTTAATTTCTTTGATAGCCATATTAATCCAATTGATGACACCTAATACTTTCTTTTGTCTAAAATTTGTCTTTTTAAATATTTATGCAAGGAAATCCAAGGTTCGAAGAAAACCATGGATAACTCTGAACAATTAGGCCAACGTGCACAATTGGGTTTGACCCCATCTCCTAACATTTACCAACTTTGAGAGCAGAATCTCTCGGCCGCTGGTGGGGTGCAAAGAGAAAGGGTAAACATACTTTTAATACTAAAGCATTTAATGCTCAAACAAATAGAGTTACATTAGATCATGAGCTTTATGCCCCTGAGTTGGACAGTAATTTATTGTCTGTCCAGTCTTGAATTGAGAAAGGCTTTGTTATAACATTTAAAGATGATATGTGTTTAACCCGGGAGAGCTCGCTATGAGAATTTCTCTCACGGTGCCCAATTCTTTTCTCTTACTTTACAGTCACTTAATATAAAATTTTTTGTTTGGCTAAGTACTTTTATTCAAAAAAGAGGTAAAGTAATCGAAATCACATTTTGAAATTTTATTAAAATGAAAAATAGCCTTAAAAATAGTCTTAAAAAGGGTATGATGGTGAAAGAAAATCTCATGCATGAGTTCTTGTGGGTTAATTAAAAAGGGCAACATATTAGTCGCAGATAAAAAACTGATGAGGGGTTAAACAGATTAAAAATAACACCCACAAATGAAAAGGTATATAGTGCTTCAGAAATGTTACATGTTTGGTCTAAAGTCAACTGCATTCTAAAATGGCCTCAAAGACTGGGTCACAGAAATTTGGAATCCATCAAAAAAATTTAAAAGGATGATTTAGCTTTAAGTATTAATGTGAATAATTGTTCTCATAATACTGAATGTTCAAGTTATATAAAAGTAAGCTTACAGAAAAATCATTTTTAAAAACAATACAGAAGTCAAAAAGCACTTGATTTGATATAGCAACATATGCGAAAACACATAGTATGGAATCAAAAGACATTTTGTAACATTTATCGATGATTACTCTCATTATACTCAAATATATTTGTTTTATGTAAAGATGAATTATTTGATAAATTAAGAGAATATGTTGCATCAACAACAAACAAATTTAGATTGAAGATTAAATCCTTGCATACTGACAATTGAACAGAATATTCCAATGAATCTGTCAGCGACTCCCTTAAGAACATAAGAATAAATCATGAAACAACAACACAGTATTCACCATCTCAAATTGGAGTCACAGAAAGAAAGAATGACTTGCTTATTGAAATGTGTAAAGCTATGTTCATAAATGGTAAATTGCCAAAAACATTTTGGGCAGAAGCCATAGCTACAGCAACTTACTTAAAAAATTGATTAGCCACAAAATCAACTGAAAAGACATCGTATGAACTGTAGAATGGGCATAAGCCAAATTTGAGTCACCTTAAAATATTTGGATGCAAAGCATATGTGAATGTTCATAAAAGGAAGAAGCAAAAATTTGATGAAAGTGTTACTGAAGGGATATTTCTTGATTACAATTTAAGAAGGAAGGGATATATCAAATTTACACAGGTGGAAGAAAAATAGTGATAAGCGGAACAGTGAATTTTTTTTTTAAATATGAACGTTGAAAATTTCTTTCCAGAAAATCTTGAAGAGCAAGCTTCAGATTTAATGCATTTCAATTTGTCAGAAGAAAATCTTGAAAACGATTGTGGAGCTATCCAAACAGAAAATACTGCAGAAGAAACAAAAAATTATGAAAAATCAGTCGATAGTCCTATACCAGAAATGAGGATAATTTGCAGTCTGAATTTCTAACAGAGAGAGAAAAGGAATTTCATCAGAAATTTTCTTACAAAACTGAAGACAGTTATTCTAAAAATCAAGATCCTGTAACTTTTAAAGATGCTTTAAAATTACAAGATCAACAGAAATGGTTTCAAGTTATGAAGGAAGAATATAACTCTTTAAAGGAAAATGAAGTAACTGAGCTTTTTACTTTACCAAAAGGTAAGCATGCAATTGGCTGTAAATGAGTTTCCAAAACAAAACATGATGAAAATGGAGAAGTAAAATATTAAGTGTGATTAGTTGCCAAAGGTTTCACTCAAAACTAGGCACTGATTATGATGAAACTTTCTCTCCTGTCATCAAACATAATATTATTAGAGCTTTTCTGACCTGGGCAGCTTATTGTAAAGCCAAAGTATTTCAAGTAGACCTTAAAACATCCTTTCTATACAGTAAATTACATAATGAAGAATCATATATGCTTCAACAAGGCTTTCAAAGATGAAATCTATATATTAAAAAAGGCCATATATGGTCTCAAAGAAGTCGCCAAATGTTGGAATGAAGAAATAGAAAATACTCTAAAGCATTTAAACAAAGCAGATCCATGTATGTTAACAAAAGGAAAATCAAAGAAGACAATCAAAGAAGATGAAAATGAAATCAGTGATAAATTATTTAAAGAAATCTTATCCCATAACATCACTAGAAGAAGCAAATACTTCTTATGTATGGGAATTTACAGAAAAGAAGATGGAAGATACCTACTTTTAAAAGTAAAATAAATCAATTAGTTAAAGGTTTTATGCTTGAAGAAGCCAAACCAATGTATACACAAATGAAAATTAACTATTATAGTCTAGATAAAGGAGGAAATCTTTTACCATCAAATGATAATTATAGACAAGCTATATGAAGTCTTTTATATATTTCTTCATGTACAAGAACTGACATTACTGCTTCTACATATATACTAAGTCGAAAATGCAATAATCCAAAACAAAAGGACTGGAATACTGTTAAGAGGGTAAAAGTACCGTAATTTCCGGTAGATAAGCCGCACCGTTGTATAGGCTGCACCAATGAAAAACGAGATAAAATTTTAATTTTCATCAGATAGGCCGCACCGGTGTATAAGCCGCGGCTTATACGCCACACAAACAAAAATGCATTATCTAATTAATAGAACAATTTTGCTAATTAATTTAATGCCAAACAAACAAAAATTCAGTTAAAAAAATTAAAGTAAACAAATATTTTTAGTGAACAATAAATAAATATAACTTGTCAATATTTATTTATATTCTAACTTATTTTTTTATGCTGAATTAATCAGCTTTCTTTTCAGGTATGCGCCCATATAAAATTGTAAAAGAAAATCGGAATAAATTACTAAATGTATGTTTAAACAAGCTTTTTCAATTGTAAAAAGCTGAAAAGTATTAATATAAATTTTAAAATAACCATACAAATTAAATAAATAAATAAAACTTAAACAGCACGTCGGGTGATAAAACACAAAATTGAGATTGTGCTTATTAACCACAACTATCTGTTGTCCCTCGAAGCGACCGTGACCTAAAGGTCGGATGACAGATAAAACTTATTTATAATTACAGTTTCTAAAATTAGTTCTCTAGTGCGATGGAAAAAAACTTTTAACCCTTCACCTAAAACGCCGTTTTGTAGAAATGGTTGTTGAAATCGGCCGAAAATATGTCGTTTCTCATGTGATGTTAACCCGAAGACAAATAGATTTAAAAACATTAAGATACCGATGAAAAGTAGAATAGTCAAAGATTTTCCGCTACCGTAATCTGTTTCCGATGAAATATACAAAAATATATTGATTTAAAAATAAAACGAATTTTTCAGTATCTTTTGGTAAAAAATAAATAGATTAAGAAAAAGTCATACTTTTTTTTTTTCCTTTTATTTTAAAAGCATACCTTTTTTCTCATTAGTATAAATGCGCAAGTGGTCAGGTAAATGAGATTTCTGATTAAATCCCCTGTTGCACAACTCAATTCTATCTTTGATATGAATGCGGAGGTGGGTATTGAAAAGAGAATTCTGAGAAAGTTTTTGTTACAGACATCACAAGAAACAGAAAACTTGTTGGCATGAAGGAAACAGTCGGTATTTAAATTAGATTGCTCAAAAAGAGCTTTGTTGGACATACCACACACGAAAGGTTTCTCTTTAGTATGAACACATTATTTGTGTTCAGAACGCACATTCTGAACACAAATAATTCTCTGTTCAGATATGCAGTTCAAATATATTTTCTGAGACGAATATGTGGGTAATGACTCGGAGCAAGGCGTGATAATATTCTGAGAAAATCCCATGTTACACAATGCACAAGAAAAACATCTTTCTTTGGTATGAATGCGCAGGTGTGTATTGAAATGAGATTTCTTTTTTTGTTGCAAACGTCACAGGAGAAATATTTCTTGCTGATAGAAAGGAATAAATAATTATTTAAAAAAAGATATAATACTGCACGTTAATTATGACTGCAAATACATTGACAATTTATAAGAAAAATATTTATTTTATTTTTTATTTTTTTGATGGCGGCACAAAATAGAAATTGAGTTTGCATTATATTCGATATTTTTATAGAATTATTAAAAGTGATCAATTAAATTTCATCTCTTAGTATCATTGATATTAATTGACAGTGTGAATTATGAATTCACCAATAAAAACAAAAATACTTTTTATTTTTTCTTCTTAAAAATATTAATTAAATTATTTGTTTGTCAAAATTTCTTTAAAAAAATTAATAATACTTCATTTTTCTCTTCACATTTTAAAAACCAAATGTTATTTCTAATTTTTTTAAAAGTGCACTAATTTTTTCCTTATTGATTTCGGAACATTTATTACAGTTGAACCTCGAAAATCCGGAACCGTCGGGACCGCGGCGATTCCGGATTTTCGATTTTTCCGGATTTTGGAGGTTTATTAAAAAATCTTTTTTATGGCTATATAATAACAAACAAAAAATGCAATTTTTTCTCCCAGTGCAAACAAATAACGATTCTTCCTATACTACATTTTATAAAGTTTTAGTGACTTTTATTTTTATTTATTTATTTAAAATTTTACTATATCAATTCATAAATAAGCCACGGTAATATATATATACCGTAAAATACCGTTAATCCCCCCCCCCCAAACGTGACGAAAAATCGCATAATAGTTAGATTGAGGCGCTTACACGGGATTTTTCCGCGATCGTTCAACAAAATTTACAGGAATGAGTCATGATGAAATGAATGAATCGTTGAATGAATCATGAATTTTGATACTTGAAAAAATTTGGGTTTTAAAAAAAAACGTAAATTCTCTCGAAAAAACGCAGAAAAAGGAGAAATTTGTAATAAAAAGGCCAACACAAGCATGAAATTAATTAAAAAATCTCGAAAAATCACACATTTCATCAAAGATTCATGATTCATTCATTTCAGCATGATTCATCCGTTTTCAGAAATTTTTTTGAGAGGGAGGGCGTTTTCTCAGGATTTTTTGAAAATTTCAAATTTTTTATAAAGTGGGGAGGGGGCGTTTGATCGGGAAGGACGGATTAACGTGATTTTACATTAGTTATCAGAATTTAACTGCAATTGATGAAAATTACAGCTATGTCTTATTTTAAAAATTAATAAAACTGGAATCGGAAAATGTCCGGATTTTAGAGATTTACGGAATTTGGAGGTCCGGATTTTCGAGGTTCAACTGTATTTCTATTTTGGAGCTTTATGCAATATTTTGCTTGCAACACCGGGTTGGAAATAAAAAAGTTCATTGTATAGGCTGCATTGGCATATAAGCCACACTTGGAAAAATTAACTTTTAAACACGTATAAAGCCGCGGCTTATCTCCCGGAAATTATGGTACTTAAATATCATGAAAGATCTTGATCTCCTCAGTTCTTTAAAAGAATATCCTAATATAGTTGCATACTCAGATGCAGACTGGGGTCTAGATGCTACAGACAGAAATTCCACCTCAGGAAATATAATCTTCTTGGGCAATAGTTGCATTTCTTCATTCTCGAAAAAACAAATGTGTGTAACATTATCATCAGCCAAAGATGAATAAGTGGCATTGTCACAAGGAACTCAATAAGTGTTATGGATCTTAAAATTTTGTAACAATCTCAACTTACAACATTTTCCAATTAAAATTTTTGAGGATAACCAATCAACAATTAAGCTGGTTGAAAGTGAAAAATTTAATCAAAAACTAAACATATTGACACAAAGTATCATTATGTATACTTTGTACATGTTGATACAATGTATCATTATCAGAAGAAAAAAAAATGTTATAGATGTTAAATATTTATCAACAAATGAAATGGTAGCAGACATGACAAAGCCACTGCAAAGTCCAAATTTGAACTTTGTAGGAACCTTGTCCACCAAATGTCAGATTCTATCACAAAGCAGGAATTGCCACCAGATGGCAGCATCAGACAATTCTTGTTTTTCTGATATAAAAGATTAGAACATTTAGTTCTCCATGACTCTGATAGTAGTATGCAACAAAATGCTATGCTGGATTAAAAGTCCATTATTATTTCTAAAGAATACCATTAAACATTAGAAACTGCAACAAACTAACAATTAATACTGTTAAATATGTACATTAGTGGTGATGTAGGAACTCATGCTGGTAGGCAGCTAGAAAATATTAACATACATCTACTTTGAAAAAACAACCTCATTACATCATAGCTTGTGCACCGCAGGAGCCATCTTTCTCTGTCGTGAACAAAATCAATTCTAACAACTCCACCTCCCTTCTTAACTGCCTCAGTCCTGGGACAAATACTACATAAGACCAAAATATTAGTTTAAAATGAATATAAAACAGCTCCAAAGCTGTAATAGTCCATAAATCAACGTTTGTGATAAGTGCACATTTATTTTTAAAAGTCTAAAAGTAATTTTAACAATTCTAGAAAAAATTAAATTAATTTAAAGGATGTTATTTAGTGTCTCCTACATCAGGACTGAGGAGGTTAAAGAACATACAACATGTCAGAGAGTCTTTTACATTGAGATAGTTCTAAATCAAAGACCAGCTTGTCATGTTCAAAACAAAATAGTCTGTAACTGTAGACGTGCTGGTTCAAAAAACAGTTCAAAAGTAAAGAACAGTTTGTCAGGTTTAAAGCAAAACAGTCTATGACTTAGACGTGATGATTTCACTTTAACACGCTCTCAATTTCTAAGCAATTGTGTACATGTATCATGAGTGAACACTTGTGGTGATAGAACTAGGCGTTTGCAGGTGACTCTTTTATTATACTTGGAGAACTTACTTCTAAGAGGAACACAAGAGGTTTGGGAATGCTAGTGGGAACTTCAATTTGCTAATCAGCAGATTCTATTTGTGAAGCTGTAGGAGCTGGCAAATCAAGTGGAATAACAGCATCACAAGTAAGGTTCTCCTATCTGAGCTCAGCAGGTCAATGTGGCATGTCCAGTTTCCCAAAGAGGTCAAGACTTTACTCACAGCTTTTTCCATGGGACATAAACATTATCCACAACTCATGATGGGTCATGGTCAAACGAACATCCCTAAACTGGAGTACTCTCTGCAAATCTTTCTAAGCTGGTCTCTTCCTTCTCATGTGTCTGATTCATGGAATCTCGAATCAGGTCCAGCCATGTTCAGAGAAGATGACCAATTGGATGGCTGGAGATTTTCCAGTGGCAGCTGGTGGCATATTACAATAATTGAAGAGGTACCGAGACAACTTCTTTGCAAGAGTCTCTTTAGTTATCTTCTCCAGGGCTGATTTGACTGTTCAAACCACTCGTTTTGCTAAGCTATTCGAACTTGGATGGTAATGTGGCGTTTTAACCTTGGCAATTCCAGTGCATGTAAAAAATTTACAAATTCTTCACTTTTGAGTCCAGGACCATTGTTGCTGACCACACTTTTGGGAATGTCTAAACAAGAAATTAATGTTTTTAATGGTCATTACCTTTGTACAGACTTAGTGCTCTGGGGCTCAGTTTTCAGTCTTTCATGCCTTTGCTTTGCAATCATTTATTTTTAGCTTTTAGAATATTTTTTAAACTGGAATCCATACAGAGTGGTCTAGTTTGTGATTTTCTACGACAAGGAAGTCTTTCAGTTTGAACTTGATCTGGTGATAGACGTAATTCTGAAGAATTGTGTTTTTTTTTTGGTTTCTTTGGGTATTGCCCCTTTCGTGCTGTATAGGTTTGTGAAGGAGGGCCGGCTCCCGTACGCATCACATCACCTTTCCGTTCAAATGAATAGATTGGCCCTATAATGGCGTATTCTTGTAGTTCAGTAAAATCGTTTGACTTCTCCTGTATCTTTCTTTTGCTTTTTCGCACAGTGGGGAGACTTACAAGGTCATAGTAAAAGTAGGGTCAAGCTAAAAACAATTAGTCTTCGAATCTCTCATAGAGGGGTCGTCTATTGTATACAGGGGTTTAAATATAGAATGCTACGCATCTTTTCTTAAAAAAGTATTTGGTGGGATAAACACAAAATGTTTTTTCCTTTGATAATGCTATTGTGTTTCTGCACTTTCAGTTTGGAATATTTTTTAAATCTGAGCTTCAGTATGTTTTATGCGAATTAAATTTTCAGATATAACTTTGAAAAAGAATTAAATAACTGTTCTTTTATTTCCCAAATAAATGTTTTTAAAATCAATTAACTGCCAATTGTTACCTGATAAATATCTTTTTTTCATGACCACATCCATAGTATATTATCAAAAATCAAAGCTAGTATAATTTAATGAAATATTTCAGTTTTATAAAACTAGGTAACGTTAACTACTAACTTATTTAAATAAATGTAAATCTAAACTAAAATAAAATAAATACAGTGAATATCGGTATTATAAAGGCCAAACGTATCTGTGCGTAGCGCATACGGCATTTTGTGAATGGCAACACTTTCCCATGCAATGTCGGTTTTGCAGTATTCGCTAATGCAAATTTTTCGCTTCTAAACATCGTACAGTTTTAAATTTTCTCATCATCGTATAGAAAAAAATATTTACTTTTAAATGCAATTTGTTTCAAAGCTGTGTCTCAATATGTTTTTGAGATATTAATTTTTTTATATTTTTTATTACCAATTTTGTATTTGTGGCAACAGAATCACTGCCTCTTTTTTTCTTTCTCAAAATTAAAAAAAAAAAAAAAGAAAAGAAAAGAAAGAAAAAAAGAAAAGAAATTAAAATACATATACTTTGTTAAAAATATCGCCTGTTATAAAATTCAGTGATTTCGGGTTTATTTTTATTTATTTATTTTATTTTACTTTTTCATCAATTAAATGACTTCAACTTTTGAGTTAAAATGATTTTTAAAAGATCAAATTGAAATACCATTTTATTAAACATGCTGAAAACGCATATGAGAAATGCGAGTGTAAATTTTAAGAAGATGAAAATGAAGACGTCTTTTAATTTCGTATGAAATTTTATAATCCTGTCAATTTGGAATATTTTTTTTTCATTCGCATTTATACCAAACATAAAAGCTTCAATTGATAACTTCATCATAATAGCTGATCTTTATTATATTTTACTAATTACATAGGGGATTAAAGTTTAATTTTGAAAATTTGTACAGCTGAGTTTTATAGTATTTTGTTAATCTTAGCTTAAAATAGTATTTATTTGAGAGTTTGATTGATCAGTATAAGATGCATTTTTAATAATAATTGTTTGAGAGTGATATTGATCAGTATAAGATTTTTTTACTGTAACTAATTTTGTAAATTTATTATAAATCGATGAAACAGTTCCTTCTTAAACTTTTCTTTCGTCGAATTTTGATGGGTTTCACCTCCTTAAATGTAATGCGTTTTTCTGAATCATTTATTTAAATCCGTACACATGAAGGATTTTTACTGTTTATTACTGCACATGTAGACAGAAAAAAATCATTTCAAGATTATTGTCTCAAAGATAATGAAACGTTTGCTACTAACTGTTTTAAATAAATGAAAATGTAAAGACAAAGAAGAAAGAAATTTGAAGAAAGAAAAGCACTGAATATTAAATGTAAATCCTTTTTCTTAATTATTTACTTAAATCTGTATGCATGTAAGATTTTTACTGCATATATCGATAGAAAAGAAATCGATTCATGTTAATTGTTAAAATTCTGTCTCAAACATAAGGAAACTGAAGTGCATTTATGAAATCCAATAAAACGATATTTCTGTAGAATACGAAGTGCAAAACATTTGTCGTTGACTTACAGGTCACATAAAACAATTCTGTTAAATGATGGTCTTCAAGTAAAAACTGTCGACAGTAAAATTTAGTGTTGTTATGCTATTTTAAGCATAATGAAGATTGTATTACTTTACTGATGTGCATTATACGTTTCTTGCTGAAAAGTATACTGTGAATTGCATTTATAGTTTGTTCACTGGGGCATACAAAGTAATTAGGCTACAGCAATGCGATAAAATGTGTATGGGTGTTTTCAAATTTATAAGGCTGTTCTTAAATCCAAAGGGGCTATTCCTGACTCATATTGTTTTTCATTTTTGCTGGGAAATTCATGAAACTGGCAGAAACTATGTAAACAAATAATATTTTCCACATTTTGCTAAAGGCCTAATATATTTCAGAAATTATCACTAAAGTTGATATTTTGAATGAATTAACTTCTGAACACCATGTCCATAACTAGAAAGGGGCACAATAGGCTGCGCCCCCACTTCTACCATTTCACCATTTTTACTTTTTTCGACAACATGTATACTGTAATTAATCCAGGGCCGTAGCCAGAAGTGAATAATAGGGGGGGCTCATGTTTTTTTTTCTCTCACTCTGATGTAGAAAGATAAATTAGTGCATATTCATATTATATGTACTATGTTTTTTATTAAACTGTTGTAATAACCTCATTTTAAGCTAAGAGAAAAATAAGCTGATGAAAAATTCGAGTGTCTAATGAGTGCAAAATTAAACATCATCTTAGCTTCGTATGTGCAAATAGGAAGAGCGAATGTTGAAATGAGTTTTAGTTATAATTTAGTATTTCTACAAAACTTTGAAAAGGCCTCAAAACTAAATTGGATTTTTGAACAGAATTTCATTTCGATTTTCAAAAAAGAAATTCATTGAGTAATCATGAAATTTTTTCTAAGAGAGGCTCAAAATGCTTTAAGGGTTAGGGGAGGGGGAGGGGGCTGAGCCAGCACATCCTTAACTACGGCCCTATCTGTCATACTAGAACTTTCTGACAGAGTAATTGAAATGCCTCTGCATTTTCGAATTAAAATTTTCTAATAACATTAAATCTGCTTTTTTAAAAAAGCACATGAAAAAGTTAGTCATATATATGCATTGCTATCTTTATAGTTTGCACTCGCGTCTTAAGTAATTCATGACAGATAATTATAAAAAAAGAAGTTCATAGGTTTAAATATATAGGTTATAGAATTTTCGTCAAAAACGAATTTTCGTAAAACTCAGAATTTTGGTTGAAAACGCAAAAGAATTGGCGTTCGATCTCTAATACTTATACTGGTGAAATAAATGATGATGTCAACAAGTAAATAAAAGCTTACAGTTCACTTGTTTCGAAATAGTTGCAACCTTTAATCTTTTTTTTTTTTTAATCTGCCCTCGAGGAAGCTTAAGGGGACATACGAACCTTTAAAAGTGAAAATTAGGCAAGAAAAATCATCACCTTTTACATTTAATTTCTCAGAATGTATTTGCTCTATGACCATAATTTTTTTACTGGCTATAAATTGAAGCTTTCCAATTTAAAAGATATTTTTTATATTCTTATAAAGGAAAAAAAAGTTTCTTTTTTATAAAAGGTTTAAACAGTAAGTATTTAAAAAAAAAAAACTGATACAACCACTTGCGCGCATGATTTCAAACAAAATATCTAATGTAATACAAAAAATCAACTGTAATAACATATTAAAATACTTTCTCTTTAATCTGAACCTAAATTTGTTCAAATTTAAGCTAAAAAAATATTTAAAAAAAAAAAGTTTAAAATAACAATTATTTTTTAATAAAATCTGAAGTATGACCTGCATGAAAAATGGGGAGGAGGGGGTGGGGGATGTAAAAATTTAGGTTCAGTTTGAAGGATTTAATATGTTACACAATGTGTGAAAATTTCACAAAAAAATATTAAATAGTTTCAGAGATATCCTGCGCGCAAGGTGAAAAAGCACATTTTGAAATAAATGACTTTAAAGTTAAATTATTAAATAATTCACCATAGAATGACTTTTATGTTTTGTATCATATCTCTGGAAATAATTGGAATATTTTCATGATTTTTTTTTAAATGCGCAGAAATGTTCGGACTTTCACATATATTTTTTGTGAAAAATCGATTTTTTTTAAGCTTAAGGGTCGTTTGTCCCCTTAAGTTTCATTCTTTTACAATAAAAACATTAACAAAATCAAAGTTGTATTTTGCATTTAAAATTATTACTGTGTTCATTCAAAAATTAAAAGCATGTACATTTGAATTGGCTATTGGTATTTTTCTTTGATTACCATTCATAAATCAAGGACTATATACGTATATATTTTAAAATTTAAACTAGAAATATTCCAATATACAACAAAATGTTTATCATAAGATAATATTTATGATAAAATTAATTATAAGTTTGATCTATGCTAGTAATAGAAAACGCTACAGAATAAATATTTTCAGTATATAACTAATGCTGATACAATATAATATAAATAATATGTCAAAAGTAATTAAAATGCTCGCATTTCTCCTACTTAAAACGAGTTGTAATCTTCATTTCTAATCATTATCTTTTTTTAACAAAAAGAGAACTTCAATTATTGTTATATAATAAATGCATAAACAAATTCACTCATAGATAAAGAATTTTAAAATTATTTTTATGCACAGTCAAATGTTAAAAACATTTGCAATTGAGTATACTATTAAAAAAAATTCTTTAATTTGAAATACCATGACTCAAACTTCAAACACAAAGCAAAATATGAATACTTAAAATTTTATTTTATACTAGAAGCAAAACAGGATTAAAAAATTCTTCAGAAAAAACGCTTTATAACAAAATGCTAAAATACCAAATTGCAACGAACTGCATTTTTCATGTAACACGAAAACAAAATAATAAAAACAAACAATAGTACTTGTGACAAAGACACTTTTGTAACAAATGGAATTTTTTTTAAACCAATTTGGAAAAATATAATGAAGTATGCTTTAATGGATACATGAAACAATATAAAATATTTAAGTTAAATAGATATATAAATACGAATGGTTATATAAGCATTATAAATGTGAATACTAACCTTGTAGTGTATACTAAATACATAAACTGAAAAAAGTAGATTTAAAAGGAATAAAGTAGTGTCAACAAATTGAAGTTCACCTGCTTTAAAACAATTGAAGTCTTCTATTCTTTTTCTCATTAAATTTTTTAAGGAAAACTTCCATATTGATTGTTTCTGTTCTTTCTTTTTCAAACGCAAAAAAACTCAAATCGGCCATTCTTTGATGAGACATTGTTAGTCTTTGTGGACGATTTATTCTTGTAAGGACTGAAAATGTTGATTCACATATTGCAGTACTACATCCAAAAGTTTTAACAGTTGTTAATAGTTTATAAGTGTCTTCAAATGCAACCCTATATTTAAAAAGTTCATTAAATACAATGGTGTTTGGATTTTCTTCAATGGTTCTTTTTATGAAATTCTTTACAACAATTATTTCATCTTTAGATGGAAGCTTAACATTATAATTTTCTAATATCTTCATTTTATTTAAATCCATATCAAGCTCTGCACTTGACAGTGCTAGAAGTAACTTATCGTTATTATTAAACCGCCTTTTCATTTCATTTAATACTATATCTAAAGTTTCAAAATAAACAGCTTTTAGATGTAATGTTTCATCAATATTCGAGCTAGCACCTGTAGTTTCTACAATTAAATAATCTCTGAGTTTTGTAGGAGTGGTTTTTCTTCGCTTTTTTGAACATATTTCTTCTTCCTCTTCCTCAACAACAAATTCAGTGGACATCAAAATTAAAATTTCTTCGTAAATTTCATCTGACCTTAAACAAGTAAGTGAATCTATTGTAGAATCTACAATTCTTAAAGAATCAGTTAAACTAGTTTCTAGCTTTTGCAATAATTGGTTTGCAGGATCTAGCGTTTCAAGAATTCTCTTCAAAAATATTAAGCAGAATTTGAAAGATTTAGTTTTCATTATCGTTAACAAACCAGTGCTTTCTGCAATGTTTACTCCATCTTGTATTCTGTCCAGTTTTACTTCTTCTAGAGTATTCAGAATTTTTTTATAATTGTTATACACAATTTTTGTAACATGTAAATGTCCACTCCATCGCTGTTCTAATAAACGAACAAGGGATTGACCTTCATATTTCTTAGCTATGTTACCTTTTCTCAAAAAGTTGTACAGCATGGAACACTGATCAAAAAACTGTTTGGTTTCACTTACATCATTTATTGCTTTTATAATTACTAAATGAAGTCTGTGGCTGCAGCAATGTACATATGGGATATTTCTATCAAGATGTTTCTGCAATATAGCTTGGACCCCTCCTTTTTCACCGCTCATGACTGAAGCACCATCAAAACATTGACTCAAAATTTTAGAATTATCTAAATTACAATCATGAAGGATCTTTAAAGTTAAATCAGCAAATGTTTTTGCATCCAAGTCAGAACATGTTTTTATTGCGATAATTGATTCTTTTATTTTCCCGTCCTTTACGTATCTTGCTCCTAATGCAACATTTTCTCTATTATTTCTATCACGCGTTCCGTCTTCCAAAATCGAAAACCAGGGAACATCAGCATTGTTAATGTCATTTGATATATCTTCTGACACTATTTCAGCAAGGATTTGTATTACATCATTTTGTATTTCAGGTGAAGTGTATTTTGCATTAATTGGCACTGATTTGACACATTCTGCAAGTTTATTGTCCTTTTTGATTGTGTATTTAAAAAGGTTTCGAAATAAACTAATTTCCTAGTGTTCATCTATATCATACGTACCACGTAATGAAAGTTCATTTATAACTAAGAATTGTACGATTTCTGCAATAGATAGAACATAATATCGGTTTTTTTCTAGAACATCGTTACATTCCAAAGATGACACACTTAAATTCATCTTTTCACGTTCTTCTCTTTCTGTCCACATGCTCATTGATATTATATGATTCTGTGAAGAAGCATGCTTTTGAAACCCTCTGTCCTTGGACAATGCTTTTTTCCAGTTCCGGAAACCGGCTGAGATAAATGGATTTTCTTTAGTCCCCGAATGAGGAAACTGTCGACAAGGATAACAAAATACAGCATCTCTGCTCTTGGAATATTCCAGCAACTTAAATTTTTTCATCCAATCTGGTTGAAAACTCCTGTTATCCGCATTTTTTGGGTACTCTGATAAATTTGTACTTTTTAAATTTCTATCGCCCACCTTCAATATGTCACTAAGTGCATCGGCATTCATCCTGCCTGATAAGTCACCGAAGACCGAAAGAATAACCCTCATGCCTGTTGAGTTTCTGATATCCGATTGCGTAATATGGACTAAAAATCATAAAATCACTTCCAACAACAGAGGGGGGGGGGGGATACGACACCTCATTGACCGAATGAAAACTTTGCCTCCCCGACTAAGAGCAGATTTCTATAAAATAAATTGATAATTTAAAAGTTCCTTTTTTTTAATTAAACCACACACACAAGAAAAACAATTATTAACATAAATATAAAAAAATATATAATAAAAAAAAGAGTCATTTACACTTCCTGGATCCTAGCCAAGCTAAATTCTACATTTGCTTAAATATATATATATATATATATATATATATATATATATAATAATACCAATAATAATTAGATAGGATGCACATTACAAAATACCAACGATTTTAATTTACAAATCTATAAATAACTCATTCACCTCGCCGACAAATGGAGAGGGGGGGGTTAAGATAATAAATATTTCTGTTGATAATTTGACAAACCAAACTGTTGATTGTTAAAAGCAAAAATATTTTTTATGATCATAATTAAGTACTTTTTTTCCATTTCAGAAAAGATTGCTCAACTTGAAATGGAAATCGATAAATAATGACCGTTGATGATTAGATTCAAATGTTTGTTTTATTTCTGCTAAACATAAACCGAATAATCTAGATAAATTTTTGAAGTATATACAAATTTATATTGATTGCAAAACATCATAATGTATGATTATAGACATTCAAAAGATTTGCACAGGCCGGGTTCGGGCCGATTTCTCATTTTGATTTTTTAAACAGTTTTATTTAGTGACCTTGGAATCTTTTTCAGGGTGGGCTCAAAAATTTTTAGGGGGGGCTGAGCCGCCCCTGGCACCCCCCTAGCTACGGGCCTGAATTAATCTGGAAAAAAAGAGCTATTTTACTGCATTAAAAGTGGCGAAATGCTTCATTTTTGAAAAAAAAAATATTCAGAAGCATATTAGTTTTGTTATATATCTTGTCGTACAATTTCTGAAATGCAAACTAATTAGGAAAAATTTCCCTTTCATGGAAAAAAATCAACTCCAGATCACCACCAATTAAGCAAGTCACCACATGTTTTAATGCGTCGCAAAAAATAGTTTTAATGTCATTTTGAGAGCAATGATAGAAAAAGGGTAAATGGATGTAGACATATGTTATTTAATCTGATCAGTGATTAATAAGCGATAGTTACTAAAAGCATGCTTCAGTAAATTTGACAGGTTTGCATCTTTTCAAAAATATATATTAAATATTTAATTGCTAAAAAGGATGTCAAAGGCTAATAAAATACATTAAAAGATCTTAATAATTTGACATGTTTCGATTGAATTTACTCAATCATCATCAGAAAAACAAAATATACAAATAAAACACAAAGATGGAAAATGACAAATATTATTTATTGTCCATTTATTGTCATTTTCAACAAGTAGACAACAAGTGTTTAGCTGACAATATATTAAGTTAACATAAATCTATTAAAATTACACTAAATTACACTAATCTATGTAAAATATCGCTTTGAATAAGAAAAAAATTTACAAAGAAAAAAATATTGTCAATTTACACAAATAAAATAAAGGAAAAAAAACTTTGTTTTAATGTTTTAAATTGTATCGTGTATCTGCAGGGATATATCAGGAAAGCTGTAGAGCCAAGGTTCTCGCTGTCGTTCGCCATTGCACCAAATTGCGACTAAATTCCTCATTTAGCGAGTAAACAAGCGATTAGATTCGCCAAATTGCTAGTGCTCAATTTTTAATTTTTCTTTCTTTTTTTTGTTTGTTTTTCATATCTATGCATATATCCATATTTTTAATATATTTATAGCGGATAGTTGAAATTAGATTAATAAAATCGTTGTCGCAGTTATAAAAATATAGGTTATTTTAGAATATATTGAGAAAAGGGGGGATACATTAAAGGATTAAAGATTTTTTTTTTTTTTTTTTATGTGCTTACACGGAGAACCTATTTTGCTAATACTTTTTTCATCTGGCGAATGTTTTTTATTTTTAATTAGCCAAATTACTAATGTTGGTCAAATGTCAGCGAGAATACTGTGTAGAGCTGTATGTTCTTGCTTGTTTTTTAAACTTTTATTTAAGTCTTTCTTTTGTTAATAACTATGAAAAAGATTTTTTTTTCAATTTGCCTTATAAAAAATTAAATATTAAGCAAAAAAAATATGAATAAGGTCAAGTTTTTTTGTAATATTTTAAGATAAAAATCACTTCGTTTAAACTGCGGATTTTGAGTTTATATCTGCTTTCAAGTTTAAATACATTACTTTCTGACATATCTGCATTATTAATAAAAATATAAAATTTATGTAGTTACTTGGGTTCAAAGAATTTAACTCGTTTTAAGCTTTATAAAACTGTTTTCAAATCTAAACAACAAGCAATTTCCGCACTTATTCGCGAAAAATATTTATCGATTAAAATATAAAATTTGTAGGTAAATAAAGATTTGAATGATGTTTTGCGTTTTCATATAACAATAAACAATCTATCACTACAAAATGGGTAAACAGAAAAAAGTGACATAAACTAAAAAGTGGAAAAAGGGTGACACGGAAAAAAAGTTTCCGGAAAAAAGTTATTGGAAAAAAGTGACAAGGAATTGATTTTGGGGATTCATTGGTGATGTATGAAAGAGGGATTTGGAAGAGGTTCATAATTCAGGTAAATGGGTTTTTTTATGCTGAATTAACTGTTTTGGTTCAATTTTTAGATATACGTTCATACTGAAACGACGCCTGCCTGATTAGTTTTAGGAAGGGACGGTTACCCCCGCCCCCTCCTTCCACCGAAAATCAGTTAAATGGATTTTTTTTGCAAAATTATCCAACGTGTATCAAATTTTGGATATAGGTTCTTTGTGATAAGGCTTATATATAGTATAAAATGCCTGAAGAGATTTGGGAGTTTAATGGTTAAGCATAGAGGGAGAACGGGGAAATAACCTCTCTTAAATTAATAGCTTTTTACGCAGAATTATCCGATTTGCTTGGAATTTTGGACGTAAGTTCATTATGATAAAACATATCTGATTAATTATGGGATTCTTTTGCTTACTAATAAAGGGAGGGACAGGCAATTACCTCGCCTCAAATTAGATAAATCGTTTTTTATGCATAATTATCCAATGTATTTCAAATTTGAAATATCAGTTCTTTCTGATAAGGTGAATCCATGAATAGTTTTAAGGGTTTAATGGCTAAGTATAAAAGGGGGACGGGGCTAACCCCTCTTAAATTAAATAAATGTCCTTTTATGCAGAATCATCGGATTAACTTCAAATTTTGGATTATAGGTTCATTATGATCAGACGTATCCCTGATTAGATATGGGGTTCTCTTGCTAATTAAAAAGGAAGGCGGGTGATTATTAATCCTTCCCCCTTAAACTTGATAAAATGTTTTTTAAGCACACTTATCCGATGTATTTCATATTTTGGATGAAACTTCTTTCTCATAAAGTTAATTCCGGAATACTTTTAAGGGTTTAATGGTTAAGTATAGAGGAGGGGAACGGGGAATAACCTCCCTTAAGTTAAATAAATGGCTTTTTACGCAGAATTATCCAATTTGCTTCAAATTTTTGGGTGTAGAATCATTATAATAAAGTTTATCTCTGATTAGTTATGGGGTTCTTTTGCTAATTAAAAAGGGGGAGCGGGCGAATATCCCTCTTTCTTAAATAAGATATTTTTATTATTACTATTATTATTATTATTATTTTGTTTTTTGCACAACTATTCGATGTATTTCAAATTTTGGATATATGAACTTTCTGATTAAGTGAATCCCTGAATAGTTTTAAGGGTTTCATGGTTAAGTATAGAGGAGGGAATGGGCCATAACCCATAACTAATCAGGAATTCGCCTTATCATGAGTAACCTACATCCAAATTTTGAAGCAAATCGGATAATTCTGCGTAAAAAGCCATTTATTTTATTTAACGGGTATTATATTCCGCCCCCCCCTTTACTTAGCCATTAAATCCTTTAAACTATTCAGGGATTCTATTTATTAAAAAGAATGTATATAAAAAATTTTAAATACATCGGATAAGTGTGCATAAAAAACATTTTATCTTATTTAAGGGAGGGGGGGATAATCGTCTCCCCCTTTTTAATTAGCAAAATAACATCATAACTAATCAGGGATGCGCTTTGTCAGAATGAATCTACATCCAAAATTTGAAGCAAATCGAATAATTCTGCGTAAAAAGCCATTTATTTAATTTAAGGGGAGTTATCCCCGTTCCCCTCTCTATATTTAACCATTAAACTCTTAAAACTATCCCGAGATTCACTTTATCAGAAAGAACTTATATCCAAAATATGAAATGCAGTCGGCTCTCGTTAACTCGAACACGTCGGGAGCACAAGAAATGTTCGAATTATCCGAAGTTCGAATTATGGAAGATATGAAATGAAAACATGCTTAATATGGTACTATTACAAAAGAATCAATGTTATAGGGTTTTTTAAAATTCATTTCGTCTGTTATCATTAGAACAAAACTTAATATTAAATAGGAATGTATAAATACATAAACTAATTAAAATATTAGAAACAAGCACAATGGAAGAAAAATTTGAATTGTCACTGATGGATAGACGAAGCACTAAGAAAGTGAATATAAAATGTATTGGATTATATGTATACTCTTTCGGAACAATTTTCACAAAAATCAGAGAAAGAAAGTTATTCAAATGATCTGAAATCTGTGAGAAAGAAAAGAAAAATGAAAAATCAGAATCCTCATTAGTTCAAATTAAACGAAGTTAAGAGAAAATGAGTTCGAATGAAAAAAATTTTTTAACGTTATTCCGGTATTAAAAAATTCGGTACTTCATGTTTAGTTCGAATTAAGCGAAGATTCGAATTATCCGATTTCGAATTAACGAGAGTCGACTGTGCATCGGATAAATGTGCATAAATTTTTTTAATCAGATTTAAGGGGGGGGGGGGGAGTAGGTAATAATCACACGCCTCCCTTTTTAATTAGCAAAAGAAAACCATATCTAATCAGGAATACACCTTATCATAATTTACCTATAATCGAAAATTTAAAGCAAATCCAATAATTCTGCGTAAAAAGCCATTTATTTACTTTAAGAGGGGTTACCTCCCCGTACCCCCTTTATACTTAGCCATTAAACCCTTAAAACTATTCAGGGATTCATCTTATCAGAAAGTACCTACATTTAAAATTTGAAGTACATCGGGTAATTCTGCATAAAAACCCATTTATCAAATTTTTGGCAGATGGAGGGGGAGTGTAATTGTTGTTTCCAAAAACTAATCAGGCATGTGTCTTTTCAGTATGAACGTGTAGACAAAAATTGAGCCAAAACAGTTAATTCAGCATGAAAAACCCATTTACCTAAATTATGAGCTTCCCCTCGATCCCCCTTTCATACTTAACCAATAAATCCCCAAAATCAATTCCTTGTCACTTTTTTTCTGGTAACTTTTTTTCCTTGTCCCTTTTTTTCCGGTATCTTTTTTTCCGTGTCACCTTTTTTTCGCTTTTGTAGTTTGTGTCACTTTTTTCCGATAACTTTTTCTGGTCACTTTTTTCCTAGATTCGAGAAATGGTGGCAAATTTGAGTTTTTACACTGGTTTTCATGACACCACAACAACAAAAAATGGTAGTCATCAGTTAGTATTGGCTCTAACTCAAGATGTACGAAATCTATAGAAAAACGGAGATTGCTATTCATTTCTTAAATGCATTAATGTAAGAAACTGAAAAATTTAAATGAGTCAGAAAGAAAGATTGTTCTGAAATGTATCATTGTTAAATTTGAAAAAATATTTTTTGAAATCCTTAATAACGGAATGTATGCATATAATAGATTAATCGCTTATATTTAATGAAAACTATTCCTTTATTTCAAAAATATGTGTAGTTCACATTTTTGAAATTTATGAAATGCACTTCTTTACTGAAATATGTTTGAGTCATCGAATTTCTGGAAACACATGCGAAACAACATATAAAAGCCTTAAACACATTTTTTTCTCTCTTCCATTTTATTAAGGTATTTGTTATCCTATTCTCCAACTAAACCTAAGTCAACTTATCTGATATAATTATAATTTTTCTATTAAAGAATATGAATATCACATTTATAATAGTTTTTTTTTTCCAAACAACTGTTAAATCTACCTAATCCTAACCACGGAGGCACCTCATCAGAATGATCTTATATCTAAATTTTGATCGAAAACTGATAATTCTGCATGAAAAACCCATTTATATAAATAAAGGGGTGGGGCATTAGCACCCCGTTCCCCCTCTTATACGTATCGAATGAACTCTAAAAACTAATCAGGGAAGCGTTTTTGGAGCGCCTTATCTTCAAGAGAATCGGATGTTTTTATCATGAGTTATCGCGTTATGTACGTACGCACATACATACAGGAAGGGCGGGCACATTAGTTCTCAGACTTTAATATAGCCTGTGAGCTAAAAATTATGTGGTGTTTCTCTCTCTTTCTTTCTTGAACAATGTACATTTGTTAACAAATACATAACCATTGTGCTCCCAAAATAATCAGGGATAAGCCTTATCAGAATGAACCTATATCCAAAATTTGAAACAAATCGTATAATTCTGCATAAAAATTAATTTATCTATATTAAGGGGATGGGAGGAGGGGCAATCTTCCGCTTCTCATTTATACTTAACCATTAAACCCCTCAAAACTATTTAGAGATTAATCTTATTTAAAAGCAAATTGGATAATTCTATGTAAAACACATTTATCTAATTTACGGGGTGTGCGAGGTAATCACCTGTTCCCCAATAGAAGACCCACAAAATCTAATCCGGGGAATGCTTTATCAGAATAAACATCCAAAATTTGGAGCAAACTGGTTATTTCTGCATGAAAAACGCTTTTACCTAAATTAAGAGGGTGATCCCCCCCCCCCCCCCCCGTTTTCCCTTTTATACAATACAATTATCCCTTTAATCAATGAATCCTCAAAATAAATCAGGTAAATGCCTTATCAGATTGAACTTATACCCAAAATTTGAAGACAATCATGCATTTTTATCATGTGTTATCGGGTTGCGTACATACGAACATACACACAATACATTACAGAACCTGCAGGGCTTATTAGCTTTCAGGCTTTGATAGCCAGCCTGTGAGCTAAAAAAGTTAAAGTGATCATTTTTTCTCATAACTCATCGTAAAACAATTTTAAACAACATCTGGGTAAAAATCCATATTTTATAGAAATTAATAAATGGCTAAAATATTTTAAATTAATAAATGGCTTTTTATGCAGAATTATCTGATTTGATTCAAATTTTGAATGTCCGTTCATTATGATAAGGTGAATCCCACATTAATTGTGGGTTATACCACGTTCATCCCTGTATAATTAGCCATTAAACTCTTTAAAATGTTCAGGGATTCACTTTATCAGCAAGAACCTTTATCCAAAATTTGAAATATGTCGGATAATTGTGCAAAAAAAAAAAATTATCTTATTTAAAGATTGGAGGATTAATAGCCTGCTTCCCCTATTTAATTAGCAAAAGAACCTCATAACTAATCAGAGATACACCTTCTTATAATGAATATACATCTAAAATTTGAAGCAAATCGGATAATTCTGCGTAAAAAGCCATTTATTTAATTTAAGAGGGTTTATCCCGCGTCCCCCCTCTATACATAGCAATTAAATCCTTAAGGGTCTTCTTAACTGCTCCGCTCAACAAGCACAAAACATTTTGACACATTTACAAATGCATTTTTTAACAGAAAGTTATAAAATTGAAATGTCTGACTATGGAGGCGATTTTGGATAGAACTTATTTTTCCATTTTATGATAAATTACCTAACAAGTTCTAAGCTATTTAGATCAGTTGATCACCCGTTTTTCTCCTGCTTTTTGACCGGTTTTTCTGCTTTCGTCGAGAAATGTACTCAAAAGTGTCAACTTTGAAGGCTTGTTATGAAAGATCTATTGTGTTTAAAAAAAAAAAAAAAAAAAAAAAAAAAAAAAAAAAAAAAAAAAACAGAAAATTGAGTGCAATTAGACAGTTTCTGGCATTTCTGAACAAAAATGAATTAAAGCATGCCTCACAAACTTGCCCTTTTTGATTGAAGAACACCCTTAAAACTGTTCAGGAATTCATTTTTTGAGAAAGATCCTATATCCAAAATTTGAAATACATCGGATAAGTATGCATAAATTTTTTTATCTCATTTAAAGCGGGGGTAGTAATCATCCGACCCCCTTTTTAATTAGCAAAAGAACCCCATAACTAATCATAAATAGTCTTATAATGAACCCATGACCAAAATTCGAAAAAAATCGGATAATTTGGCATAAAAAGCCATTTATTTAATTTAAGAGGGATTTCCCCCATCTCCTCTTTATACTTAGCCATTAAATCCTTAAAACTATTTCGGAATTCACCTTACCAGAAAGAACCTATATTTAAAAATTGAAATGCATCAGATGATTCTGCATAAAAATCTATTTATCTAATTTGAGGGGGAGATAATTGCTCGTCCCCCCTTTATAATAAGCAAAAGAAACTCATAACTAATCAGAGATGAATTATCATAATGAACCCATGTCCAAAATTAAGCAAATCGGATAATTCTTCAAAAAAGACATTTATTTAATTTAAGAGGGGTTTTCCCCCCGTCCCCCCTTAATACTTAGCCATCAAACCCTTAAAACTATTCAGGGATACACCTTATTAGAAAGAACCTATATTTAAAATTGAAATACGTGGGATAATTCTGCATAAAAACCTATCTAGTTTGAGAGGGACATAACTGCTCGTTACCACTCTTTATAATAAGCAGAAGAACCCATAACTAATCAGAGATACGTCTTATCATAATGAATGAATAATCTAAATTTCTAAGCGAATCGGATAATTATGCATAAAAAGCCATTAATTTAATTCCCCGTTCCCCCTCTATACTTAACCATTAAACTCCTAAATCTCTTCAGGCATTTTATGCTATACATAAACTTTATCGAAAAGAACCTATATGCAAATTTGGCGCAAGTTGGATAATTCTGCATAAAAACCCATTCATCTCTAATTGTGGATGGATGGATTGGGTGGGGGGGGGGGGGTAATCGTCCCTCCCCAAAATTAATCAGGCAAGTGCCTTTTCAGTATGAACGAATATACAAAAATTGAACCAAAACAATTAATTCAGCATGAAAATGATGCAATCCTTAGTAAATCATAATCAAGCTATCTAAGCAGTAAAATTGCATTTTTGGCTGGCATATGCCATTTTTGCATTTTTAAAAAAATAAAAGGTTTAAAAAAGAATTAAAACTAACTACCTTTTTTTATCCTCCACAGTTCACTGTAGAAAAATATTTTGTCATGTCAATTTATAGCTAGTAAGAAAAATTAGATTGATTAAAGATGTTTGTCACTTTAAAAATTTGTCTTTAGCTTTGCTTGTAGCTACTCCATAACTTTGATTTTGCACATTTTAATAATGTGTAAAATAAATGAAAACATTGGGGAAATAGGAAAAAAATCAAATAAAAAAAAAACCACTTGGTTTAAACCATGGTTTAAACCGCGGTTTAAACCAGCATGGTTTAAACCAAACAACCCTGTACTTAACGAATGAATCCCCAAAATCAATTCCTTGTCACTTTTTTCTTCTAACTTTTTTTCCTTGTCACTTTTTTCTGGTAGCTTTTTTCGTATCACTTTTTTCTGCTTTTGTAGTTTATGTCACTTTTTTTCCGTTTACTGAAAAAAAGTTATAGGAAAAAAGTGTCAAGGCATTGATTTTGGGAATTCATTGATTAAGGATCTATTCAAAAAAACGCTTTTCCACCTTCAACAGCTCGAAATGTTCCGATACAATTTCTGACACAATTTTAAAAGTAGAACCATGAAATTTGCTGAGGAAATTTTTGAAAAGACGTATAAGGTGCTGTGTGGTGTCATTTTACGCTCAATTCGTTAGAATTTGATATATAATTAATTATCTTCTCGGTATGACCCTTTTTTTCGTTCACAGATCTCTCGCTTGGGAAAAATTGGTTCAAAAGAGCAATTTTGACTGCAATTTTTGTAATCTCTTTTGCGTTTATGAAAGAATTGACCATCTCAGCACCTTTTTTTCTTTCTAAATAAGACAATTTGCCAATTTAATGCATTTGAGAGCAAAAATGAATTTAAAAATAAATTGGAAAATAAGCAGTTTGAATCGAAATACACCCTTAAATATGAAAAAAGGATCGGGGGAGGTGCTTAATTTAGGTAAATAAGATTTTATGCTGAATTAACTGTTTTGGCTCAATTTTTGGATATATGTTCATGTTGAAAAGATGCTTGCCTGATTAGTTTTCGGAACGGATGATTATGCCCCCCCCCCCCCATCCGCCCTAATTTAGATAAATGAGTTTTTATGCAGAATTATCCAACTTGTATCAAATTTTGGATATACGATCTTTCTGATAAGGCTTATATAATGCCTGAAGAGTTTTGGGAGTTTAAAATTTAAGTATAGAGGGGGAATGGGGAATAACCTCTTTTAAATTAATAGATTTTTAGGTAGAATTATCCAATCTGCTTGGAATTTTGACATAAGTTCATTATGGTAAGACGCATCTCTGATTAGTTATGTGGTTTATTTTGTTTTCCTTAAGGCTATTTTCAAATTATAATGAGAAAGTTTCCACATAAAATTGATTTTCACTGCTGTTCCGTTAATTGAGCAATATATATATATATAACCAGGGAAGGTATTGGATATTCTGATTACCTTAGGAGAATTAATTTTTTAACTTCTTTTTTTCTGTATATTCTTCTTAAGGCTTTTCTGAATGAAAGCTCTTCTCAGCTCAACATGCACAAACATTTTAACGCATTTACAAATTCATATTTCAACGGAAAGATATAAAATTGGAAGTAATTTCGAAACGAATTGTGTTTTCTATATTTTATTAATAAATTATCTATTGATGGATTAGCATTTTTGATCACGTGACATAACTTTTTCTGCCTTCATTAATTGTTTTTTTCTGCCTTTATCAGAAAATCTACTGCGTTTCAGAAAAAAAAAAAAAAAAAAAAAAGAAACGAAGGCTTTTACGAAAATTACATTTTTATTTTTCTGTTTACATATATAAAATAAATAAAAGCGTTTCTTTACTTGTTGTACACTACCAATAATAAAAAGTGTAAATTTTATTTTAAAAAATGAATTAAGAATACACAAATTCTACAGTAATCTGCAGAGTATGCAGTAACCTGTTTTTATCTAAATTAGTCCATTATACATAATTGTTTGCGATTTGATTGCGCGTTTACTGTAGCAATATAATGAGTTTTATGTGCTTGGATTGCATATAAATCCGACAAAAACCGGAAGTTGAAATTTTTACTAATAAATGTTAAAAAATGTTAAACATTTAAGTAAATCTAGGTTTACTAAGATAATTTAAGTTATCTTAGTAAATAATCTTAGTAAAAAGAGAAGAAAGTAAAAAATTAACAAATTGCTATTTTTCCAATTTTAGGAACAACTTAACAAACGTCTTGTTATTTACTTATTGCAATTTATTTTTTTTATTTGTTCTAATAATATCTGAAAATATTAATGCCACTGTTCAGAACATAAATAAAAAGATTATTGTCCATTTCAACTGATGGCATTGAGCTCACAGACTATTCACACTAACTATGTTATGTTTCAAGGAATAATGTGTCTCGAAAAACAAATTAAAGAGGGTATTAGCTTTCTTATTTTCCCCGATCATACTTAATCATTCAACCCACATACCTAATCAGCAACGCGCCTAATCACAATAAAATTTTATCCAAAATTTGAAGCAAATCAGATAATTATGCGTGAAAAGCCATTTATTTAATTTAAGGGGGGGGTATATTCTGTTCACCCTCTATACTTAAACATTAAACCCTTAAAACTATTCAGGGATTCACTTTATCAGGAAGAACCTATATTTAAAATTTGAAATACATTGTATAATTCTGCATAAAAACCGATTTATCTAATTTCTGGGGAGATAATTCCCTCCCCCCCCCTTTATAATAAACAAAAGAACCCCATAACTAATCAGAGACTGATATTATCATAATGAAACTTTGCCAAAAATTTCAAGCAAATCGGATAATTCTGCCTATTAATTTAATTTAAGAGAGGTTATCTCCCGTTCTCTCCCTATACTTAGCATTAAACTCACAAAAACTCTTCAGGCATTATATACTATATATAAGCCTTATCAGAAAGAATTTATATCTAAAATTTGGTATACTTTGGCTAATTCTGCTTAAAAACCCATTTATCTAATTTAGGGCGGACAGGCGGGGGGGGGGGGGGATTGGTAATCGTTCGTTCCCAAAACTAATCAGGCAAGTGTCTTTCATTTGAAAAAATGTTTACTTTTAAAAATATGCTTTTTGCGATCATTCCATCATTTTTTATATAAATATTTTAATAGTTTTAAAATTCACATTGATGTCAAAAACCCTGGAATAAAATTAAAATCAGGTTTTCCTCTTTAATTAAATTGAAAAAAATTGAAATCCGAGAAGTAATGTTTAGAGTTATAATGATTTTAAAATATTCCACTTAAAAAAATATTTATCATGTGAAATTGGTATAAATTCTATGTGAAATTTTTGGATGTGATTTTGTTAGCTGTGAGAGTAACATTGTTTCTTGAATTGCAAGCATTTCAATCTGTATCTAATCTCATAAAATCTGATGAATTATTTAAGCGGGTATAACTCGAGTTTTGCAGTTTTGCGAGTTTTGCAGATGCAATTTTTTGTGTCTCATTCAGAACTGAATATCACAATTTTCTCAGCAGCGATTGCCTTGTAAACGGGTTTCCATTCATTTCCCTTTGATTGGGGAATTTTAAGACCAAATCATATGCTGCTAAACAAATACTGTCTATTTACATGTTTGATTAAACAAGATTACCGTATTTTCGGGTGTATAGTCCGCGCTTATACAAGAAAAAAACCTTCCAAAAAGCCGCTGCGGCTTATACACGGTGCAGGTTATAAAACGATTTTTTTTTTAAATTGAAAATCGTGATATTTTTTCTGCAACTTTTAAACCTCAAAAAATTTGAAAAAAACATCAAAATTTGTAAATTTTTTTCGCTATGCCGTGAAATTAGTTCTCCCATGTTTGTAAAGGCTTTTTTTTACTGCTTAAATACAGTTATTTCTGGGTTTAGAAGAACTGTTGCAACTATCGCCAAGTATTGCACCGACAGATCTATAATAGCTACTGTATATACTCTCGTATAAGTCGTGAAATTTTAGACAAAAAAAGAACTTCAAAGTGGGGGGTCGACTTATACGCGAGACCTAAAGAACAATCTATAGTTCAAATATCAGAAAATAATTTGCTAGTGCATGCTGCAGCACCCCATTGTGTTTGTAGAGTATAAAATCCAAAATCCGGAACCCTTCCAACCTCGACGATTCTGAATTTAAGATCATTTAAGATTTAGTTTATTTTTCAAAAAAATTAATCTACCCTACCCAGTTGCAAAGAACAACAAAAAAAAAAAAAGTGCGTGATTTATGTCATTTCTAAACGATTCAGAACAGTTGTTCTTTCTGAAACAGTTGTTCTTCCGAGGAATCGTTCCTTTACATAGTATTTTCATTTCGGAACAAGTTCAAGGAATCTAACTTTTCCGAAGTAGTTTCATTTACAATAGTCCGTTGGAATTGTATCTTTTCAGAGTTGGTACCCTACCCTGTTGCAAAGAACAAAAAAAAGTGCGTGATTTATGTAATTTCGGAACGATTCAGAGCAGTCGGTCTTTTTCGAAACAATTCTGAGGAATCGTTCCTTTACAGAGTTGTTTTATTTCAAAACGAGTTCAAGGAATCGAACTTTTCCGGATTCGTTTCATTTCAGTTATAGTACGAGGAATCGTTCCTTTTTGGAGTTGGTGCATTTCGGACTGATTCCGAGGATTTGATCTTTTTGGGAACCAATGACTTCAGATACGTATACATTTTATGCCCAAAATTTTGAATTTATCACCGACTTTTTTTTTTTTTTCAGAAAAAAATCAGAAAAAAATATCACGCTTGTTTGAAAAAAAAAATGCGCGTAAACGCCGCATCGCTTAAAGTTTTACCTTAAAACACGTAAACGTCGCGGTGTTTCTCCCGAAAATTACGGTACTGATAACCTTAAATTTTTAGCCGAATTACTGTAGGTATTATGCATCACGAAAAAATTTGGTAAATTTGTGTTAAAAATTATGCCTAATGGCTTCTAATTTCCAACCCTGATCGAAATATACGTTCGTAAATTGTGTATAGCCCGCGGACTATACACTGATGCATCTCCGTGGGTTATACATGAACTTTTTTTACTGCACTTCTCGATTTAGGGGTGCGGGTTATACACAGGGTGCGGGCTATACACCCGAAAATACGGTAGTTAAACAGTGAAATGCACAGAAACTTGGCCCCTTGATATTTTCTGTACCATGGCATGCGAAAAAAATTTTAGTAACGCATTTTAAATGTACTTTTTGAATGAATTCAATATTTATTTTTTCTTTATCTTTTTAATATTTACCACTGAATACTTTTGTTGTTTAAAAGGAAATATTATCTGTGCTGTCTTAGAATTCACAAAAGTAGTTAAAAGTTCCAATCAAAATATGAAGTAAATGTCTCGTCTAAGTATATTTTTAAATTGTAACTGTTTTGCAATTTAACGTGATCATTTTAAATATAAAGTAATTTCTTTTATTTGCTGCTTTTGAAGTGCATTAATGAATCTATTATTTAAAACTTTTCTTTCTCATTTTGATATTCTAGTGAACGTATTTTTATTGCAAGAAAGGAAATATATCTATTTCCACTACCTTAGAATTAGCAAGAATTGTTTAAAAGATCATTTGCGAAATGTGAAATGCCTTACGTGTAAATGTAAATGTTTTTTGAAATTTAAATTGTTTGCAATATTATTATTTGGCTATTTTAAATATGGTAAAGCATTTTACTGAAATATTTTTTTTTATTTTCAAACATAGGGAAAAATATCTTTTATATTTTTGATGATGAGCACTAAAAATTTGCATACAAGTAAATTAAAAAGATGTTATTTGCTTTATTATTATTATTTTGTTGTTGTTATTCATTATTATCTAATTATTAATTTTAAATAATGATAATATACATAATTTTCAGCATTTTTTTTCGTAAACTCTATATACAATAATCCAGAAGTTCGAAGTAGAAGGAGCAATTTTTATTTATTTATTTTACTTTCTTCTATTTATACATTAAGAAAGTACTGGATTCGTGAAAGTAATTGAATTCCGGTTTTCGATGGATTTACACGTTTTAGAGGAACCTGAAGACCATTTGGTGGTTTTTATAAGATGTCTGTCGGTGAATTTGTCTGCCACACTGTCACTCTGCGAATCTGTATGTATTAGTTTTCTAAAAACGTATTACACAAAATGAATTAAATCATAACAAGTCAGAAATTGAAATCAATGAAAGTTTGTACTAAACATTAAAATTACAACTAAAGGCTAAGCAAGCTTATTATAAATATAAATTATGTATATTACATAATGTATATTTATATCTATGTGTATTACATATATATGCAGTCTGTATATCAAATTATCTTAGTTTTTCTTTTGTTTTCTCTCTAGGCTTTCCAAAAATCATGATTTAATGTAAAAGGTTAAATATTCATTGTCAATTGGGAGAATCCTCCATTTTAACCCAAAAACTTTTGTGTTCATGGAATTAGATGCAAAAATTAAATTTTGTTTCTATGAAATCCATCTTTTCATCTTAGAGTTTATTCCATTAGCTAGAATCTAGCTTTAGTATACATAATTTCAGATTCCATTTGTCTATTATATTAATAATACTAATAACCAGCGGAAATAAATGGTGTGAATGTTTTGTCTTCTTAATTGACTGAAAATTATTAGTAGAACATTTTCAAATAAAAACGTTTTTGAGTAATTAAAAAAATAAAAAAAGCAATTTCGGTGCGGTTGGAAAATAGGAAAAAACATTTTTCGTCCGGTTCTTGTTCTTTGAAAAATATATTTCTTGCGACTGCCTTTGTAATTATGCTTTATATTTTCAATGAAATGTTAAAAATATCCTTTTCATTTCACATAATTTAGTTTACTACACGTTTCACAATAAAGTTGATGCATTCAAATTTTTAAAAGTACAGTCACCGAAAAAAAAAAAAAAATCTTGACACTTACGATTTTAGACGTTTTGTTAAATATCTAGAAATATGCATAAGGAATTATTCTGAAATTCCAGGTGTGTAAACAAAATAGTACACCTCATATATTTTCGCAAAGAGTTTCCCCGAAATTCAACAGGGGGCCGTCAACAAATTGAAAAAAAATGATCTTTTGGAACACCCTGTCGAAACTAATGAAGCAAAAGTGTTCAAACTGCAGATTATTATTAAGTGGCTTATTTTAATAAACTGTGTTAATTTTTATGAGAATGCAAACTCGTAGAGAAATTAAGGTTTTTTTTTTATAAAAATGGTCCCAAATTTTTCCAAGTTTTTTACTTATAACTGGCAGAGTTTTCCATAAAACACAATGTTCTTTTCAAAAAATATGACAATCAATATTGTACATAACATCCTGTAATCAGAATTAAAAAATAATAAAAATTGCATGACAAATAAGTAGATTTACTAAATATTTTTTTTTTTTTACTGTGCATGCGTCAAGGCTATCAAAATTTCATTTGCATATTATTAGGATGAGCGAAGCGAATCGTCTACTAGGCCGTTCAAATTACATTTTGTCGTACACTTTATGAAAAATCTATTCAGAAATTAAACACAAAAATAAAGTATGATCTGTAGATTTGCACAATATATTTTTTTTTTACAGAATAACCTTTAAAAAATTATTTTAATTAATTTATTTTACATGTTTTTCCATTACGGACGAAATTTTGGAAATAAAAAATGAAACTCATGTTTTCAGAAGAAAAGAAATCATGGAGTTGCAATTACAGGTAGAATCATGATTATTTAAATAAATAAAATATATTTTCTTTATTCCGGCAAAATCATTTGCGCTAATGACACTTACGCATATTAAAAGAATTATATTAGGTTTTTTTTTTTTTTTTGTAAAGTGGCAACAAAAGAATAGTAAACAAATAAAATTAATTGTTAAATTCGTTATATAAAGTGTTTGAATTTTGAAGGTTGAAATTTGATTCAAATGATACATATATTGTTATTTTGGTACACGTAGTATTATTTTTAAATAATTTACCGTTTTATTTTAAACAATTTGTCATTTTAAACAATCTATGGAATATATTAGCTCTCTTAAAAAAAATGTCAAGAAAACGTACACTCACTGATTGAAAAGAACGCAAATATGATATATCATTAAGGCAAGAGGCTAGCTATCAGCCTAAAAAACGACGTCTGAGGTGTCATATACATATCACATTGGTGCAATTTTTTCCGACGCCAATTTGGCAAAGATTTCATTTTCAAATACCAGTTACCATACATATTTTTAAAAAGTAAATAACAATAAATTTTAAAAAGTTTAATTCATATCTATAGAACAAAACAATTTATATTATTCGAGAAAAGAAATTAAAAGTAAATGAACAATTTATTAATAACTAAGCAACATCAGGGTTACCATGTGAAGCAAAATAACGACATTTTGTCGCCACTTAAGTAGCCCGGTGCGTATATGTCATTGGCGTCTGAAAAGAAAATAGCGTCTATGACATGTATGCCAAAACGACGACATGACGAATCTATTCTGACAGGGAATGCATGTGCTCGGAAAAAGGCTTTAAACTTTGAAGATGCACAAAGAAATTTAAAATTATATTTTTGTAAAATTTTGTCATCGTCGTTAATTTGGCATGCATATTCAATCTGCCGGATCTTGTAAGACTTGCCATAAATGTATAGTAAATAATGAACTAAATATTCTTTCTGTAACTAATAATATGGTATATGAATCCTGATCCACATCCCTAAATATTGAAGATTTTAACATTCATTGAGGAGAAATTAATTGCTCAATTTCATCCAGTTATTACTGTTTATCGCATTAAATTCGTCAGCTTGAATACAGTAGGCATTTAATCAAGATATTATAGAATTTTGAACTTTATTACCTCATTCCAATGGTACTATATCACAGTGCATTTTTGGGTACTACTTGGTTATCCCGTCGACCAATTTCGCCAAATTATACAAATCGTCAAACTAATAGCCAAATTATACATATTGAGAAAAATTTTATTTTAAATAACGAAAAATCAAATAATTAGTAAAATATTAGTAAAAATACAAATAAAAAGTCTAAACAGAATCACTTAATGATGTTTCAAATACCTTTATCGCATTTAATGTCATTGAATGAGACATTCACGGTCATCCAATACTAGCATTTACTCTTATAGTTTGGCGATAATTTGTTGGTCGGCGGGATAACGAAGCACTATCAATTAGTTACCTATTATTGGTTGGTACTAGTTGGTTATCCCGTCAACCAATTTCACCAAACTATTTACTAAATTACACAAATTGGCATAATTTTTATTTTAAATAACGAAAGAACAAATAAATTAATAAAACATTAATAAGAATACAAATAAAACTTCATATTAAAAATCACTTGATGACCAGGGATGAACTGGGGGATATAAAAGGGTATGAACCGTATACCTTCAGGATTTTTTAAAGGAACACCATGTACCCTCTGCTGCTCAAGAAAGCTTTAGTACATACATTCTAGGGTATATCCTATGTATTGAGCGTATATCCTCTGTTTCTCTTACAACTTCGGCACTGTATGATGGCGTAACGAACACGTGATATGAGTTTAATGTTATGTGAATGTGACAATTTTATCATCATTATTGACATTTAATCTTTTAGTTTGGCGGTATCTTTTTTGGTCGACGGGGTAATCAAGTAGTACAAATAATATTAAAAAAAATATTGTTAAGTTATCTAATGAAATAATGCTTCGCAAATCCAAACAAAGCATGGCTTTTGCTAGTGTTAGTTAAATGTATAGAGCAACTTTTGCGAAAGTCTCAAAAACATAGCTTAAAAATTCTGAAAATTATCGTTGATAGAATGAGATCAAAATCTGTTATTCCATAAATGAAGCAAAAAGATAAGGGGCTGTTTCCATATTCCATTGGCCCCACCAGTGGCCGAGAGGTTCTGACCTTTCAACTGGTAGACGGCAAGTGCTGAGTTTGAACCCAATCGCGGCCGTCAGCCTAACCGTTCGGAGTTTTCGTGGTTTTCTTCGAACCTTGCATAAATACGGGTTAGGTTCCCTTAGAAAGACCCCCCCCACGAAGGGCACTTCCCCCCAGGGCCTATATCCCTAAAGTAGATAATCGGCCGACACAAAATAAACCATACCAAACCATATTCCATTGATTAGTGCCTACACAATATTGCATGTACAACTATATTTGGATAAAAACCCTGATTTTTTTGCTTCCTTTTAGGAATAACGGATTTTGAATAGATTCTATAGACGATCATTTTCAGAATTTTCAAGGTATATTTTTCAAACTTTTACAGAAGTTGCTCTATACACTTAGCTAACACAATATGCAAATGAAATTTTGATATCCTTGACACATGCGCAATAAAAAAATATTTACTAAACTTACTCATTTTTCATACAATTTTTATTACTTTTAAATTTTGATGATAGGGTATTGTGTACAATACTGTTTGTCATATTTTCAGAAAAGAACATTATTTTTTATTAAGAATTCTGCAAATTATAAGCAAAAAAACTTTGAAAAATTTAGGACTGTTTTTATAAAAACCTTAATTTTTCTACGAGTATACATGCTATCCTTATAAAAATAAACACAGTGTATTACAATAAGCCACTTAATCATAATGTGAAGTTTGAACGCTTTTGCTACATTAATTTTGACAGGGTTATCCAAAAGATCTTCGTTCTTTTTCAATTTGTTGACGGTCCCCTGCTGGATTTCGGGGAAAACTCTTCGCAAAAATATATGACGCGTACTATTTTGTTCACACCAATTTAGTTTCAGAATAATTCCTTATGTATATTTCTAGATAATTAATAAAACGTCTAAAATCGTAAGTGTCAAGATTTTTTTTTTGCGGTGACCGTATTTCAATACTTATGATGTTAGTATACCTAAAATACAAGATACCATTAAAATCTGAAAAATGTATGATAATATATGTACTGTATATTTTATTACATTGCACAATAATACAAAATCACGATAAAACCTTTTATATAAATTCGATAAAACTAAAATGAAGCGCATTTCTCTTTAACCCTCTGAAGACCAAACCGGCCCAGACGGCTTTTCATTCAGGCGACCAAGGCCGCCGGCCGAATGTCTGAACAACTTTCACCCCCTTTCAGGAGGACGGTGTTAAAGCAGTCAATCAATTCTCTGTTTGTTTACTTGACATTTGGTTCCTCCCCTCCATTTCCAAGGAAAAAGTGATTCTTCATTGCAAAGTTTCCCTGCTTTACAGGGATTTTTTTGTTTTTTGAGGAAAAATAAAATATTAGCTGATTCTAGTACAGTACCGGACCTCAAATCCGGACTGGTCGGGACAGCGATCGTTCCGGATTTCGGAATTTTAGGTCCTCAACCAAAACAATAGTTAAACAGATATGATACATGCCCCTGACAAAATTTTGCATGCCGTTAAGCAAACTATTTCGCGTATCGCCTAGTTAGGCTTAGCGTAAATAAAGCCAAATAGACGAATTACAAAATAAGAATAATAAATAAAAATAAGGATAAGAAATATTTTTAAATACTACTGCATATTCTTAAAAACATTAAAACGTCTTTTGGAAAACGAAAATGTGTTATTGCTCGCGAGAGCCGAGTTAGGCCTAGGAATCGATATCTCGAATCGCCGTGTTAGGTATAAGTAAACAGAGAAAAACAGATTACAAAAACAATCTAAAATAAGGATAAACAATTTTTTTAATACGGCACATCACATTTATTAGCAACATAAAAAACATTTTTTAGAAAATGAAAATCACTAGAGCCGCATTAGGCCTAGGAGTTTTATAACGAATTAGACTCAATGAAAATAAACAGAGAAACATAAATTAAAAAAAAAAATAATTTATAAGAAATCTAAGGTTGAGGTAGCATTAATATAAATAAAATAAAAATAAATATTTATGAAAAAATAATAAAACGTATTTCAATGATCTGCTTTCATAAATATATCAGATATTTTCAATTGTTTCATTTTTTTTGGTTTTTCGCGCTGCAACATTTCTTGCAATTTATAAAGTTGTATGATTTGGGCCTCATTAATGAAACTTTTTGTTTCCAAACCACGAATTAACTCTTTTGTGAGATCGATGCATTTATCGATAGGAATTTCATCAATATTTTCTTCGATCTCCTCCTCCTCATCATCACTGGCATTTTCGGCCATTTCTGGGTGCAACACCATATCACAAATCTCTCTATTTGTCAGTTCATTGACTATTGGTCCATCTTTATCAATATTTAAGCAATCTGTTATAGCTTCTTCATCTAACAGCTGTATCTTCCCATTAGTAGCTTCTTTAGCGTATTCTAACAGCTCATCGATCATCAACTTTTCTGCAGACACAGAAAATCCATGAAAATCGTTGTTTTTATCGACAGTATCATCATTTTCCAAGAAAATAAGGGAGGGCCATAATTTATGCCATGCGTGACTTAATGTTTCTTTTGATACACTGTGCCAAGCACTTGCTGCTCTCCACAAAGCGTCTTTCACATTAAAGTCCTTTTGAAAGGCAGTAACGCCAAGACCACTGTTACATGCATCTAACATTTTTGGCATAAATTCAGTTTTGTAACTGCACTTCAATGACCGTATAACGCCTTGATCCATTGGTTGTATCACCGATGTGCAGTTCGGTGGCAAAAACTCTATAAGCACATTTTCTTTAGAATGAATATCTGCAGTTGTATGTGCAGAGCAATTGTCTAAAATCAGAGCAATCTTGCATTGTTCGGGCAAACCTACACTTCAGCAGTGATTCCGAGCTTCTGGCACGAAATGTTTTTTAAACCACTCTTCGAAAATTTCGGCAGTCATCCATGCTCGCTGATTTGCCATATAATGAACAGGTAAAACTTTTACGCCATTTAATGCTCTTGGATGTCGGCTCTTTCCGATAACTAACAGTTTGCACTTATGCGTGCCAGCAGCATTTGCACACGTCATAATTGTTAGACGTTCTTTGGAGTCTTTAAAGCCCGATGCAGATTTCTCGTCATTCAGTATATTTATTTCAGCATTTCAGTATCTCGTATATTTTCTGGGAATGTATCGCCAGAATAACGAGCTTTCATCAGCATTGTACACTTGCTCGGGTGTCAAATTTTCTTTGTCGATAAATTCTTGAAAATCATTCAACGTACGATTCGGCAGCTTCGACATCTGTAGAACTTTTTTCGCCTGAAGCTTTCACCAAACACAAACCATGGCGAATTCTAAACTTGTTATACCACCCCGATGAATATTCACACGGAGTGGCGATTTCCAATTCTTCGTGGAAAATTTTCGCTTGGTGTACAATCATGTTACGGTCCAAAGGCACATTTTCCATCCTCCTTTGTCGTAGCCATTCCATTAACACCTTGTCAACATCGGGGCATTTCGATGAATGCAAAGTTTTTCTTTTTGCCATATTTTCTGGCACATCACTTTCGGAAAAGACTTTCAAAATCTCTGATAGCTGCTTTTTTAAATCGTATATAGTAGATTTTCCTATCCCGTACTCATCGCATACATTTTTTACGGGGGTTCCTTGGTCCAGTTTTTTTAGAACTTTAACTTTGTCACTTATAGTAAGTGAACAATGTTTTCTTTTTGATGACATAATTCACCACACAAACAAATAAAAAATATTAAAATATCAAAATCGCTTCTAAAAATAAATATTTGCTGACAACTTTTAGAAAAGAATAGCACGTGCGTATCGCTAGAATTGAGAATATGCACAGTACAGTATTATATGAAATCTGTAGTGTTGCCAGATAAAAAACTACCATTTTTAACTACCATTTGCCCCCAAGTTTGTTCTGAAACTGTAGCAACGAGTTTCCAGTGATAGGGTTTCTTTCCCACGTTCTTTCCTTTATTAAAAAAAAAAAAAATACTTATCTCCGTTGCTAATTGATGAATTTCTTTCAAATTTTCAGCATGTTACAATAATAGCAAATTAGACCATGGTACAAATTTTTATTAAAATATAATTAGTTATTCGAAAATTAGGATACCCCTTAAAAACGGCCACTATAGAGAAAAAAAGGAAGCGAAGAAAAACAAGATATCCATCTGCCATATGTTTTGCTTATTCACTTGTTTATTTACGCATATATATATATGCGTATAAGTCAGTGCCGGTTTTTTTCCATTTCAACCATTTTGTGAAAAAAAAGGATATTATTCTAAAATATGATACATTGTATATTAAAAAAAACCCTCATTTAAATGTTAAATTTCAATAAATAAATCATTAACTCCTAATAAAATATCCATTTTGCATTTTTTTTTTGGGGGGGGGGAGGAGGAGGGGTGATTAACAAAATAAATATAATTAATAAAGATAGCGGTTTTATTGAATAGAATAGTAACAATACATCGTCTAATAATACATATATTGGGATTTAATATACTGTTTAAAGAAAATATTAGGTTTTTAATGTTGTAATAATTATTTTAAATATTTTTTTCCCTCCAAGTTCAATGTGCTATATGTTATTGAATTCAATGGTTCATATATTGTAATACGATATACATATGTATATGTATATGTATATATATATATATAAATTTCTAAATTTTAGTAGATGATTGAAATTGATTAAGGATATTTGTTTTTATATACTATTACTGTTTATTGTTAAACTTGTTATTTTTAGAAAAATAACCACAGTAAAATATAAATTTTCCGACATTTTATAAATAGCAAGAAACATTAAATAAATCTGCTTTAACTGTTAAAATAATAGACTGAAATACTTTTCAATAGGTTTTACAACAATGCTGAATTATTTCTTTTAAAAAACTATTAATATTTATAAAATTAAGTGATTATTCATTCAAATTATTCAATCTTGTGAAATAAGTGGCTTTAGTGTATTATGGCATTTAAATACTTAATATATATATTATTGTTTATAAAGATTTTTTTTTTTAGAATAAAATGTACGCCATAAAAAAAAGTATGTGTGTGTGAGAGAGAGAGAGTTGATTATTTAATTTTTCATTGATGAAAGTATGTTAAATGTATTTCCATCTGCTTGGTAAAATCAACAACATTTTGCATTGCATAAGAATTTCGACACTTTATTAAATGTCACTAATGGAACTAACATTAAGTATTGGTCAGAAGTGATTTAAAAACAAAGCTAATAAAAAGCTAAAAACAGAGCAAACATTTTCTTTTTTTTTTCTTGTATAAAACGAAGCATTAATGAGAATTAAAATTTAATTAAGACATGATAATATTACTACTACAATTTTATAAAGTTCAAGAAAAGTTTGTTAGGGAAATAAATAAATATAATTTAATAACATTCCTTGCAAACAATTTTACTAATCTTGTCTATATAAATGAAAAGGAAAGCGTTTGTAAAATTATTATATAAATAAGAAAATCAGTAAAATTCCTCTATTTAAAAATAAAAATTATTTAATGAATGCTTCACAAAGTATCAAGTTTGGATGTGAGAACAGTCTTAATAAAAATTTCGAAGACGAATTCTACGAATTTAGTTAAAACAATTTTTTTACTTTTTTTTATTTTCTTGTCTTTTCTAGCTTTTTTTTCCTTTGGAAATAGTGTATCGATAACTCTCAGCTCCTACATACAGTTTTTTTCACAATGCTGATAGAGATAAACACAACTAAGATAATCTAATTTCCTAAAATCCTCCCTGTCTCTTCTCTCAAAGGGTGCATGGGAAAGCGCTTGGGGGAATTTTTTTGTTTACATTTTCTTCCTTTTATCAAAGATTCCTTTGAAGTACACACCAGCGGTAACATAAAGAACATTTTCGGACACCCTGGTGCACTTCTACCCTTGTGAAAATACTTTTGTTGTTAGAAAGAAAAAAACATTTGCGCTGCTCTTGCGTGATTTCAAGGTGCTTTCTGCATTATTTTCAATGCTCTGTAGTATTTTTCATCCTAAATTCGTAAATAATGACTAATTTTCTTTCAAAATATAACAAATTTCAAACTATTATAATATTTGTATAATATTATAATATAATATTTGAGTTTCGTCAGCATGCCATTATAGAAGGGATAATAAAACACAATTCTATCACATATTTCTTTTAAAATGCATATCAGAAATATACGCTTTCGTTGGAATGCAGAAAAGAAAGCACCCATGTGATGTAACATATTCTATTTTATATATTTCTATTATTATTTCAAATGTTAGTCCTCCCCCTCTTTTAATTTTAAAAGAAAAACATTTTTAATAGCTATTTTTATTGAGTATTCGTCTCTAAATTGCATATAAAATAATAATAATAAATAAAAAACAAATAATAAACTAGTTTTAAAATATCATTTCATTTCTAGATATTTTTTTCTTGTTTTTCAGTTGATTAAATATCAAAAGAATTAAATATTTTTTTCTATTTTAAATAACTGCTATATTTATTTCCTATCATCTCATTTAATGCAGTTTTTTCATGAGTAATATTTGCGTTAACATTTTCACAATTCTCCACAAAAACAAAAATCTTGAAGACAGTTTATTAGAAATATAAAACAGAATCCTTGTCAAAAATTTCATACACATTCTTATAAGGATTTTTAAATACATACTTTCAAAGTTAGCAAATAAAAAAAAAAAACTTATTCAGAGATAAATGAACTTAAATAAAATTTCCTTTGGAAGGCGCAGCATCCCAAACTGAAAAAATGTTATATCCCTGGATCTAATCACATAATCAAAGCATGTGAATTGCGATATTTTACTCTAGATCTGTATAAGTATTCTTCATGCCAATATAAGGTATTGTATTTTATTTTTTACTTTTATTCTTTTAGAATCTTCTATCTCTTAATAAACCTGTTTAATACTAAATATGGTATATTTTATCTACACAATTACAATATTTTAAACAATTTTAATAGTTATATGAGAAAAAAACAATAAATTTGCATTTTTAAAATATTACAATAGTTATGTTTTTTGTAATTTTCCATTAAAAATGTGTTTAATAATCGGGATTTAATAATATAAAAATCAAAATGTTTTGATCTTACGATATCGTGTGATTAAAAATCATCTTTTAAGTGTACATTTAAAAAAAAATGAATCAGAAAAAAGCGCACAGAAAAAAGCGCCCCGGAAAAAAGCGTCCCTTTTTACAAATCACATATTTAAATAAGTCTGATAAAACACTAGATTGAGACGGTTTTATGAAATTTAAGTCTTTGCTCTATCGAGACTCAGATGGGGGGGGGCGGGGGGGGAGGGCTTTAAAAGTTATCTCAAAACCTGTCATTGCTTTAATGAAAAAAATTGTAAGGTACGAAGAATTAGATAATAAACACTAGGTACTTAATCATTTTTTAAAATTCAGTCTCCCTTGTTCTCATGTGGAGTGAGGGGGGGGGGGGGGGCGAGGGGAGAAGGTGTCTACAAACTTTTGAATATATCTCTTATATTTATTTTTTTTATATTATTTATAATTTGATTATTTTTATTATAAAATTACATATTAATATTTTATTATATTTTATATTACATTTATATATTTATATTTATATAATATATAACATAATATATAATAATAAATATATTAATATAATATAATAATAATACAGAATAAATAATTTATAATAAATAAGTAATAAATTAATAATACATAAATATAAATTAAATATAAAATTAAAAATAAATGTAATTAAATATTAAAAATTATACTTATTAACAAAAGTTTATTTAAAAATGATAATATTTTGTTAACTCATAGTAAATCAATAAAAATAAATGTATTAATAAATAAAATTAAATATTAAAAATCTAGTTTCATCAACAAGAATTAATTTTAAAAATGATAATATTTTATTAACTTATAGGACATAATAAAAATAAGTGTATAAATATATAGAATTAAATATTAAAAAATCTACACACTAACAAGAATTTATTTAAAAAATGATATTTTATCATCCGCCATTACTGATACTATTGTCATATACCTCCAGCAATCTCGCTACGTATCCCCAAGGGCCAAGGGTACGCGTATCAAAGGTTGGGAACCACTGTTCTACGAGAATGATATGAGACATTTGTTGCCACTTTAGTTTTTATCATTTATTTATCCACAAATTCAATATTTATCAATTCCTTGTCACTTTTTTCTGATCATTTTTTGCGCTCTTGTTTTTCCAGTCACTTTTTTCCCTAAATCGTAGAAAACATTACGAAAAAATGTTATCGTCTAAAGCAGTGATAGATTTGTAGTTTGTAGGCTCACCCCCCCCCCCCCCGCCCCCACAGATGAACAAGGGTGGCTGAATGAAAAATATATATATGAGTTGATATTACTATAAGTTAATAAAATATTATCATGTTTAAATAAATTTTTGTTAATGAGTATAATTTTTAATATTTAATAATATTTATTTGTACATTTTTTTATTTATTTTTATTTAATTTTATATTTAATTTATAATTATGTATTATTAATTTATTATTTATTTATTATAAATTATTTATTATTTATTATTAATTATTATTATTCTTAATTTATTAATTATTTACTATTAATATATCATATTAATATATTAATAATTAATTAATATGTATTATATAAGTATAAATATATAATATAAAATGTAATAAAATAGTAATATGTAATTTGATAATAATAATAAAAATAATAATCATATAATATATAAATTATGTATAATTTAAATTATAAATAATCAAATTATAAATAATATAAAAAAATAATGTAAGAGATAGATTCAGAGTTTGTAGACAATCGCCCCCCCCCCCTACCACCACCACAGAAGAACAAGAGAGACTGAATTTTAAAAAATCATTTAATTACCTAGTGTTTATTATCTTGTTTTTTGTATCCTACAATTTTTTTTTTTCATTGAGGCAATAACAGGTTTTGAGATAACTTTTAAAGCCCCCAACCCCTCCCCCCCACCTTCACACATCTCAGTCCCGAGAGAGCAAGGACGCTCAAATTTCATAAAACCGTCTCAATTTAGTGTTTATATTCTAAGATTAACCATGTGTACTATTATCAGACTTATTTAAATATGTGATTTGTAAAAAGGGATGCTTTTTTCCGCCTACCAAAAAAAAAAATATATAAAAAGTTTTCTAGAATATCTGGAAAGAAATTAAACCACGCGTTTTTTTTTACATAAAAGCCTTTTAAAATGAAGTCTTGAAAACATAATTTTATGCAGTACTTAATGCAGCATAAATAACGCAATTAAATAATCATTTTTAATACATCATATTTAAGGAAATCTATACTAATAAAATCTGTGCGCCTCTGTCTGCTTGAAGCCGATTAAACTTCGCAACGCGGGCGAGTTGGAAGTCGCGAGAGGTGTCTTTTGATTGGAAATATTCCGGGGAAGTCATTTCGGGCATTTTCGAGACCGTGGGACCAAAATTAAAAAAGTTATGAATTAAAAACCCCTTGGGAATCGGAACGAAAAAAATCTCAAATCCGAAACGGCGCTCAAACGGAGCTCCGAGGCAGAACACTGTGCGACCTTGCGGTGAAGAACCTAACTTTTCCCCTTTGGCTAAAAGAAGAAACAGCCGAAAATCGCTTTTTCTACCGGCGCTAATTGCGTTTTTTTGTGCGTTTTTTCTTAAACCATCATGCAGACAGTTTTTAAAGTAGAAAAAAAACTGATTATATATTCAGAATCTGCGTAAAAATCTGCTTCTGATGAACTAAAAAATACGGAAAAATGTCTTAAGGGCGCGTAGTGCCCACCGTGCAAAACCAAATATTTTTAACGGGACTATGGGTGCGAAGCGACCATAGTTCCGATCCACAATCTTTTTTTTTCAAGTGCACGTGGCCCACAGTGCGAAATCATATTTTTAACGGGACCATGGCTCTTTAATTTACTTTTTTTTTGTGCTTGAGGATTCGAACACCAAGACTTGCTTATTTAATGAATTTTTTTGCTTATTATATACTGCTTAATACCGAGGTTTGTTTGGAAAAAGTGGCCCAGCTAGCGGGCGTAGCTCGCTAGTATATATTAAAATCTGAGTTCAGCTATTTATTTCCTATACATGCACTCTATTGAGATAATGGGTAGGCAAAACAGAGTAAACTTTGCTTTGAAAGATTTTTTTTTCTTTACAAGAAAAAAATGTGCCAAAATAATTCTAAAAATTTAAAAAATAAAATTAATTTCCACATTACTAACGAGATCAGAATTTTAAATATATGATGCTTTCTTAATGAATTTAAATAATGGGAATAGTTTTATTCTATTTTTTAATGAAAGAGGAAATAATATGAATATTTTAAAAAAATGCTGCCATTTTCTGAGAAATAATAAGAAAAGAATATTGTGTTTGTATGTGTGTACTTTTCATATGAATATATGCTAATTATTTGCCATAAAAGTGAATATTTTTCTCGTATTTTTCTTGTTTTTTTCCATTCTTAAAACAAAACATGCATTTTCAATGATAAAAGTAAATTAATATTTTAGAAATGCAAAAAATTAATAATCATAAAGAAAATGTTTAATCAGCTTCAAAATTGATGATTGAACTTGTAAAAGACACGCATTAAAACGACATTGAAAAAATGTGCATTATTAATGCAAAAACTGCAAAGTAAATATTTCAAATGATCAAAAGATAAATCGTCACCTTAGAATAAATAAATTATATCTGTGTTTTTAATTGACTTATAGATATAGATAGGTTCTATTTATATCTATGAAGGCATTTTTGCATCAAAATGATGTTATATATAATTTCCATATGACTTTAAAATCATAATATGAGATTTTAATCCAGAAATGTCTTCAAAGATACAAATAGAACATTTCTATATCAGTAAGTTATTTTAAAAACACAGATAGAACCTTATTATTTTCAGGTGACGAAATGTCGCAAGTTTTGGTCTAAACCACATTAGACGCGACATCATTTCTTTCTTATTATTATTAATACTATAAGTATTACCTAACTGTACAAAGAAATGAGATTTCTCTACAATTTTCTTTTAAATAGTGTTTTTTACATTAATTCTCATGTAGGCCAATTTCACCATATGTTATTATCATGTAGCGAATTGTCATTATTCCAAATGATCAAAAACATTCCATTTAAAAGAAAATCAAAAGTCGTTCGTACACACATAGTACCATTTTAGATTTTTTATTATTTATTTAAATTTATATTTTAATTACTTGTGTACTGCTGAAAAAGTTCATATTGAAATTTTTCTGAATTTCTCCTTAATCCACTAGTTTGTAATGTGCGTTGTCAATTAACAATTACTTGATAACAGTAATGTTTTTTTCCCCAATGCTTTCTCACCGGGGAAAAAAGGCTATCGTTTTTTCCCTCTCCAAGTAAGCGGTGAACTTCTGAAACGAAACTCCACCCACTGATTTACGCTAAACGGAGTGAAATGGGGGCGAAATTTTCCAGGCTTTGGGCTGATTCTCCGGTCTTTTGAGGTATAAGGAAAATTTGTGCTCTGGTCTTCAGAGAGTTAAATAAATTTAATTGTATAAATGTCTAAATGAAATGAAAACCCTAAATAATACCGAAAACAAACACTATGCATTTGTCATAAAATAAGCGTTAAAAAAATCTTTCTATCGAAAGCAAACGCTATGCAGTTGAAAGTTTAAAGACGACCCCCTCATACTTTTAAGAAAAAAACAGATACCAGATCATCAACAGATATCCCGTAGAGATGATAACAGTAAACTGTTTCGTAAAGAGGATGATGCAAGATTTTACCAAGCTATAAGATACTCCATTAACAGATACATTTCCTGTCAATCTAGTCTTTTGAATGGGGAGGTGATGGGAAGGATATTTCAGCCCTAGCAATGGACATTTTTGAACATGCAGAGAAACACTTGTTATGTGCCCTAGAGTAATAAATTTTTTGGCTCGCTAATTTACTTCACCCACTTTTATGCTTTAAACTTTTGATTGCAATTTGTTTGCAACAGATGATGTCTTATTGTCATGCTTCATATAGTTTTTAATGTCTGATTAGCTGTTTGGATTAGTTCATATTTTTATGTCTTAGAGTATGAATCAGCGATAACATTCTTGATGAAAACTTTGGTTGAATTATGATTTTTCCTGACAAGAGTGAAATTCCAATGCGATTGTCTTTAACGATGTGTATTTCTCCAATGTGTTAGAATTGAATGAGGAGATTACTACATGTTTAATTGAGACATTTCTGGAATGAATTCTCAAGAGGAGGTAGTTCATCAGAGGATTTTAATGTTTTTGAAAGAGTAGTTTGCTAAGCTGCATCACCCAGAGGAATCTTGCTGATATTTTTTCAATCTTTTTCAATATGAAAAGCTTGATGTATAAATGACTTATTTCTGAAGGAAGCCATGGAAGTTTACAGAAAGAAGTTAAATATATTTTATTGAAAGGCTTTCCTTATATTTTTATGGTGATTTGCTAGTATCATCATATTTGATAAATGAGTTCCAGTGCATGTAAGTTTAAATTCTATCTTTGACTTTCTTGAGACAAAATATAGCAGTTGATTATAATTATAAATTAAGATATTTAAATATGTATTGTGATACATCTCGAGATAAGGCAAAAATAAATTTGATTTATAGTGATACATATATACAAATATTGTTCATTTTATGTTGATTTATCTTTGTTTAAATAAATATATTAGCTGTTTTAAACTTATCTTCATTATCCATCACATATTTATTTACAACAATTAACATTTTAAGCAGGTTAATGATCTTTAACTTTTAGATATAATGTTTACACTATAAACAAGTAAAGTCTGCTACAGTTTATTTTTAGAGTTGTGAATTACTATTAGAGTAATAAATTTTTTGGCTCGCTAATTTAGTTTGCCCACTTTTATGCTTTAAATTGTTGATTGCAATATGTTTGCAACTGATGATGTCTTATTATCATGCTTCATATAGTTTTTAATGTCCGATTAGCTGATTGGATTAGTTCATACTTTTATGTCTTAGAGTATGAATCAGTGATAACATTCTCGATGAAAACTTTGATTGAATTATGATTTTTCCCGACAAGAGTAAAATTCCAATGCGATTGTCTTTAACGATGTGTATTTCTCCAATGCATTAGAATTGAATAAGGAGATTACTATATGTTTAATTGAGGCTTTTCTGGAACGAATTCTCAAGAGGAGGTAGTTCATCAGTGGACTTTAATGTTTTTGAAAGAATAGTTTGCTAAGCTGCATCACCCAGAGGAATCTTGCTGATATTTTTTCAATCTTTTTCAATATGAAAAGCTTGATGTATAAATGACTTATTTCTGAAGGAAGCCATGGAAGTTTACAGAAAGAAGTTAAATATATTTTATTGAAAGGCTTTCCTTATATTTTTATGGTGATTTGCTAGTATCATCATATTTGATAAATGAGTTCCAGTGCATGTAAGTTTAAATTCTATCTTTGACTTTCTTGAGACAAAATATAGCAGTTGATTATAATTATAAATTAAGATATTTAAATATGTATTGTGATACATCTCGAGATAAGGCAAAAATAAATTTGATTTATAGTGATACATATATACAAATATTGTTCATTTTATGTTGATTTATCTTTGTTTAAATAAATATATTAGCTGTTTTAAACTTATCTTCATTATCCATCACATATTTATTTACAACAATTAACATTTTAAGCAGGTTAATGATCTTTAACTTTTAGATATAATGTTTACACTATAAACAAGTAAAGTCTGCTACAGTTTATTTTTAGAGTTGTGAATTACTATTAGAGTAATAAATTTTTTGGCTCGCTAATTTAGTTTGCCCACTTTTATGCTTTAAATTGTTGATTGCAATATGTTTGCAACTGATGATGTCTTATTATCATGCTTCATATAGTTTTTAATGTCCGATTAGCTGATTGGATTAGTTCATACTTTTATGTCTTAGAGTATGAATCAGTGATAACATTCTCGATGAAAACTTTGATTGAATTATGATTTTTCCCGACAAGAGTAAAATTCCAATGCGATTGTCTTTAACGATGTGTATTTCTCCAATGCATTAGAATTGAATAAGGAGATTACTATATGTTTAATTGAGGCTTTTCTGGAACGAATTCTCAAGAGGAGGTAGTTCATCAGTGGACTTTAATGTTTTTGAAAGAATAGTTTGCTAAGCTGCATCACCCAGATGAATGTTGCTGATATTTTATTCAATCTTTTTTCAATATGAAAAGCTTGATGCATAAATACAACAACAGAAACTCATGCCAATAGGCAACTAGAACATATTAACATGCATTTATTGAGAAAAACAACCTCACTATATCACAGTTAGTGCAAGACTACTGATCATACAGACATACTGCAGAGGCATCATCAGTCCTGAACAAGATCAATTATAACAACTCATACCATATTAATTAGTATTAAACATTAAAAACTGCAACAAACTAACAGTTAATACATACTTTGCAGTATTTTTACTTTATTTTATGTTTGAAAATAGCCTCAAGAGTATACATTTTTTTTATATATTGTGAAGCATTTTAAGTATTGTGTGCAGCATAATATTCTACTGTATTTTCTTCTTATAAATGCTTTTTGTTCATTCTAAGAAAAGTATATTCCAACTGACTACACCAAAACAGAAAGGTAAAGCGTTTAACTTTTATTTATTATTACGGAACTTCTTAGTCATGCCTTCATATAGAATAACATTCCAACATTTATGCAATTCCCACAAGTAAGATATAAAGTACTTTAATTTTAAAACAAGTGCTATCACCTAGAACATGGCATGTGATATTAAGCTTTGTAAATATAATATTTTTTAAAATATCAAAAATATTCAATATTTTGAATATACAGAGTGATCAAGAAATGCTCACTTTAGAGGGCTTTGAAATGTATTCTGTTGGTCCAAATGAGATCAAATTTGAATTACAGATAACTCAAGTAACACACTCGACATTAAGAAAAAAAAATTATAAAAATACAAATTTTGCCACAAGGGGGGCTTTATAATTAACCTAAAATATTTAATTTGCTTTATAAATAATAAATAATATTAAAAAAGTGAAATTGGTCAGTAAAAATGAAAAATCCACCATAAGATTTTTAGTACAGTGCAATACATCATATCCAGTATTCGGGAAACAACTGGCACATTAACACAACAATGTGGAGACTAAGAAATAAGTGTTCCACTTTAGAGGGTTTTAGTCCCTTTTGGTCCAAATGTGATAAAATTACTATAATACAAATATGTAATTTGTATAATTACTATAATACAAAATTTCACCACAAGGGGCTGTTGTGGCACATTTAAGCATATTTAAACACTAGTGGCAAAAATTTTTAATCTTAATTTCTATAATTATCTTAGTAAATATCAAGCACATCATTTAAATTAGCTGAAGCTCAAATTTGATCTCATTTCGACCAATAGAATGCATTTTAGAGCCTCCAAGTGGACAACATATTTCTTACAGTCTCCACATGGTTATGTGAGTGTGCCAGCTGTTTTCTGAGTACTGGATATGCCGTATTCCATTGTACTGAAAATCTTACTGTGGATTTTGCATTTTTATTGACCAGTTTCACTTTAATATTTTTTAATAAAGTGAATTAGATGTTTTAGGAATATTACAGCGCCCCCAGCAGAAAAATCTACATTTTTAATTTTTGTATTTTTTTTCTTTTTTCTTTTTTTTTTTTTTCTTTTTTCAAAGTCAAGCCCATCACTTGAATTATCTTTAGTTCAAATCTGATCTCATTTGAACCAATAGAATGCATTCAAGAGCCATCTGAAGTGGGCAACTTATTTCTTGACCAACCTGTTTTTATCCAATATTTTTTAAATAATCAACTTATTGATAAATATTTTCAGATCTAATATAAATTAGAAACTAACCATTTTGGTTAGGTTTGCTTGTTTTGATTAAAAATACAAAAAATATATGTAATATTTTGAAAAATACTGTCAAATATGAAAATATCAAACTTAATGATATTTTGAAAATAAATATTGGATCTATCATGATATATATCCATTGATATACATCATCGAATGCTGTGTGATATAGTAATTTCATTGCCATATTTTGTTTAATAGGAAAATTATAAGAATCAAATATTATTTTTACAGGGAGGATTTTTGCGATGACCAGTGTAATTATTGCAACCCAAATTCATAAAATTGAACAAAAAGTGAAATATAAATAAATAAATCATACCTGGCATATCAGAAAACATAAGAATACATTCATTAAATCCATAAGACAGTAAATTATTTCTGAGTTGTTTCAGTATAGACACACCAATGCACAATGGAAAGCAGGCCTGTCCAAGTAATAATGTATCCCATAAATGGAAAATCTTATGCAGAGGAAACACATCTACACAAAAGAACAACTGAACTAAGAAAAGCACCTAAAAATTAATAAATGCAATGAACAAGAAATTAACATTAAAAAATAATATTTTTGTAAAAATTTTGAGGTAATATTTTACATTATGAAAGTGGCACTTTATGTCAAACATGCCAAGCACTTTATTTTATTTCCTTTTTAAATCCTGATCATTTAATGCTTTACGTACTGATGTACTTTAAAGTACCACTGAAGAAAATTTAATGCAAAATTTATTTACCGAGTCTATTAGAAAAGTTTAGTTTTCTTTCCATACAAAATACGTAGCTTGATGAAATTTAGGAAGGGTAGAAAAACAGTTGAAGCTCAATATTTAAAAAAGGGGTGATTTTCATAATCATTTACATAGGTATAGTTTTTCTTAAAAAAAAAAAAATAAAAAAAAATAATAAAAAAAATAAAATTAAAAAAAATCTATGAAACATTTTCAACTGAAAAAGCCTTTCTGCATACAGAGAGCATTATAATACATTTGAATACACTACTTTATAACAATTGCGATATTTTCATAAGAGTATTTTTGGTTATTTAATCTGATTATTTTTGTAAATATTTTACAAAAAAAAAAAGTTATAACTACCAATATATTTAATCATTTTTAATGAAAAAACATGTCTAAATTTCACATTTATTGTTATTTAGAAATTCCAGTATATCTTCAGACATTAAAGAAGATAATTATTGAAGTGAAGCAATTTCATGATAAATAATTCGGTAGATAAAGGGTTAAAGAGGTATTATATTTAAATAGCGAAACTGCAACTTTTCATCTCATGATAAAATAATCAGCTTAAATTATATACAGAATTATAAAGCATTTGATATCTATCAACATAAATACATAAAAAAATAACTATCAACGTATTGAACATCTAATTATATATTTTTAACCATGATTCACAAGAACTTAAAGTCAGACAAGAAATATTGTTTCTTTGTTTGCCAAGCAATTTGGCTATGCACTTTTAACTTACTACAAAATTATTTTCTTTAGATAATTTGAGTTATGAATTGACCATGTAGAAAATTATTAGTTTGTAAAATTATTCTATTTATTTTTACCAAACAATTCTACATGAATTAGAATATTATGCTCAAAGATAAAATTGTACTTAATTTATTTATTGAAAGTAATGGTAATATATATATATATAAGAGAGAGAGATTTTACTATTGGTAAAGTAATTTTTCATTAAATAATATGAAAAACAAATGAATTAGTGTATATATATATATATATATATATATATATATATATATATATATATATATATATATATATATATATATATATATATATATTTTAATTTAGTGCATAAACTAAATCAATTTTGAGAAAACATCAGAAGTTCACATACTCAGAATAGATGATGCCATAATAAAAGGTTTGAGATAATTTTAATGCAGGTTATAGGTTACCATTTTCTTTTTAAATTAAGTTGCAGTACTGAAACATTTATGCAGAATAGTTGAGGTCAGATGCATTCTGGATAACTGACTGATCATCCCATTTGATGATGAGATTTATAGAAAATATGTGGCTATGGCAGTACTTTAACCTCAAATTATTTACTATACTACAAATTAATTATTAGACCACTCAGAAAGAATTGGATTAAAAAAAGATCAGACATAAACAATTAATTTAAAAGAAGGCAATTTATAAAAATATCTTCTAAACAAAAATTCCCTTGTTTCCTTTGCACAAAAATAAAAATATCCAATATATAACTAAATATGCTTCTATTTCAAATCTTAGTAACAGGAATAACGTTATATCATGCATATTGTAATAATATATATACATACATATAAAATATACACATAAAATCGGCACTGTATGGCTCATTTTTCTGAAATAAGTAAATTGGAAATACCATTTTGGATAACTGGTTTCCAGATAAATGGTTCCATACTGTATTTTATCTTGGTGACACACATGTGAAAAATTCTGTTGTATAAACTCTTCTTTTTTATTAAAACAATTAAAAGTTTTTCAAAATTTAAACTTTATGGTAAATGAAAAAATCTTAAATAATGTACAAGTTTAAACAAAATTCAATGAGTACAATATTTTATAAAACATTAAAACCGAAGTACTTTTAATACGCAAGAGAAGGTAAGAGAAGGTATTTTGTAAGAGAAGGAATCTTTTTAAATATAGATGGGTTAGACTTTATTTTCTCACTAGCACACATATATATTTAGTACAATTTATTTAAAGAAAAAGATTAACATTTTAACAACTTTTAATGATAAGGTAATATACATATGTACCTTGAGAATTTTAAACATATGAAACTAGAAAATAATATACATATTTTTAATACATCAAAAAAATAAATTACCTATGTATGTGTGCAAATATAATAGAATTAAAAATATTTTTGTTAATTTCTTTAAAAATGAATTTTATACATAGATACATAACTTCACAAACTATATTGTCACAGATTTAATATTAATGTATTTGACCTCTCTTTACGCTTGTGTTGAAATAAGGTTCCAGTAGCATATTTGTTCAGATATCTATTTTGTAGGAAAAACCACTAGAAAAACTTATAAATTTTGTAATATTTGTGTTCTGTATTCATATTTTTATTCATTTTCTTTTTTCAATTTTTAATGAATTCTTTGAATCTTTTACAATATGGTCATGGTAAAACTGATATAATTCTGATTTTTTAAATATCTATATCCTTAGATTGGTTTTTAAAAGATCACAAAAAAAAAAGATCTTTATTCCAAGTGAAAAAATAATAAAAATTCTTAAAGTGACTTAAAGAGGATTATTATTTTACTCAAATACAAAATCATATTTTACAGGAAATATTTAGACTTCCTCTATACTCCTCTTTCTGTAAAAAAAAAAAAAAAAAAAGCTTACATTCGCTAATATTTAATATAAACATGACTAATGTCAGAGTAAAATTACTATACTTACGTGTGTACATAGTAAGGAACCAAGGAATTGCATATAGCTGAAAAAAAGTATAACATAAATAAGAAATTAGTTGCATATTTAAAATTAATAAGTAATATATTGATAAACAATTAAAAAATGATTTAAAGAAAACTAGTTTGTGACTCTCCAGCATGAGAGACATCAATATTTCATTTGTTTATGTGAGATTGATATGTTTGGAAATTTACAATAAATATGTGCATGTTTACATTCAACTGTTAAAAATAAATAAAATAAAGCATGGTAATAAAAATTTAGATAAATTGATATAGATAATTAATTTGATAAAATAGTTTAAATGACAAAATAAAATATTTCTTGATAATCCCTTCTTTGTAGTGCATGCTTGCAGCATTGAGGGAGGAAAAGAAACATGATTAAATTATACATTAAAATATATTATACAGGGTGTTTCGCTACCAGACCGACAAACTTCTAGGGGTGATAGTAGACATAAAGACAAACATTATTAAATGGGAAACCATGGGGCACAAACGTCTTCTGTAGGAGCTAGGGGCCATTAAGGTTTAAGGTCCAAAAATTCAAACGCTGATAAAAATCAGAAAAAAGGGTCGATTTGTTTGCAGTTTTCTCTAAAATAATTCTTTATATCACGATTTTTTATTTTTTAAATTTTAAAGCTTAAGTTCAAAAATTGTCGATAGAGGGCGCTTTAGACTTTAGAGTAACGAACAAATACTTTTTGCAGTTCTTTTGTGCATGGGGTTGAAATTATTCTAAAGTTTAGACTTTAACTTAAATTTTAAGCCCAAAATCGGAAACATGGGGATCGGTTAACTAGCGAAAATTTAACTGTGAACTGAGGGGGAGATTTTAAACGCTCATAAACATTGGATGAACTAATCGATTTTGTTGCGGTTTGCGTGTAGGTCATTCCCTTGGTAATTATTTTATTCAAAATGATGCACACCTGTGGTGTCCTCATTTTTTCATAGGGGACGCTTCCGACATATCTCCGATATTTCAATGGCATTACTCCATGGTGTTTTACTACCAGACTATCATACTTCCAGGAAGTGTTAGGGATGGAAAAGCGACTCGGAATCACATAGGAATGTAACGTTGAAAATGTCTTTTTTGAGAGTTATGGCTAAAGGAAGCAGAGAAAAAAACAACAGAAACAAGCAGAGAAACAGAAACACGTTAATATGACATAAAACAGTTTGTTTTAAGGTTTTACTAGAAAAGATGTTCGAAATTACGACCAGAAGTAATTCGACATGCTTGACAGTGGCATCGCATGTAACTCCTCACACTTTGAAAGATTCCTGGAATCTTTGATAGATTTCCGGAAGCTACAGAAATACGAGCTGCTAAGTCTTTAATTGATGGTATGGGATTCTCTTACACCAAACTTTTAATGTGACCCCAGCAGAAGAAGCTCATACTTGATAGGTCCGGTGATCTGGCAGGCCAATAAACCGGGCCACCACGACCTATCCACCGCTGTCCATATGTTACGTTGAGGTATCGGTGAACATCATTGATAAAATGTGGAAGAGCCCGATCATGCTGGAACCACATAGAGCTGCACAACGAGAGAGAAACTTTCATGCACATTACTGTTTAGCTCCATCTACCGCAAGAAAATCGCAGCGCCATCTACTGTCGCTGTCAAGCTTGCCGGACTTTTCCTGGTCGTAATTTCGAACACTTTTTGCAATAAAACCTTTAAATAAACTTTGTTCTGTCACTTTAACATGTTGCTGTTTCTCTGTTTGTTTCTGTTGTTTTTTCTCTGCTGTTTTTTAAACGTAATATGCAAAAAAGCAATTTTCAACGTTACATTCCTATGTGATTCCGAGTTGCTTTTCCATCCCTAACACTTCCTGGAAGTATGATAGTCTGGTAGTAAAACACCCAGCAGTAATGCTATTGAAATATCGGAGATATGTCGGAAGCGTTCTCTATGAAAAAATGAGGACAGCACAGCTGTGCGTCATTTTGAATAAAATAATTACCAAGGGAATGACCTACACGCAAACCACAACAAAATCGATTAGTTTGTCCAATGTTTATGAGCGTTTAAAATCTCCCCCTTGGTTCACAGTTAAATTTTCGCTAGTTAACCGATCCCCATGTTTCCGATTTTGGGCTTAAAATTTAAGTTAAAGTCTAAACTTTAGAATAATTTCAACCCTATGCACAAAAGAACGGCAAAAAGTATTTGTTCGTTATTCTAAAGCAGCGGTTCCCAAACTTTTTGGCTCGCGGAGCCCTTTTTGGGAAGAATTTCTAAACCGGAGCCCCTGAATCCAACAATACTCTATTGCTCATAAATACATTTTTATTGCCTAAGGAGCACAGAAAAATCTGATAGATAAAAGTCCGAGCCAGAAATGATTCTCAGTTTGGCCCTTTCCTGACACAGAAATTCTAAATTCATACTAGAAATTTTAAAATTCTTAAATATTAAAACAAAATCTTTTTACCAGAGCAGTGTTCAAGCAATATTGTTGACTAGTTTGACACGAAAACTGTTAATGTTCACCAGGGTGCCAGTTTGTGTGTTTGTGTGTGTGTAATTTGAATATTTGGAACATAAAATCAATATTTTTTAATCTGACTCATTTTGCAACACTACAGGCATGAAAGAGTTCCTCCTAAAGTTGGAATTCCGCCTTTTTTAAAGCTATTTTAGACATTCTCTGGATTAATGCAAAAATGCAAAGAAAATTTTAGAAGGCTATTAGGGGGTGGGGGCTGAAAAATTGCCTGACATTTTGTCGATTCAAACCCTTGGAGTTTGTTCTTGAATTGTTGTGAAAAAGACATAAAATGAAAAATTATCTTATATAAGCATCTGAAAGTCAGTCATATAAATAAAAATGTTCAAAATGTCTTAAAAATATATATATATATATTTTTTTTTAATTCAAAGTGAAAGGAAGTGTTTTTGGAATAGAATAATTTGTACTATTTATACATCTCTTTTGGGTAATTTCTGGGATAACTTTTTCGAGATGTATTTCTGAAGCAAACGATAGTGTTAATAATTTCTAAGTTATGAAAAAAAATAGTAATATGTGCAGTTACATTTAATTTGATTATATATGTAGCTATTAAAATGACGCTTAAATTAGACGAGTTTAGTGCCGCTAAATAGATGAAGAAATTTTTCCACCCTTTTTTTTTCATTTCCCACTTTTATGCCTAAACATATAGGGAGATTCTCATCCTTGCTATCAAAAATAATAGCCAAAGCACCCCACGAAAGTTAGTGCAAATTCTTCCATGAGTGGTCAAGGCTTATTTGATAACCAGCTAAATTTGTCATTTATCATTAAAATCATTTATTAAGATTTATGTTTCTACTGCATAATCTCTGAAATTGGAAAATTTTTAAATATATGTAAGGATGAGCTTGTGAGATTATTGGTTTAGATTTTCTGTCTATTATTTTTTCTATTATTTTATTTTCTATATTTTTGTTTATTTTCTATTATATTAGATTAGAATTTTTTGAATTTTAATTACAATAACAAAGAGAAAAATGTGGAAAATATTTCATTTTCTACAACACTTAGCTCATACAATCACACATATATCAATTTGCACAAACCATGTATGTATAACACATCATATATAAGGTGTCCAATAATCAAACTCCAAAACCTTTTTCATGTAACTCGTACCGTTTTTGATAGCCAAGGCCTGAAGTGTTGAAACACCATGGCTATCATATCTGATAGTCAATGGCCCAACGGAAACATCA